>BSBN01001580.1:0-1200000 GCA_027924645.1 Cunninghamia lanceolata | reverse complement strand
TATGGAAAGTTAAAATTTGAAGAAAATTATGGAATTCACCACATACATGTTTATACTATTGAAACCTTATAAGCTGGTGTGAATTATATAAGAAAATGTAGCAACTTTTACTCTAGAAAATGATAAATTGAGATATACAATATTTTATTCTATCAGTGGCATTTAGGAAATAAAAAGAACCTTGATGAAAATAGACTTTCCTCTATTGCATTATTTTTCTTTTAGAGAAAAGGTGTAGGGACACCCATACTATATTAAAACATATGAGTTCAAATATATATATAATAACTAGGTAGGAACCAAAACATAAAAAAAGATACATTACTAGGGAGCAAACAGATCGATGTGGAAGCCTCTGTTGCATTATTATTGTACCCTTAAACATATATATAGCCTAATTAAAAGTCACATTGGCACCGGTTCGATCATGGTTTTAGTGATAAGATTCTTTGTCTCAATGCCAGAGACACTAAATCCATCTCTTTCTTTGTAGAGAAGTTGGAGACCTTTTGACAAAGCATATGCATGATCTTTGCTAACTGTTGGAACATTATCAGGTTTTAAATATTCCCAATTTAATTCTTTGAGTCTTTCATCAATTAAAGAATTGAGATATTTCAATGCATCTTCCTCCGTGGATCCAGGATGGTCTTTCATATAACATGTTATACACGATACTACTTCTCCTCGATCTGCCTCAGCCTTCAAAAACAACATTATTATTTTTGTAAGGTTTCAAACATAGTTACCCTTAAATATGATTAATTTTAATCATACGAATGAAGGAACACAAGGTTGTGAAAGTTAAATTGTCCAAATTTGTAGCATACCTTGAAAGTCTTTGTGTCACCTCTTAATCTAAGAGTCAAGCATAAAAGCTCATTGAACCTTGATGGATAGTCAATTTCTTTTAGAATGTCATCAGAAAGAGGCACATCTAATGACAGTACAGGTTGTAAGGTCACAACACGAGCCCCAGAACTTACTTTTCCATTCTCTAAATATTCCTCCAAAGATGGTGTATAACCCATAGCAAGCCACTCTGCTTCTTGGAAGTAAGCATCTATGTAAACTTCCCACTTTAAATTCAAAAAGAATTCCATGTTAATATTAATACTTTAATGTAACAAAATTAAAAATATAAAGAAACCAAGCTCCCCAAAATGAATATTAAAACAAATATATACATACAACTTTTAAAATGTTAAAGTTCAAATTCCTTCATTATGCTAAGAAAAACTAAGTTATTAATTTCATTAAGGGGAACCATATTAATTATAAATAGTAGAATATGTAATATATAGTCAAGGTAAATTTGGATATGTTGTTCAACTTGTCAATGTTTCATTCTTATTAGTACTACAAGTAATATATTAGTACTACAAGTAAAATCAATATATTATTAAAGTGTATCTTACAAACTATAACAAGATAGAATATGTGGAGTAATTATTCCTCCTTGCACACTAGGTTTCCTATGCATGTAAGAGAAATAATAACTTAAAATATAGAAAAATGCTTGTTAACTGAATGCTAATTAAAACACTTAAAATAAATGTGTACACATTGTTTTATTAAGAATTTTATAGTGAATTTGAAAGATTTTTGGACAAAGTGCATAGAGATTATGTTCAAAAAAATGTGAAGAATATATTTTTTGGTTTGGTGCTAATATTGATGGTGGAATTTTAATGTTACATCTAGGAATTATATCTTGATCCTCTTTAAAAAGTCCTTATTCTTTTTTCCTCAATCTTTTGCAAGTTTCACAAGTGATATGGATATAATTCTTCATATTCACTTGGGCTTGTGGAATAAATAGCTTGTTAATCCATACCTGAGCCCAGGATTGCTAATCTTCTATGGTTTCTAGTCTACCAAAATATTTTTCTTGGTGAAAAAATATACAAATTGGTATGTGTCATCATAATTACCTAGCTTGCCAAATATAGGAGTCTCTCTAACATCTCTTATTTAGGATTACTTACATAGTGGATTTCTCTATTTGGAGATACAACACCATGGCATACTTACATTGCTTTAGAATTATAATTTCTTCAAAGCTTCTATTTTGTTTTAGCTCTTGAAGGATAGAAATTATGTCAGTTTTAATGTAAAAGCACTAAATCTTGTTTTCTCAACAAGAAAGTTCATGTGCATATCTCTATTTATTTTTAGATGTAGTCACAAATAAAGAAGTTGGTGCTAAAATTCTTGCTTTCTCACAAGACCTACTCAATCAATTGGGAACTACTCTTTGATACTCATAGAAGATCACTAGTCTAATATAGGGAAATATATAGCTAATACTTTACAAAATAAAATGGAAAATTTTGATAATGTTAAATAATAAAAATAAAGGTAAGTTTGGTCACAATAAGATGAAAATAGGCCCTCTTACTCCATATATAACATAATTTAAAATGAGGTGTTACCAACTTGTTATAATTAAAGAATAATTAATAAGTACAATATAGGTTCTCATTATCAATAATAATTAGTAAGTCAAGAAAGGGTAAGAAAAGTATGGTCTTTAAACATGCAAGGAAAAATATATTATATGTAAATAGTAATGAGGTTGGGTTTAAGATTAAAAAATCTAGTTAAATGAATACCTTAATTGAATAAAATCAATTATCTATCCACTCTATACAAATAGAACATAGATTATATTTATTAAAAATTAATATTTATAAAATCGTACAGCTTTACGTGCGTAGTCAAGTGTCTCTCTGCCTTGAGTTTTTTCAGCCTCTCGAGCCATATCCCTCACACCCTCATCAAAGGCCTTGAATGCTACTTTCATAAATTCCGGTAGTCCTTCCGTGGCTTCCAAATCCCACCTTTCATATAGCACAAGATAATCTATTACTATACTATCTATCTATATATAACAGAATGTTGATTGTCCCTTAGTGCATATAGAAATGTGTTTGAGAAAGTACATAAGAATATGGAAAATTAAACCCATTTATGTCTACCCACTATAAACCATGACACATTATAGTCAATGTGCTAGCTATTTATATGGACACTAAGGTCCCCACATAAATAACTAGACTTTCTATCATGCATATGGTTTAAGCTATTCCTTTGTGTCACCCCAATTTACCAATATAAGTAAAAAAAAATACCTCTTAATGGCTTGTGTGAAGCGCTTGAGCTCGTCCAAAGTTCCATAAGTGTCATAAATATCATCCAAACAAGTGACAAATGTAGCCATCTTTGCAAACCCAATTCTAAAAGTAGAATATTTTGGCTCAATACACCCTCCAGCTGCCCAAAAGTAAAATTCTACATGGCGATGGCGAGCAAAGTCTAGTTTAGCTAGACCGGACTCTGTCCACCATCTAAAATGCACACAGATTTCTTAATAAACATGAGTAACTTTGAAATCTTCAAGTATAGATTATATTGTAAATAATTTAAGCTTCAAACCGAGAGAATATCTTCCATAACGTGAATTTCGCACCTTGAGAGAATTTGAAGTTCTTGTTGTTGCATTGATTGGATCATATTGAAGTCTAACTTTGCCAATTCTAAAACCTTTGAGTTGAAAATACTGTAACAATTTCGACATTACATTGTTAAATTATTTTAGAGATCTTCAAGCAGACTTAAAACATTCAAATTTATGTTCTATTAAGAGATCTAATTTTTTTAAAGTTTTTGCCTAAGGTTTTGAGTTAGGAGGAGATGGGTATGTTACAAGGTATTGAAATTACTTGTTGATGGTCTTGGCATCTCCATATATGTCAATATAAGTCCTTGCTTCCAACCTGGGCACATTGGTGTGCCAACCATAGTCTAGATTGAATTCTATCTGTTACATCACATAAATTAGAATCCTGTTTGATAAATGTATTTAGAGTCTTAATAATAAAAAATATTAATGGGTATGGATACCTCCTTTGAAAGACTAGTATTGTTAATCTTTGGTAGAGCTTGTTTTAAATATGTAGTAGAAAAGGCTTTGGCATCATCCAAAGCTTGCTCCCAGGGAAATGCAATGAGTGAAGCCCGGAACAAATTTAGAATGCTTCTTATTTCCTCCTCTTTTGATTGACTATTTGAGTGCAGCAATTGCCCATCTTTGCCATTGAACTGTTGCAACACGCCTGCCATAATATCAAGTTAGAAGCAATCTCATGCTTTCATAATATAACCTAAAGTAAATCTAATATTAAGGTTTAGTACTTTTAGGGATAAGAAATTTCATTCTAAAAATAAATCCAGTTAAATATTTTCGACTCAATGATTGCAGAAATCACCTGGAGAGACGCCATATCTGTGCAGGCGAAGAATTCGAAAACCCAAGGCTGTGGTGTTGAGATCTACACAAGGACTCTCTCTACCACATCCAATGCCTTTCTCATTCCAATATCTGCTATTCAAATAATTCTTAGATATGAGAACTGGACTAAGGATTACTATCTACAATATACAACTACAACTACAACTATTTACTTGCAGACCCAGGTTCCAACCTAACAAGTTGATGCTGGAACATAATATCAATCTTGAATCTTAAAGAAACAAGCAAACCTGTAAACGTAGTCAAGAGCTGCCTTTATTTCATCTTGAAAATGGCGCTCAATTCCAAGGCGTTCTACATTGTCTACCGTTGAAAGATGGTGATACAGATCGTCTGCGGATGAAGAGTGTGCATGAAGGGCATTGAACATGTTCTTGATCTCCTTAATGAGCTTTTCAGCACGTTCACCGTAAGAGGGAGCCTGCAAGCCATCACAGATTAAAAAATAAGACAAAACAAATCAAGACTTGGACCAAACAACAATAACTTTTAACACTTTGTATTTAGAAAGTAAGCACCCCTTAAACTCAGTTCAGTAACTTACATCATAAAAATTTGAGAGAGATTGTAGGAATTCATCATCCCACAAGTTGGGATGATGATTGCCAATGCGCCGTGTTATGCCTTCATCAGTGGTAATCAACGCCATATTGATAGGAATTTGAGCAACTCTGCGGCGTGCAGGTGTTTTGGTTGTTGGGTATACTTTGCTGAAAAGCTTATGTTGAATAGAAGGCTTATGAAGTGGTAGCTTCTGTCCAACCATAGTTGAAACCAAAGGTGTAACGCAACACAGAGACATTTTGGCTCTAATATTATTCTTCTGGGCAAAGAGGATTTTTTTCTTTGTTATGGTGAAGCTTGTCTTCCACTCCAATTTATAGAACTTCCATTAGATTTTCAAAGGCTGATAGGAAGCTTGTTTGATCCTTATTTTGTTCGTATACAGATATTTCTTTTTTTGATAGCGATAAAAAGTCTGATGGCACGTTGCTTGAAAATGTGAAAGTGTCTGCTTTAAATTAATGCTTTAAATTAAATTAAAGTCTGATGGCACGCAGCTTGAAATTTCCGCTAGCACGGTTTGTTCGGAGATTCCACCTTTGAAGATAATATAGAGGTTGATGGCGATATTTTAGTTCTATTTACACTTATTTTTATACATTCATTTTATATAAAGACACATTATTCTTAGACACATTATTCTTAGTCTTGCATGTGGGTTTGTTTTCTTCCCATAAAATGTTTTTCCTGGTTTTGTTTTCTTCACATACATCAAAAAATGTGCATTGAAAATATTAACACCTATTTATTAAGTCAATGTACCATACACATTGAAATATAGTGTCTATATTAGAAAAAAAAACATTTAATATATGACAATGACTGTCACGAGTTCTCTTCATGAACACTAAAGAAATATAGAGATTTAGAGTGGATGTCTTATCATTTGGTTTGTATCCATTGAGTAAATGTTCACAAAAAGTGTTTTTTTTTTCACTTAATAATAAATACACTTCACAAACATCAAGTTTTTATGGAAGTCCATCTCTTGCTCTAAAGCTCTCATTTTGGCATAGGTGGGGAGGATGTTGGCAAAGGTTGTATAATTAGTGTTCCATGAGATTACATTTCTTTGAGACAACTTGTCATATAGTGTTGGTGCTCATTTTGACCTGGAGGTTGAGCTTGCATGTTGGAGGGTTTCTTCATTCAAACCCTAGGTATTCCTCTTCATCGGCATGAGCTTGGCTTATCGACTGGAGTATTTTTGGTTCCACCAATGTGGTGTGTTTGGCCGATAGGGTCCATTGGCGTGGGTCTCACCGACAGGGGATTTGGAACGGTCATCGGGGTGATCGTTGTTATCGGCAAGCTTCATTTCTATTTGGCCGATATGAATGGTCTGGCCGACGGGAGCATGGTGACTTTGTGCATCGGTTGGACTATAGGTTTGGTCTCACCGATGAAGTGTTCATCGGTGTAGTGGTTGTCATGGGCGAGGGGATTTTGGGTTATCTTGATGGCATATGTTTGGCCAATGGATGTCTATCAGCGAGAGTTGTATCATCGGCCGAAGTGTTTTGAGTTGTGCCGACAATGGGAGGCTTGGCCGATGGGGAGTCGTCGGTGTGTGTCTGGCTGATGGTGGAGTTGATGGTAGGCATCGGCGTAACATGTGTGATTGGCCGAAGAGTTTTTGACTTGCCCGATGGTGTATGTCACACCGACAGAAGGAGGAAGCCAAGGTCCATCAGCATGAGTTGTATTGTCGGTGAGTGTCTTTTTTGTTGCGTCGATGGCCTTTGTCTTGGCGACGGGTATGTTTTGAATGGTCGTCATTGTGACTCGGCCTATCGGTGAGAGTTTGTTTTTGTGCACCAATGGTCTATGTCTTGGCAACAGGCGTGTATGGAATGGACCATCGGTGAGACTTGGTAGGTCGGCAGGAGAATTGTGGAGTTGGCCGATGGTTCTTCTCTGGTCGATGTGGAAGTTGTAGGCTTTCGGGAGGTGTTCATCGGCCAGACTATTGATGTTGGGGTGAGTTTCGAGGGGTTGGCCGATAGACTATGTCTGGGTGGTGGCCTTGGGGTGAAGGCTTGTATGTCGAGCGCGGCAAAAGCACTCGACATTTGTTATGCATGTGGCCGCATTTATAAAGTGCTAATATGGTCTCCTCATCATGCATGTGGGACTATTCTCTCTGCATAATTTGAACTGTGAGCGCAGTGCATTTTGGCGGGAAGTTTTCTTGGGGCGCTGTTGCTACTTTTTCCATTGGCTACTGGTGGTTGAGACCTTTAATGGCGACTGTGCTGAGGCATGGGTGAGTTGTTGAACAGTCTTGTACCTAATTTTTTGGCATGAGGACTTCCAGATGGCAGCACAAGGCTTGAGGCCACCCTTGTCTACCTCCTGTCTATTGCTGTAATAACTTCTGAGTGCCATTCCTTCTAAGGACTATATCTGGCGGATTTTTGTCAAAAACATGTAATTAATTGCTACAGGTACACTTTCTGGCCAATATACGCAAACTATGTTAGCATTTTTGTGGTTGTTGAAAAGTTGAACATTTTGGCTCTGTAATACAATACAGTTGGATTTGGCTGCTCTATCCATAAAAACTTGTGAGTTTATGTATCTCCTGTTGTATGTTTTTGCATGAATCCATTGATTTCATGGTTAACCTTATATGAGAAATGCTATGTTAGCATGTGTTTTTGTTAATTCTGTCTCCAGTATTGCATGTGTCTTTCTTCTGAGTCTGGATGTTTAAGGAATGTCTAAGATTCTAGAACATAGAATTCCTGTGTTGAATGTTTGATCTCTTAACTTCTACTCAAGGGGTAGATTAAATTATTCTCAGATTAAATATTGGGAAGGGTACACTGCAATAGGGATGCCATAAGTATAGATAGCTTAACACTTTGTATTGGGAGATATTTGTAAGGCAGGTATCATATGTATCCCCCTGAAATCCAGTTTTATTTGTTCATGCTAATCATTCACAGGTGTATGTCTATTGACTCCATGCCCTGGATAGGCACCAATCTTGCTTTGTGTTAGCATTACCTACCATGTCCAGCTTTGCATCCAAGTACAAAATCAAAATCAAAACTCCAAAACAACCATTAGGACAGTAGAATTAGTTTTAGGATCCTCAGTCCTCTGTCTACAACTGCAAATAGGCCCAAAGCTAGCCCCTTTGCTCTTATCTTTCAGTTTTGGTCTACTTACAGGAGGACTCATCTGCTTTCTGTTAGCATCCCAGCCTTTGTATGCATATCCTCATGGATGTTGAGTAGGGAATGCCCCCCTAGGTTTTGCAGAGCCTGAAGAAGAAGAGGAGATAAAATATAGAGTTTATCTCCTACACTATTGGCCCCTGGCCCAGAGATCCTGTTGATCATTGATGGCTACCTTGTAGGGAAATCTGGGAGTAAGCATCCAGTCTGGGAAAAAACCAACAGAAATTGGCGACTCTACTGGGGATGGATTGATAAAAATGAATAAATTTGTGGCCCATCCAAGTCACCAATAGAAATTGGCGACTCTGCTGGCGAATTTGTGAAAGAACCCTAATTTACAAAAGAAAATAGTTCCTAGAAATAGGTGGCGACTCTGAAGTAATCTCCCAACTGGTCAAAGTAAAATTTATATGCGGGGGAGAAGATCCCAACAAAATCCTTTATTTGAAGAGTTACCAGTAACTAGGAGAATGATGTACATAAGAAAGGGAGCTGTCTTAGTCAGTCATGAGGGTTCCCCAAGAAAAAATGGTGATATGCAAGATAACCCTAGGCCATCAGGACAGCATGTGCCTCACTTTTCAAATGCAAAAGCTGATATTCAAAGTGCATATGAGAGGCAACAGGGTGGTAGCATGAGAATGAGGTCAGAGGTGTTCCAAGAACACCCATTTCTAGACCCTAGTGAAAGGTTTGAGGAGGCAGAGTCTCTGAGGGATGATGAAGATGATGACCAGAATGGTGTGAGACCATCTACCTCTATGCTTAAAGAAGAACAGTTAGCTGAAGAAATTAGAAATCTGAGAGCAGAACTAGAATATCTACAAGCCATGAAAATCAGAGATGACATGAGGCAGAAAGTGCAAGCTTTAAGGACTGCCCAAAATGATTCAATTCCTACCCTTAAGAATGCAAATGTGCAGAGACATCAGCAAAGAAATGAAATGCAGCATCAGCATAATGATCAAAGACAAAATGTGAATGATGCTAGGATACCACTGAACAATGTGAGAAACCAGAATCAAAATAGAAACATTAATGCTAACCAGTTTGACAGACAGCCCATGCAGCTAGATAGATTCAGACAGCTGGTATTTGATGGTATCCTTGGGTATCCTAACCCCATTGACAAGCATCTAAGGCTGCAAGTGCCTAAATTTTCAGGAAACAACACTATGTCAGGAGAAGATCATCTAAAGGCTTTTCAAAATGTCATGGATAACTTTGAGGTTGAACATGAGGATGTTTTCATGAAGTCATTCATGCAATCTTTAATAGATGAGGCTAGAGAATGGTATAAGAATCTGCCTGACCGGAGCATTTCATCATGGGATGATTTTAAAAGGATGTTCAAGGAGCAATATGGTGACAAAACTGACCCTAGCTTTTTTGCAAATGAGTTTACCAGTATCACTAAAGGGTCAAATGAGCAAGTTATAGATTTTAATGCAAGATTTACTAAAGTGTTAAACAAATTGCCACATCACATGAGGCCAAATGAACCAATGTGCATAATATTGTATATCAATGCCTTTGATGCAAAAACTGCATATGGATTAAGAGATAAAAGTCCTGCTACTATCAGGGATGCTTTCAGAATTGTAGTGAATATTGAGAACAACAGGAAAGCATTAGGCAAAACAAACAGAAGGGATGATGTGAAAATTCTGTAGAATCCAAACAAGCCTCAGAACACTCAAGGTAATACATCTGCCCCTGAAGATAAGATAGACAAATTGGCAAATGTTGTTAAGGACCTAAGCTATAGACTAGCTAGAAGTGAAAAAGGGATAGGTCCTGATAGGCAAGTCTACCAAAGACAAGAAAAAAGGCCATCATTGCATGATATGCCTTATAATACCAATTGGAGTAATGGTAAGCCTATATTCCCACACAACAACACAAATCAGAGAAATCAACATGTCAAAGAAACTCCTGATCCTCTAAAGAAAGCTATAAATATTGTTGATGATACTCCATGGTGTATAATTTGTCAGATGCCACATTCACAGTCACAGTGTATGATTGCTCAGTCCTTGTATGATAATGCTGCATCTTGTAATGAATGTAATGAACCACATTATGTGTAAGATAATGATGTTAATATGATGTCCATAAGCAATGGATACCCTCTTTATGATGCTGATGAGAGTATAGATGATGGAATTCAGGCCTGTCAATAGGATTCTTATGATGAAGATAAGGGAGAAAGCTATGTGTATGCTCAGAGCTCACACAATTTTCTGAGTAATCTACAATGACCTTCTGATAAGGAAATTAGGGCCCTCACAGCTGTAGCAGTGGCCCAAGTCAAGAGTAACTACAATCTCAGAGGTAAAGCTCAAATAAGCAGCCCACATCAGCCAGAAGGTATTTCTGTAGGTCAGCCAGTGCATGGTCATAAGGGAATTGAACCACAGAAAAGGCATTGGGTTAATAATAAGCAAAATTTTAGACAACGAACAGGTCATGAATCTCAAGGACCAGAAAATAGAATCCCCCAGGCTGAAGATCAAAGTAAAGGTTCCCAAGACAAGAATGATGATCAAGGAACTATGAAAGTAAAAAGCTAAATCAGTTCAGGATAAGAGTAAGACCGTGGAGCAAGCTACAACTGTTATACAAAATTATCCTCCATTTGATATAGCTCAAGTCCTCTCCGAAGTAAAAGTCTCTGTTCCACTTATGGAACTGATGAAGGTTGAAGAGATCAAGAATAGGACAGTATCCCTAATTTCAGGGGTATCTTCTCAAGCTAAGCAGAATGTTCAGATCCAGGGTGAGAAGCATGTCATGTGTAATGAAGAAGATGAGGCTCCTGAGGTTTATTTAGGGGTGACTATGACAAAGTGCCCCTCACAAGTGGAAACATTTTATGTATCGCTGGTTATAAATGGAAAAATAATCAGAAATTGTATGCTTGACTCTGGAGCATCTACAAATATCATGCCTTTAGCCATCATGCAACAAGTTGGATTGAAAATTGACAAGGCATGTGGAAAATGTTATGCTATGGATGCCAGAGAGGTACCAGTTATTGGAATCATGAAGGATGTAGATTTCAGACTGGCAACATTTCCTGAAAAGAGATATAAAATGAATGTAACAGTGGTTGACATCAAGCCACAATATGGTATGTTGCTATCAAGAAGATGGGCAACACTAATTGGTGGAAGTATGCAACTGGACCTGTCATATGCCATGATTCCAATGAATGGCAGGGATATTAAGCTAATCAGAGAAGAAAGATCATCAGAGACAGTGGAAGACCAAGAAGCAAAGGAATAGATATGCTTTGTGAACACTGACTGTGATAACTTCAAGGTTGTCTCAGATGATAGAGAAGATAAAGAGAAAAATGTCAACATTAAAGAGCTAGACCAGCAAAGTCTGTGGACTATGTTTTTGGATGGAGCTTGTGCAAAAGAAGGCTCTGGAGCTGGAGTTGTTTTCCTATCTCCAAATGGTACGCTCCTCAAATTTTCCTTCTTGCTGAGGTTTGCTTATACAAACAACATTGCAGAGTATGAAGCTTTACTCTTAGGCCTAAATATAGCCCTCAAACATGGAATTAAGATGCTAAGAGTATTTGGGGATTCTGAGCTGATTGTATCCCAAATTAGAGATAGGTATGCTTCAAAAAACAAAAGATTGAAACAATACAAGCATGTTGTTTGGGATACCATTGAACTATTTGATGCATTTTCAATAGGATGGGTAGAGAGATCAAAGAATGTTATGGCCGATTTCTTAGCTAATGTTGCAATAAGGCTAGATGACATCACTCTATCAGATGTTACAAATGTAGAAGTTAAAATCAGGCCTGTAGTACCAGAGAACATATGCAGTTGGCAAGTGTTTAATGATGATAGGGACTTGTTAAAATTTTTGCACTACATAGATGAATATGAGAATCAAGAAGTTGATTTCCAAGCTTTTGTAGAAACTATAGATGGAAAAGAAACTCTTGTGGGGAAAGAGATAATTCAATTGAAGACTAATAAAATCCCTAGAGGGTTAGTAGCTTTGAAATAGCTTTTGACAGTAGAGACCAATTGGTCACAAAGACATCTCCCACAAACAAGGAAGATTTAGAAAAGATAAATTTGTGGACATCTCAGGTCCCTAAGAAGGTATACATTGGTAAGCAACTCAAACCACACATTAGGAGTATGCTGATTGCATTACTGAAAAGGTATAAACATGTTTTTGCTTGGTCATATGAGGGCCTAAAAGCCTATAGGGAAGACTTATTCCAGCATGAGATCCCATTGAAGCCTGGAGCTAAACCATTTAGACAAAGGCAAAGACCTATTAATCCTACCTTAGTTCCAAAAATGCAAGAAGAACTCAAAAAGCTTAGGGAAGCTGGAATAATTGTGCCAATTAGACATTCAACTTGGGTGTCTAACCTTGTCCTAGTCAGAAAAAAGAATGGTGATATTAGGCTTTGTGTTGACTTTAGGAACTTCAATGTATCCTCTTTAAAGGATAATTATCCACTGCCTAATATGGAAGCTATGTTGCAAAAAGTGACTGGTTGCGAACTCTTATCTATGATGGATTGATTTTCAGGTTATAATCAGGTGAAGGTAAAGGAATTAGAACAGTATAAGACTACCTTCACCACTCCATGGGGAATTTATGTGTATGTTAGAATGCCATTTGGTCTAACAAATACAGGTGCTACATTTCAAAGAGCAATGGATGTTGCTTTTGCAGGGTTGATTGATTCAATCCTGGCTATATATTAAGATGACTTGACTACCTATTCAAAGAAGGAAGAGCAGCATTGTTTGCATCTAGAGCAGATTTTCATAAGAGCACTGGAGTATGGCATTTCTTTAAATCCAAAGAAGTGTGCTTTTGGGGTAGTTGAAGGAAAGCTCCTGGGGCACATTGTTTCCAAGGATGGAATTAGGATAGATCTAGAGAGAGTAGCTGCTATTGACAGAATTCAAATGCCAAAAACTGTAAAAGGAGTTTAGTCCTTCTTTGGACAGATAAATTTTGTTAGGAGATTTGTTCCCAACTTTGCAGAAACCACAAGGAACATTTCCAAGATGATGAAGAAGGATGCAACTGTCCACTGGGAAAGTGAAACAATTGAATCATTTTAGAGTATCAAAGAGGCAATCAAGATGGCCCCTATTCTTAAATCTCCTGATTTTTCTAGGCCATTCCAATTGTTTTCATTTGCTTCCTTTCACACTGTTGCTGCATGTTTATTACAAAAAAATGAAGAAGGATTTGAACAGCCTATTGCTTTCTTCAGTATGTCCTTGCAGGCTTCTGAGTTGAAATATGATATCATGGAAAAAAAGGCATATGCACTAGTCAGAGCCATCAAAAGTTTCAGGCCATACCTGGTAGGATCACATATAATTACGTATGTACCTCATGCAACAGTCAAAGACATATTCACTCAACAGGAGGTGACTGGAAGAAGGTGCAGATGGATAAACAAACTACAAGAGTTCAACATAGAAATACAAGTTACCAAGTTGGTAAGAGGACAAGGATTAGCCAAGATGATGGCGCAGTCAAACTTGGAAGCATGCCAAGTCAATGCAGTCCAAAATGAGAATATAAATGAATCAAGATCTGAATGGTATAAGGATATTATATATTACTTGCAAAATCTGAATTATCCTTCCCATTTCAATGATAGTCAAAAGAGGACTTTAAAGTTACATGCAATCAAGTATGTTATTGTTCAAGGTGAGCTATACTCGAGGAACCCTGATGGTGTGCTACTGACGTGTGTGGGTGAAGATATAGCTAACAATGTTTTGATTGACATGCATAAAGGATTGTGTGGTGGACATTATACTACCCAAACAATAGCTCACAAGATTCTCAGAGTAGGATATTGGTGGCCCACTCTCTTTTTAGATGCACAAAGGTTAGTGAGGAAGTGTGACCCTTGCCAGAGATTCTCAAGAAAGTTGAGATATGATGGTGCTTTACCCCTCAGAATTGTAACTGTGGATGCTCCATTTTAGCAATGGGGAATTGACTTCATAGGTGAAATTGCAGACAAGTCAAGTGGGGGACATAGTTGGATTTTGGTGGCAACTGATTACTTTACCAAATGGATTGAGGCCATTCCAACTAAGAGAGCTACAAGTAGGGTGGTGATGGATTTCATACTAGAAAATGTTATCATCAGGTTTGGAGTACCATTCAGGATAGTCACTAATAATGCTATGTGCTTGAGATCAGCTGAGTTTGTTGATTTTTGCACTAAATATGGGATAAATCTATCATATGCATCACCATACCACCCACAGGGAAATGGTCAAGCAGAATCAAGCAATAAAAGCATCATGAAAATTATCAAGAGGATACTGGATAAGAACAAGAGAGCTTAGGACTCAAAACTAAAGTTAGCAATATGGGCTGATAGGGTGACAGTGAAAAAAGCTATTGGGATGTCACCCTTTGAGCTAGTATATGGTGCATCAGCTAGATTGCCTATAAACAATCTCCTACCAGTTTATAGATTCATCCAGGAAAATGATGAGGAGATTGAAGACTCCATGACAGAAAGAGTGAACCAGCTGGTTGCATTGGATGAGAACAGAAGGAAAGCCCACCAGATCAATCTCAAGAGACAACAAGATGTGAAATATCTATTTGACAGGAGAGCTACTAAGAGGAAGTTTCAAGTCAATGATCTGGTGCTTATATGGAATGCAAATGATCAGGACAGGGGTAAACATGGTAAGTTTGAACCCTTATGGATGGGCCCATATCATATTTGCAGCACTCATGGGGAGGACTCTTATTTCCTCCAGGCCCTAGATGGTGAAGTTCTGGAATTGCCTGTGCATGGCCAATTCCTCAAGTTCTGTTTTGCATAGATGACTTGTCTCTGTGCACATATGTAAAAAATATGTATATATTGTAAATGTCCTGTACATGTTCATGCCTTTTTTGGTTTTTGCCTGGTCTACCCAGAGATCTGGTTCTTGCTGCAGGTTTTTCACCTGCACATCCCCATTCGGAGCCAATGTTGGTGCTCATTTTGACTTGGAGGTTGAGCTTGCATGTTGGAGGGTTTCTTCATTCAAACCCTAGGTATTCCTCTTCATCGGCATGAGGTTGGCTTATTGGCTGGAGTATTTTTGGTTCCACTGATGTGGTGTGTTTGGCCGATGGGGTCCATTGGCGTGGGTCTCACCAACAAGGGATTTGGAATGGTCATCAGGGTGATCGTTGTTATCGGCAAGCTTCATTTCTATTTGGCCGATATGAATGGTTTGGCCGATGGGAGCATGGTGACTTTATGCATCGGTTGGACTATAGGTTTGGTCTCGCCGATGAAGTGTTCATCGGCGTAGTGGTTATCATCGGCGAGGGGATTTTGGGTTATCCCGATGGCATATGTTTGGTCGATGGATGTCTATTGGCGAGAGTTGTAACATCGGCCTAAGTGTTTTGAGTTGTGTCGACGATGGGAGGCTTGGCCGATGGGGAGTCGTCGGTGTGTGTCTGGCTGATGGTGGAGTTGATGGTAGGCATCAGCGTAACATGCGCGATCGGCCGAAGAGTTTTTGACTTGCCCAATGGTGTATGTCACACCGATGGAAGGAGGAAGCCAAGGTCCATCAGCATGAGTTGTATTATCGGTGAGCATCTTTTTTGTTGCGCCGATGGCCTTTGTCTTGGCGACGGGTATGTTTTGCATGGTCATCGGTGTGACTCGGCCTATCGGTGAGAGTTTGTTTGGGCGCGCCGATGGTCTATGTCTTGGCGACATGCGTGTATGGAATGGACCATCGATGAGACTTGGTAGGTCGGCAGGAGAATTGTGGAGTTGGCCGATGGTTCTTCTCTGGCCGATGTGGAAGTTGTAGGCTTTTGGGAGGTGTTCACCGGCTAGACTATTGATGTCAGGGTGAGTTTCGAGGGGTTTGCCGATAGACTATGTCTGGGTGGTGGGCTTGGGGTGAAGGCTTGTGTGTCGAGCGTGGCAAAAGCGCTCGACATTTGTTATGCATGTGGCCACGTTTATAAAGTGATAATATGGTCTCCTCACCATGCATGTGGGACTATTCTCCCTGCATAATTTGAACTATGAGCGCAGTGCATTTTGGCGGGAAGTTTTCTTGGGGTGCTGTTGCTACTTTTTCCATTGGCTGCTAATGGTTGAGACCTTTAATGGCAACTGTGCTGAGGCGTGGGCGAGTTGTTGAACAGTCTTGTACCTAATTTTTTGGCATGAGGACTTCCAAATGGCAGCGCAGGGCTCGAGGCCACCATTGTCTACCTCCTGTCTATTACAGCAATAACTTCTAAGCGCCATTCCTTCTAAGGACTGTATCTAGCAGATTTTTTGTCAAAAACATGTAATTAATTGCTAGAGGTACACTTTCTGGCCGATATAGGCAGACTATGTTACCATTTTTGTGGTTGTTGAAAAGTTGAACATTTTGGCTCTGTAATATAATACAATTGGATTTGGCTGCTCTGTCCATAAAAACTTGTGAGTTTATGTATCTCCTGTTGTATGTTTTTGCATGAATCCACTGATTTCAAGGTTAACCTTATATGAGAAATGCTATGTTAGCATGTGTTTTTGTTAATTCTGTCTCCAGTATTGCATGTGTCTTTCTTCTGAGTCTAGATGTTTAAGGAATGTCTAAGATTCTAGAACATAGAATTCCTGTGTTGAATGTTTGATCTCTTAACTTTTGCTCAAGGGGTAGATTAAATTGTTCTTAGATTAAATATTGGGAAGGGTACACTGTAATAGGGATGCCATAAGTATAGATAGCTTAACACTTTGTATTGGGAGATATCTATAAGGCAGGTATCATATGTATCCCCCTCAAATCCAGTTTTAGTTGTTCATGCTGATCATTCACAGGTGTATGTCTACTGACTCCAGGCCCTGGATAGGCACCAATCTTGCTTTGTGTTAGTATTACATACCATGTCCATCTTTGCATCTAAGTACAAAATCAAAATCAAAACTCCAAAACAACCATTAGGACAGTAGAATTAGTTTTAGGATCCTCAGTCCTATGTCTACAACTGCAAATAGGCCCAAAGCTAGCCCCTTTGCTCTTATCTTTTAGTTTTGGTCTACTTACAGGAGGACTCATCTGCTTTCTGTCAGCATCCCAGCCTTTGTATGCATATCCTCATGGATGTTGAGTAGGGAATACCCCCCTAGGTTTTGCAGAGCCTAAAGAAGAAGAGGAGATAAAATATAGAGTCTATCTCCTACACTGTTGGCCCCTAGCCCAGAGATCCTGTTGATCATTGATGGCTACCTTGTAGGGAAATCTGGGAGTAAGCATCCAGTCTGGGAAAAAACCAAGATATAGTTCACATGCCTTGTGTGTGCTTCCACATTTTGCATACATGTTCAATTATGTTTTGATGGATGTTGATGCCTTGTTCTAAAGCTCCTATTTTGGCACAAGTTGGGAAGAACCTGTCAAATGTTATGGAGTTAGGCCTTATGCATGTCAATTGCATTTGCTTAAAAGTTTCCAAGGCCTTTTCACTAAACTCATTTTCACATATCCTACAATCATGCCAGTCCATGAGACCACATATTTGTGATGCATTTTATCAAACAATTCACATGCCTTGTGTATGTTTCCCCATTTTGCATACATGTCTACTAGGGCACTTGCAACAACAACATGGGATAAAATATTACTTTTGATTACACTTTTATGAAAGTCCATCCCTTGATTTAAAGCTCCCATTTCGACATAGGTGGGAGGATGTTGGCAAATGTTGTGGAATTTGGCTTAATGCCTTCCAATTACATTTTCTTAAAAGTTTCCAATGCATTTACAATAAACTCATTTTGTGAAAGGAAGCAAGCTATGCAGAAACAACTTCCTACACTAATCTAATGATGAAAGTTAAGCAAATTTTAATCTTTACTAGTTATAGGTTATTAGATGCACATTAACAAAAAGGTAATAACACATCAAAAACAAGTACAATGCTCACAACACAAGATATACCTAGGGAAAACCCTTTCAGGTAAAAAACCCCACACTCCAAAACTTGCACAATATATTATCAAATCAAAAGATGATTACAACACACATGCAATGCAACCTCTTTCAGGAGTACACAATGTCGATTGTCATTCGCATCCCATGACCTTTCACATTCTCTAGCTGCTTATTTATCAAGCCTACTTGGTAGTTATCCAATGTTGGTTTTTTCCATGTCAACCAATAACAAACTAATTGCCGACGCCTTTATTAAATATAGGGTGTTTTTTGCTTTGGGGGCATTGCCCCCAGCAGGCCCCGCTAGGGACATTGCCCCCAGACCCCTATCATGGGCTTTGCCCCTGGGTCCCACTGGGGGGATAAGCCCCCCAGGCCTTGCAGGAGGGGCTTCGCCTCCCCTTCACTCCCCCATTAGTTATTTTGGGGAAAAACCATAGCTGACAGAGTTACCAAAATTTATCTTGCTGTATGTACCCACAACCTTGCACCATGATCAGTCACAACATACTAACAACTTGTCACACCTGTCATTTCAACTCTTACATGTCATAGAATCTGTCATAACTCATGACACATAACCACAAGGTGCCGACACATAGAAAAACTATGCCAAGTCAACATGGGATCCCTACCTCCTCATATGAAAACAAAATTTACATAGAAATTTACAATAGTAGGCAAGAATAAATAAATACAACATTAGGAACTTACAAAGGTTGAGACACCTTAATTCCCAATATTCTTCCACTTGTCGAACACCTTTCAAGAGCCAATAGAATGACAAGATTTAACTGCTAGGGGCTAAGAGGCCCATAGACTTTGAACACCATCTGAACTTCTCCATGGTCATAGGTTTTGTCAAGGCATCTGCAACATTCATCAAAGTGTCAACTTTCTCCAAATTTACCTTCCCATCCTCTACCATGTTATGAACAAAATGGTACTAGATATCAATATTCTTTGTCCTCACGTGCAAAGTAAGATTCTTCACCAAACATATGGCACTCTGACTATCACAACAAATGGTTATCTTCCCTGCAACAAGCCTAACATTAGAACACAATCTTTTAAACCAAATGGCTTCTTTTCAAGCATGAGTTGCAGCCATTTACTCTACTTCAGTAGTGGACAAAGCAACCATAGGTTTCCACTTACTCATCCAACTAATAGCACCATCGAACATAATGAATACATAAAAGCACTGGTGAATCTCCTACTACCAATGTCACCTGTCCAATTTGAATCAACAAATCCTCAAATACAAAGTGAATGCCAATCCCTTATAAGATAACCATGATAACATAAGTAATACTTGGAAGCATCCCGCAAGTATCTAAACACTCTCTTCACTGCATCCCAATGTACCCCATCCAGGATTAGCAATAAATTGACTAAAGACTCCCACTACTTGGGCAATGTCTGGTCTTATACAGACCATAGAATACATCAAGATATACCGGCTGCACTAGCATAAGGAACTCTGCTCACATCCTCCATACCAGAAGGAGACTTTAGACAATCTATAACAAATAACTTTGTCCACATCATAACATGAATAGTCAATGGTCTACAAGCTTCCATGTTGAATCTTTCCAACAAGGTGTTCACATACTTACTCTGGCCTAACCACAGTTTTTTGTTAGCTCTATCTATTCTAATTTCCATTCCCAAGATGTATCTGGTTGCCCCTAGATCTTTCATCTCAAACTGTGCTGACAATTGGGACTTCAAATTAGAAATCAAATTCTTACCATTCCCAATGAACAACATATCATCAACATATAATGCAATAATGAGAATGCAATCATTATCCATCTTAAAGTGAACACAATGATCTGATTTTGATCTTAGAAATCCCAAACTCAACACAAAGCCATTAAATTTTTGGTACCACATCCTAGGAGATTTCTTCAAACCATACAATGACTTTTTCAACTTGCAAACTAGATTTTCTTTACCTTTTATCATGTAGTGCTCTGGCTATGACATATAGATTTCTTCCTCCAAGTCACCATGAAGGAAAGTTGTCTTTACATCCATTTGTTCAACTTCTAAATCGTATGATACAACTGATAACAAGAATTTGATAGATGTCAGCTTTGTAATAGGAGATAAAACCTCACAATTATCTATTCCCTCAACCTGGGAATAACCCTTTGAGACCAACCTTGCCTTAAACTTCTCAACACTACCATCTGAACCAAATTTCTTCTTGAACACCAATTTGCATCCAACAAGTTTACATGCATCAGGAAAGGACACCAGATTTTCCAAGTATTGTTTTTCTCCATGGAAGCCATCTCGTCTTCCATGGTCTATTTCCAGAAATATGCATCACTTATACCCACAACCTCGCTTATGGTCCTAAGCTCATCAATGTTAGAAATCAAAGCAAAAATACACCTAAAATCATGCAATGAATAACCAAACCTATCAGGTTGTTGCCTTATCAGTGTGGACCTCCTCAAATATTGATGTTGAGGTTCTTCGTCTTCTTCTAAATTTTCAAAGCTACTAGAGCTCTCCTCTTCATCAGGTCTAATAGATGTCTTCGGTTCAACTTTCTCAGGGGTGGAAGGAAGCTGAACCATGTGCATACTCTTTCTCTTCTTATTTCTCTAGCTGTAGAACAATAGAAGAAGGATTGAGCTCTATGAAGATCACACTTCTGCTATACAGACTCTCTCAGCCACTAGATCCCAAAGCTTGTACCCTTTCACATCGATGCCATAATCGATGAAGATACACTTCACAACCTTGTTCTCCAACTTAAACCTTTTCTCCTTAGGCACATGTGCATATGCCTCACAACCAAATACTCAAATGTGTCTCAATGAAGGATTTTTACCAGACCACACCTCCATAAATGTCTTATCAACAAGTGCCGATGTAGGAGACCTATTAACTAGGTAAAAAGTGATAGCAAAAACTTCAACCTAGAAATTTTGTTCAAGGCCAACTCCATGTAGCATACTCCTTGCCCTCTCCATCAACATTCTATTCATCCTCTCTGTAACTCCATTCTGTTGAGGGGTATATAGAGTTGTCTTGTGCCTCTCAATCCCATGTTCTTTATAGAACTTGTTAAAATCTACTAAACAAAAATCACCATCGTTATCAGTCTTTAAACACTTAATCTTTCTATCCTTCTGATTCTCTATAAGAGCTTTGAACTATTTTAATCTACTAAAGACTTCATATTTACTTCGAAGGAAATACACCCATGTCCTACTATAATCATTAATGAATGAAACAAAGTAAATAGATTTTGAAATTGAGGGAACATTAACTGGACCAAACACATCAGAATGAATCAAATCCAACACCTAAGAAGATTTGTGAGAACTAGAATAAAACTGAACATGGTTTTGTTTGTACCAATAAAACTGAACACGGTTTTCTTTGTACCATAGATGCAATGTTCACAAAATTCAAACTCAAGATTACAATCATTCATACCCTCAATGAGCTTTTTATTTTTGAAGGTCCTTAAATCAATTTCACCAATGTGACCAAGCCTTTGGTGCCATAACATTATCTTCTTAGCTAGAATTTTCATCTCCATAGAATGAGCACCCTTAGGTACCCAGAAAACACAACCATCGAAAGTAGATGCAATAGTCCTCTTTGCTGCTGGTTCCAATGGTGAGGATGGAGACTCTAAAGTTTTCTTCTTTGAAACAAGGCACTATTGCACTGAACCATGCATGCATGAAGCTGAAATAGAGTGCCAATCCAAACACCCTTAGCTAGCACCATAGCTCCTCTAGTCATCTTGCATCCTCCATTCAAGAAAACAACTTGCACACCCACATCATTCAAATTACTTACAAATAATAGGTTACATGCCAAACTAGGGATATGCAAAACACGATTGATCCCCTTCACTCATCCATTAGGGAATCAAATCAAAAGTCTTCCACAACCAACAATCTATTAGAAATGAAGGTGCAAACTACACAATGGAAATATGATTCAAACTTTATTATCCTTTAAACAATGTAGAATCAATGGAGATTACAACAGAAATTAAAACCCATCACACAGAAATAACATGCACTAAGAACTGAACACATAACATAGTATGTAATGTGGAGAAAACCCTTTCAGCTAAAAAACTCCACCAAGAAAAGAGGCTCCATGTTGTATCATCTTCAAATATGAGATTACAATGCATGCACTTCCTCTATTCCTTTAGTGTTCAATCCAGTGACGCCTGTTCCTCTCCAATCTAACAAAAACATAGTACAAATATTCTTATAAAAGGGGGTTGCCTTCTAGTGCAAGATAACTAACAAAATATCAACTATCAGATCTGTGATCTAATGATAAATGGTCAATATTCACAATGATAAAATATAAATAAAATGATATTTTGGGGGTGTTGCCCCTGAACCTGCACTGAGGCACACGGCCCCCGGACCCCCCACCAAGGGGGTGATCCCCTCAGACCCCTCACAAGGAGGAAACCCACTATGACCCCCTGTCACAAATGAATGAGCATTGTGTACTGATTATAAACATACAACTGAAACAAGATCGCTGCTGGTGAAACCTTTCATCCTTTATGGGTGATTTACAAACAATATTAGGAGTAATTAATTACATAGAATTTACAAGGTTGATGGCACCTTAATCCTAACACAAGCTTTAGGTGAGAGTCATCACCCAAGTACACCTTCCCACCATAATATTTTTCATACTTTGAAAACCAACCTCGATGATACGTCATGTGAAAACATGCACTAGAGTCAATAATCTATACATCTTCAAATGCATGTGTTTCCAAGGAAGTGACAAACACTTCTCCATCATCTTGAGAGGACTTATTACAATTTGAATCATAGTTCTTTTTCTTTTTCTTTTTCTTCTTCTCCTTGCACTCCTTGCAGAAGTGACTTGGTTTTCTGTAGTTCCAACATAGAGCATTGGACTTCCAAAGAGACTTGGATCTCCCATGGGATTTGGATCTTCTTTTTTCTTCTTTCTTCTTATCCTTTTTCTTCCCTTTCTCTTTAGATCTACCATGAATCGCAAGAAATTCCTTAGTTGACTCGAAAGATTTTCTCCACATCTCTTCAAACAACAACAAAGAAACCACTTTATCCATCTTGAAGGTGGTAGTGGTACTCCCAATGGCCATAACAAGGGGGTCCCATGAATCTAGTAATGAACACAATAATGTCATACATCGATCCTCCTCCTCCATCTTCACACCAAGAGAGGTCAACTAGGCAACAAGCATATTGATAATATTCAGGTGATCAATGAAAGATCCTCCATCTTCCATCCTCAAAGAATACAATTTCTTTTATAGGAATAACTTTTTCACTAGGGATTTAGCCTGATAAACATCTCCAAGTTTCTTCCAAAGATCTTTTGCAGTCATGTCTTCATGGATATTTAGGAGCACTGAATCAACCAAACAGAGTATTATTAGACCCTTAGCCTTCTAATCCATCAGATCCCAATCTTCTTGTTTCATGCCCGATGGCATGCTTCCAGATACTAGGAGCCATAGATCTCTATCCACTAATAAACTTGTCCTTCATCTTGAGTTTCCATAACTCAAAGTTACCTCCATTAAACTTCTCTATCTCAAACCTCCCAGATGTTCTCACCATCTCTTTCCTACAACAAATATTTCAAAATCCTCTACACAAGCTCCCTCTCAAAATGAAGATCAGCTCAAAAAACCCTCTACCCAACAACTAGAACCAAAGGTGATCAGGGTTTGATACTGACTGAAAGGAAGCAAGGTATGCAAAAACTTCTTCCTACACTGATCTAATGAGGAAAGTTATGCAAATCTCAATATTTACTAGTTATAGGTTATTAGATGCACATTAATAGAAAGGTAATAGCACATCAAAAACAAGTACAATGCTCACAATACAAGATATACATGGGGAAAACCCTTACGAGTAAAAAACACCACTCCAAAACCTGCACAATGTATTATCAAATCAAAAGATGATTATGCAAGCTCTTTCAGGAGTACACAATATCAATTCTCATTTGCATCCCATGACCTCTACCATCATATCCTATAGGCTTAAAGGTTTAACAACTATTTGTTGCCTCTTTTGCAGGTTCAAATATAACCATGAGGGGATTGCAAGAGGTGGCAGCTAATTTTGTAGTATTTGTCTATCTAGTTGCTACTCTGCATCAGTGCCTTCTTTGTTTTCAATATTCTCTTCTTCCTCAATATTCTGTTCCTCTCCAGTTTTCTCTTCCTCCTCAGTTTTCTCTTCCTCCTTAGTTTTCTCTTCCTCTTCAGTGGACTTTGTTATTTCAACATGTTTCTATTGTTGTTCAAGAGTTCTAATGAGTTCTTGTTGTTTTTCAACATTCAAGACATGCTCCTCTATTTTCCAGTTACCAAATGAGGAGGCTAAAAGATCCTTCTAGAAGGATGGCATGATCCTCTCCAACACATTGGATGCAATCTCTATTAGCTCACAGTCTTCCATGTGAGACTTCAAAAGCTTTTCTTTTGCCTTTGCTTGGGTAAAGGATGCTATCTTCATTGTCTGAACCAGGGAGAGGGAATCAAAATTGAATGGTCCTTGAAGTAGCTCCGGTTCATCTAATTCCATCATTTCTTTGGTCAAGAAATCTTTAACTATTTTTGCAGTGTCTCTTGCTAGATACATAGTCTTCTTTCCTTCTACTACTTCAGAACTATCACCAGGGGTTTTCTCTAATTGATCTTCTTCTCTTCCCTTTACCTCTTCCTCTTGATTGATTCTCTCTTCTTTTCTTGTTTCTCCTTCAGTTCTGGAGTCTGTTGGGGGATCTAGAAGAGAGATATTTACTTCTTCATGAACTTCCTCTTCTAGAACAGAGGAATCCAGGTCCTTAGTCTTCTCCTCAACTATCTACTTTGACTCTTCTATAATTTTCTTAGTAGAGTCTTCCTTTAATGCACTTAATCCTTCGACATCAGAAGGTTCATCACTTATGTCCTCTATAATAGGAATATTGAATCTTCTGTATGCATTTTGAAGGATGTCTTCAATTTCATTTTCCACTTGATCAGTCTCTCCGAGCATAAGCTTGTTCATTCTAGCTTTGCTCCGAAACTCATCCTTACAATCCTTGAAGATCATGTTCATTTGTTTAGGAGTGATGGAAGAATAGAGCTGAATAGCTATTTGTTCTTGAATCTCCATATCCTTTTCCTTAGAATTGTTCTTTCTCATTTCAAGTTCCTTCTCTAGGATTTTAGGAATCAGAGATATAATTTCAATGAATGCTTTATTGTAGATGTTTAGATATTTGACTATTGCATCTTGTAAAATCTTCTAGTCAGCTTCACTATATTCATCATAAATTTAAGTCATTGGTTGCAGATTCCCATCCACAGTGACTGATTTGATGATATCATCAATGGAGAGTGTAGGCTTTTCAACAAATCCTTCTATTTCTTCTTCTTTGTTTTTGCTGGCAGATGATTCCATAGAAGTTTTCTTTTTCTTCTTCATTTTCTTAACTTCCTCATCTATTTCTGTCTCTTCATCATCTTTTTGACTTGTATATGACCTTGTGGCCTTTTTCTTTGTTCTCTTCTCACCCTTTCCAGATGTCTTGGCTTCCGGTTTAGAGGCTTTTTTTCTCTTAGAGGTGGCAGGTGCAAAACTCTTGGAGGATCTGGTCTGGGAGGGGGCTTGCACAGGATCACTTTCTCTTTCTCCTTTTTGTTTTTCTTTCTCTGCTCTTTCTAGTTTTTCTCTATTTGCATCAACTACTTCTTTAGAAATACCAAATCTTTTGGCAACTTCCTCTACTTCTCTTCTCACTTTTCTTTTCATCTCCGGTTGTCTTAGCTCAACATGAATCTTCACACTTAACTCTTGGAAGGTTCCAAACCTTTCTACCTCAAGGTCCTTGGGCTGACTCAACAGATGTTGGATATACAGCTCTAGGATTTTCTCATCAACCTCATACCCCATTGGCATAATCCAGACTATCCTTGGCTCCACTACCTCCATTATGCATTGATCAGTGTCTACCATAAAGCACACTATATCCTTGTATTTCTCAACCAATGATTAGAGGATTCTTTCTCTAGCCTGCATCATACTTTGAAAGTTCTTGAAGTAGCCCCAGAGTGCTGTATTTTGTGCCTTGGCATCACCAAGCCCATGCATATAATCTCTGATTTGTATGGCTACTGGTCTGTCATTTTGCCATATCCAACCACTGGATCCAGGTAGCTCATTTATATAGTAAAAGAATAAACATAGAATCAAGCCACCATACTTAAATGAATTCTTCTTATCCTTCTTTATTTTCTATAGATTCTCTAACAGTTGATTCAGGAGAAGCTCACAAAGATCATAGTCATCATTTTTCCTTAGCATTTCATATGCAGTATATATGGCAGTTCTGGATACAGAATTATCCTTGCTGGAGTGATATATCTTATAGCCAATTATCATAGAGGTAAACTTGATATCCGGGTCAGTGATATCTTCTATTGTCATTGCTCTTTTGTCAAATTTTGATCCAATAGCCTCACTTATAGTTTAGTTTTTGACCGATTTAAGAGCAAGTAACCCACTGGATGAGTGCAATCCAGTTACCACCCTAATGGCATCTTTTGTGATCTTAAATGGCCTCATCAACCACATGAATTTGTCATGCATTTTGCTCAGAACATACCAGACCCATTCATCTTTTGCAAAACAGGGGAAATGGATGCAATGTCCAAAATGCTTGTCCCGGATGGCCTTGTATTGAGGTTTGAGTTCAAATGATTCATCTATTAACTGCTTGTGATAGATATCCATCAGCTTGGATTCCCTGAATTCCTCAATATTCACATGAATGTATGCCCTAACATCTTCTACATGCAAAACCCCATGCGGAATACTAGAGAAGGCACCTAAGGGATCAACTTGTAGAGATTTGTAAGGGTGTTTCTTGAACTTAGGGCACGGCCTATCAGTGATTTTGACAACATTCAGAGTAGCCATCTTTTTAAAAGATTCAGAGAGAGATATTCAAGAGTGAAAATACCTTTTTAATGCCTCTTGGGTTCACAATATGAGCCGGATAGGATTGTTGGTTAAATCAACTTCTGTGGTTGATCTTCGAGAGGTTTGAAGCAATCTTGTTGCAGAGCTCCTTCTTTATTTTTCTCAAATGCAAATGTGCAAATGATGAACAAAAGAACCCTTATATTTCTGCGTAAACCCTAATTTCACATTGCAATAAATGCACAACTTAAGTCATTCCGGTTTCCTTGTTCTCCTTGTTCTTGAGAGAGATCTTTCTGGATCATTGAGATACACTTAGAATGGTTCTTGGTGATGATTGACAATGTATCTCCATTTCTCCAATCATTCCATTTATCCGCAGATCAAGATATTTGAATTTTGAATCATACCGGATCTAACTGTGAGAGTCCTACTTTTACCGGATGACTGTCAAACCTATCGGCAAGAAAAGTGCTATCAACTACTTTAGATTCTACTTCACCGATATGCGAATGACTTTTATCTTTGGTGAGACTCTACACTATCGGCAACAATCATTTTGTTAATTCTGATACACGATCACTTTCTCTCTTCGATGTGACCCTTATCATCGCGAAACACTTACCAACTTAAGCTAATGCACCAATGGACCAACCACTCATCAACGTGACTTCAATCTTTGGCAAACTTCCTTTATGTGTCTCCGATATGGTAGTCACTCTGATCACTCATCGGCCAAACCTTAAGATCTCTTGCCGCTAGGTGATTTCTCTCAATGGATCTCTGTCAGTATCAATTATCCCTTGTCACCCTGATGTAACTAAGTCAAATTAGCATTTGCCATCACAATTTCAGCAAGACATGCGGATCTCACGTATTTTTTACCAAGGGTTATTTGGATGTTTCTCTAAAAACCCTTTAATCCACAACCTTCCATGTGCCAATTTCAGGCACCAATTGACTAGTTGGGGGAAATTATTTTTCTTTTGTGACTCCCCCTAAGCTAAAGCTCATCTATTTAGTTTCTGAAAGGAATATTAGCACTAGATTTTGGTGCGGATCCATCCTCAACATTTTCTGTACTTCTCTTCACCCAAATCTTGTTCATTTCCCTTTGAATTTTGTCTACATTCACTTTTCCTTTTCCTTTGTCTTGGTTTTAATTATGATGCACCGGACCCTTTTTGTCTTGATTCTTACTTCTGCAGAATTTGGCAATATGACCGGATCTATTGTAATTGTAGCAAACAACATTTCTTTGCATATTTGACTGGTATCCTCTTGATCTACATTGATTAGCCGTATGTCCCATTCTATTGCATACAAAACATCTACCATTGAATCAATTATTTATTTGCAGATTTCTACATTCAGGAGATTTGTGACCATACCTTTTGCAGTTAAAACATTGTCCAGAGAAGGATGGGTTAAACTGATTCATTCTTCTTCTACACATATTTGCTTTATGACCGAAGCTATTACAATTGTGGCAGTATCCATTGAAGGATGGATATCTTTGAGCATTTGGTTGCCTTACCGGAGGTCTTCTAGGCCCATTCCTTGGATTTCCTGATCTGGAGTTCCTCTGACCAGATCTGGAGCTATCACCTTTCTCATACCCCAAGCCTTGCTTGTCATCTACCCTCTTTTGGCTTTCAAGAAGAACTTCAAGTTGACCAAAGCTTATCTTGAATTTCTCTTTGTATTCATTTGTTGTTTGAAGATCCCTTTTAAGAGTGTCTATCTGATTCTCAAGTTGTTCTTCATTATCTCTAGCTTCTTCAAGATCAGATTCGAGATGCCTGATTATTCTATCCATTTTGTGGTAGTCTTCTGACTTCTCCTTGAGAGATTGTTTTAGATTATCTTCAATTTTTCTCTTCTCTTCAATTTCTTGGGTGAACTTCATAACCCCTAATTCCATTTCATGTCTTACCATAATGACCTCTTTTGATAGCTTCTCGCATAACTTGTTCTTCTCATTCAGATCTTCATTAGTATCATTGGCGTCACTTTGACTTACTAATTTCTGAAGTAGTTCCTTTCTCTTTTTCACAGAGATACTTAGTTTCTCCATTAGTTTGTTTATGAAATCATCAGCTTGTTTGAGTCTTTCTCTCAAGTTATTGACTTCAGAGTGAGATTGCTCGAGATCATCTAGGGCAGACTAAAGTTGTTCCCTCATACCATACGTATCCATTGGAATTCCCAGATCTTCCTCAAGCTGTTAGGCTCTGTTTGGAGGAACTTAACTTTGATACCAATTGTTGATAACTGAGATAGGGGGTGAATCAGTTATCTTAATTATTTGACTTTCTTTTCTTCTTTTATAATTAGTGCAGTATCAAAACAAATAAGCATACATGAACATGAGAGAAGAAAAAAAATCAACACACATAACACAAGGATTTTTACATGGAAAACACTGTTAAGAGAAAAACCACAGGGTGATTAACCTGAGATTGTATTCTCTATTAAAAGAATAGAAGTACAAAATGGCACTTGCCAATTAGGGCTCACTTCCCGAGCACACTGCTCACAAGAGGCTCACTGCCTACAATAGTTTATAGAAAGAAACCAAGTACTTGAACTGATGAGAATCATCCACATATGCTGAGGTTCAATTCCAGTTAGGCTCAATATACTGATCTACTGCACTTCATTCTTCCTCTACTTTAGTGTTACTGTTATGTCATATACCGGACCTGTATTACTGCCTCCACACTACTCTCTGCTTTCTTCACACAACATAATACACCACACACACATTCTCATCTAAATCCATCTAGTATATATATCTGCACCAAGGATTTCAACATCTTTCTAGTCATCATCCAGAATACTCAATATTTTCCCAAACTCTGGTCTATCGGCTGAATCCTTGCTTACTAAGTGATGTGTATCAAAGAGATACTTATAGAAGTCATCAATCATGTCAGCCAATCATGAATGATCCCTCAAGAAACTTGATCGCCATCAATTTCTTATCTGGAAAAAGGCCTGATGCTTTGCCGGTCAGTTCTTCCTCAGTCTACTCTGCCAAACAGGAACCCAACACTTAGGTGCTCATATCTTTCCACTCTTTCATCACCGGAGGCTCAATCTCTGGAATGTATTAGTCATGATACTCCTCTTGACTTCCCCAAGTCCGTACTTTATAGAGATACTTCCTCTGAGAGATCTAGACCTGATTGTTGGACCTTGTTGCATGCTCTGTTCTTGCTCACCAGACCAAAATACTCTTCAATCTGACTTCTGGTATAGACATACCATGTCCTGCGGATGTGTGGGATGGACTTTGTTGCCATCAATGACAACACTCATGAAGCCACACAGTGTCTTGCCAACAGAGGAAGGTGTTGAAACTCATTTTAGTACCTTTTTTTAATCTATTTTATTTGATAATTTTTATTTGGAGGAATAGTGAAGGGGAGCTGAGAAGAGGAAGTGGAAAAGGATAGAGAATTACTAGAGGTGCAACCAAAGAAAGAAGGGAGAGATGAAATTAAAATTCTAAAACATAGTGTTTCTTGTAGATTGAGAGGATGAGGCCATGAAGGCCATAATGTCACATGTTTTGTTGTAGATTTTTTGTAATTCTTCAGTTGTGAATTAACTAAATCAATGAGAATTTGCATTCCATTTTTATTTTACCTACAATTTGTGATGTATTGTGTAATAGCCACTTGGTTTTATGGTTTGATAAAACCCTTGATCCTTGATCTACATCACAAATCTATAAATCCAAGGCTCCTCTCTCCTCCAAGGCATCAATAAGAAATATTTGTAGGCACATGCTATCAAACTAACCTAAGTCTATTAGAGAAACTGAACAAAGAAAATCATCATCAAGAACTTCATCAAAAGGAGCCATCATTCATATCAAGGAAATATATGAGCTTTTGTTTAGTCTTGCATTTGTTCTAGTTTCCTTTGCTTTCATGCTCTAATCCAAGGTAGAGGTAGTCTAGTAGCTTAGGTTGTATTTCTAGATTAAATTTTTCCTCCTCTATAATATCCAATTCCAAGCCACTTGGGCCCATGGATATAACAAAAAGAGATGCTTGAGGGCTTACAAATATCCACATAAACAATGAAGGGGATTGGAAACACCTAGATGGATAAGGCCAGATCCAATGCGAAGACCTTGATATAAGAGGCACCATGAAAAGTGACCTAGTTTGGGCTCAAAAATGGTTAGCCAAACAATTTAAAATTTGTAGTACAATTGAGTGGTAGTGGACTAAAGGTTTCTCTTGATATTAAGTTTCTAAACCATGGGAAAGTGGGGAGAAAGGGAAGAATACCCCTAGAAGCTCTTGTAGTTCCTAAAGGGAGTGTCCATATACCACTCCCAATCATTCTGCCAAGGTACAATGCATTGAATCCAAATCTTATGCACCGTTTATAAAAAAATAGACTCCATAATGATTTGAAATGACGCAATATATTTATTCCAAGCCTATATCTAGCTTGAAACATTGGTCAAGATAGCCAATTCTTAGTGGCTCTTGAAGAGAGGTATGAAATGAAGCAAATCCCATTCTTAAAGAGCTTTAGTACATGGACCTAGGGAACTTTGGAAAGAGGTCAACCCTTGCAAGTAATCATATGAGACCACCAAAATGATTGTTTGTTGAAATAAATCTCATAACTAAAATGCTTCCCTTTCCAAATAAGCCAAAATTTAATAGCTTCCCAAGCCTTCTATTTATACTTTTGGCAACAAAAGTGCCTTGAATTTTCATTGGGTCCTTAAGGATCTGAATGTAGTGAAGACCTAGACCTTGCCATGCCTATCAACTACTAATTAAACATAGACATGCATGATGTTTAAATCTAATGACTATATTTTACATTAGAAGGTCCTTAATTCTAGGGTTTGAGATCAAGTAAAATTTTTTTGAATAGTTGTGTGGTTTTCATTTTCTTCTATCTATTGAGCTCTACATTCCTCTTTAATGGTTCCTAGTAGAGGGTGGGAATTCCACCTCTTTAGATCTAGTTCTAGATCATATGTTTGTGAAAAATAAATTGATGTAGCAATAGTAGTAATTGGTAAGAATGAATTGGAATCTACTACATTCATGTTGACTCTAGAAGAATCCCCAATGATTAATATTAGTCATGTTGAGTTCAAGAAAACTATTTCAACATTCCCAGGTCATAGCTTGATTTGTAGGTCCCTTGATCCTCAAGTCTCTTTGGAGGAATTAGTTCTTTGGGCAAGGAAGAATCAAAAGTCTCAAGGCGTATATTAAATCCAATCTTGTGCTAAAGGGAATTTCATAGCTAGTTTTGCAAATGAATCAAATAGAGATGCATCATTTGAACAAGGTTCATATTTCTTTTGAAATGCTACCCTTCTCATGAAACATTGGCATGTGGGGTTTAAATCTTCAAAAGAAATCCCTATGACTACCTATTTCAATTTTGATGTATGCTCTTCCTCAAGTGTCATAGTCTCCCTATGTCTTTGAGACAATTTCTAGTTACTTTTATACAACCATTGATATTTAAAAAGCACTCCGTAGGTATGGTAAAGTTTTTTATGCTAGAATATGTGTGGAATTAGATCATGTCTCTTCTTCCATTCCCAAGAGTATCACTATGTGTGCTAGAGATTTTTAATGGTCGTAGGCTTTAGATTATGAAAATTTTCCTTTTATATGTAGATGATGGTATTAATATGCTCATTTTATTCTAGTAATACATGAGCTTTCAAAGAAATACAAAAAATGAGAAAAAGAAAGTTGAGAAAAAATAGGGATAGAGGGTTTCACATTTCCAAATGAAAAACAAACTTTCAACATTAGAAATTTTATTTCTCCAAATGATGAGGATAATGTGGGTTTACCTTCTAACTCTAGGAAGGAGGAAAATCATAAATAAGATTTACATTAGAATGAAGGGACAAGCAATAAATAAAGGCTCAATGATTTTGAATTCAAAGGTGATCTGGAACAAGTTTTGGTTGAGAAAGAATCTATAGATTTTTGGAAGTTAGAGATGTAAGGGAAATAAAAAATACCTCTTAGCTTAACTTTCCGATGCAAAAATTCAATTAAATAATAAAGCCCCTCAAGATTATTTGGAGGGTTGTATCTTAGAGCAAGAAAGTGTAGAAAAACTAATTCCAAATAGATGACTAGTAAAGAGGGAGGGAGATTTTGGGCACAACAAGGTGGGGAGACCTAGTGGGTATATTACATTACAAAATACAACTATGGAAAAGGTTACAATTGGAAATCAATGCCAATCGGAGTTTGTGTTTGTTGGAACCAATAAAACCAACATTGATCAATAACAATGCTCTCTTGGAACATAAGGAGATTAAAATCCACATCCAAAAATCTTTTACTTTAGAGTGTCTCAGAGAAATACAACTCATAGATTATTATGTTACAAGAACTAAATCTATGAAAATGGATAATTTTAAACCTTTCTCTAGGTCCTATAAGAAATGGTGTGTTATAATCACATAGGTAGTGGGCTTGCTACAATCAAGAATAATGTGGAGTTTTTATTACTGAAATCCTTTCTTCTAATTAATGGATGATTCTTCAAGTTAGTTGTGTGTATTCTATGTAAAATTTATCTCTTGTTAATGTTTATGGCCCTCAATCTTTTAAAGAAAATTAACATTATTGGGTTTAAATATTATCTATTATGAGAGTTAACTTTGGAGAAAGATGGCTTGTGGCTAGAGATTTTAATTCTAGACTTGATTATTGTAAGAAGAAAAGGGTGCTAAAATAAAGGAGATAACCAAAATTTCACTTCTTTCTTAAGAGATTTTTATTTGTGGTATGTTAAACCTTAAAATGATTGGTTTTCTTTCTTTAATAGAACAAAGGGATAGGATAATATTTTGGCTAGATTAAATAGGTTTTTCCCTCTACCTCCTAGCTACAAATAGATATTATTTTAATTATGAGGTTCTAATGGAAATGGGTTTTTACCATTGGCCTATTTTCTTAACCTTGTTGATGATAGTTTTCCAAGAAAGATTCCCTTTAGGTTTGAGAAAGGTAGTTGTCACATAAGGAGTTGGATGAAGTCATCTAAACTTTCTTGAATGGTCCTCATTCCAGTTTTGGTACTGCAATGTACCTTTTACCCAAGAAGTTAAATTTCTTAAAGATTCTTCTTGAGTATTGGAATAGATATGTGTTAAAAAATCTTTTTCATGGTAAAAAAGTAACATAGAAAATAGAATGGTTGAAATTTAAACATAAAAACATGTTGGTTTTGGCCACTAAAGCATTCAAAGATGAGGAGAAAGAGGTATCTTCTTATCTTGATGAGACTTATAGATGTGAAGAAATATTGTGGAAACAAAAATCTATACTAAAATGGATTGATGATGAGGGTCATAATACAAAGTTTTCTCATATTTCCTATAAAAGGAGAAGACACAAGAACTTTATATCTAATTTGGAATTAGATGGAGGTCTAATAAGGGATCATTAGTCTCTATTTGGCATAATATATGTAAATTGGAGAAAAATTGGGTAGGGAAGAAAAGCAATCTCTTTTCCTTAATTCTATTCCTTCCCAGATTGGCCTAGAGGAAAATAAAATCTTGTTGATGAGGATATCCTTAGACAAAGTTAGATGTACTCTTTTTGGCATGGATGGAGATCATGCTTCTGGGCCTCCTAGATTTCCTTCTTATTCCTTTCAACATTTTTTGGATATCATTCTTCAACATATTTTGGAAATGGTGCAAAAATCCATGGACTAAAGATAGATTCTAAAGGCAATGAACTAAACTTTTCCTTCTCTTATTCCAAAATAGAAGGATTCTCTAAAAGCTAAATATTTCAAGCCTACATAACTTTGCAATACCATTTATAAGGTCATTTCTAAGATTATTGCTAATAGACTCATATATCTCCTTGTTTAATTTTTTAAGGGTAGGGAGATTCATTAAAGGCCAATAGATACTAAATGGTATTATTTTAGTTCATGAAACAATACACTTTTACATTGGTAGTAATAAAAAAGGTGTGCTCATGAAATCAGACATTGCAAAAGCTTATGATCATGTTAGTTGGAGATTCCTCAATAGAATTATGCAAAAATATGGTTTTGTTAATGACTAGGTGGAATGGGTCATTGGGTCTTATTATTTTGCCCTATCTCCTATTCTTGTTAGTGGATTTGCAAAAGATTTTTTTTCTTCCTTTTACAATATTTAGCAAGAGAATCCCTTATCTCCCTACTTTTTAACCCTTATGGCTTAATCTCTAGGAAAATTTATAAGCTCTCTTAAAATAAAGGGTTGCTTACATGGACTTAAAAGATTTCTTACTTTTCTATGGAAGGAACAACAAATTTCTATAGATCTTATTTTGGATAGTTTTATAAAATTGTTGGCTAAATGAAAAGTTGGATGACTTTCATCAACTGGAACGTTGGTTACACTCAAACATATCTTTCAAGCTATTCCTTTCTATTTATTTTCACTTTTTCAAGCTCTTGAAAGTATCATTGGAAAAGTCAATTCAGTAACGAGGGACTTTCTCTAAAAAGGTTCAGGGAATCATTTTAAATTTCCCATGTTAGTTAGCAATGACATTTGTATAAGTAGAGATAAAAGGGGCCTAGGGATTAAAGATGCTTAGATTTTTAATGAAGCCTTATTAGATACGCGAGTTTGGAGAATCATTTCTTCTGTCAACAAGATTGAATTCATATTCTAAAAATTAAATATCTCAATGGTGCACTCCCTTTGACCAATTTGAAGATCATTCGTTGACCAACACTGCTTTGTGAAATTCCCCTTATTTCAAGTCTCTTTATATATCTTATGACTCACTAGGAATCGAAAGTTAAAGATTATTGGGAAGAAAATGCTAAGAGCTATGGTATATCTAGATCCTTGAAATCTTTACTTACTATCTGTGAGGTTGATGAAAGAGATTGTCTTAATCTATCTATGTTATTGAAAATTTTTAAGCCTACTTGAAACCTCAAGAGAGTTAATCTGGGTTGTAATCTTAAAGGTGATTGGAGATACATAGTCAAGGATGGATATGAAAAATTAATGATATCAAATTTTACTCTAAAAGATCTTAATGATCTCAAGTAGCCTATTAATGTAGGGTATTTCCCAAACCCCTAGCGTTCCATGAAAGAACAATCATTTTTGAGGAATAAAGAAATGAGAATCTAAACTACAAATAACCATAGATTCCACTAGTATTTCTCTTATTATCTTTACTTTATCCTGATCTCTTCGCACTTGAATACAACATTTGGATTTAGTAATCCCATGAAAAACATTTTAGTTGGCCCATGAAACATTTGGTTTTTTTTTTGTTTTCTTAATAGAGATAAAAATAAGAAGTCTAAAGGCACATTGCTTGATATTCAATGGATGGGATGAAAGCCCTAATGTAACTTCTTGAAATTTCCCAGCACGATTTGTTTAGAGATTTTTCCATTTGATGAAAGTGACTGTAAATGATTTCTGAAAAACTACATGTATTATTCTTAGTCTTTGTGCATGCGTTTGTTTTCTTCCCATAAAATCTTTTTCCTGGTTTTGTTTTCTTCACATACACCAGAAAAATGTGCATGTGTCTCCCTACTTTGAAACTGCTAAAACCTATTTATTAAGACAATGTACCATATTGAAATGTATAGTAGCATTTAATATATATGTGACATAAGGACTGCCATGGCTTCCCTTCAAGAGCACAAAACAAATACAGATATATTGTCTTATCATTTGGTTTATATCTTTGAGTAAATGTTTATGTAAAGTGATTGACACCAACTAAAGATTCTTCCATTTAATAATAAATACACTTCAGAAATATCAAATTCTATGGAGGTTTATTTCTTGTTCTAAAGCTCTTGTTTTGACACAGGTGGGGACGATGTTGGAAAGAGTTGTAGAATCTGTGTTCCATGAAATCACATTTCATTGAGACAACTTGTCAAATAGTTCACATGCCTTGTGTGTGCTTCCACATTTTACATAGATGTCTATCAAGGCACATGCAACTATAACATTTGACAAAAATCAACTTTCAATTATGTTTTCATGGATGTTGATAACATGTTCTCAATCTCCCATTTTGTCACAAGTTGGTAGGATGTTGGCAAAGGTTATTGGAGTTAGGCCTTACACCTGTCAATTGTATTTGCTTAATATTTTCCAAGGCTTTTTCTCTAAACTCATTTTTGCATATACTACAATCATCCCATTCCATGAGAACACATCTTGTGATGCATTTTGTCAAACAACTCACATGCCTTGTGTATGCTTCCACATTTCTCATACATGTATACTAGGGAACTTGCAACCACAACATGCGATAAAAATTTACTTTTGATTATGCTTTTATGGAAGTCCTTCCCTTGTTCTAAAGCTCCCATTTTGGTATACATGGGAGTATGTTGGCAAAAGTTGTGGAATTTGGCTTAATGTCTTCTAATTTTATTTGCTCAAAACTTTCCAATGCATTTCTGATATACCCATTTTGTGTATATCTTGCAATCATTATAGTCTATGAAGGGATGAAAACATTTGGAGGAACATTTAAGAATCTTCTTACATGAACAACTAAGCCATTAAGGAAATTGGGAAAAATACTTGCCTAATATCCTCTATACTCTTAGCATTTTTGTATCGATACCTTATAGACGATTAATGCTCTTTATGTTATATTGTTTATGCCTCATCGGTTACATTAATTATTTATAGTCTTTCTTTTGGGCATTAAATGAGTATAGTATGTTGCATTATTGACTTTTGGAGATTTTTTAGAAGTAGCTAAAAGGCTATTAAAATGGAGAAGAACTTGTTTAAATTATGATAACCAAATATGACTAAAATAATAATAATTCACATAGAGAATTGTATATCAGCCAAATAAAATAACTGTGAAAGAAGGATAAAAAATCAAAAGAATATTGGTTCAATTATTCCATTGATTTTAATGGTAGAGACTAACCACAAAGTATAGTTGTTATCAACTAGGATTGCACCTGTGTTGCAAAGCTGGAAAGCTTAGTAATCCTGTGTAACATGGGAATACCTTCAGTTTGTGGGTATCCTATGACAAAGATAAACCTCAAGATTATGGGTTGGTTCCCCTTTGATTTTCTAATAAATTAATGACTTTGTAGGAAAAGGGTTGGAAGGTTTTCTAATGCATCTACTAAAACTAGATTTAAATGGGTGGTGATGCACCTAAATTATAGAAACATGCATCCCTAATTAACAACTACCTTCAAAATATCTATCCACACAAATCAATTTGGCAATATGACCACAAAAGTAATTCAAAAGGAAGGCTTGAATAAACTATCTCTTGGAGGAAAACTAGGTTTTCACAAAATGGAAGAAATGATTATTCGAAGGCACAACCTAAGAACTATGATTCTTCACTACTTTGAATGCATGCAAGTATGAATGAGACAAAGATTTAAATGTTCTAATGCTAAAACACAATAAAATTTCATCCAATCATTCATAAAAAAGCACAATCGAGAAGGTAAATACTCAATCTTACTAAAAATGAAGGAATATCTGTATAGATGACAAAAACATAACCTGTAACCTAATGTACTGTATAAATATGTAAAAAAAATGAGTTACAAACACTCCTCTGTGCAATGCACAAGAGAGAAATAAGGGAAGAACATAAAAAAAGTATAAGTTTTTTCTCCTATATACAAAAGATGACTTCGATGAGTCAGTTGGGTTAATTGAAGTTAACTCAACTAAAAAATATTTCCATGAATGTCTCTCACAAGCAAAGATGAAAATCCCCAAAAAGAGGGGTCAAAACTGATGTAATTTGAGCAAAAAAAGGCTCAAACTCACTGTCACAATCAATTTGACCAAAGTTGACTTTCAAACCACATGAGATAACTGAAAATCAAGACCCAACTCTCCATTTCAATTCCACTCCTTTGATTTAGCATGATTTGACATGAAGTTATCAATTTGAACAAATAAAAAGTAATCATTGATTACTTTACTGGGTGTCATGGATTTTCTTAATATTTTGCATTTTTATGACAAATAATAAGGTAATTTATTAACTATTACTTTATTATTTGTTTACATTATTAATTTCATTTCATCTCATGAAGACTCAAGGGGAATTACATATTTTCAATTTCACCATTTCACCCTTGGTCAATAAAAAACAAATACACAAACACCTTATGACTCCCTTTGTCCTTCATGTTTTCCTCATGATCTATATGATACTACAGTGTCAACACTTGCTCAAATTTGACTAAGGCATGTAAATAAGGTCAAAAGCTCACCATGCCCTCAAAAGCCATATTTGTAGATAATGACACATATGATAAAAACAAACACAACCTTATATTTCCCATGCCATCAAATGTATTCCTATCTCAAATCTTAATAAACCTTTTAAAACACATCATAAAGCACCTTATGACTCCCTTGGCAACCTTGAAATCACAGGCCCCTCAACAAATGACTAGGTCTTTTGACTAAAAAGTCTTAGACCATGGGCTACATTTATTTAGCATAATGATTTTCTTAAAAAACTATGTCAAAAAGCCCATCAAACCTCCCATGGGCTAGGGTTTCCATGTGAACAAAATACTTGAAACCCTAAAAGTCTGTCATTTCATTCCTTCATTTCCCCTATTCACTAGAGAGAGTTGCCCTCAGGTTTTGGAGAGCTGCTATTTCTGGAGGGTTTCTATGAGATCTGGGACCATGTAGAGACTAAACTTGGACTCCACTACTAGTAAAATGCCTCTTATGACTCCATCTAAAAGTAATTTGTCTCCTTTGCTAAGTTATTTCAATATAAAAGACATAAACATGTCTTCATTTCACTGCTTTTGAAAAATGTTTTTCTTTATAATATGAGTTTCCTCTTGAATAAAATGGCATAAAAGCCTCTATTCCTATAGCAGTGTTTGGGCTTGTCTTCAAACTATATGTGGCTCATCTTTGAATGCTCTACAGGTGCGCCTCAAGTGTTTTATTGACTAAATGCTCTTGGATTTATTTTTGAAGTTCAATCATATTTGCATACGAGATTATTTCCTTTTTCTTTGGAAGGGACTGTTCTACATCTTCTTTTAGTCTTTTGAGAAGAAATGACTAAAGGATCAAGTGAAGCTTTGAAATTACTTGAACTCTTCTTTACTCCTCTTCTTCCTCCTCTGTTAAATTATCAGAATCATTATCTTGGGCATCTTCTTTGCAATTTTCTAGCATGACCTGAATTGCATCTTTTGCCCTTTCCTTTGTTGTACTAGACATCATCGTCTTCTTCTTTCAGCCTCTGCCACCATTCCCTACTTTGTGATCTTTTGCATCACTATTCTCATTAGAAGTAGTCCCTTTTCTCTTGCGACCCCTACCAACATCTCTTGCCTCAGGCTCAGGATCTTTTGCATCACCATTCTCACTTGAAGCAAATTTAGCACCTTCCATTTGCTCAAGCAAAAACTTTGAATAAAGCTGAGTCTGGTTAAGAAGCACCTCCAATCTGTAAAAAACCAAATCACTAATTCATTGAGTTCCATTTTTCATTTGTTTTTCATTTTCCTCCTCTCATTTTTCTCGTTCTTCCTCTAAGCATTTCTCCTCTATGGAAAGGTCTTTTGGAACCTGCAATACTTCCCCATCACATGGGGAATCATTATCCTACACATCAATCCATAGATCACTTATAGATCTTTCCTCATCTTCCAATATAGATATTGGTGAATTTGAATCTCCTTCAACCTTGGCAACGACAACATTAACCATTTCCAAAGCCTTTTAGACCTTTAGCAAAGTCATACTGCCCCTATTCAAATCAGATATCTTTCTTTCACTCTCTGTTAAACTCTTACAGTTGCTTTCAAGTCATTTAGGGTGAGGGCCTTTTTGACCAATGCAGGATCTCTAATGTTTGAAACCATATAGGCCTTTTATAATGGTTGACCGTACTATTCACTTGTTTGGAAAGCTCCAAAACATTAACAAACTTCTTCAAAATGCATGATAGAGTTCCAAATGCAAGTGCAAACCTACTGAATTGATGTATCTTGGATGAACTTTGTTGGATTTTGAGAAAAACAAAGGAGACCCTTACTATCTTCACTAGCTTTGCATTTAGATTAAGGCTAAGGGTCCTTGAAGAAAGATCTCCTTTGGCTGGTAGATTACCACGTAAGATGATGCTATGGCTATCAGAATCATGAATCCAATGCAACCTCCTCTTCTCTTTTGATCTGATCTTGGCACCTAACTTTTTTCACATCTCTTATGCTTCCTACTTGCATTATCAAAAGCTTCAAGAATGACTGCAATATGTGAAACTGATCACTACTCCACTATTCCTTTTCTGTCAGCTATCTTGGACAATGTAACTATTTTGTTAATGCTGGAACAACATTAAAGAAGGTTGTTTTGACTATTTTTGTTGCTCCTTCATGTTTGATGTTATCATATATTGCTAGGACAGTCATAAAATGATTGACTTTTTGTCCTTTATGGCTGTCATACTTCTGATACGGTCATTCCCTTATGACTGTCATGGTTTCTTTTATTGCATTCAATAGTAATTTTAACATCATTCACAACAAAAGTGATAAATATTTGTCTTATTCCTCTTGCATGCCTGCTGTTCCTTACATTCTTTTTTTGGTTGTCATGTGACTGTCCTATCTTATATGGCTCTCCTAATACAGTTGTAACTGCACTTTGCACTTAGAATTTGATCTTTAAATAGAATATGCTTTATTTGAAAAGCTTAATCATGTCTTTTTCTTATCCATGTCCCTCTTAAGACTTAGGGGCCAACATGTTGGGCTCAAACCTTGTGGGAGCCCATTTTTTCACCACATGCTGAAATATCATGCACAATGATGAATGTACCTGTACCTACACATTGCACAAACAAGTTAGATAAAACATACCTTCAGTTATATGACATGATGCTTCTTGTGTGGATTTATCTTCTGATCTTGTACTTGCATCTACTATTTAGCTATCTCTTCTACTTTTTCTTTTTGTATTATTTGATAGTATGAGCATTTGGGTTTGATGCTTCATAAAGGTAAACAATAAATCTGTTGCTTTTGTATATGAAAAGAATTTAAACCCTGAGCTCTAACAACTCTCTCATGTAGGTATCTCTGGAGCTCACTAGATGGAGGGAGCTAAAGATGGACCTGGTCAACCTTGGGATTTATCATTCACAGACAATGATGGGTCCCTATTCTCTTCATATGCTCTTTTCTCTTTTCAGATATATAGTTTAGTTTTATGTTGCATCTTTCAGTCATTCCCACAGCTTGTGTGGGACACCTTAAACACTTCTTTTGAATACAATCAGTTATTTTCATATTATGTAAATGACTTATATGTTTCTTTCCTTTTGTGACTCAATTACATAATATGAACTAAAGTATTTAAAGTACATGTGTTTATATCATAAAGAAATAACAGTTATAAATACCTCTCTTATGCAATTGCATTGTCTTGTACTGATAAACAACAACATAGTTGATCAAATCTGATATCCTTTGAATGTTTGCTTTCTCAATGAGGATATTTATTTTATTTATCTGGGTTGTGTAATAGCTCGACTTGAACTGTTACATGATCCCAATAAATAAATTTTGTAACTTTCTCACTAAGACAACCAATGTTGACTAGATATCTCATGTTATCAAGACTTTTTCTTACCCCCTTCTAACACTACTGCTAAGGAATATACTTGGGGTTGCTGGTAATCAAGTAAAAATATAGTTAATTGCACAATGAGATCAGTAAATCAAATAAATAATGCATAAACAGGCTGCACTCGAATCATCTATTTCTAAAAGATAAACCTCTTCAGCATTGTATTAGCAATAGAACACCTAAAAATCTGATTTGTAACAGTGATTTGTAAGTATTAAGATCCTAATCTAACCATAACCTACCTCTTATCTAACTAGATCTACAAAAAAAGAACAAAAGATAAGGATTTATAGAGTAAATAAAATGAAAATAAAGAGGGTCATCTTTCTATCTAATTTGCAATCTGTTATCTTGGAATATTCAATGAAATATAATCAACCTACAATTCTATAACTAGTATTTCACACAATCATAAACATCATAGATGCAATATGCTATGGAATATTTTGAAAATTGTAAAACAATTGCATAAAACTACCATATTACATGTGGAAGTATTACACAATCTTTGACAATTCCACCATGAAAGATATAACATTCAACACTTTATTGAGTTTCACCAAGCAATCCAAGTTTCAAAACAACAAATACAAATGAATCACCACCCAAAGTATAGAACTAGCTTGTCATTGGCATGTGACAACTTCTAGCAGAAATCCACTTTGTAAATTGAATTTTGTCCTTGTTCTTGTGCTCTCAAAATTGCCCTCCTAGCTCCCTTTAAAACAAAATGATACTCCTTGAATAGAGGTGATTTTTCATTTCACTCCATGACTAGGTCAACCTAATTTCAAATTTAGGACCCCCCTTATAGGGTAGGACCTAATGAAACTTACAAGTTACACTAAGATAAAGTAAGTCCTATTTGACCTCCCTATAAGTGAATTATATCTCAAAATCAAAGTTATTTCATTCTTGTCTTCCTTATGTACCTATATCTCTCCATCCATCAAGCAAAAGTGACCTTGTGCAATTGAAGAAGATTAAATCATCCAAGTTCAACATGCCTTTCTAATGCCTTAGCACACCTCCATAGTGTTTCCAGCACACTAGACCTACAAACAAGCAAAGAGAGCATCAAATTCTTTATTATCAAATCAAATCAAGCAAAAAATCATCACGATACATCATTCCAACCACTGAGCCTATCAATTGTAAATTCTGTGCAAATTTGTTGCCATTGGCAACTTCACAAATTTGGAGTTACTCTATTTGTTTTCATCATTTACTTTCTAGTTTATTTATGACAATATCACAATGGCATTCCATGTTTCCCTACCATATTCTTCTCAAATCCCAAATCTTCTCATTATATATCATGGCTGTCACAATTATGATGCATATTTTTGGGGTTGTTATAGCTCTAGTTTCATTAGCATGCAAGATAAGATGCTATGATGGTTGTTGATTGTTGGACTACTCATTTGGATTGTTCAATTTCTTTTACTTTGACAATGAGTACAAAATGGAATCCATTGTCTAGTGTATATCAACACTTCACATTAAAAGAACTATACTTAACATAATACTGAAGGCCCATTTAATTTTTTTCTGAAGCCAATAAATAGGTGTCGCAAGAATATCGTGCCTCCTGATCAAAACCTGTCATTTGTCATGCACTTTATATTGGAGTTTTAGAGATTCTTTTGTTATGTACACCTAATTACAATTATGAATGATAGTTAGGTAAAAAATGAGTTTTTAAGCTTCCACAACATAGTTTTACTTAAGGATGCATTCAATCATAAAAGACTTAAAAAGGTGCAAAAAAAAATGAAAAAATACGTATAAAACAATGCACCCACAAGAATAGTAAACCAAGAGTAACATGCAAAAATTAATATTAGATCTAAACTTTAATAGTTAAAGCTTTACTTTTGTATATAATTTGGTGGACAATTTATTATTGTAATGGTGAAATTAGTATACACCATCAATTCTCTATTAGTTGTGGGTTTATTTTGACGGAGTATTTTAATTCATGATTATTTATTAACAAGTGGCACACTTTTGTGTTAGTTTTGGCTCACAACCTAATACATTTTATTTATCTATATTTTATTCATTTACACTTATTTAAAGTAGACTTTCATATATTAAACATTTACACATCATTTATTAGCCTCTTTACACTCACATCCACGCATTTATTCATTTCATTGAAACCAAAACCTTTCTATGGGACTACGTCAATCCCTAGAGGCTCATGACTAATCCCAAAACAAAATTTCAAATCTCAAATTCCAATATTCTTACCCCTTTTCACTAATCATTGTGAGCCAAATTGACACATGTTTTCTAAGTTGTTATTATGTCTTGTTACTTAAAGACAATAATTTGTGAAATTAATACATATATAAAGGAAAAATATTTGAAATACATATCTAAAAACAAGGAGAAAGTACTGGATTTCATTTCTAAGGGAGAAAGAACCTTAATTTACACTAGAATCATCTAGGCCATCTACAATTCCATTCATGTTGACTTAAATAACTTTCTAAAAGCTATAAAATCTCGTTTGAATAAGGGATAGACCTAAGCAATTTTGACCTTGGCAGTCTAATAATCTCCACTAAGCTTTTTATAAAGACCACCTTGATAGCACTAGATGTAGGGAAGAAAAATCCAAAGAGATCACTGCTGAATCTTTACATCAAATCATTCTTATAGGCCATATCTGATTCCCACATAATAAATCATCCTCACAATACTCAGGGTCAATCTTGAGGGTTTTAAGACTATACTGAACTTGAGACATTCATTAGACCATGAGCATTGATTTTATGTGTACCTTGGTGATTGGACTTTATACACCATCAAAATTAAATCTTCATCATTGTTCCCAAAACTAAGTGTGCTTATCCTCCTATTTAATTATTGTATGAATTGTTCTTTTATCGACACCTTGTTGGTGACTAGACATGTGACTCTTCTTAACCTAGAGACCTGAGATAACACATAAGACCATAGGTATGTCTTCAAAGGTGTAATGTAGGACTCTTGATCATATTACAATATGAAAGGACCAACTGATAAGGATGGATAACTCCTCCTTCTTGTGGTTCGGCTAGATCAAGGGAGTGTTCCTTAAGGTGTATCTCTTTGAAGATTTAATCTAGTAGACAATAATAAAATTGACTTTGACCTATAAATCATATCTAATGCACTTAAGAATTCTATTTGATTGTCACTAAGAACCAATGTATTGGCTTATCTTGGACCAAGGATATTGTTGATAACTGAGAGGGGGGGTGAATCAGTTATCTTAATTATTTCTACTTTCTGAACTTTCTTAATAATTAATGTAGTATCAATTTAAATAAGCAAACATAACCATGAAATGGAAATACACATGAGACAATATTTTTGACGTGGAAACCCTGTTAAGGGAGAAAACCATGGGGTGATTAACCTAAGATTGTATTCTTTGTTAGAAGAATAGAAATACAAAAATGGCACTTGCCATTTCAGGCTTACTGCTCAAGCACACTGCTCACAAGAGACTCACTGTCTACAAGTTGTAACAAGAATAATAAGATACTTGAACTGATGTGAAGCATCCACACATGCTGGAGTTTAGTTCCAGTTAGGCTCAGTAAATTGATCTGCTGCACTTCATTCTTCCTCTTCTTTTGTTCTGCTGTCCGTTCACATACTAGACCTTCCTTACTACTTTTGCTCTGCTCTTCTCCTTTTGTTCGCACACCACACTATCCTACTCCAACTTGTCTTATCGAAATCCATCTAGTATATATATCCGCACAAAGAATTTCATCCTCTTTCTAGTCGGCATCTGGAATAGTCAATATTTCCCAACCTTTTTTCTGTCGGCTAAATCCTTGCTTCCCAAGTGATACAGATCAAAAATAAACTTATATAAGTTATCTAATAAGTTGGCCAATCATTAGTGATACCTTAGGAATCTTTATCATCATCAAAATCTCATCCGGAATAACTTCTGATGCTTTGCCTGTCAGTTCTTTCTCTGTCTGTTCTACCAAGCTGGACCCCAGTACTTAGAAGCTTATATCTCTTTACTTTTTCAACCACTGGAGGCTCAAACCCTGGAATCTATCAGTCAAGATACTCCTTTTGACTTTACCAAGTCCGCACTTTCCAAGGATACTTCCTCTAATAGATCCAGACCTAACTATCAGACCTTCTGCATGCTATGTTCTTGCTTACTGGACCTATAAGCTCTTCAATTTGACTTCCGGTAGAGACACACCATATCCTGCGAATGTGTGGGATGATCTTTGTTGCCATCAATGACAACAATCATAAAGCTCCAATGTGTCTCTTGCCAACAATCTCCCCCTTTGGCATTGATGGCAACACTTAGTGAAAAATGACTAAGTGTTATACTATACTCCCCCTTTGTTGATGCTTTCTTCTAATGTATGCTTTACCGGAGCTCCCCCTTAGTTGGATTCCACATTTTTCACTATTCCTCACTCCCCCTTTGACATCAATGGCAAAGGGTAGGGTCCGCATGCCAAAATTGCCTAAAAATTCAACTATACTTAGCCGCATAAGTATATAGATAGGTTTTACTTACATATACTGTAATATGTCTACAAATGTTGTCTTCAGCTGTACAACTTGTGTCGCCAAAATCTGCTTCATCTTGTCCAAAATTGAGATATGACCACTCAGTAGGAATGCAAAAGCTTCTGCCCTCTTGAGATCTATTGGATCACTGGTCTGGGCTGTGGTCTAAGCATCTGTTAGGGCCTCATGCATGGCCTCTAATTTGGGAATAATCACCCCTCTAAGCTCACTCATCCTGTTTATTATGTTCTTCCTCTCCTTTTCAAGTTTCTTAATCTTATTCATGACTACAATAATTTGACCTTCCTGATTTACTATGGATAGAGTGAGAGGATCAAAATTCTGTGAGAGGTTTAACAGTTTATCCTCTTGTTCCTTTACTCTCTTCTCAATATCCTTGGTCACTTTAGGCTAGGATAAACAAAATTTGTAGAAATCTCCGCCATCCTTGAGAGCATTTTCCAAGCTCTTTATTCCAATATCCAAAACTCTCCTATCATTTGCTATTATGCCTTGTAACTCCGAGAATCTCTTATCAAAAAACTCTTTCCGAACCTTTGCCTCAGCTGACTTTTCCAATGACTCAAAGTGAGTGTTAACAGAATTAACAAGAGTTTTGAGATTGCCGGATGTGGAGGCTGAAGAGTCCTTTTGGAAGGAAGGCATAATCTTCTCTAAGACATCGGATACAGCTTCTATGAGCTCACAGTCTACCAGGTGAGACTTCAAAATTTTTTCTTTTGCCTTTGCTTGGGTGAAGGATGCTAGCTTCATGGTTTGCATCGGAGAGAGGGAATCAAAATTGAATGGACCTTGAAGCAACTCTGGTTCATCAAATTCCATCATCTCTTTGGTCAAGAAGTCTTTAACTACTTCTGCTGTGTCTCTTGCCAGAGACAGAACTTCCTCTACTTTTGCAACCTTAGTACTGTCATCTGTGGTCTTTTCTGTTTGACCTTCTTCCTGTCCCTTCACTTTTTCTCCCTTCTCCTCTGTTCTTACTTCTCCTTTAGATTTGGAGATTGCAGGAGAATTTGGGTTTACTTCTCCTTGGACTTCCTCTTCTAGAGCAGAGGAATCTAAGTCCTTACCTTTTTCTTCACCTATCTCCGTAATCTCTTCTACTACCATCTCAATGGTTTCTTCCTTGTCGCCCATAGCAGAGGGCTTATCACTTATGTCCTCTACTATTGGAATGTTGAATTTTTTGTATGCATTCTGGAGGATCTCTTCTGTTTCATTGGCTATTTTGTCAGTTTCACTGAGCATAAGCTGATTCATTCTAGCTTTGCTCTGGAACTCATCCTTGTAGTCTTTGAAGATCATATTCATTTGCTTCAGAGTGATTGAAGGAAAGAGTTGAATGCCTATCTGTTCTCAGATCTCAAGATCCTTTTCCCTAGCATTATTCTTTCTTATCTCTTATTCCTTCTCTAGGATTTTGGGAATGAGAGATATGATTTCAATAAAAGCTTTATTATATACATTCAAATACTTAACTGTGGCTTCCTCTAGAATCTTTTTATCTGCTTCATTGTATGCATCATAGAATTTTGTTATTGGTTGCAAGTTCCCATACATAGTGACTGCTTTAACTACATCATCTAAGGACAGAGTGGGCCTGTCAACAAATTCTTCTACCATCTCTTCCTTGTCTTCACCAGTAGAGGGTTCACTAGAAGATTTCTTCTTCTTCTTCAGTTTCTTTACCTCCTCATCTGATTCAGTTTCTTCATCATCCTTCTATCTAACATAGGACCTTGTTGCCTTTTTCTTTGTTCTCTTTTCTCCTTTTCCGGATGTTTGGACTTCTAGTTTTAATGCCTTTGATCTTTTATCAGAGGTAGGTACAGCCCTTTTAGAGGATCTGGTCTAGGAGGGAGCTTTTACCAGATCACTTTCCTTTGCTGCTTCTTTCTTCTCTTTCTCTGCCCTTTCCATCTTTTCTCTATTTGTATCAAGTGCCTCCTTGGATATTCCAAATCTCTTAGCAATTTCTTCAACTTCCCTTCTCACTTTCCTTTTTGTCTCCGGTTGTCTAAGTTCCACATGAATCTTTACACTCAATTCTTCAAAGGTTCCAAACTTTTCTGCCTTGGGATCCTTGGGTTGACTAAGCATATGTTGAACATGTAGCTCAACAATTTTCTCATCCACTTCATACCCCATTGGCATGATCCACATTGTTCTTGGCTCCACTGCCTCCATTAGGCACTGATCAGTTTCTACCATAAAGCATATTGTATCTTTATATTTTTCAACTAAAGGTTTGGGGATTCTCTCTCTTGCTTGCATCATGCTCTAAAAATTCTTGAAATAGCCCCAGAGAGCTATATTTTGTGCCTTGGCATCACCAAGCCCATGTATATAATCTCTGATTTGAATAGCTACTAGTCTAACATTCTGCCATACCCAGTGACTGGATCCGGGAAGCTCATTCATGTAATAAAAGAATAGGCAGAGTATCAAGCCACCATACTTGAAGGAGTTCTTGTCCTTCTTTATCTTTTGCAGATTTTCCAAAAGTTGGCTTAGAAGAAGTTCACATAGATCATAGTGAGCATTTTCTTTTAGCATCTGATAGGTTGTATAAACTGCAGTTTCCAGTACTGAATTTTCCGTACTGGAGTGATAAATCTTGTAACCAATTATCATGGATGCAAATTTGACATCCAGATCAGTGATATCTTCAATTGTCATAGCTCTCTTGTCAAATTTTGATCTGGTTGCATCACTTACTATCTGATTCTTGACAGAATTGAGAACAGGTATCCCACTGGATGAGTGTAGACTGGTTACTACCCTAATTGCATCTTTGGTGATTTTAAATGGTCTATTCAACTAGAAGAAATTGTCATGCACTCTGCTCAATACATACCAGACCCATTCATCTTCTTCAAAACAGGGGAAATGAATGCACTGTGCAAAATGCTTCTCCCGAATGGCTTTATACTGAGGTTTGATTTCAAAAGAATCATCTATTAACTGCTTGTGATAGATATCCATTAACTTTGATTCCCCAAATTATTCAATGCTTGCATGAATGTAAACCCTAACATCTTCTACATGCAAAACCCCATGCAAATGCTTGAAAAGGCACCTAGGGGATCAACTTCTAGAGATTTATATGGATGCTTCTTAAATTTAGGGCAAGGTCTATCAGAGATCTTCACAACATTCGGAGTAGCCATTTCCAAAAAGATTTTATAGAGAGATATTCAGCAAAGAAAAATACCTTTTTCGTTTCTAGGGTTCACTGAAAGAGCCAGATTTGATTAGCTGGATGAAATGATTTCAATGGCTAATCTTTGAGAGTTGAGACAATTTGATGCAGAGCTCCTTTTTCTTTTCTTCTTGAGTGCAAATGTGCAAATGACAAACGAATGAACTCTTTTATTTCTGGGAAAGCCCTAATTTTCACCCTGCAATAAGTGCGCAACCTAATTCATTCTAGTTTACCTTGTTTATCTTAATTGGAGACATAACTTTTTCAGATCACTGAGATAGACTTTAGAGTTATTCTTGGAGAATAGTGATAATCTATCTTCCTTTCACTAATCATTTGTTCTATCTGCAGATCAAGATTCCATAGTTTGAATCATGTCGCGTTTAACTGTGAGAGACCTACTTCTCACCGGATGACTGAGGAACCGGATTAGTCCTCTACCTATTTAAAACTTCTTGCAGATCTTTCATATCTTACTCACAATTTACTTGGATGTTTCTCTAAGAGCCCTTTAATCCAAAATTTTCCTTGTGCCAATTCTGGCACCAATTGACTGGCTGGGGGATAATGTTTTTCTTTGAGACTCCCCCTGAGCCAGAGCTCACCTTTTAATTTCTGGAAGGAATATCAACACCAGAGTCTAGTGCAGATCCATCCCCTACATTCTCTGTACTTTTCTTCATCCAGATCTTGTTCATTTCACTTTGAACTTCATATGCATTCACTTTTTGTTTTCCCTTGTCTTGATTCTGATTATGATGTGCCAGACCTCTTTTTTCCTGATTCTTGCTTCTACAGAATTTGGCAATATGACTGAATCTATTGCAAATTTGGCAAACAACATTTCTTTGCATATTTGATTGATATCCTCTTGATCTACATTGATTAGCCATGTGACCCATTCTATTACATGCAAAGCATCTACCATTGAATGAATTGTTCATTTGCATATTTCTGCATTCATGAGATTTGTGGCCATACCTTTTGCAGTTGAAACACTGTCCGAAGAAGGATGTATTAGTCTGATTCATTCTCTTTCTGCACTGATTAGCTCTATGACTAAAGTTATTGCAGTTGTGGCAGTATCCATTAAAGGGTGGATATCTTTGAGCATTAGGCTGTCTTACCGGAGGTCTTCTAGGCCTGTTCCTTGGATTTTCTGTTCCAAAATTCTTTTGATCGGATCTAGAGCTTTCTCCTTTCTCATATCCCAAACCACACTTGTCATCTACCCTCTTTTGGCTTTCAAGAAGAACTTCAAGTTGAGCAGAACTTATCTTGAATTTCTCTTTATATTCATTTGCTATTTGAAGATCCCTTTTAAGAGAGACAATTTGATCCTTAAGTTTTTCTTCATTATCTTTAGCATCTTCAAGATCAGATTCAAAATGTCTGATAATTATATCCATCTTGTGGCAATCTTTTGATTTTTCCTTGAGAGAATGTCTTATATCATCTTCAGTTTTTCTTTTCTCTTCAATCTCTTAGGTAAACTTCATAGCTTCTGATTCCATTTCATATCTTACCATAATGATTTCTTTTGATAACTTTTCACATAACTTGGTTTTTTCCTTCAGATCTCCATTTGTATCATTGGCTTCACCTTGTCTTGCCAGTTGTTGAAGTAGCTCCTTTCTCTTTTTCATAGAGAGACTTAGTTTCTCTTTTAATTCATTTATGAAATCATCAGCCTGTTTGAGTCTTTCCTTCAATTCATTGATTTTAGAATTTGACTACTCAAGATCATCTAGGGTAGACTTAAGTTACTCCTTCATACCATACGCATCCATTTGAATTCACAGGTCTTCCTCAAGCCGTTAGGCTCTATTGAGAGGTACTTGGCTCTGATACCAATTGTTGATAACTGAGAGGGGGGGTGAATTAGTTATCTTAATTATTTCTTCTTTCTGAACTTTCTTAATAATTAATGCAGTATCAATTTAAATAAGCAAACATAACCATGAAATGGAAATACACATGAGACAATATTTTTGATGTGGAAACCCTGTTAAGGGAGAAAACCACGGGGTGATTAACCCAAGATTGTATTCTCTATTAGAAGAATAGAAATACAAAAATGGCACTTGCCAATTAGGGCTTACTGCCCGAGCACACTGCTCACAAGAGACTCACTGTCTACAAGTTGTAACAAGAATAATAAGGTACTTGAACTGATGTGAAGCATCCACACATGCTGGAGTTCAGTTCCAGTTATGCTCAATAAACTGATTTGCTACACTTCATTCTTCCTCTTCTTTTGTTCTGCTGTCCATTCACATACCAGACCTTCCTTACTACTTTTGCTTTGCTCTTCTCCTTTTGTTCGCACACCACACTATCCTACTCCAACTTGTCTTATCGAAATCCATCTGGTATATATATCCGCACAAAGAATTTCATCCTCTTTCTAGTTGGCATCTGGAATAGTCAATATTTCCCAACCTTTTTTCTGTCGGCTGAATCCTTGCTTCCCAAGTGATGTGGATCAAAATAAACTTATATAAGTTGTCTAATAAGTTTGCCAATCATTAATGATACCTTAGGAATTTTTATCATCATCAACATCTCATCCGGAATAACTTCTGATGCTCTACCTATCAGTTCTTTCTCTATCTATTCTACCAAACCAGACCCCAGTACTTAGAAGCTTATATCTCTCTACTCTTTCAACACCGAAGGCTCAAACCCTAGAATCTATTAATCAAGATACTCCTTTTGACTTTCCCAAGTCCACACTTTCTAAGGATACTTCCTCTAATAGATCCGGACCTGACTGTCAGACCTTCTGCATGCTCTGTTCTTGCTTATCAGACCTATAAGCTCTTCAATCTGACTTCCGATAGAGACACACCATATCCTGCAGATGTGTGGGATGATCTTTGTTGCCATCAATGACAACAATCATGAAGCACCAATGTGTCTCTTGCCAATAGATACAACACCTCTTATATGTAGATGCAACAACCATTTGGCGACTAGAATGTCTTCTTCTTAGAAAACTTTATGTACCTTGGTGATTGGAATTTAAACACCATCAAAATTAATTCTTCATCATTGTTCCCAAAACTAAGTGCATCTATCCTCCTATTTAATTATTGTATGTATTGTTCTTCTATTGATATCCTATTGGTGACTAGACATGTGACTCCACTTAACCTAGAGACCCGAGCTAACACATAACACCATGGGTATGTCATCAAAGGTGTAAGGTAGGACTCATGATAAGTTGTAACATGAAAGAACCATTTGATAAAGATGCATAACTCCTTCTTGAGGTTCTACAAGACCAAGGGAGTGTTCCCTAAGGTGTATCTCTTTAAAGATTTAATCTAGCAATGAATGATAAATTTGACTTTAAACTATAAACCATATTCAATGCACTTAAGACATATATTTGATTGTCACTAAGAACCAATGTCTTGTCTTATCTTGGACCAAGGATACAACACCTCTTAAAGGTGGATGCACCAAACATTTGGAGACTAGAATGTATTCTTCTTAACCTCTTAAGATTTGCAGTATATTATCTTGATGATAGAAACAATATAGATTTCACTATGAATGACCTTCATGAGGTTCACAGATACTTTCTGGTAACAAGGTAGTGAAATAATGTAATGCAATGGATCAATTACTACTATTAATACTCCTAAAGGTTGATTTTTTATGTTTTCTATAAATGAGGTGGAATGACAACATGTTGAAACAAATTGTAGATGGGCGTCTTTATAATGTATAAGTAACAAACATAGGATTCCATAACCAAAGAAGATTACTTAGTAAACCATAAAGTGAAACCCTATAAAAGATGGCAAAAAAGACTTTTCTTTGCAATCCTACACATAACATAGGCTCTACATGTAGAGATTGAAAATGGAAGATATTACAGGGAAATAACATGAACATATCATAATTATCCATCATATAACATAACATATTTTAAAAATTATTTAAAGTTTAGTGAAAAATTTATTGAATGAAATATTTTTGTAAATATAGAACAAGATTTGAATATTTAAAATTCAAAAATTACAAATTATAAATGTATGGAAAGTTAAAATTTGAATAAAATTATAGAATTCACCACATATATGTTTATACTAGTGAAACCTTATAAGCTGGTGTGAATTATATAAGAAAAATGTAGCAACTTTTGCTCTAGAAAATGATAAATTGAGATATATAATATTTTATTCTATCAGTGGCATTTAGGAAATAAAAAGAACCTTGATGAAAATAGATTTTCCTCTATTGCATTATTTTTCTTTTAGAGAAAAGGTGTAGGGACACCCATACTATATTAAAACATATGAGTTCAAATATATATATAATAACTAGGTAGGAACCAAAACATAAAAAAAATATACATTACTAGGGAGCAAACAGATCAACGTCGAAGCCTCTATTGCATTTTTATTGTACCCTTATACATATATATACCCTAATTAAAAAGTACATTGGCACCGGTTCGATCATGGTTTTAGTGATAAGATTCTTTGTCTCAATGCCAGAGACACTAAATCCATCTCTTTCCTTGTAGAGAAGTTGGAGACCTTTTTACAAAGCATATGCATGATCTTTGCTAACTGTTGGAACATTATTAGGTTTTAAATATTCCCAATTTAATTCTCTGAGTCTTTCATCAATTAAAGAATTGAGATATTTCAATGCAACTTCCTCTGTGGATCCAGGATGGTCTTTCATATAACATGTTATACACGATACTACTTCTCCTCGAGCTACTTTAGCCTTCAAAAACAACATTATTATTTTTATAAGGTTTCAAACATAGTTACCCTTAAATATGATCAATTTCAATCATACAAATGAAGGAACACAATGTTGTGAAAGTTAAATTGTCCAAATTTGTAGCATACCTTGAAAGTCTTTGTGTCACCTCTTAATCTAAGAGTCAAGCATTAAAGCTCATTGAACCTTGATGGATAGTCAATTTCTTTTAGAATGTCATCAGAAAGAGGCACATCTAATGATAGTACAGGTTGCAAGGTCACAACGCGAGCCCCAGAACTTACTTTTCCATTCTCTAAATATTCCTCCAAAGATGGTGTATAACCCATAGCAAGCCACTCTGCTTCTTGGAAGTAAGCATCTATGTAAACTTCCCACTTTAAATTCAAAAAGAATTCCATGTTAATATTAATACTTTAATGTAACAAAATTAAAAAATATAAAGAAACCAAGCTCCCCAAAATGAATATTAAAACAAATATACATACAACTTTTAAAATGTTAAAGTTCAAATTCCTTCATTGTGCTAAGAAAAACTAAGTTATTAATTTCATTAACGAGAACCATATTAATTATAAATAGTAGAATATGTAATATATAGTTGAGGTAAATTTGGATATGTTGTTCAACATGTCAATGTTTCATTCTTATTAGTACTACAAGTAAAATCAGTATATTATTAAAGTGTATCTTACAAACTATAACAAGATAGAATATGCAGAGTAATTGTTCCACCTTGCACACTAGGTTTCCTATGGATGTAAGAGAAACAATAAATTAAAATATAGAAAAATGCTTGTTAACCAAATGCTAATTAAAACTCTTAAAATAAATGTGTACACATTGTTTTATTAAGAATTTAATAGTGAATTTGAAAGATTTTTGGACAAAGTGCATAGAGATTATGTTCAAAAAAATGTCAAGAATATTTTTTTTGGTTTGGTGGTAATATTGATGGTGGAATTTTAATGTTACATCTAGGAATTATATCTTGATCCTTATTTAAAAAGTCCTTATTCTTTTTTCCTCAATCTTTTGTAAGTTTCACAAGTGATATGGATATAATTCTTCATATTCAGTTGGGCTTGTAGAATAAATAGTGTATTAATCCATACCTGAGCCCAAGATTGCTAATCTTTTATGGTTTCTCATCTACCAAAAGATTTTTCTTGGTGAAAAAAAAATACAAATTGGTTTGTGTCATCATAATTACCTAGCTTACCAAATATAGGAGTCTCTCTAACACCTCTTTTCGAAAATACCTAGAAGTGCAGCTGCAATCTTTTTTCTACCTCTTATTTAGGATTACTTACACAGTGGATTTCTCTATTTGGAGATACAACACCATGGCATACTTACATTGCTTTAGAATTATAATTTCTTCAAAGCTTCTATTTTGTTTTAGCTCTTGAAGGATAGAAATTATGTCAGTTTTAATGTAAATGCACTAAATCTTGTTTTCTCAACAAGAAAGTTCATGTGCATATCTCTATTTATTTTTAGATGTAGTCACAAATAAAGAAGTTGGTGCTAAAATTCTTGCTCTCTCACAAGACCTATTCAATCAATTGGGAACTACTCTTTGATACTCATAGAAGATCACTAGGCTAATATAGGGAAATATATAGCTAATACTTTACAAAATAAAATGGAAAATTTTGATAATGTTAAATAATAAAAATAAAGGTAAGTTTAGTCACAATAAGATGAAAATAGGCCCTCTTACTCCATATATAACATAATTTAAAATGAGGTGTTGCCAATTTGTTATGATGAAAGAATAATTAATAAGTACAATATATGTTGTCATTATCAATAATAATTAGTAAGTCAAGAAAGGGTAAGAAAAGTATGGTCTTTAAACATACAAGGAAAAATATATCAATGGATCAATGGGAATGAGAAAACAAGGTTTTATATATAGGTTATATTGCAACCTATTTTCACTTTTTGAAGAGGTTCATATTTTTTAATGAATTATAAATTATATGTAAATAGTAATGAGGTTGGGTTTAAGATTAAAAAATCTAGTTAAATGAATACCTTAATTGAATAAAATCAATTATCTATCCACTCTATACAAATAGAAAATAGATTATATTTAATAAAAATTAATATTTATAAAATCGTATAGCTTTACGTGCATAGTCAAGTGTGTCTCTACCTTGAGTTTTCTCAGCCTCTCGAGCCATATCCCTCACACCCTCATCAAAGGCCTTGAATGCTACTTTCATAAATTCCGGTAGTCCTTCCGTGGCTTCCAAATCCCACCTTTCATATAGAACAAGATAATCTATTACTATACTATCTACCCATATATAACAGAATGTTCATTGTCCCTTAGTGCATATAGAAATGTGTTTGAGAATGTACATAAGAAATATGGAAAATTAAACCCATTTATGTCTACCCACTATAAACCATGACACATTGAGTCAATGTGCTAGCTATTTATATGGACACTAAGGTCCCCACATAAATAACTAATCTTTCTATCATGCCTATGGTTTAAGCTATTCATTTGTGTCACCCCAATTTACCAATATAAGTTAAAAAAAAACCTCTTAATGGCTTGTGTGAAGCACTTGAGCTCGTCCAAAGTTCCATAAGTGTCATAAATATCATCCAAACAAGTGACAAATGTAGCCATCTTTGCAAACCCAATTCTAAAAGTAGAATATTTTGGCTCAATACACCCTCCAGCTGCCCAAAAGTAAAATTCCACATGGCGATGGTGAGCAAAGTCTAGTTCAGCTAGACCGGACTCTGTCCACCATCTAAAATGCACACAGATTTCTTAATAAACATGAGTAACTTTGAAATCTTCAAGTATAGATTATATTATAAATAATTTAAAAGCTTCAAACAGAGAGAATATCTTCCATAACATGAATTTCTCACCTTGAGAGAATTTGAAGTTCTAGTTGTTGCACTGATTGGATCATATTGAAGTCTAACTTTACCAATTCTAAAACCTTTGAGTTGAAAATACTGTAACAATCTTGATATTACATTGTTAAATTATTTTAGAGATCTTCAAGCAGACTTAAAACATTCAAATTTATGTTCTATTAAGAGATCTAATTTTTTTAAAGTTTTTGCCTAAGGTTTTGAATTAGGAGGAGATGGGTATGTTACAAGGTATTGAAATTACTTGTTGATGGTCTTGGCATCTCCATATATGTCAATATAAGTCCTTGCTTCCAACTTAGGCACATTGGTGTGCCAACCATAGTCTAGATTGAATTCTATCTGTTACATCACATAAATTAGAATCCTGATTGATAAATGTATTCGGAGACTTAATAATAAAAAATATTAATGGGTATGGGTACCTCCTTTGAAAGACTAGTATTGTTAATCTTTGGTAGAGCTTGTTTTAAATATGTAGTAGAAAAGGCTTTGGCATCATCCAAAGCTTGCTCCCGGGAAATGCAATGAGTGAAGCCCGGAACAAATTTAGAATGCTTCTTATTTCCTACTCCTTTGATTGACTATTTGAGTGCAACAATTGCCCATATTTACAATTGAACTGTTACAACACACCTGCCATAATATCAAGTTAGAAGCAATCTGATGCTTTCATAATATAACCTAAAGTAAATCTAATATTAAGGTTTAGCACTTTTAGGGATAAGAAATTTCATTCTAAAAATAAATCCAGTTAAATATTTTCGACTCAATGATTGCAGAAATCACCTAGAGAGACGCCATATCTATGCAGGTGAAGAATTCGAAAACCCAAGGTTGTGGTGTTAAGATCTACACAAGGACTCTCTCTACCACATCCAATGCCTTTGTCATTCCAATATCTGCAATTCAAATAATTCTTAGACATGAGAACTGGACTAAGGATTACTATCTAAGGCTTATGTTGAATAGAAGGCTTATGAAGTGGTAGCTTCTGTCCAACATTTTGGCTCTAATATTATTCTTCTGGGCAAAGAGGATTTTTTTCTTTGTTATGGTGAAGCTTGTCTTCCACTCCAATTTATAGAACTTCCATCAGATTTTCAAAGGCTGATAGGAAGCTTGTTTGATCCTTATTTTTGTTCGTATATAGATATTTCTTTTTTTGATAGAGATAAAAAGTCTGATGGCACGTTGCTTGAAAATGTGAAAGTGTCTGCTTTAAATTAAATTAAAGTCTGATGGCACGCAACTTGAAATTTCCGCTAGCACAGTTTGTTCAGAGATTCCACCTTTGAAGATAATATAGAGGTTGATGGTGATATTTTAGTTCTATTTACACTTATCTTTATATTTTAGTTCTATTTACACTTATTTTTGTTCATATACAGAGGTTGATGGCCACATTTGAACCCCATTGAAAATCACAAAAAGATCTTTGTTTTGGAGTATTGTTCTAAATTCCTACACCAATACCCTCTTCTCCACTCTACTTCTAATGATGAAATTTGGATACTCTTTCCAATTCTCATCTACTTTATTTAAATATCATCGACTTTAATGGTCAAACAATCAATAGCTAATTTACACTTCATCTATACCAAAGAGTGGTAATTATTTGTCCTATTTTTATTGGTCAAAATTGACGTTTGCTATTGAAGTGGATGATGTTTAAGAATAACCATTCCCATCTAGTTTGGGGCCCATTATGATAGAATGTCTTCATAGGATTGACAAGTGGTTATTTTAGTTCTATTTACAGTTATCTTAATACATTCATTTTGTATAAAGACACATTATTCGTATTCTTGCACGTGGGTTTGTTTTCTTCCCATAAAATGTTTTTCCTGGTTTTGTTTTCTTCACATACATAAAAAACTGTGGATTGAAAATATTAACACCTATTTATTAAGTCAATGTACCATACACATTGAAATTTAGTGTCTATATTAGAAAAAAAACATTTAATATATGACAATGACTGCCATGAGTTCTCTTCATGAACACTGAAGAAATATAGAGATTTAGAGTGGATGTCTTATCATTTGGTTTGTATCCATTAAGTAAATGTTCACAAAAAGTGTTTTTTTTTTCATTTAATAATAAATACACTTCACAAACATCAAGTTTTTATGGAAGTCCATCTCTTGCTCTAAAGCTCTCATCTTGGCATAGGTGGGGAGGGTGTTGGCAAAGGTTGTATAATTAGTGTTCCATGAGATTACATTTCTTTGAGACAACTTGTCAAATAGTTCACATGCCTTGTGTGTGCTTCCACATTTTGCATACATGTCTATTAGGGCACTTGCAACTATAACATTTGAAAATAAATTTCAATTATGTTTTGATGGATGTTGATACCTTGTTCTAAAGCTCCTATTTTGGCACAAGTTGGGAGGAACCTGTCAGATGTTATGGAGTTAGGCCTTATGTCTGTCAATTGCATTTGCTTAAAATTTTCCAAGGCCTTTGCACTAAACTCATTTTCACATATCCTACAATCATGCCAGTCCATGAGACCACATCTTTGTGATGCATTTTATCAAACAATTCACATGCCTTGTGTATGTTTCCACATTTTGCATACATGTCTACTAGGGCACTTGCAACAACAACATGGGATAAAATATTACTTTTGATTATGCTTTTATGAAAGTCCATCCCTTGTTTTAAAGCTCCCATTTCGACATAGGTGGGAGGATGTTGGCAAATGTTGTGGAATTTGGCTTAATGCCTTCCAATTGCATTTTCTTAAAAGTTTCCAATGCATTTACAATAAACCCATTTTGTGAAAGGAAGCAAGGTATGCAGAAATAACTCCTACTCTAATCTAATGAGGAAAGTTAAACAAATTTTAATCTTTACTAGTTACAGGTTGTTAGATGCACATTAACAAAAAGGTAATAACACATCAAAAACAAGCTCACAGCACAAGATATACCTAGGGAAAACCCTTTCAGGTAAAAAGCCCCACACTCCTAAACCTACACAATATATTATCAAATCAAAAGATGATTACAACACACTTGCAATGCAACCTCTTTCAGGAGTACACAATGTCGATTCTCATTCGCATCCCATGACCTTTCACATTCTCTAGCTGATTATTTATCAAGCCTCCTTAGTAGTTATCCAATGTTGGTTTTTTACATGTCAGCTAATAACATACTAATTGACGGCGCCTTTATTAAATATAGGGTGTTTTTTGCTTCAGGAGCATTGCCCCCAGTAGCCCCTACTAGGGACATTGCCCCCAGACCCCTATCATGGGCTTTGCCCCTGGGTCCCCCTGGGGGGATAAGCCCCCTGGGCCCTGCATGAGGGGCTTCACCTCCCCTCCACTCCCCCGTTAATTATTTTGGGGGAAAACCATAGCTGACAAAGTCACCAAAATTTATCTTGCTACATGTACCCACAACCTTGCATAATGATCAGTCACAACATACTAACAACTTGTCACACCTATCATTTCAATTCTTACATGTCATAGAATCTGTCATAACTCATGACACATAACCACAAGGTTCCGACACATAGAAAAACTATGCCAAGTCAACATGGGATACCCACCTCCTCATATGAAAACAAAATTTACATAGAAAATTACAATAGTAGGCAAGAATAAATAAATACAACATTAGGAACTTGCAAAGGTTGAGACACCTTAATTCCCAACATTCTTCCACTTGTCAAACACCTTTCAAGAGCCAATAGAATGACAAGATTTAACTGCTAGGGGCTAAGAGGCCCATAGACTCTGAACACCATCTGAACTTCTCTGTGGTCACAGGTTTTATCAAGGCATCTGCAACATTTGTCAAAGTGTCAACTTTCTCCAAATTCACCTTCCCATCCTCTACCATGTCACAAACAAAATGGTACTAGACATCAATAATCTTCATCCACACGTGGAAAGTAGGATTCTTCACCAAATATATGGCACTCTGACTATCACAACAAATGGTAATCTTCCCTGCAACAAACCTGACATTAGAACACAATCTTTTAAACCAAATGGCTTCTTTATAAGCACGAGTTGCAGCCATTTACCCTGATTCAGTAGTGGACAAAGCGACCACAGGTTTTCGCTTACTCATCCAACTAATAGCACCACCAAACATAATGAATACATAAAAGCACTGGTGAATCTCTTACTACCAATGTCACCTATCCAATTTGAATCAACAAATCCTCAAATACAAAGTGAATGCCAATCCCTTATAAGATAACCATCATAACATAAGGAATACATGGAAGCATCCCGCAAGTATCTAACACTCTCTTCACTACATCCTTATGTAGCCCATCCAGGATTAGCAATAAATTGACTAAAGACTCCCATTGCTTGGGCAATGTCTAGTCTTGTACAGACCATAGCATACATCAAGATATACCAGCTGCACTAGCATAAGGAACTCTGCTCACATCCTCCATATCAAAAGGAGACTTTAGACAATCTATAACAAATAACTTTGTCCACATCATAACATGAATAGTCAATGGTCTACAAGCTTCCATGTTGAATATTTCCAACACGGTGTTCACATACTTACTCTGGCCTAACCACAGTTTTCTGTTAGCTCTATCTATTCTAATTTCCATTCCCACGATGTATCTGGTTGCCCCTAGATCTTTCATCTCAAACTGTACTGACAATTGGGACTTCAAATCAGAAATCAAATTCTTACCATTCCCAATGAACAACATATCATCAACATATAATGCAATAATGAGAATGCGATCATTATCCATCTTAAAGTGAACACAATGATCTGATTTTGATCTTAGAAATCCCAAACTCAACACAAAGCCATTAAATTTTTGGTACCACATCCTAGGAGATTGCTTCAAACCATACAATGACTTTTTCAACTTGCAAACTAGATTTTCTTTACCTTTTACCATGTAGTGCTCTGGCTTTGACATATAGATTTCTTCCTCCAAGTCACCATGAAGGAAAGTTGTCTTCACATCCATTTGTTCAACTTCTAAATCGTATGATACAACTAATAACAAGAATTTGATAGATGTCAGCTTTGTAACAGGAGATAAAACCTCACCATTATCTATTCCCTCAACCTGGGAATAAAACTTTGCAGCCAACCTTGCCTTAAACTTCTCAACACTACCATCTAAACAAAATTTCTTTTTGAACACCCATTTGCATCCAACAAGTTTACATCCGTCAGGAAAGGGCACTAGATTTCCAAAGTATTGTTTTTCTCCATGGAAGCCATCTCGTCTTCCATGGCCTCTTTCTAGAAATATGCATCACTCATACCCACAACCTTGCTTATGGTCCTAGGCTCATCAATGTTAGAAATCAAAGCAAAAATACATTTGAAATCATGCAATGAATAACCAAACCTACCAGGTTGTTGCCTTATCGGTGTGGACCTCCTCAAATATTGATGTTGAGGTTCTTCATCTTCTTCTAAAATTTCAAAGTTACTAGAGCTCTCCTCTTCATCAGGTCTAATAGATGTCTTCGGTTCAACTTTCTCAGGGGTGGAAGGAAGCTGAACCATGTGCATACTCTTTCTCTTCTTATTTCTTGTCATGCCCACATTTTCCATGTGGTCACAACACGCGTCACATGTGTCATAGCCACATCTAGCATGTGGTTATGACACGAACTAACAAAAAATTTTCTCACGCAACCCTAGAAACCCCCTCGCATGCATAAGCATGCTCGGTGGTGAACGCTCAAGGCGAAAATACTATAGTTGTCGGCGGGGTACAAGTACAATTGCATGCAACCAGACGCAAGCAGTCCAACCAGGGGGGTCTCCTTGATACAGTTAACATCACTACAAGGTTTATATTTTTGAGGTCCCTAACCCTATTTCTTAGTAGATTTCGACAGCATAACGCCTTATGGTGTAAGTGGGAATTTACTCAACACTACACCACTTATGGGGTTCCCTAATAGATTAACAACTTCCCACGACGCCTTGTTCCTACTAAACTAACTCATGATCTCCCTATGGGGATATTTTTTAGCAAAGCACATTTATCTGCCTTCTTTCCCGTTTCTTGAAATATACTCCTACTTCGAGCTTAGCATTCTCAACAAGACAGTTCGTTTGCCCTCTCTTCCGTTTCTCTGGATCTTAATTTTGATTGTATTTTTATCACGCTCACTTTAACTATTTCTCTGAAGTTTTCATTTGTTTATATTTCGGTCTCTCTCTTTTGGGTCTCTTCATTTTCTTTATGTTTATCCTGTCCTTTCTTCATATTCTACTTCAATCAGAGTTATCATTGTATCTATTTAACATTGTTCCTAACTTCCAGATTTTTAGATCACACAGGCTGGTTTACTACTTCGCTGGACTCGGTCTCCTATTTTTCTCCGATCTAGGATTCATCGTTATGTTTGTATTAATTAAATTTGTTCCTAAGCAAATTTAGCGGAAAGATCCATCAACTTTAGTTCTCTTATCCCATGAGGGAAATGCCGTGCATTTTCTCTTCTGTGTTTTCCAATGTTAGTTTTTCTTCTTCTTACTCTCTTGCAGGCTTTCTTCTTTTGACATTTACTAACTACAGTTGAGATTAAAATGGCCTCACATGGAATGTCTGTGATGGCTTCTTAAGTTTATTTCTAGTGACCTTTTTAAACAAGGTGACACATAATTTTTCTCTTCATTTTCCTGGTTATTAAATTTCGTTGATAGTTAAACTTCCGAGAAACTCTTCTAGGACTATTAAAGTATATTTCTTTATGCTCTCTTTAAGTTAAAATTTTATTTTCTCTTGTCGTTGTAACGAGAATACAAATGGCCTCTCTGATAAACTTATCAATTAAATAATATATGTATGTATCGATATATATATATATAAATATATAAGATATATATATATATAAATAAATATATATACAAGTATATTTCTCTTATCGTTATAATTACTGTTGTTATTATTACTATTATCTAATACTAATTCTATTATTACAATTGTATTTCTTTATTTTTAATAAAATAGATTTATATATATATATATATATATATATATATAAATGCTATTATTACATTTGAAATTCTCTATTTTTAATAAAATATATATATATAATCCATTGTCTATTATATAAGGGGCTCCCCTCTTTATAAAAACTAACCAAAGATATTATAACATAGTTTATTTGTTTGAATTGTTAAACATTTGGAACCCTAACTGAGAAATTCTCTTGTGTTTTGTATGACAGGTTGAAGTCATGGCGGCGGCCATGGAGGAGGGTCAACCTGAGAGAGGGGCGACAGAGGTGGGAGAGCCGCATAGAGTGTGAGGCGCGGTGGGATGGTGGCATTCGTGGCGGAGGTCCGCGCATAGAGCTATGGCGGGGTCATGGTTTCGGCGGCGTGGCAGCCGCAGAGACAGTGGTGAAGGCACGAGGGCGCGGGCGTTTCGCGGCTGTGTGCTGGCCGTGGTGGAGGGCACTTCGTGGTGGGGTGGTGGCTTGGCCATAGGGTTTCATGGGCCACGCGGTTGTAATGTTGGCAGCGGGGGTGTGGGGAGGGTGATATACAGATGTTTTACAAAAAAACTAACGTTTTCACTAATTTTTCCAATAATCATGAATTTGGTTTTTACAACTTGATAATATAATTGAAAGACCATACACAACAACAATACTATAGTTGAACTTTAACACCTTTGTCAAGATCAATATACAACTTCACTACTCAACAACAGATACTGCAAGTATACATAACTGTCAAAACTCATAACTAACAAACACCACTGAAGGGTAGAATTTCTCTTTTTTCTCCAAACAATAAATTATATAACTCTAGAGGAAGAGAATCCTTCCATAATGAACTTAACAGGATGTACTCAATAACCAAACTCTTCTTATAGCAAGGATGAAGTTCTTTCTCCTTAAATGCAGTGCTCCTCCAATTCCAACCACAAGCTTCAAAAAGAAACCTGCGTATCAAAGACAAACAAAGAAGAAAACACCACTCATATAGCTCTCCTCCCTTTCGTAGACCCGCAAGAGGGTCACCCCCGAGCTAGGGAGACCATACTCACACCTAGGTATCTCAAGCATTCCACTTCACAACAAGGAACAACAACAAACCCAAAGCACACAAACACCCGTGGGTAAATTACAACATGAAAACTCAACTACAGTGAGCTTCATAAGGGGCAGGAGAGTGGACACACTCGACTCTAGAGTGTCACCCTTTCAGTTATGATAACCAACACAACTCTCTTGGCCTCAAACCAAGTTTGATCACAAATTTTTTTTTAAGAAATCTGTATTTGACTCTCAAGTCAAAGAACCGGTCACAAATACAAGCCCTCAAGGCTTTCAAAATCCCAAAAGAAGAAAAACAGGTATGCACCCGAGGAGGATCACTCCTCCCCTACCCCAAACTTGATGAGCATTTCTCCCAAGTGGGAGAAGCTCTGTCAACAACCCGACAACAGATCCCACAGAAACAAATCTAAAACACAAACAAATAAACACCTTTCACACAATTTCTTTTCATACAACATTCAGATATACGAAGAAAGGTAAAACCAAACCAACCTTACAAAGCCCTTCTGGAATGAAACTATTGTAGAGCTCCACTGAGATCTCCTCCAACCTTAGCCACCAACTCCTTCTTCCTTTCCTCCCTCAAGCTAACTTTCCTATTCTAGCAATAAAATAAAACTCTCCAAAAAAAATCAACTAACTCCCTTCCCTTCCAAAAAATGGAATTCAAATAACCCAAAACCCTCCAGTTTAGAGGAATGGGGAGGTGACACTTGTCACCTCCTCACCCTTCCCAAAACGACTATTATGTCCCACAGGATGAGTGTTGGCTTATGTCACTCACCCATCCCTAGAGTACTCCTTATCCCTCTCCTCATGTCATTTCTCTTACGCATGGGAGAAATAAAAGGAGTTAAAGGAGGAAAAGACAGGTGACCCATTCCTCTTCTCCCTTCCTTCAACATGGATGACCCCACAGAACATGGGGAATCTCACTAATGGTGAGGGTGACTTCAAGTCAATCCCTCTATAATGGATGGGTTTGTAGTCATCTCTTACCTTGGGGAATGAAGAGGGATGGGTTGGGTGTTGGTACAACCCATCATGTCCCCCCCATACCTCCAATTTTCGCCACTTAACTTCAGGGGGTAGTTAAGATGGCTTGATGGAGGTTACCCAAGGGTTACCCATGCCAAATGGGGCCCTAGACCCATGGGGTATAACCCAGGGTCAACTTTAACCCATTCTGGACAACCATGGTCAGGGTAAAGCACAAGAAAAGGCCTCCAAGATTTAAATAGAAGAAAAGAAATTCAAATTCAAACTTTTTACAACACAAATCATAAGTCAGTGTTACAAGAGGGTAGACCAACCCATTCGACCTTATGAAGACCACATTACGACACCATATCAAACACAGAGTGATCTTGGTTCCTTGTGGAACCAGATCGGCTTAACAGGGAATAACAATAACAAGGTGCGGAATGATCTCCGAAATCTGTGGTTTGATTAGTAAATTCCTGCACACTAAATTGCAAGATCAGTTTCACATATAATCATCATAGCCGAAGCAACTTAAAAACATGCATTATCATGACATAGCTCTAAATAGCATAAAAGAATCATATTACAATTTTCCATCATCACCTAATTAACTTTTTTTTTTTTTAAATATAAACTTATCCAAACATCACCCAATTAGTTTTTCCGTAAACAAAATAAAGTTTAATAGTTTGACAAATCTGGGAACTACTATCCCACACATATAAAAGTATCAATAACAGTAATGTAAATAGTCACAAGAACAGAAGTAAAAAGGTGGTCCTCACATTTCTCTAGCTATAGAACAACAGAAGAAGGATTGAGCTCTATGAATATCACACTTCTGCTATATAGTCTCTCTCGGCCACTAGATCCCAAAGCTTGTACCCTTTCACATCGATGCCATAATCGATGAAGATACACTTTACAACCTTGTTCTCCAACTTAAACCTCTTCTCCTTAGGCACATGTGCATATGCCTCACAACCAAATACTCAAATGTGTCTCAATGAATGATTTTTACCATACCACACCTCCATAAGTCTCTTATCAACAAGTGCTGATGTAGGAGACCTGTTAACTAGGTAAAAAGTGATAGCAACAACTTTAGCCTAGAACTTTTGTTCAAGGCCAACTCCACATAGCATACTCCTTGTCCTCTCCATCAACATTCTATTCATCCTCTCTACAACTCCATTCTATTGAGGGGTATATAGAGTTGTCTTGTGCCTCTCAATCCCATGTTCTTTATAGAACTTGTTAAAATCTACTAAACAAAAATCACCACCATTATCAGTCCTCAAACACGTAATCTTTGTATCCTTCTGATTCTCTATAAGAGCTTTGAACTCTTTGAATCTACTACTGACTTCATATTTGCTTCTAAGGAAATACACCCATGTCTTTCTACTATAATCATCAATGAATCAAACAAAGTAAATAGATTTTGAAATTGAGGGAACATTAACTAAACCAAACACATTAGAATGAATCAAATGCAACACCTAAGAAGATTTGTGAGAACTAGAATAAAACTGAACACAGTTTTGTTTGTACCAATAAAACTGAACACGGTTTTCTTTGTACCATAGATGGAATGTTCACAAAATTCAAACTTAAGATTACAATCATTCATACCCTCAACGATGTTTTTATTTTTGAAGGTCCTCAAACCATTTTCACCAATGTGACCAAGCCTTTGGTGCCATAACATTGTCTTCTTAGCTGGAATTTTCATCTCCATAGAATGAGTACCCTTAGGTACCTAGAAAGCACAACCATCAAAAGTAGATTAAATAGTCCTCTTCGCTGTTGGTTCCAATGGTGAGGATGGAGACTTTAAAGTTTTCTTCTTTGAAACAAAGGCACTATTGCACTGAACCATGCATGCATGAAGCTGAAATAGAGTGCCAATCCAAACACCCTTAGCTAGCACCATAGCTCCTTTAGTCATCTTGCATCCTCCATTCAAGAAAACAACTTGCACACCCACATCATTCAAATTACTTACAAATAATAGGTTACGTGCCAAACTAGGGATATGCAAAACACCTTTGATCCCCTTCACTCATCCATCAGGGAATCAAATCAAGACTCTTCCATGACCAACAATCTATTAGAAATGAAGGTGCAAACTACACAATGGAAATTTGATTCAAACTTTATTATCCTCTAAACAATGTAGAATCAATGGAGATTACAACAGAAATTATAACCCATCACACAGAAATAACATGCACTAAGAACTGAACACATAACATAGTATGTAAAATGGAGAAAACCCTTTCGGCTAAAAAAATCCACCAAGAAAAGAGGCTCCAAGTTGTATTATCTTCAAATAGGAGATTACAATACATGCACTTCCTCTGTTTCTTTAGTCTTCAATCTAGCAGCGCCTACTACTCTCCAATCTAATAAAAACATAGTACAAATATCCTTATAAAAGGGGGTTGCCTTTTGGGGAAAGATAACTGACAAAATATCAACTGTCAGATCTGTGATCGAATGAAGAATGGTCCATATTCATAATGATAAAATATAAATAAAATGAGGTTTCGGGGGTGCTGCCCCTAAACCTGCATTGAGGCACATGGCCCCTGGACCCCCCCACTAGGGGGTTGATCCTCTCAGACCCCTCAGAAGGGGGAAACCCACTATGACCCCTCGTCACAAATGAATGAGCATCGTGTATCGGTTATAAACATATGGTTGAAACAAGATCATTGTTGGTGAAACCTTTCATCCTTTATGGGTGATTTACAAACAATATTAGGAGTAATTAATTACATAGGATTTACAAGGTTGATGGTACCTTAATCCTAACACAATCTTTAGGTGAGAGTCATCACCCAAGTACACCTTCCCACCATCATATTCTTCATACTTTGAAAACCAACCTCGATGATACATCATGTGAAAACATGCACTAGAGTCAATAATCTATACATCCTCAGATGCATGTGTTTCCAAGGTAGTGACAAACACTTCTCCATCATCTTGAGAGGACTTGTCAGAATCTGAATCATAGTTCTTTTTCTTTTTCTTCTTCTCCTTGCACTCCTTGCGGAAGTGACTGGCTTTTCTGTAGTTCCAACATAGAGCCTTGGACTTCCAAAGAGACTTGGATCTCCCATGGGATTTGGATCTTCCTTTTTCTTCTTTCTTCTTATCCTTTTTTTTCCCATTCTCTTTAGATCTACCATGAACCGCAAGAGCTTCCTTAGTTGACTCAAAAGATTTTCTCCACATCTCTTCAAACAACAACAAAGAAACCACTTTATCCATCTTGAAGGTGGTAGTGGTACTCCCAATGGCCGTAATAAGGTAGTCCCATGAATCTGGTAATGAACACAATAATGTCTTACATTGATCTTCCTCCTCCATCTTCACACCAAGAGAGGTCAATTAGGCAACAAGCTTATTAAAAATATTCAGGTGATCAACAAAAGATCCTCCATCTTCCATCCTCAAAGAATACCATTTCTTTTACAGGAATAACTTTTTCACCAGGGATTTAGCCTGATAAACATCTCCAAGTTTCCTCCAAAGATCTTTTGCAGTCATGTCTTCATGATATTCATGAGCACTGAATCAGCCAAACAGAGTATTATAAGACCCTTAGCCTTCTGATCCATCAGATCCCAATCTTCTTGTTTCATGCCCGATGGCATGGTTCCAGATAATAGGAGGCATAGATCTCTATCCATCAATAAACTTGTCCTTCATCTTGAGTTTCCATAACTCAAAGTTACCTCCATTAAACTTGTCTATCTCAAACCTCCTAGATGTACTCACCATCTCTTTCCTACAACAAATATTTTAAAATATTCTACACAAGCTCCCTCTCAAAATTAAGATCAGCTAAAAAAACCCTCTACCCAACAACTAGAACCAAAGGTGATCAGGCTCTGATACCGACTGAAAGGAAGCAAGGTATGCAAAAAATTCTTCCTACATTGATCTAATGAGGAAAGTTATGCAAATCTCAATCTTTACTAGTTATAGGTTATTAGATGCACATTAATAGAAAGGTAATAAAACATCAAAAACAAGTACAATGTTCACAATACAAGATATACGTGGGGAAAACCCTTACGAGTAAAAAACACCACTCCAAAACCTACACAATGTATTATGAAATCAAAAGATGATTATGCAAGCTCTTTCAGGAGTACACAATGTCAATTCTCATTTGCATCCCATGACCTTTCACATTCTCCAACCACTTATTTATCAACCCTCTTTGGTGGTTATCCAATGTTGTTTTTTCTATGTCAACCAATAACAAATTAACTGTTGATGCCTTTATTAAAGATAGGACATTTTTTTGCTTTGGGGTACTATCCCGAGGCCCCAACCAAGAGCGCTATCCCCAGCAATCCTCACTGGGGGCATACACTAGACCCCTACCGTGGGCTTCGTTCCCAAGCCCTTGCCAGGGGATAAGCCCCCTGCACTCCCCGTTAATTATTTTTTGGGCAAACTACGGTTGACAAAGTCACCAAAATTTACCTTGCTACATGTACCCTTAACCCTGCAACATCAACATACTAACAACTTGTCACACCTTTCATTTCAGCTCTTACATGTCGTAGAATATGTAATAACTCATGACACATGACCACAAGGTGCCAACACATGGCAAAACTATGCCAAGTCAACATGGGACACCTACCTCCTCATATGAGGACAAAATTTACATAAAAATTACAATAGTAGGCAAGAATAAATAAACACAACATTAGGAACTTACAAAGGTTAAGACACCTTAATTCCCAACATTTTGTGCATATTTTGCAGTCATTAAAGTCCATGATGGAATGAAAATATTTCAAGGAACATTGATGAATCTTTCTACACAAATAGTAGGCCATTACAGAAAATTAGGAACAATGCATACCTAATATTGACATGTCTGTGATTGCTTGTTGCTGAGTGATTGGGGTGAGAAAGTCTTTGATAAACATCTTCATTTGATTCAACTACATTTTCAACTCATATTTAGCCTGTCTATCTTTCTACATTCTCTCCTTCACTACATCCACCACTAAATCCAAGGAGTTTATTTATTCATTCGGCTCTACTTACCTAGATTTACTCTTGTAATATGATAATCTTTTGATAAGAGTTCCTTGTCATCTTTGTTAGCTATAGAAGTTGTAATTTTTGCAATCCTTTCCCTTTGCTTATTGACTTTGACAGAAGATAAGGTCCTAGGCTTCTTCATTGACTTATTCTTATCCACCTCTACCATCATATCCTATAGGCTTAAAGGTTTAACAACTATTTGTTGCCTCTTTTACAGGTTCAAATTTAACCATGAGGGGACTGCAAGAGGTGCCAACTAATTTTGTAGTATTTGTCTATCTAATTGCTACTCTGCATCACTGCCTTCTTTGTTTTCAATGTTCTCTTCTTCCTTAATATTCTCTTCCTCTCTAGTTTTCTCTTCCTCCTCAGTTTTCTCTTCCTCTTTAGTGGACTTTTTTATTTCAACATGTTTCTATTGTTGTTCAAGAGTTCTAATGAGTTCCTGTTGTTCTTCAACATTCAAGACATGCTCCTCCATTTGCTACTGTGCCTTGTCCACATCATCAGAAAAAAATGAGATGAGGTTTCTCCAAGGTGATCATCTTCTTTCAATACTTACTCTATTGTCTCAAGGATAGCCTCTTCTTGAGTTGAAGCCATATCCACATGATCACTTTGTGTGACTTGCTGCTGCTCTTGATGCTCTATATCTTCTTCATCTACAATCTAGTTTCTTCCTCTTGATGCTTTACATCTTCCTGTTGAGCATCCTCTTCAATAACCTCCTCTTGACCTTTATCTTCTTGACTCTTATCTTCTTCTTCACCCTTAGAGATGTCAATAGGGACATTTGTTGTAGGAAGTTAATTTGATTGTACTTCTCCTTTCATAGGGGAATTTGCTTCTGTTTGATCCTTCTCGGTCATGGTCTCAGTTCCCTTTCCCAGAGTTTGTCCTAAAGCTAGCCTTGGTGGAATTATTTGTGCTTGTGGAATAGCACCCAGTCCAGCAACAACTCATGCATCTACAAATTTCTTTGTAATAGATGCTTTTTTGAAAGCATCCCCTAACATGGATGCCAACTACTTAGGAGAAGAGGGATCAATTGATCCCCTCATTTTATTTGGTGGGGCTTTTGGACTCTTTTGATATATTTTGGGCTTAGAAACTGAAGGTGAACCTGTGTTTGAAGTCTTCTATCTTTTATATGTTTCTAGTTTTGATGAAGGGGTCTCTTACCTCCTCTTGCCTTTACCTTTTGTTGGGGTTGGCTTGAAGTTCTATAGTTTGAGATTCAACCACTCATTGCTGTGTTGTAGGACCCCTGCACCGAGTTCTCTCAAAGAGATGTCTTCTTTCTAGGACCAATCTATTGGATCCAACCTATTAGTGTCTATGCTGTCCAACTGATATACTAGATCCAGAATGCCCCTGTCATCTTTAAATAATTCTTCAGGTATATCATTTCTCAAAGCAAATTCTCTTAACTAAAAAGTAGTGAGCCTTGTATATTTCTTCTTTCTCACTTCAAGATCATCTTTACAATTGGCCCAAAAGTCTTCAAGAGAGTGTTTGTCATCAAATCCAATTGTGGGAAATAATTGCTTAAGTCTACCAGCAGGGTCAAAATTCTCCCTTGCCTCATACAGTTTTAAATTTAAAGCATCAAGCTCCTCTGTTGTTGTCTTGGCAACTTGTATGGATAGGCACTTGTAAAAATCCAACTCAAATGGATACTTGACTCTAGATTTATGTTTCCCAAGCAATTTAAGATGTACTTCACTTATTTTTCAAGAAAATTTAATCAAAATTAGCCTATCACTACAATGCCTAGGCAATAGAAAGGGTGCCCTCTTGAAACCTACAACCCTAATGTATGTAGATTTGGGAAATTGAATGAACCATTCTCACCATCCCCTTACTAGCTCAGTGGCCTTATCTAACATTCTCCATCCTATATCTCTTGTAAGCTGGAGGATTATTGCATATAAAAATGCATCATTAACCCTCTTAAAGTGTTTCTCAGCTTCTTTTATTTCCAAATGAGGGAAGAAATCCCAAACTTTATTCTATCTTGGACCTTCTCCTCTGACTCCCACTATGCTTTTAAACCAAGAAAATCACCAACTCTAGCTGCTAGGTACACAATGTAGGACGTCATGTAAAACTTTTTGGTGTTGGTGACTGACATTATTTGCTCATGAATGCAATCTGAGACCATTGCACCCCAGTCCAAGTGTATATCACCCTTAAGAATAATATAAATAAACTAAAACATCTAGGTCTCATAGTTCCTGGACTCTTCCTTACCACATGCCCTACTGAGGAGGGTTATCGAATCCGCAACCTCCCTTTAACATCTGATCTGGTAAGCTTTGTTGGGACCTTAGATATAGATTTATTCTCTGTAGCTAACCAATGTTTACCCAGATATTTCTTGTGGCCATCGACATCTGTGTCATATTGCTTTGTTGAATTTGTAATGGCTAAAAGGATAACCTAACCATATAGAGGAAGATCAAAAGCTTCTCTAACCATGGAGGTGTGATGTCTAATACTAGTTTTCCATTTGAATCCACACATCTCCTAATGTCTGGATCATAGTAATGAGAAATTTGAGAATCAACTCTGGGCATTGAACAACTTGGGGAAATCCTACCACATGAGCTAGGTCAGATGCAACTATCCTTCTAGAATGAGGTGTGACATCTAGTGAGAAGGTTTCTGAGTTAAGCTACACCAAATCAATGTGTCCGAGGTATGTTTCTGTGATGTTTGCTAGTTCACTTTTGAACTTAGACACTTTAGGGATACCTTGGAAATTATAACTCATAGTGATAGGTGGTTCTCTCTTGGTAATTTATTTCTTCTTCTTCCCTTTCTCTATAGCCTCAATGGAAACACTCTCTTGGGTAACATCTTCTATAGATTTTTCAAAGTCCAAGATAGTTTCCTCACTTGCTTGAGTAGCTGCTTCAAGTTATAGCATTTAATTGTACTTGGAAGAGGCATAGGAAGGAGTAAAAACCAAAGAAAATATAAATCTACATAAAAATTTTATCATTTTGAGTGATTTGTCAATTTTTGGGTTTTCGAGCCCATTTTAAACTTTTGGACCAAGTCGAATTGTGCTCTCGGGGCCCGAAATCTTACTAGGAATCCATCAATTTTTTCTCGAGCCTTTGGTTAGTGGGAGGATGTTGGTTTTTTGGTCATTTCTACATTTTATCTTTAGGGTTTGAAAATCCTCTCAGGGCTTGAGATCTTAATCGGACTCTCTACGAGGAATTGTGAACTTAATAGTGGGGCGCAGGGCTCTGATAGGTTTTGGGACATTTGAGATTAGAGCCAAAAGTCCTTTCGGGACCTGACTTCTTGAAGGAACTTCCTTTTGGAAGGTTTTCTAAGCAAGTGGAGTCTGCGTGGGAAGCAAGACTCTAAATAGATTTTGGCTATCTTAATTCACAGTCAAAAGTGCAATTTGGACCTAGAATCCCACTCGGACCTTATTTTGCTTATCATCTAAGTCAAACACTCCTACGGGACATGGAAGCATAGGTGAACATCGGTTCAATGGTTTCAAAAGTATAGGACCAAAAGTCCTGTTGAGACCTGAGGTTTCGACAGACTTTCTTTCACTAACTAATACTCCGGGAGGTGAGGACTCGGGGCAATTTAGGAGTTTGGGTTCTAAGGTGTTAGGGTCCTAAGATCCTTTTGGGACCTGAAGTCCCAAAAGGATATTTCATTTTGGATGAAATTTTCTAAGTCTTTTAATGTGGCGCAAGGAGTGGAGCCCCAAAAGAATTCAGAACTCTTGGTTCTACATCCTTAGAAACCTAAAATCCTTTCGAGGGACTTGAAGTCCCAAAGGGATTTCCTTACTTAACACTTTATGTAGACCTACGGGGGGTAGGATCATAAACAACTATAGGTCCCTTTATATTGAGGCCAAATATCCTTCCAGGTCCCGAGGTTCTGAAAGGATATGTTTAAATAATTTCACGAACTTATGACTATATTTTTTGAAAACTCAAAGCCCCAACCCTGGAGTCCATTTATTCAAACCTAAAATTGAAAGGAAAACCTAGCCAAGAAGGAAAAACATAGAAAAATGACAAAAACCCTAAGCTAAAACAACAACAGAACCTAAATTAAAACCTAAAGAATGAATTAAAACCTAAACTAAACATAAACAAAACAACAACATAATTCAAATGTTCAAACCAAACCAAACAAAGGAAAGATAAGAGAAAGATAAGGAATGAGAACGAACCCCCCTTATTGGGAATCAACGATGGTCGAGGGACATGAAGAACATGGGAAGAAAACAAGAACAATGACCTCCAACTTCTAAAATCTCTAGCTTAATCGACCCAAGATCTTCAAATATTTGCAGGTTTAGATGCAATAAGCTTTATGGAGCTCTAAGAGTTGAAAATCACGAAGGCACAAGCATAAAATGAGGATAAAACATCAAGTGAAGGATTAAATACCTTTGTATTTAATCCTTCATACCACAATAAATGTGGTAGGTCGGGGGTGGAAGCGCAGAGGGAAATGAAACTTTTGGACTAAAGTCCAAAAGTTTGAAAAGCTGATTGGGGACCGAAATCCCAATCAGACATTCTAGAGAGAATCTAAAATCCATAAATGGACATAATGCCTGGGATCTCAAGAGTTAAAGGTGGGGTGTGTATGCAGGGTATAATAGGTAGAAGGTGTACAAACATCCTCCATTTTGTGAAGGTGGGTAGAGGCAGTTTTAAGGTGCATCTTTTAGGATCTCTATTGGGTAGAGGGTAGTTGTGGTTGTGGTTGTGTGTGTGTGAGTTTTGTTTCAGGTTGAAGAAACCTATAACTATAAAGGGCATATGCTCTAAAATAAATATATGTTATGTTTTGATGTCATGCTTGTAGGTGTGTGCAGGTTATTGAGGTGAAGTTGTAGATTGTGTGAGTTGTAGGTGGCTAAGATGTCAAATAGGAAGAGTATGAGGTTGGCCTTGGGAAGGGATTTAATAATTTCTTTACTTGTGGGAAGAGAGAGAAGATTAAGAGCTAAGCTTAACAATATGCGGAAGGCGCTAAAAGTTTTAAGAGAGATTAGAGTAGAGATTGAAAAGAGAAAATAAGAGAAGAATAAGGGTAAGGGTAAGTCTTATTATCTTCCTGATGATAATTCATTTGCAAGTAAATCCGTGTGTGTAGAAAAAGATGAGGGAGAAAGAGCAGAGTGCCATGTTGATGACACTGAAGAAGAAGATGAAAGTGTAGCAGCAGGAACATGTCTTGTGGAAGGCATGAAGTAGTTAGTGAAAGAGGAGAAGATACTATAGCAAAGAATAATGAAGAAGGAAAATTTTTAGAGACAAAGAAGAGTGAGGTTTCAATAGAGATTTATCCTTAGAAGGACATATTGGTAAAAACAGAGAATGATGAGGATGGAGTTGCAACAGTAGTAGAGAAGGAAAAGATTACCAAGGTAATGGTTAATTTTTTTTATTTTTATAACAAAGAGGATGATAATGAGTTGTATGCAGATTAGGTGGTGAGGGTGGATGAGGAGGTGAATGCAGAAGAGAAGATGAATTTTTTTTTATGATCTTGTTAGTACAGGTGTAGGCAGGTGTTGTAGAGGATGGTGGTGGAGGCTGGATTATGGTGGGTTGAATCCCATGAGAGAAGGGAAGAGAGGAAATCACAATTGGAGGAGGAGGTTAGCTCATGGTGGATTAATTTCCATGAGAGGAAAGATGAGTGAAGAGCAGAGTTGGTGGAGAAGGATGAAATTGTCCCAACCAAATGCGGGAAGAGGAGAAAGAAGAATGTTTCTAAAACCTATTGTAGTGATGGAGTTTGTTGTAAGTTTTTTACAACTTGGAAGGGTAATTCAATCATCCAACTCTATTTTATGAGCCATTCTCACAAAATTCTTCTTACCTGGCATATCTAATGCAGGAGCATTTGGGTCCATAGGCAATCTTGCATCGACAAAAATATTTTTATTTTTAATTTTATTTTTGGTTTGATTTGGTTGTTTTAGTCATCTTTCTACATCAAGAAACTTCTGATTTGGTCAAATTTTCAAAAATGAAGATTTCACCTAAACGCAGTTTTAAAGCTTTGCAGGCAGTTTTGTGGAAATCATTGTTTTTCAAAATCCATGAGGACTAGAGACAAATTCTTTTATAGGAATGTTTAAAATTGTATTTTATCAGATTTAGCAAGTTTTTGTGGCCATATTCTTCACTAGTTGAGAGAAGTTGATTTTCTTTGTTTTTACCTGATAAGTTACAAAAACAATTCATTCTAGAGATTTTTAAAAAGTTGGAGTAAAATGGTTTTACAGGGGTCTTGAGGAGGTTATTCTACTCAAATTGGCTAGATTTAATGCAAAAATAAGTACCTAGTCATAAATTATGTAAAAAGTCATTTTCTGTGCTTTTTGGGCATTTGATGAAAATCAAAGGCACTTGAAAATGTGAGAGAGTAGCCACCTAAGAGAAAAAACATGGATTTGTTGTTCTAGACAACAAATTTTCATTTCTAAAATAAGGTGAACTAATTAAAGGATATGTTTTTAAAAATTAACTTTTACAATGCCACTTTGGTAGTCTAGGCACCTATTTTTGGAGGAAGAATCTGTAGTTTTTAAATTGAAACAACCTCCTTTTATGAGGTATTAAAATTTAAGGTGGTACTCCATTTTTTTAATGTTATATTTATGAAGTAGCTAAATAGTGGAGATAGTGGCATGGAAAGGTAGAGGATGTTGATAACTGAGACAGGGGTGAATTAGTTATCTTAATTATTTGACTTTCTTTTCTTCTTTTATAATTAGTGCAGTATCAAAACAAATAAGCATACATGAACATGAGAGCAGAAAAGAAATCAACACACATAACACAAGGGTTTTTACATGGAAACACCTATTAAGGGAAAAACCACGAGGTGACTGACCCAAGATTGTATTCTCTGTTAAAAGAATAGAAGTACAAAATGGCACTTGCCAATTAGGGCTCACTGCCTGAGCACACTACTCACAAGAGGCTCACTGCCTACAATATTCTATAGAAAGAAACCAAGTACTTGAAATAATGAGAAGCATCCACATATGCTGAGGTTCAGTTCCAGTTAGGCTCAATATACTGATCTACTGCACTTCATTCTTCCTCTGCTTTAGTGTTGTTGTTCTGTCACATACCGGACCTGTATTACTACGTCCACACTACTCTCTTCTTTTCTTCGCACAACATAACACACCACACACACATTCTCATCAAAATCCATCTGGTAAATATACCCACACCAAAGATTTCAACATCTTTCTAGTCAGCATCAGGAATACTCAATATTTTCCCAAACTCTAGTCTGTCGGCTGAATCCTTGCTTACTAAGTGATGCGTATCAAAGAGATACTTATAGAAGTCATCAATCATGTCGGCCAATCATGAACGATCCCTCAAGAAACTTGATCACCATCAATTTATTATTCAGAATAAGGTCTGATGCTCTGCCGATCAGTTCTTCCTCAGTCTACTTTGCCAAACAGGAACTCAATACTTAGGTGCTCATATCTTTTCACTCTTTCATCACCGGAGGCTCAATCTCTAGAATGTATCAGTCATGATACTCCTCTTGACTTCCCCAAGTCTGCACTTTACTGAGATACTTCCTCTGAGAGACCCGGACTTGATTGTTGGACCTTGTTGCATGCTCTGTTCTTGCTCACCGGACCAAAATACTCTTCAATCTGACTTCTAGTATAGACATACCATGTCCTATGGATGTGTGGGATGGACTTTGTTGCCATCAATGACAACACTCATGAAGCCACACAGTGTCTCTTGCCAACAATCTCCCCCTTTGGCATTGATAGCAACACTTAGTGAAAAATGACTAAGTGTTATAGCACACTCCCCCTTGGCTGATGCTCTGTTCTTATGTACACTTTTTCGGAGCTCCCCCTTAGCTAAATTCCTCATTTTTCACTGCTCCTCACTCCCCATTTGACATCAATGGCAAAGGGTAGAATCTACACACCAAAATTTGCAAAATTTAACCTATACATAGTCGCATAACTATATATACAAGTCATACTTACATATACATAAGTATATCCGCAAAAGTTGTTTTCAACTAGACAAATTCTGTTGCCCAACTCTACTTCATCCTATCCAAGATTGAAATGTGACCACTTAGCAAAAATACAAAAGCTTCTGCCCTCTTTAAGTCTATCGGATCACTGGTCCGGGCTGTGGTCTGGGCATCAGTTAGGACCTCATGCATTTCCTCTAACTTGGGGATACTTATCCCTCTTAGTTCACTTAGCCTACTTATTCTTTTCTTCTTCTCCTTTTCAAGCCTCTTAATTTCATTTATAGTGGCAATGGTTTGACACTCTTGATTAAATATGGAAGAGGTGAGAGGATCAAAATTTTGAGATAAATTTGATAGTTTGCTCTCTCGTTCTTCCACCTTCTTGGCAATGTCTGCTGTCACGGTGGACCAAGATAGACAAAATTTGTATAAATGTCTACCATCTTTAAGAACATTTTATAATCTCTTTATCCCAATATCCAAATTTCTCCTATCATTTGTTATTAGTCCCTGCACCTCAGAGAATCTCTTTCCCAAAAAATTTTTCCAAACTTTATCTTCCACTGACTTCTCCAAAGAATCAAATTGTGTGCTAGTAGAATTAACAAGAGATTTCAAGTTACTGGATGAAGAGGCTGAAAGATCCTTCTGGAAGGATGGCATGATCTTCTCCAACACACCAGATGCAATCTCTATTAGCTCATAGTCTTCCATGTGAGACTTCAGAAGCTTTTATTTTTCCTTTGCTTGGGCAAAGGATGCTATCTTCATTGTCTAAACCGAGGAGAGGGAATCAAAATTGAATGGTCCTTGAAGTAGCTCTGGTTCATCTAATTCCATCATTTCTTTGGTCAAAAAATCTTTAACTATTTCTACAGTGTCTCTTGCTGGAGATAGAGTCTTCTTTCCTTCTGCAGATTCATAACTTTCACCAAGGGTTTTCTCTAATTGATCTTCTTCTCTTCCCTTTATCTCTTCCTCTTGACTGATTCTCTCTTCTTTTCTTGTTTCTCCTTCAGTTCTGGAGTCTGTTGGGGGATCTGGAAGAGAGATATTTACTTCTTCATGAACTTCCTCTTCCAGAACAGAGGAATCTAGGTCCTGAGTCTTCTCCTCACCTATCTCCTTTGACTCTTCTACAATTTTCTCAGTAGAGTTTTCCTTTGATGCACTTAATCCTTCAACATCAGAAGGTTCATCACTTATCTCCTCTATAACAGGAATATTGAATCTTTTATATGCATTTCAGAGGATGTCTTCAGTTTCTTTTGCCACCTGATCAGTCTCTCTAAGCATAAGCTTGTTCATTCTAGCTTTGGTCCAGAATTCATCCTTGCAATCCTTGAAGATCATGTTCATTTGTTTAGAAGTGATGGAAGCATAAAGCTGAATAGCTATATGTTCCCAGATCTCCATATCCTTTTCCTTAGCATTGTTCTTTCTCATTTCAAGTTCCTTCTCTAGGCTTTTAGGAATCAGAGATATAATTTCAATGAATGCTTTATTGTAGATGTTTAGAGATTTGATTGTTGCATCTTGTAAAATCTTCTGGTCAGCTTCACTATATTCATCATAAAATTCAGTCATTGGTTGCAGATTCCCATCCACAGTGACTGATTTAATGATATCATCAATGGAGAGTGTAGGCTTTTCAACAAATCCTTCTATTTCTTCTTCTTTGTTTTTGCTGGCAGATGATTCCATAGAAGTTTTCTTTTTCTTCATCATTTTCTTAACTTCCTCATCTATCTCTGTCTCTTCATCATCTTTTTGACTTGTATATGACCTTGTGGCCTTTTTCTTTGTTCTCTTCTCACCCTTTCCGGATGTCTTGGCTTCCGGTTTAGAGGCTTTTTGACTCTCAGAGGTGGCAGGTGCAGAACTCTTGGAGGATCTGGTCTGGGAGGGGACTTGCACCAGATCACTTTCTCTTTCTGCTTCTTGTTTTGATCTAGTCTGGGAGGGGACTTGCACCAGATCACTTTCTCTTTCTGCTTCTTGTTTTTCTTTCTCTGCTCTTTCTAGTTTTTCTTTATTTGCATCTACTGCTTCTTTAGAAATGCCAAATCTTTTGGTGACTTCCTCCACTTCTCTTCTCACTTTTCTTTTCATCTCTAGTTCTCTTAGCTCAACATGAATCTTCACACTTAACTCTTGGAAGGTTCCAAACCTTTCTGCCTCAGGGTCCTTGGTCTGTCTCAACAAATGTTGGATATGTAGCTCTAGGATTTTCTCACCAACCTCATACCCCGTTGGCATAATCCAAACTATCCTTGGTTCCACTGCCTCCATTAGGCATTGATTAGTGTCTACCATAAAGCACACTGTATCCTTGTATTTCTCAACCAATGATTGGGGGATTCTTTCTCTGGCCTACATCATACTTTGAAAGTTCTTGAAGTAGCCCCAGAGTACTGTATTTTGTGCCTTGGCATCGCTAAGCCCATGCATATAATCTCTGATTTGTATGGCTACCGGTCTGTCATTTTGCCATATCCAACCACTGGATCCAGGTAGCTCATTCATATAGTAAAAGAATAAACATATAATCAAGCCACCATACTTAAATGAATTCTTCTTATCCTTCTTTATTTTTTGTAGATTCTCTAACAGTTGATTCAGGAGAAGCTCACAAAGATCATAGTCAGCATTTTTCCTTAGCATTTCATATGCAGTATATATGGCAGTTCCGGATATAGAATTCTCCCTGCTGGAGTGATATATCTTATAGCCAATTATCATAGAGGCAAACTTGATATCCGAGTCAGTGATATCTTCTATTGTCATTGCTCTTTTGTCAAATTTTGATCCAGTAGCCTCACTTACAGTTTGGTTTTTGACCAATTTGAGAGCAGGTAACCCACCAGATGAGTGCAATCCGGTTACCACCCTAATGGCATCTTTTGTGATCTTAAACGGCCTCATCAACCACATGAAGTTGTCATGCATTCTACTCAAAACATACCAGACCCATTCATCTTCTGTAAAATAGGGGAAATGGATGCAATGTCCAAAATGGTTGTCCCAGATGGCCTTGTACTGAGGTTTGAGTTCAACTGATTAATCTATTAACTGCTTGTGATAGATATCCATCAACTTGGATTCCCTGAATTCCTCAATATTCATATGAATGTATACCCTAACATCTTCTACATGCAAAACCCCATGCGGAATGCTAGAGAAGGCACCTAAGGGATCAACTTCTAGAGATTTGTAAGGGTGTTTCTTGAACTTAGGGCGTGACCTATCAGTGATTTTGACAACATTCGGAGTAGCCATATTTTTAAAAGATTCAGAGAGAGATATTCAAGAGTGAAAATACCCTTTTTACTCCTCTTGGGTTCACAATATGAGCTAGATAAGATTGCTGGTTAAATCAACTTCTGCAGTTGATCTTTGAGAGGTTTGAGGTAATCTTGTTGCAGAGCTCCTTGTTTCTTTTTCTCAAATGCAAATGTGTAAATGATGAACAAAAGAACCGTTATATTTCTGCGTAAACCCTAATTTCACATTGCAATAAATGCACAACTTAAGTCATTCTGGTTGCCTTGTTCTCCTTGTTCTTGAGAGAGATCTTTCCGGATCACTAAGATACACTTAGAATGGTTCTTGGTGATGATTGACAATGTATCTCTATTTCTCCAATCATTCCATTTATCCGCAGATCAAGATATTTGAATTTTGAATCATACTGGATCTAACTATGAGACTCCTGCTTTTACTGGATGACTGTCAAACCTATCAGCAAGAAAAGTGCTATCGGCTACTTTAGATTCTACTTCGCTAATACACCAATGACTTTTGTCTTCGGTGAGACTCTACACTATCAGCAACCATCATTTTGTTAATTCTGATACACGATCACTTTCTCTCTTTGCTGTGACCCTTATCATCAGGAAACACTTAACAACTTAAGCCGATGCACCTATGGACTAGATGAATGCTATTGGCCAAACCTTAAGATATCTTGCCGCTAGGCAATTTCTCCCAATGGATCTCCATTGGTATCAATTATCCCTTGTCACCCCGATGTAACTAAGTCAAATTAGCATTCGCCATCATAGTTTTGGCAAGACATGCAGATCTCACGTATTTTTTACCAAGGGTTATTTGGATGTTTCTCTGAAAACCCTTTAATCTGCAACCTTCCATGTGCAAATTTCAAGCACTAATTGACTGGCTGGGGGAAATTATTTTTCTTTTGTGACTCCCCCTAAGCTAGAGCTCATCTATATAGTTTCCAGAAGGAATATCAGCACCAGATTCTAGTGTGGATCCATCCTCAACATTTTATGTGCTTCTCTTCACCCAAATCTTGTTCATTTCCCTTTGAATTTCATCTGCATTCACTTTTCCTTTTCCTTTGTCTTGGTTTTGATTATGATGCACCGGACACTTTTTGTCCTAATTCTTACTACTGCAAAATTTGGCAATATGACCAGATTTATTACAATTGTAGCAAACAACATTTCTTTGCATATTTGACTGGTATCCTCTTGACCTACATTGATTAGCCATATGTCGCATTCTATTGCATACAAAGCATCTACAATTGATTGAATTGTTTATTTGCAGATTTCTACATTCATGAGATTTGTGACCATACCTTTTGTAGTTAAAACATTGTCTGGAGAAGGATGGGTTAGATTGATTCATTCTTCTTCTGCACTGATTTGCTTTATGACCGAAGCTATTGCAATTGTGGCAGTATCCATTGAAGGATGGATATCTTTGAGCATTTGGTTGCCTTACTGGAGGTCTTCTAGGCCTGTTCCTTGGATTTCCTGATTCAGAGTTCCTCTGATCGGATCTAGAGCTTTCACCTTTCTCATACCCCAAGCCTTGCTTGTCATCTACCCTCTTTTGGCTTTCAAGAAGAGCTTCATGTTGAGCAAAGCTTACCTTGAATTTCTCTTTGTATTCATTTGTTGTTTGAAGATCCCTTTTAAGAGTGTCTATCTGATTCTCAAGTTGTTCTTCATTATCTCTAGCTTCTTCAAGATCAGATTCCAGATGCCTGATTATTCTATCCATTTTGTCGCAGTCTTCTGACTTCTCCTTGAGAGATTGTTTGAGATTATCTTCAATTTTTCTCTTCTCTTCAATTTCTTGGGTGAACTTCATAACCCCTTATTCCATTTCATATCTTACCATAATGACCTCTTTTGATAGCTTCTCACATAACTTGTTCTTCTCATTTAGATCTTCATTAGTATCATTGGCTTCACTTTGACTTGCTAATTGTTGAAGTAGTCTGTTTCTCTTTTTCACAGAGATACTCAGTTTCTCCTTTAGTTCATTTATGAAATCATCAGCTTGTTTGAGTCTTTCCCTCAAGTTGTTGACTTTAGAGTGAGATTGCTCGAGACCATCTAGGGCAGATTAAAATTTTTCCCTCATACCATACGTATCCATTGGAATTCCCAGATCTTCCTCAAGCTGTTAGGCTCTGTTTGGAGGAACCTAGCTCTGATAAGCATACATGAACATGAGACCAGAAAAGAAATCAACACACATAACACAAGGATTTTTACATGGAAAACCCTGTTACGGGAAAAACCACGAGGTGACTAACCCAAGATTGTATTCTCTATTAAAAGAATAGAAGTACAAAATGGCATTTGCCAATTAGGGCTCACTGCTTGAGCACACTGCTCACAAGAGGCTCACTCCCTATAATAGTTTATAGAAAGAAACCAAGTACTTGAACTGATGAGAAGCATCCACATATGTTGAGGTTCAGTTCTAGTTAAGCTCAATATACTGATCTACTACACTTCATTCTTCCTCTGCTTTAGTGTTACTATTTTGTCACATACCGGACCTGTATTACTGCTTCCACACTCCTCTCTACTTTTCTTCACACAACATAACACACCACACACACATTCTCATCGAAATCCATCTGGTATATATATCCACACCAAGGATTTCAACATCTTTCTAGTCGGCATCCGGAATACTCAATATTTTCCCAAACTCTAGTCTGTCAGCTGAATCTTTGCTTACTAAGTGATGTGTAACAAAGAGATACTTATAGAAGTCATCAATCATGTCAGAAAATCATGAATGGTCCCTCAAGAAACTTGATCACCATCAATTTCTTATCTGGAATAAGGTGTGATGCTCTGTCGGTCAGTTCTTCTGCAGTCTACTCTGCCAAACAGGAACTTAACACTTAGGTGCTCATATCTTTTCACTCTTTCATCACCGGATACTCAATCTCTGGAATGTATCAGTCATGATACTCCTCTTGACTTCCCCAAGTCCGTAATTTACTAAGATACTTCCTCTAAGGGATCCAGACCTGATTGTCAGACCTTGCTGCATGCTCTGTTCTTGCTCACCGGACCAAAATACTCTTCAATCTGACTTCTGGTATCGACATACCATGTCCTGCAAATGTGTGGGATGGACTTTGTTTCCATCAATGACAACACTCACGAAGCCACATAGTGTCTCTTGCAAACAGAGGAAGGTGTTGAAACTCATTTTAGCACCTTTTTTTCATCTATTTTATTTGATATTTTTTTATTTGGAGGAATAGTGAAGGGGAGCTGAGAAGAGGAAGTGGAAAAGGATAGAGAGCTACTAGAGGTGCAACAAAAGAAAGAAGGGAGAGATGAAATTAAAATTCTGAAATACAGTGTTTCTTGTAGATTGCGAGGATGAGGCCATGAAGGCCATAATGTCACATGTTTTGTTGTAGATTTTTTGTAATTCTTTAGTTGTGAATTAATTAAATCAATGAGAGTTTGCATTCCATTTTTATTTTACCTCCAATTTGTAATGTGTTGTGTAATAGCCACTTGGTTTTATGGTTTGATAAAACCCTTGATCCTTGATCTACATCACAAATCTATAAATCCAAGCCTCCTCTCTCATCCAAGGCATCAATAAGAAATATTTGTAGGTACATGCTATCATACTAACCTGACTCAACAAAGCAAATCATCATCAAGAACTTCATCAAAAGGAGCCATCATTCATATCAAGGAAATATATGAGCTTTTATTTAGTCTTGCATTTGTTCTAGTTTCCTTTCCTTTCATGCTCTAATCCAAGGTAGAGGTAGTCTAGTAGCTTAGGTTGCATTTCTAGATTAAATTTTTCCCCCTCTATAATATCCAATTCCAAGCCACTTGGGCCCATGGATATAACAAAAAGAGGTGCTTGAGGGCTTACAAATATCCACAGAAACAACGAAGGGGATTGGAAACACCTAGATGGATAAGGCTAGATCTAATGTGAAGACCCTGATATAAGAGGCACCATGAAAAGTGACCTAATTTGGGCTCAAAAATGGTTAGCCAAACAATTTAAAATTTGTAGTACAATTGAGTGGTAGTGGACTAAAGGTTTCTCTTGATATTAAGTTTCTAAACCATGGGAAGGTGGGCAGAAAGGGAAGAATATACCTAGAAGGTCTTGTAGTTCCTAAAGGGAGTGTCCATATACCACTCCCAATCATTCTACCAAGGTACAATGCATTGAATCCAAATATGATGCACCGTTTATAGAAAAATAGACTCCATAATGATTTGAAATGACCCAATATCTTTGTTCCAAGCCTATATCTAGCTTGAAACTTTGGTCAAGATAGCCAATTCTTAGTGGCTCTTGAAGAGAGGTATGAAATGAAGCAAATCCCATTCTTAAAGAGCTTTAGCACATGGACCTAGGGAACTTTGGAAAGAGGTCAACCCTTGCAAGTAATCATATGAGACCACCAAAATGATTGTTCATTGAAAGAAATCTCATAACTAAAATGCTTCCCTTTCCAAATAAGCCAAAATTTAATAGCTTCCCAAGCCTTCTATTTATACTTTTGGCAATAAAAGTGCCTTAAATTTTTATTGGCTCCTTAAGAATACGAATGGAGTGAAGACCTAGACCTTGCCATGCCTATCAACTACTAATTAAACATAGACATGCATGATGTTTAAATCTAATGATTATAGATTACATTAGAAGGTCCTTAATTCTAGGGTTTGAGATCAAGTAATTTTTTTTAATAGTTGTGTTGTTTTCATTTTCTTCTATCTATTGAGCTCTACTTTCCTCTTTAATGGATCCTAGTAGAGGGTGGGAATTCCACCTCTTTAGATCTAGTTCTAGATCATATGTTTGTGAAAAATAAATTGATGTAGCAATAGTAGTAATTGGTAGGAATGAATTGGAATCTGCTACATTCATGTTGACTTTAGAAGAATCCCCCATTATTAATATTAATCATGATTAGTTCAAGAAAACTATTTCAACATTCCAAGGTCATAGCTTGATTTGTAGTTCCCTTGATCCTCAAGTCTCTTTGGAGGAATCAGTTCTTTGGGCAAGGAAGAATCAAAAGTCTCAAGGAGTATATTAAATCCAATCTTGTGCTAAAGGGAATTTCATAGCTAGTTTTGTAAATGAATCAAATAGAGATGGATCATTTGAAGAAGGTTTATATTTCTTTTGAAATGCTACCCTTCTCATGAAGCATTGGCATGTGGGTTTTAAATATTCAAAAGAAATCCCTATGACTACCTATTTCAATTTTGATGTATGCTCTTCCTCAAGTGTTATAGTCTCCCTATGTCTTTGAGATAATTTCTATTTACTTTTATACAGCCATTGATATTTAAAAAGCACTCCATAGGTATGATAAATTTGTTTATGCTAGAATATGTGTGGAAGTGGATCATGTCTCTTCTTCTATTCCTAAGAGTATCACTATGTGTGCTAGAGATTCTTAATGGTCTTAGGCTTTAGATTATGAAAGTTTTCCTTTTATATGTAGATGATGGCATTAATATGGTTTTTTTATTCTAGGAATACACTAGCTTTCAAAAAAATACAAAAATGAGAAAAAGAAAGTTGGGAAAAAATAGGCACAGAGGGTTTCACATTTCGAAATGAAAAACAAACTTTCAACATTAGAAATTTTATTTCTCTAAACATTGAGGATAATGTGGGTTTACCTTCTAACTCTAGGAAGGAGGAAAATCATAAATAAGATTTACATTAGAATGAAGGGACAAGCAATAATGAAATGCTCAATGATTTTGAATTCAAAGTTGATCTGGAACAACTTTTGGTTGAGAAAGAATCTATATATTTTTGGAAGCTAGAGATGCAAGGGAAATAAAAAAATACCTCTTAGATTAACTTTCCCATGCAAAAATTCAATTAAATAATAAGGCCCCTGAAGATTATTTGGACAGTTGTATCTTAGAGCAAGAAAGTGTAGAAAAACTAACTCCAAATAGATGACTAGTAAAGAGGGAGGGAGATTTTGGGGACAACAAGGTGGGGAGACCTAGTGGGTATATTGCATTACAAAATACAACTATGGAAAAGGTTACAATTGGAAGTCAATGCCAATTAGAGTTTGTGTTTGTTGGAACCAATAAAACCAACATTGATCAATAACAGTGCTCTCTTTGAACATAAGGAGATTAAACTCCACATCCAAATTTTTTTTACTTTAGAGTGTCTCAGAGAAATACAACTCATAGATTATTATGCTACAAGAACTAAATCTATGAATATGGATAATTTTAAACCTTTCTCTAGGTCCTCTAAGAAATGGTTTGTTTTAATCACATAGGTAGTGGGCTTGCTACAATCAAGAATAATGTGGATTTTTTATTACTGAAATCCTTTCTTCTAATTCATGGATGATTCTTCAAGTTAGTTGTGTGTACTCTATGTAAAATTTATCTCTTGTTAATGTTTATGGCCCTCAATCTTTTAAAGAAAATTAACAATATTGGGTTTAAATCTTATCTGTAATGAGAGTTAACTTTGGAGAAAGATGGCTTGTGGCTAGAGATTTTAATTCTAGACTTGATTATTGTAAGAAGAAAAGGGTGCTAAAATAAAGGAGATAACCAAAATTTCACTTCTTTCTTAAGAGATTTTTATTTTTGGGATGTTAAACCTTAGAATGACTGGTTTGCTTTCTTTAATAGAACAAAGGGATAGGATAATATTTTGGCTAGATTAAATAGGTTTTTCCCTCTACCTCATAGCTACAAATAGATATTATTTTAATTATGAGGTTCTAATGGAAATGGGTTTTTACCATTGGCCTATTTTCTTAACCTTGTTGATGATAGTTTTCCAAGAAAGATTCCCTTTAGGTTTGAGAAAGGTGGTTATCACATAAGGACATAAATGAAGTCAACTAAACTTTCTTGAATGGTCTTCATTCCATTTTTGGTACTGCAATGTACATTTTACCCAAGAAGTTAAATTTCTTAAAGATTCTTCTTGAGTATTGGAATAGATATGTTTTTAAAAATCTTTTTCATTGTAAAAAAATAACATAGAAAATAGAATGGTTGAAATTTAAACATAAAAACACATTGGTTTTGGCCACTAAAGCATTCAAAGATGAGGAAAAAGAGGTGGCTTCTTATCTTGATGAGACTTATAGATGTGAAGAAATATTTTGGAAACAAAAACCTATACTAAAATGGATTAATGATGAGGGTCATAATACAGAGTTTTCTCATATTTCCTATAAAAGGAGAAGACACAAGAACTTTATATCTAATTTGGAATTAGATGGAGGTCTAATAAGGGATCATTAGTCTCTATTTGGCATAATATATGTAAATTGGAGATAAATTGGATAGGGAAGAAAAGAAATCTCTTTTCCTTAATTCTATTCCTTCCAAGATTGGCCTAGAGGAAAATAAAATCTTGTTGATGAGGATATCCTTAGACAAAGTTAGATGTACTCTTTTTTGCATGGATGGAGATCATGCTTCTGGGCCTCATAGATTTCCTTCTTATTCCTTTCAACATTTTTGGGATATCATTGTTCAACATATTTTGGAAATGGTGCAAAAAGCCATGAACTAAAGATAGATTCTAAAGGCAATGAACTAAAGTTTTCTTTCTCTTATTCCAAAATAGAAGGATTCTCTAAAAGCTAAAGATTTCAGGCCTACATCACTTTACAATACCATTTATAAGGTCATTTCTAAGATTATTGCTAATAGACTCAAATCTCTCCTTGTTTAATTTTTTAAGGGCAAGGGAGATTCATTAAAGGCCAATAGATAATAAATGGTATTATCTTAGTTCATGAAACGATACACTTTTACATTGTTTGTAATAAAAAAGGCATGCTCATGAAATAGGACATTGTAAAAGCTTATGACCATGTTAGTTGGAGATTCCTCAATAGAATTATGCAAAAATATGGTTTTGTTAATGACTAGGTGGAATGGATTATTGGGTCTTATTCTTTTGCCCTATCTCTTATTCTTGTTAGTGGATTTGCAAAAGATTTTTTCTCTTCCTTTTACAATATTAAGCAAGAGAATCCCTTACCTCCCAACTTTTTAATCTTATGGCTTAATCTCTAGGAAAATTTATAAGTTCTCTTAAAATAAAGGGTTCCTTACATGGACTTAAAGCTTCATTCATAGAGAATCACTCGTCAACAATTTGTGGATGACAATACGGTTTTTCCTTCCCCTCTTATATTTGAAATAAAGATAATTAGAGACTTTTTATCACGTTATGAACACGCTTCTGGTCAGCTTGTGAATAGAATAAAATATTCAATTTTCATTCTTGATGTTGGGGATATGGAGCAAGATTTTCTTTGTAGATGTCTTTGCTTTAGAAAAGGCTCTTTTACTAATTTCTACCTTGGTTTCTTTCTTTTCTATGGAAGGAACAAGAAATTTCTATAGATCTTATTTTGGACAGTTTTATAAAATTGTTGGCTAAATGGAAAGTTGGATGACATTCATCAACTGGAATGTTGGTTCCGCTCAAACATATCTTTCAAGCTATTCCTTTCTATTTATTTTCAGTTTTTTAAGCTCCTGAAAGTATCATTGGAAAAGTCAATTTAGTAATGAGGGACTTTCTCTAAAAAGGTTCAAGGAATCATTTTTAATTTCCCATGTTAGTTAGGAATGACATTTGTATAAGTAGAGATAAAGGGGGCGTAGGGATTAAAGATGCTTAGATTTTTAATGAAGCCTTATCAGATAAGTGAGTTTGGAGAATCATTTCTTCTATTAACAAGATTGAATTCATATTCTAAAAATAAAATATCTCAATGGTGCACTCCCTTTGACCAATTTGAAGATCATTCATTGACCAACACTACTTTGGGAAATTCCCTTTATTTCAAGTCTCTTTATATATCTTATGACTCACTAGGAATCCAAAGTTAAAGATTATTGGGAAGAATATGCTAAGAGCTATGGTATATCTAGATCCTTGAAACCTTTACCTACTATCTGTGAGGTTGATGAAAGAGATCGTCTTAATCTATCTATGTTATTGAAAATTTTTAAGCCTACTTGAAACCTCAAGAGAGTTAATCTGGGTTGTAATCTTAAAGGTGATTGCAGATACATAGTCAAGGATGGATATGAAAAACTAATGATATCAAAGCTTACTCTAAAAGATTTTAATGATCTCAAGTAGCCTATTAATGCGGGGTATTTCCCAAACCCCTAGCATTCCATGAAAGAACAATCATTTTTGAGGAATAAAGAAATGAGAATCTAAACTACAAATAACCGTAGATTCCACCAATATTTCTCTTATTATCTTTACTTTATCCTGATTTCTTCCCACTTGAATACAACATTTGGATTTAGTAATCCCATGAAAAGAATTTTAGTTAGCCCATGAAACATTTGGAGATTTTTTTGTTTTCTTAATAGAGATAAAAATAGGAAGTCTGAAGACACGTTGGTTGATATTCAATGGATGGGATGAAAGCCCTGACACAGCTTCTTGAAATTTCCCAGCACGGTTTGTTCAGAGATTCTGCCATTTGATGAAAGCGACTATAAAGGATTTCTAAAAAACTAAACTTATTATTCGTAGTCTTTGTGTGTGCATTTGTTTTCTTCCCATAAAATTCTTTTCCTGGTTTTGTTTTTTTCACATACATCAGAAAAATGTGCATGTGTCTCCCTACTTTGAAACTGTTAAAACCTATTTATTAAGACAATGTACCATATTGAAATGTATATTGGCATTTAATATATATGTGACATAAGGACTGCTATGGATTCCCTTCAAGATCACAAAACAAATACAAAAATTTTATCTTATCAGTTGGTTTATATCTTTGAGTAAATGTTTATGTAAAGTGTTTGACACCAACTAAAGATTCTTCCATTTAATAATAAATACACTTCACAAATATCAAATTTTATGGAGGTTTACTTCTTGTTCTAAAGCTCTTGTTTTGACATAGGTGTGGAGGATGTTGGAAAGGGTTGCTAGAATGAGTGTTCCATGAAATTACATTTCATTGAGACAACTTGTCAAATAGTTCACATGACTTGTGTGTGCTTCCACATTTTGCGTAGATGTCTATCAAGGCACATGCAACTATAACATTTGACAAAAATCAACTTTCAATTATGTTTTGATGGATGTTGATAACATGTTCTTAATCTCCCATTTTGTCACAAGTTGGGAGGATGTTGGCAAAGGTTATTGGAGTTAGGCCTTACACTTGTTAATTGTATTTGCTTAATAGTTTCCAAGGTTTTTTCTCTAAACTCGTTTTTGCATATCCTACAATCATCCCAGTCCATGAGAACACATCTTGAGATATGTTTTGTCAAACAACTCACATGCCTTGTGTATGCTTCCACATTTCGCATACATGTATACTAGGGCACTTGCAACCACAACATGCGATACAAATTTACTTTTGATTATGCTTTTATGGAAGTCCTTCCCTTGTTCTAAAGCTCTCATTTTGGTATACATGGGAGTATGTTGGCAAAAGTTGTGAAATTTGGCTTAATGTCTTCCAATTGCATTTGTTTAAAAGTTTCCAATGCATTTATGATAAACCCATTTTGTGCATATCTTGCAATCATTATAGTCTGTGAAGGGATGAAAACATTTGGAGGAACATTTAAGAATCTTCTGACACGAACAACTAAGCCATTAGGGAAATTGGGAAAAATACCTGCGTAATATCCGCTATACTCTTAGTATTTTTGTATCAATACCCTAGAGACTATTAATGCTCTTTATGTTATATTGTTTATGCCTCATCAATTACATTGTTTATGCCTCATTAGTTACATTAATTATGCATAGTCTTTCTTTTAGGCATTAAATGAGTATAGTATGTTGCATTACTGACTTTTGGAGTTTTTTTAGAAGTAGCTAAAAGGCTATTAAAATGGAGAAGAACTTGTTTAAAATATGATAACCAAATATGACTAAAATAACAATAATTCACATAGAGAATGGTGTATCAGCCAAATAAAATAACTGTGACAGAAGGGTAAAAAATCAAAAGAATATTGGTTCAATTATTCAATTGATTTTAATGGTAGAGACTAACCACAAAGTATAGTTGTTATCAACTAGGATTGCACCCATGATGCAAAGCTAGAAAGCTTAGCAATCCTGTGTAACATGGGAATACCTTCAGGTTGTGGGTATCTTACGATGAAGGTAAACCTCTAGATTATGGGTTGGTTCCCCTCTAATTTTCTGATAAATTAATGATGTTGTAGGCAAAGGGTTGGAAGGTTTTCTAATGGATGTACTAAAACTGGATTTAAATAGGTGGTGATGCACCTAAATGATAGAAACATGCAGCCTTGATTCACAACTACCTTCAAAATATCTATCCACACAAATCAATTTGACAATATGACCACAAAAATAATTCAAAAGGAATGCTTGAATAAACTATCTCTTGGAGGAAAACTAGGTTTTCACAACATGGAAGAAATGATAATTCAAAGGCACAACCTAAGACCTATGATTCTTCACTGCTTTGTGTTGGTGCCTGCATGAACAGTTAGGTTTCAAGCTTCTAAATCTGCAAGCACCCTCCCAAAAAATCCTAAGTCTTAGGGCTCCCTCAGCATGTTTCAGCCTGACCTGATATTCTTGGGGGGGGTCATCATATTTTCAATTATTGACCTGATATTTCCACAAGGTCATCATGTTTCTAACTCAGTCATCTTAGTTATGATCACCTCGATGCTGCTGCAAGGTTTCATTATTCTAATATCGGGTGATCTTAGTCAAGATCACCTCGACACTATTTTATCACCCCGATCTTGCAGATGTCAATTTTATATGGGGGGTGATATCTACTTGTCCATCACCTTGATATTCCGCGAGGGGGTCATGTTTCTAATATCGGTCACCTTACGAGGATCCCCCTGATATTGCAATATGATGATGACATGAGCAAGTACAAAAGGATCATTGGTGAGGTTTTTCATTTGAATATGATGAGGAGGATCTCTTCTCTGATGCATCAAGTTGCACCGATGAGGGTGATCATCAGGCTAATTTTGAATATCAGGTGGGTTCAGCATGAGGCTCACTATTATCAGGGTGATATTCCGATGGAGGTGATATTTCATATCAGGGTGATATTGCATATCATGATATCATGCAGGGGGTTTGCCATTGGCATGGGTCATGATCATGGAGTCTTAGCTGATGGTTCGCTGGTCACGCAAGGTAAAATTGTGCGACATCATATGTGCTCATGCCTTTGCTTATAAAGTATTAAGGAGGTCGCTACGGGGTGAATGTGGGATAATTAGTTCCCACATGATTTGAAAAATTAGGGTCATATTTCTTGGCGGGAAAATTTCTAAAACGCACTGTCGACTGCATTCCCAAGGCTGTGGGTTGGTATACCATTAATGGCGGATGTTACAGGGTATGGGCGAAGGCGTGCATGGATCAACCACCCAATTTAAGATGCGAATCCCTAGGTGGCAGTACAGAGCTCGAGTTCAACCACCCTGCCTCCTCTCCCACCTGCTACATTCAATGTTTGAGCACCATTTCTCATGATGAATTGTATCTGGCAGATTTTTGAATTTTTCCATGTAATTAATGTTGGGTGCACTCTCCTATTGTATATAGTAGACTGTTATGCTCATTTGTTGTCGTTGAAAAAACTAGACAAATTTTGGTGCTGTGACAAGATACAACTTCATTGGTGGCCCTGTTCTGGATGTCTTGTGAGTTTATGAATCTCATGTTGTATGTCTCATGCATAAATTTATAGATTTCATGTTGATTTGAATGAGTAATGCTACATTGCATGTGTTCTGTTATTTGTCTCCAAATTGAGTGTGTTCTTCTTCTGAATCTAAGCATCTAAGGGGTGTTTATGGTTCTAGAGTATGGGTTTACTATATTGAATGCTGGATTTCTTACTTCTGCTCAAAGGGTAGATTAAATGTTTTAGATCAAGTGTTGGGAGGAATGTACTACAGTGAGGATGTTTGTAAGTAGAGATAATTGAATACTTAGTCTTGGGAAGTATCTGTAAGACAGGTGCTAAACAAACCCCCTTGAAATCTAGTCTTTGATATATGTTTGTGCTGATCATTCACATGTGTATGTCTATTGACTCCAAGCCCTGGATAGGCACCAGTCTAGTCTTGTATTGAGGTTACACCCTAGGTCCTAATTTTGCATCCAAATATAAAATCAAACTCAAGCTTCAAATCCAAACCTTTAGGACATTTAGAAGTAGTTTTAGGAGCAGAGTCCTCTGTCTCACAACTGAACACAGGCCCAAAGCTAGCCCCTTTGCAATTATTTTACAGTTTTGGTCTACATAAAGGAGGATTTAATTGCTTTGTGTCAACATGCCCCAGTTCACTAGCATATCTTATGGATGTTGAATAGGGAATACTCCCCTTGGTTCTGCAGAGCCTAAAGAAGAAGAGGAGATATTTATAAAGTCTATCTCCTGTATTGTTGGCCCCTGGCCCAGAAATCCTGTTGATCATTGATGGCTACGTTGTAGGGATAACTGGGAAAAAGCATCCAGTTAGAAAAAGAACCAACAGATTTGGCAACTCTACTAGGGAATCTTTGTGAAAGAACCCTGATTTAAAAGAAAATAATTCCTAGTTGTAGGTGGCGACTCTGAACAATCTCCCAACCAGTAAAGTAAAAATTTGTATGCAAGGGAGAAGATCCCTGCGTAATCCTCTATTTGAAGAGTTACCTAGAAAGATGATGTATAGGAAAAAAGGGACTGTCCCAGCTAGTCATGAGGGTTCTCCCAGGAATAATGATAATGTCCAATATAATCCTAGGTCTTCAGACTAGCAAGCACCTTTTTTTTCAAATGCAGAAGCTAATATTCAAGATATATATGAGAGACAACAGGGTGGTGGATTGAGAATGAGGTCAGAAGTGTTTCAAGAACACCCTTTCTTGGATCCCAGTGATAGATTTGAAGAGGCTGAATCTCCAAGGGATGACGATGATGATGACTAGAATGGAATGAGACCATCTTCTTCCATGCCAAGAGATGAAGAATTAGCTGAAGAAATCAAGAGTCTGAAGGCTGAATTAGAATATTTACAGGCTGTGAAAATTAGAGATGATATGAGACAAAAGGTGCAAGCTCTGAGAATTGCTCAACCTGGTGCAGTCCCCACCCTTGACAATACAAATGTGCTGAGATACCAGCATAGAGATGAAGCCCATCATCAGCAAAATGATCAAAGACAAAATGCAAATAATGTAAGAAATCAAAATGCAAATAGAAATGTAAATGTAAATCAGTTTGATAGACAACCTATGCAGCTGGATAGATTTAGACAACTATTTTTTTATGGCATTCCTGGTTACCCTAATCCCATTGACAAACATGTGAGGCCATAGGTGCCAAAATTTTTAGGACATAATGTTGTATCAGGGGAAGACCACTTAAAAGTTTTTTAGAATATCATGGAGAAACAAGCATATGCATTAGTTAGAGCAGTCAAAAGCTTTAGGCCATATCTAGTAGGATCTCAGATAGTTGCATATATGCCTCATGTAGCAGTCAAGGATATTTTTACCTAGCAGGAGGTAACAAAAAGAAGATGTAGATGGATAAATAAATTACAAGAATTCAACATAGAGATATAGATCACAAATCTGGTAAGGGGACAAGGCTTGGAAAAGATAATGACAAAATCAAATCTGGAAGCATGCCAAGTGAACATGGTACAAAATGAAACTATTAATATGTCAGAATCTGACTGGTATAAGGACATTGTATATTACTTACAGAATTTGAATTGTTCTTCCCACTTTAGTGGTAGTCAGAAAAGGACCTTGAAGTTACATGCAATCAAATACATAATTCTTCAAGGAGAGATATATTGGAAGAATCCTAAGGATGTCCTACTGAGATGTGTGGATGAAAATCAGGCTACTAATATTTTAAATTATCTGCACAAAGGAGTATGTGGTGGACATTACACTGCCAAGACAACAGCCCACAAAATTCTTAGAGCAGGCTATTGGTGGCCAACTCTTTTCTCAGATGCACAAAAGTTGGTGAGGAGATGTGATCCTTGCCAATGGTTCTCAGGAAGGTTAAAGCATGAAGGTGCACTACCCCTTAGAATTGTAACTGTAGAAGCTCCATTTTAGCAATGGGGAATTGATTTTATAGGGGAGATTTCAGAAAAATCAAGTGGAGGACATAGTTGCATTTTGGTTGCTACTGACTATTTCACCAAATGGATGGAAGCCATTCCAACTAAAAAATCTACAAGTAGGGTGGTGATGGATTTTATTCTAGAAAACATTATTATTAGGTTTGGAGTACCATTCAAAGTGGTCACAGATAATGCCATGTGCTTCAGATCTGGTGAATTTGTTGGTTTTTGTAACAAATATGGGATTAATTTGTCATATGCATCACCATATCATCCACAGGGAAATGGTCAAGCAGAGTCTAATAACAAAAGCCTCATGAAAATTATCAAAAGGAATATGGACAAGAATAAAAGAGCCTAGGATTCAAAGCTGAAGATGGCACTATGGGCTGACCAGGTAACAGTGAAGAAATCAACTAGAAGGTCACCTTTTGAGTTAGTATATGGTGCAACAACTAAATTACCTGTGAATAATCTCTTGCCAGTCTATAGGTTTGCACAAAAAAATGATAAAGATGTTGAAAACTCAATGACAGAAAAGATAAATCAGATGGTTGCTATGGATGAAATCAGAAGGGAGGCACACAGGTCAAACATCAAGAAACAACAAAGTGTAAAATATCTGTTTGATAAAAGGACTATAGAGAGGAAATTTGAGGTAGATGATTTAGTCCTTATTTGGAATGCGAGGAGTCAGGATAAGGGCAAGCATGGCAAATTTGAGCCCTTATGGATGGCCCCGTACCTGATAAGAAATATTCATGGAGAGGACTCCTACTTTCTCTAGGCCCTAGATGGTGAGAGGCTCGAATTGCCTATGCATGGTCAATTCCTTAAGCTTTATATTTCATAAGTGATTATCTTCTGTGTAGATTTGTAAGTTTGTAAATTGTTTGTAAATTGCTCTGTATAGTCGGTGATGTGCATTTTTTGTGTTTTACCTTGTGTTAGGACAGTAAAAATTTTGAAAATTTTACTATCTTTTCACTCCATTATATTTGAACAAATCCTAAAAAAAAACACCCCAAAAGACCATAATAAAAATTTAATGTATCTCACAAGGTGTCTATGGATGAGTAGTGCCAAATTTCTTCAAAGTCAATCCATCGGCAAGATGTTGTTTTGTTTACACCGATACATAAGGAATCATTTCAAAATAACCATCGGCGTGAGAAGGCAGATCGGAAGGAGATCTATGGAAGTCACCGATGGAATAAGTAATACTGATGACCTTACATCAACAAGAGAAGCAAGTGGTCATACCAATCGGTATGACAGACAACTATCGGATGACCTTTTAAAAGTTACCCCGAAGGTATTTATCATACCGATGAAGTATTTTGGCAAGAGTCTCACCGAACATCCTGCGGGGGTAACGAAGCAAATAGCCATCGACAAGAAGTAAACTATCGGGATAAGACACAAAGAAGTTTCTGATACTCAATGTCTTGGCGATAAGAGAGCTTTCGGCAAGACTCACAGTGATACAAGTATCTGTCCGGATGACTCAACATATCGGGACAAGGGAATTAGGTCTCGCTAATTCACAAGTCACGGCGATCAAAAGGTATCAGTGATACTTTAACATACTTTGTCCAATAAAGAATATGAAAGAACCATCGGTGAGATGATTCGGATCGGATTATCTTTTGAAAGCTATCCTGATAGTATGTTTCATTCCAATGGGTATACTCTAGTGGCAAGACATTAAAGCAGTCATTCCAATCCAAAGTAACATAACTATCGGTGGGACAACAAAGTCAGGGAAACATAATTATGTTATCCTGATAGTATTAATTACCCTGATAAACAAATTATATCGGTAAGACTCATTACTTCGGAAGGAAATCTAAATCACATGGCGATGAAGGAAGTCATGCCGATGGTCGTGCCCACTTGAAGATATGACATTACATAGCGTCGGGAATACAATTGAGGGGTCACGCCGATTTACTGTTCGCGCCATAAAAGCATTAAGGTTGCCCAGACATTTTAAAATTCACGACGATAAGAAGAGTTATGGCGATGTGACACTTCACAGCGATGAACATTGAATTGATCAGATAATTAAATACAAATGGCTATGAAATTTCTACGATCATTATAGTTGGAAAAAACCGTCTGAGAAGAGAATACAGAGGAACTCTTAAGGCAAAAGCAGAGGATTCCAATTCTAGCCACCGAACGATAGGTACATATACACAAACCACTGTATAGCCTGTATTTAAATTCTCTGCCAAAGTTTTAAAATGGAAACTCTGGGAAAGGGAAAAGGAAGAAAGTTACAAGGGGAAACCAGTAAGCCTAAGAAATAAAAAACTGAACAAACCCCTGAGGAGAAAGTGAAAGAAAGAAAACTCAATCAAGACCTAATTGACCAATTACCTGGGTCAACTCCCAAGGCCAGAAGGTCTGCCCAACTCAGGGCAGAAGTGGAGAAATTAGAAGATAAACACAAACGCCTGGGAGATATCTGGACCCCAATTCGGGGACATGAACTTTTCAGATTCCACTATAATAGAAGGTTTAGGAATGCTCCTGTGTCAAACCCATGGCACATGAATTTAGGAAAACTGGTTGTACCTAATGTATTCTTGAATGTGGAACTCCTTCAATTGCTTGCCAAACATTATAATTCAAACCTGAAAGCCATCTGCAACCCACAAGGAGAACCAATTGTGCATTTGTCAAAAAATGCTATTTGTGAGGTTTTTGATTTAGATGATTTATGCACTGTCCCTATCATTTATGAAGATCTGGATAAAGAGTATTGGAGAATGGACACAACTTATAATGGATGGAGGTTGCCCATTCATAGGCCCAGGGTTGAAGGAGAAGTGATGCCCTTAACTGAAAATGATGGCCCTCCCTTTCATGTAGCCATATTTGAACCATATATATAGCATACCTATTTTTCTATGGGCCAAGTCCATGGCTCAGAGGTCCCCGAGTTCATGACTATTCCTCTGATGGTCATAGCCTCTGACATTCAGTGTCATAATGCAAGGCAATTCGATTGTGCTTCCTATATTGCTAATAGAATGGACTTTGGTCTATCTGCAATAAAAAATAGTGCTCCAGCATGCTCTTTTGAGCATTACTCAATGCTTATGCACATGGTATTATATTATGGCTAGGAAGTAGGGTTATGGCCAAGTGAGTTTCAAGTTGTTGATGCAAATAAGAAAGGGGAAAAGATACCTATACAAATGTGGACCAGAATCTGGGATAGTAGATATGCCCACTCCAGTTATGCTCAATTTGAAGAGCATTGTGTAAAAGTGCTGTATAGGTATTTTAATCACCCCTATGAATATTCAATTTCAACTGAAATAAAAAGATTCCTCAGACCAAAAGATTTTGGTGGCCCCCCTACTGTCACTCATAATTGGGGAGACTGGTATTGCTTTGAAGATGCTACTATGATCATAGTTTATGGTGTTGAGGATGCTCCATTCATATTGCCCAAGACTGTCCCTGACAGGCTTGCATATCTGGAGATAATCAGGCAAATGCATTGTTCAAATGTGATGCATTTGAGTTCACATGACAAACAATCGTTTATGCCCAGTACCTTATGTTTTGGAGATTTTACTGTGGTTTCAAAAGAAGGTTACAATCTCATTCTGGATAAATTAATGCATTATAACATGATGACTGCTGAGATGAGAAAAGGATTTGACCCTGAAGGCTTTATTGACTCTACAAGAAGAAAACAAAATCTTAGTGGATACATGCACATACATTATCCACATGATGATGTCATTAGAAATTTAGAAGAAGCAGAAGTCGAATTGGTGGTAGAGAAATATATAACAGGGATCTAAGTGAAAAGAAAAAGTAGTTAGCAGAGATTGAAGTGGTATCCTCTGGAGATGAAGAACTGACAGAACAAGAGCAGCCACAAGATAAAACAATAGAAATGTCCAAAAGGAAAATGCAACAATATCAGCCTCCAGTTGTGCTACATGATGAGGAGGCGTCTGCTGATGAGGATCCATGCCAAGCAGCTTATGATTCTTTCATTTCAGATGATAATTTTATTCAATCAAAAGAATTTAAATCATTCCTGTTTAAAATACAAAGGGAAAGAGATCAAAGAATCAGTAGATGATATTTTTGCTGATAATGAAAAACAATTATTAGATATGCTGAAGGAAACAGTAGATAAGGAAATGCAGGACATGACACCTAGCAAGGGTAGACAGTTACTTAAAGATGTAGGGGTTATGATTTTTCCTGGTCTGGATTTAAATTCTGCTTTAGTTTTTGACAGTTTTCTGAATAACACAGATGATAAGTATAAACTTACTCTAGAAGGAGTTAATGAAGTATATATGGGAACAAGGTATAATAATGATGAAAATTCCTTGATGATATGGGCGTTATACCCTCCCCATAAGAAGACGGCCATCATAGATACTGAAAAGACTTTTGGCCACGTTATGACTTTGAAAGCAGGGGAAACTGACCCTATAATTACAACAGACATTGGTATCAATGTTGCAAAATTGAATAAAGCACAAGCTCAAATGTTGATCAAAGAAAGAGATGCATACAAATTGAATTGTGAAAGACTGACAAAAGAAAATGATTACTTGAAGGATGCTGTTAAGAGCACTTTTGGTCAATCCACTAAAAGAATAACTCAAGGTGAGAGCTCACAGGGCATTCAACTGTTATCCCCTGATCAAGCAACCCAAATTCAGATAGATGCATTTGTTACAATACTGCAGAGCAGGTATGCAAACATGGTGCAGTGGTTAAACCAGTTTTGGGATAATTACTCAGAGAATCATAAAGCAGTTCAAGAACATGAAAGACATGAAAAGAGAATACGAGAAAAATTAACTGAGCTACACAACAGAAGCGCTGCTGATAGTACAAATATCTCTAATGCAAAAGCATTTCTCAAACAGCACCAAAATTATTATGACAAACTTAAAGCTGATGCTAATGAAGGAAATGATGCCTCAAACGCAGGAGTGCCCAACATATTTAAAGACAATGGAGAGGTAAAGAGCAAGGAAGAATAGATTATTGATTATCAAGTTATATTACACAAAGCCACAGGAGCTCTGAAAGACAAAGCCTCTACGTCTAGAGAAGTTTGCAAACAATTGGAAAGCATGATCACACTTGATATAATTACCAGAAGTGCTGTTGACCTTACTGATTCTCATCGTGAGCAGGATTACTTGGACTACTTGGCTAAAGTTTACTTGTGGCTAAATAGAGCCTAATCATAATTATGTTATAGTTGTTAATGTTTGTTAAGTTTCCAAAAAACTTATTGAAGAGTTATGACTCTTCATAGAAATATCTATATAAATCCAAACAATCGATGCTGAGAGATCATCAGCAGTAGAATATATTCAAATACATCATCTATATAATGTTTCAAAATGACTATGTTGCATATTTTATTTGAATAAGAAGTTTAAAGTTCTCTGATTCAGTGGTTCTGCTTTGGTATCAGTTGTTTGTTAAGATTATTCAATTGTGTGGCTGTCTCCATTTCTGCATTTCCTTGATATTCAGATTAAACATATCAAGTATATATTTGATCTGTCAATACACATTTGCTGTATCTGTGTGATTAAATAGGTTGGTATCCATTTGAGGAATTAAACCCTTTTGATTTAGTTACAGTACCCTAGAAATATTAAGCTTGGATTACTAAGTAGGGCCATACAATTAGATTGCCATTCTGTCTCCAGTAAAATATTATCTGTTAATCTTGTCCATTCATTTCATTTGGTTCCTTCAAGTAAGGATTAAAATACCTTCTGGTGAATTATAAGATATCTAATTTTATTTGGTTGGATTATCAAGAAGAGTTTGTCAGTCATTTACTTGCACGTTTATACAAGTTATAAACTAAAACTGTGCCAAACAACTAGAATTATTACCATTAGGAAACCATTAGTCCTGGTCCTTCAAACTAACTCTGTTACCCAACAAGGCACTAGTCTTATTTTACTTAAAACCTTTTACCTTAATATTGCTTATACAATTTCTACCAATTACTCATTAGACATTAAACCTAAAATCAGTTAGCAAGCATTTCATCTATCCTACATCTTGTGCCATTGTAGATAGATTTAATTAGTCCACGCATTCACATTCAATCTGCTTTAAGTTTCCAAGGTTTACCCACCTAGGTGTAGCAGGACCTAAAGCGAAGGAAATCATCAAACCTTGAAGGTTGATTTCATCATGTTAGTTCAGAAACGTTGCCAATCTAAACATAGAGCTTGGCATCCCCTTAGGATTGGCATCCCCTTAGGATTGGCAACCTGCATTTCTGAGACCTAACAAATTGGCGACTCTACTGGGGACTAGTAAAAGACCTTAGAAATTAATCCTTTCTTTCATAGAGTCATTTCAGAAAATTTAAGTTGGTAACTCTGCTGGTGACAAGAACCCTACAGATAAAATATAAACTTTTCCTATTTAAATAGATGGCGACTCTAGTTACAATTATAACAAAAAAAAATTCAATATCAAATGGATGGTAGGAGATCCAAGATGGAAGGCAGAAATTTGCAGTCATCTCCACCACTTAGAAACATTTCCAAAAGAAATGTGAATTCAAAGCATTCCCACCAAGATAATAATCTGGACATCCAAGAAAATGATTCAGAACAAAATATTTCAATTCACAACAAATTCACACCTCTGCATGATTCAAACGAGAACCTCAGTGGAGCAACTGATGATATTTTGGCAAGGTACAGACCCACTCCTCAAGAACAGCATGATCATGATGCAAAGGTCATGAGGGATATTGATAGCTGAACATGATTTCAAGATGTCATTACATCAGGGAGAAGAGATAGGATATGGATTTTCAAATCAAGGAATGAATGATAATCTAGAACATCAGGAAATAAATAATCAGGACATGAGTGAAGAGCAACAGGAAATACTCATGCTCTGAAAGGAACTTGAAAGGTACAAGATACAGGAAGAGAGGGAGTTGTTGTAGCAAGAAATTCAACAAAGGAAAAATAAAGCCAAAATAGCTCCCCCAAAATATGTACCCCCGCATAGAGGGAATATTTCAAGAAATACACAGCAAAATACAAGTGGCGCTCAAAACTCACATGCTTTCGGAAGTCATCAGAACACTATTTCCCAAAACCCTAGACCACCTCCCATACGTAATGTATCTCAACACATACTAAATACTTACCCACCCCCTGGTCAACAATATTATAGACCACAAAATCATCACACAAATCCCCACATGAACCAACATCAACAATATGCATATCATCAGCCACCAGATGGATATAATTATTATCCCAATCCACCACCTATGTAGTCAATTTGATTTAACTAGATATCAGTTGTATCCATATCCTATGGATAGTACTTGGAGGAATATGGTTCCCAAGTTTACTGGAAATAATGCAATATCTACGGAAGATCATATCAGAAGTTTTAATGCTTTTGTACAGGATATTGGTATGGATTGGGAAGACATTAGAATGAGGTTATTTATGATGTCCCTCACTGAAGATGCCAGAGATTGGTTTAATAGCTTGCTTGATGCATCAATCAATTCAATAACTAATTTCCATAACCAGTTTAAGGATCAGTATGGTAACCAATATGCTCTTGAGTTTGCATTACATGAATTAATAAGTATATAGAAGTATCAAAATGAGTTAGTATTTGATTTCAACTTGAAGTTTTCCAAGTTACATAATAAGGTACCACATGGAGCTAAGTTATCTGACCAGGCAGCACTAAGTATCTATATGAAAGCATTTGACCCCAAAAACAGGATATGAACTTAGAAACAGGTGTCCTGCAACCTTGGCTGAAGCATAGAAAGTGGCCATAACTATTGAAAATAATAGGAAGGCTGCAGGAATGGTTAGTAAGAGGGATAATCATAGAAATCCTCAGAATCCAACTATTCAACAGACTAAACCAGATAGTCAGCATAGACATGATAGACCTAGGTTACATGATATGCCCTACAATACAAATTGGAAGGATGGAAGACCTATCGATAACAACAGAAAGCAACCATATGGAAAAGATACTCCTGATCCCCTAAAAAGAAACATGGCACACATGGTAGAAAATAAGCCTTGGTGTTTTGTATGTAATTTACCACATTTACCTGAATACTGTGAGGTAGCTAAGTCCATACAGCAAGAGGAAATGCTATACAACTATAATAGGGATAATCACACCATCAATATGATGCAGGATACAGCATGTGTGGTGACAGAAGATTATTCTTCTTCAGAAGAAGAAGGATATGAGTATAATGTAGGGAACCAGAAGTATCATATCAACATGGGAGAACAAGAGGTATTCTCAGACCAGGAAGATAGTTATAACAAAAAGTCATATGGTCAATGGAGAAAACCTACTAAGGATGAAAGAGAAGCTCTCACAGTGGCTGGAGTGGCTCAAGCTCGAAACACTTATAACTTAAGGAATAGAACAACAAATGTTGGGCAAGGAACTCCTGGGAGCGTATTTATAAAAGACCAGAATAACAAAGGGAATAATACAAAATCATCATCTAAAAAACCAAAAAAGGGAATGAAAGAAAATCAAGAAAAAGAGAACACAAAAACAGAAAAAAATGATCAGATCATAGCCCATTCTTTTGACATTGCACATGCAGTGTCTCAGGTGAAGATATCAGTCCCACTTCTAGAGATGATGAAAATAGATAAATATAGGAGTACAGTTGTCAAGATGATTTCTGATACACCAAATCCAAAACATAAAGGGTTTGTAAAAACAACAAATAATGTGCATCAGGAAAATTTCAAGATGCCTGAGGTATACCTTGGCGACACACTTACAAAAAATCCCTCACAGGTAGACCCATTCTATACTACACTAGTAATCAAGAACAGGATAGTCAGAAATTGCATGATTGATTCAGGTGCTGCTATGAATATCATGCCTATAGTAGTTATGAAAGAATTGGGAATGTGGGCTGATACTACGTATGGCCAGTGTTATGCAATATATAACAGATCTATCCTAGTAGTTGGTATCATGAAGGATGTAGAGATAAAACTTGCCTCACATCCTGAAGCCACTTATAACATTGACATTACTGTGGTTGACATCCCACCGTATTATGGGATGCTTCTATCAAGGCAATGGGCTGCAATGGCAGGAGGCAATGTTTAGTTAGATTTATCATATGCCACCATACCAGTGGGTGGCAAGGAAATCAAATTGTGCAGAGAGCCAAGGTATGACAATATTATAGAAAGAATGGACAGGCATCAGGTGAATTTCTTTTGTGACACAGATTTAGGAGTTTTCAAAGTTGGAGAAACTACACCAGAATTGCATAACACTGACACAATACACACTGAATCTATGAAAGAAGAAAATGATTTGTGGAAAATGTATTTTGATGGTGCATGCAGCAAAATAGGAAATGGGGCTGGAGTAATTTTCATTTCACCAGGAGGTAAAACTTTTAAATACTCTTTCCTATTGACATTTGAATGCACAAATAATGTAGCTGAGTATGAAGCCCTGCTCATTGGCCTAAAAATAGCCACCAAACACAAAATAAAAAAGTTGGTTGTCTATGGTGATTCTGAACTGGTCATTTCCCAAGTAAGAGAAAAATACTTATCTAAAAATAAAAGATTAAGACAGTACAGAAATGCAGTTTGGGATAGTGTTGAATTATTTGATGCATTTTCAATCAGCTGGGTTGATAGGTCTAAAAACATTATGGCAGACTTTTTAGCAAACATTGCATTAAAGAGAGATGATGTCACATTAGGAGGAATCACAGAAGTTGAATTTAAAACTAGACCTACCATCCCTGATAATATATAGAACTGGCAAGTATTTGATAGTGATGTTGATATAATCAATTTCTTGCATTGTGCTGACTATTATGAAAATCAAGAAATTGATTTTAATGCATTTGTAGAAGAACATGATAGGAAGGAAACCCTTTTTGGCCAAGAGGTGGTTCAGTTGAAAATGAATAAGATACCCAAAGGACTTATTGCATTAGAAAAGGCATTTGATGGCCATGACAGATATAAAAAGAAAGACACACCAGTGATACCTAGTAACCTTGAAGAAATCAATTTAGGGACACAAACAACTCCAAAAAATGTGTATATTGGAAGAAGTCTTGACCCAAAAATCAGGAGCAGACTTATCAACCTACTCAGGAAGTACAGGCATGTATTCGCTTGGTCATATGATGATTTAAAGGCATATAGAGAGGATTTATTTCAACATGAGATACCACTAAAGCCAGATGCTAAACCATTCAGACAGAAGCAGAGGCCGATTAATCCTACACTAGCCCCTAAAATGCTAGAGGAACTGACAAAGTTAAGGGATGGAGCTATAATCAAACCTATTAGACATTCTTCCTGGGTTTCAAATTTAGTACCTGACAGGAAAAAGAATGGTGACATTAGACTGTGTGTGGATTTCAGAAACTTGAATAAATCTTCCCTCAAAGATAATTATCCTCTTCCCAATATGGAGGCAATATTGTAGAAAGTCACTGGGTGTGAATTATTATCAATGATGGATGGTTTCTCCGGTTACAATCAGGTAAAAGTTAAGGAATCAGAACAATTTAAGACTGCATTCACTACTCCATGGGGAACATATGTATATTTGAGAATGCCATTCGGATTAACTAATGCCGGAGCAACATTCCAAAGAGCAATGGATGTGGCTTTTGCTGAATTGATCAATAAGATTATGATAGTGTATCAAGATGATTTGACAACATATTCAGAAAAGGCTGAAGATCATTGCACTCACTTGGAACAAATATTTATCAAAGCCCTAGAATATGGGATATCATTGAACCCTAAAAAATGCCATTTTGCAGTGACAGAAGGAAAATTGCTTAGTCATATAGTATCGAAGGAAGGAGTTAAAATAGATCCTGAAAGGGTAAAAGCAATTGATCAGCTCCCTATTCCAAAAAATGTAAAAGCCATACAATCATTTTTTGGCCAGATAAATTTTGTCAGAAGATTTATACCAAATTTTGTAGAAATTGTTTGTCCTATATCAAGAATGCTGAAGAAGAACTCAGAAATAAAGTGGACAACAGAAACATTAGAAGCATTTGGCAATATTAAGGAGGAAATCAAGCAAGCTCAAGTCTTAGTATCCCCTGACTTCAGTAAACCTTTCCAACTTTTCTCATTTGCTTCCTATCATACAGTAGTAGCAGTGTTATTACAGAAAAACAATGATGGATATGAACAGCTTATCTCTTTCTTCAACAAGTCCCTTTAGAATGCAGAGTTGAAGTATGACATTATTGAAAAACAAGCATATGCATTGGTAAAAGCAGTTAAAAATTTTAGACCATATTTGGTGGGAGCTAAAATCACAACATATGTTCCTAATGCTGCAGTGAAGGATGTATTGGTCCAAACTAAAGTCACCGGTAGGAGATGTAGGTGGATCAATAGGATTCAGGAATTCAACATTGAAATCCAAATCACTAATTTGGTAAGGGGACAAGGTCTTACCAAATTGATGGCTGAAAGTAATCTAGAAGCCTCTCAAATATGTAATGTTGATGCAAGTACCAATAGTGAACACACTCCATGGTATACTGATATAATATATTATCTAAATCATATGAAGTGTCCTGAAGGATATGATGATAACAAAAGGAGGACACTCAAACTACAAGCTTCAAAATATGTACTCATCAGTGGGGATCTTTATTGGAAAAACAGAGATGGGGTTCTACTATTATGCTTGGATGAATATCAATCAAAATGTATTGTGAAGGAGTTGCATGAAGGCATGTGTGGAGGTCATTTCTCAGCAAAAACTACAGCCCACAAAATCCTGAGGGTAGGATACTATTGGCCTAAAGTTTTTAATGATTCATACCAGTACACTAGAAAGTGTGAAGCATGCCAGAAGTTCTCAGGCAAGTTAAAATATCAAGGAGCACTACCCTTAAAACCTATGCAGGTTGAGGCTCCATTTTATCAATGGGGTATTGATTTTATAGGTGAAATCTCAGAAAAATCAAGTGGGGGCACAGATGGATTTTAGTGGCTACTGATTACTTTACAAAATGGGTGGAAGCAATCCCAACCAAACAGGCTACAAGTAAAGTTGTGATTAATTTTCTAATGGATAATATTATATGCAGATTTGGTACTCCAGTAAGATTGATTACAGATAATGGGATGTGTTTTAGATCTGATGAATTCAAAGGTTTTTGCAGTACACATGGTATCACTATTTCTTATGCTGCTCCCTACCATCCACAGGCCAATGGACAAGCTGAATCAAGTAATAAGAGCCTCTTGAAAATCATAAAAAGAATGTTGGATAGAAATAAGAAGGCTTGGGATTCAAAATTAAGAATGGCAGTATGGGCTGATAGAATTACTATAAAAAGAGCAATTGGGAGATCTCCTTATGAGTTGGTATATGGAACACAAGCAAGATTACCATTGGAAAATCTTATACCAGTATACAAATTCATTCTCCAGGAAGACTTGAATATTCCTGAACTAATGGAGGAAAGGTTGGAACAATTGGCAGAGCTTGATGAAACAAGAAGAATAGCTCAGAGGCAGAATGTTAAATTACAATCACAGGTAAAATATCTCTTTGACAAGAAGGCCAAAGACAGAAAGTTTGAAATAAATGATCTGGTACTGATGTGGAATGCAAGATGTCATGACAAAGGAAAACATGGAAAATTTGAAGCCCTGTGGTTGGGTCCTTTCGTTATCACTGGCAAGGGAGGTGATGATTCTTATTATGTATAGAATATGTCAGGAGAGGAGCAGGAATTGCCTGTACATGGGCAATATTTGAAGCAGTTCTTTTCATAAACATGTACAAAGAGAATTGAGCATTGCCAGTGCATGGACAACCTTCAAATAATTCTCAAAATATCTTATTCCATGCACAGTAGTTTAGGAATCATTCCCGCTCCCCATCATTTGTTACTTTCCTTTTCCCATTTTCATAAGAACCTCACCCTGAAATAAATAAAATATGTGGTCTACTTCCCCAAGAGATCTGGATCCTTGTTATACTCACAGAGAGTATACATCCCAGACAGAGCCACTGTTAGGACAGTAAAAATTTTGAAAATTTTACTATCTTTTCACTCCATTATATTTGAACAAATCCTAAAAAAAACACCCCAAAAGACCATAAGAAAAATTTAATGTATCTCACAAGGTGTCTATGGATGAGCAGTGCCAAATTTCTTCAAAGTCAATCCATCGGCAAGATGTTGTTTTGTTTACACCGATACATAAGGAATCATTTCAAAATAACCATCGGCGTGAGAAGGCAGATCGGAAGGAGATCTATGGAAGTCACCGATGGAATAAGTAATACCGATGACCTTACATCAGCAAGAGAAGCAAGTGGTCATACCGATCGGTATGACAGACAACTATCAGATGACCTTTTAAAAGTTGCCCCGATGGTATATATCATACCGATGAAGTATTTCAGCAAGAGTCTCACCGAACATCCTGCGGGGGTAACGAAGCAAATAGCCATCGGCAAGAAGTAAACTATCAGGATAAGACACAAAGAAGTTTCTGATACTGAATGTCTTGGCGATAAGAGAGCTTTCGGCAAGACTCACAGCGATACAAGTATCTGTCGGGATGACTCAACATATCGGGACAAGGGAATTAGGTCTCGCTGATTCACAAGTCACGATGATCAAAAGGTATTGGTGATACTTTAACATACTCTGTCTGATAAAAAATATGAAAGAACCATCGGTGAGATGATTCGGATCAGATTATCTTTTGAAAGCTATCCCGATAGTATGTTTCATTCCGATGGGTATACTCTAGCGGCAAGACATTAAAGCAGTCATTCTGATCCAAAGTAACATAACTATCAGTGGGACAACAAAGTTGGGGAAACGTAATTATGTTATCCTGATAGTATTAATTACCCTGATAAACAAATTATATCGGTAAGACTCATTACTTCGGAAGGAAATCTAAATCACATGGCGATGAAGGAAGTCATGCTGATGGTCATGCCCACTTGAAGATATGACATTACATAGCGTCGGGAATACAATTGAGGGGTCATGCCGATTTACTGTTCGCGCCATAAAAGCATTAAGGTCGCCCAGACATTTTAAAATTCATGCCGATAAGAAGAGTTATGGTGATGTGACACTTCACAGCGATGAACATTGAATTGATCAGATAATTAAATACAAATGGCTATGAAATTTCTATGATCATTATAGTTGCAAAAAACCGTCCGAGAAGAGAATACAGAGGAACTCTTAAGGCAAAAGCAGAGGATTCCAATTCTAGCCACCGAACGATAGGTACATATACACAAACCACTGTATAGCCTGTATTTAAATTCTCTACCAAAGTTTTAAAATGGAAACTTCCGGAAAGGGAAAAGGAAGAAAGTTACAAGGGGAAACCAGTAAGCCTAAGAAACAAAAAACTGAACAAACCCTTGAGGAGAAAGTGAAAGAAAGAAAACTCAATCAAGACCTAATTGACCAATTGCCTGGGTCAACTCCCAAGGCTAGAAGGTCTGCCCAACTCAGGGCAGAAGTGGAGAAATTAGAAGATAAACACAAACGCCTGGGAGATATCTGGACCCCAATTCGGGGATATGAACTTTTCAGATTCCACTATAATAGAAGGTTTAGGAATGCTCCTGTGTCAAACCCATGGCACATGAATTTAGGAAAACTGGTTGTACCTAATGTATTCTTGAATGTGGAACTCTTTCAATTGCTTTCCAGACATTATAATTCAAACCTAAAAGCCATCTGCAACCCACAGGGAGAACCAATTGTGCATTTGTCAAAAAATGCTATTTGTGAGGTTTTTGATTTAGTTGATTTATGCACTGTCCCTATCATTTATGAAGATTTGGATAAAGAGTATTGGAGAATGGACACAACTTATAATGGATGGAGGTTGCCCATTCATAGGCCCACGGTTGAAGGAGAAGTGATGCCCTTAACTGAAAATGATGGCCCTCCCTTTCATGTAGCCATATTTGAACCATATATACAGCATACCTATTTTTCTATGGGCCAAGTCCTTGGCTCAGAGGTCCCCGAGTTCATGACTATTCCTCTGATGGTCATAGCCTCTGACATTCAGTGTCATAATGCAAGGCAATTCGATTATGCTTCCTATATTGCTAATAGAATGGACTCTAGTCTATCTGCAATAAAAAACAGTGCTCCAGCATGCTCTTTTGAGCATTACACAATGCTTATGCACATGGTATTATATTATGGCCAGGAAGTAGGGTTATGGCGAAGTGAGTTTCAAGTTGTTGCTGCGGATAAGAAAGGGGAAAAGATACCTGTACAAATGTGGACCAGAATCTGGGATAGTAGATATGCCCCACTCCAGTAATGCTCAATTTGAAGAGCATTGTGTAAAAGTGTTGTATAGGTATTTTAATCACCCCTGTGAATATTCAATTTCAACTGAAATAAAAAGATTCCTCAGACCAAAAGATTTTGGTGGCCCCCCTACTGTCACTCATAATTGGGGAGACTGGTATTGCTTTGAAGATGCTACTATGATCAGAGTTTATGGTTTTGAGGATGCTCCATTCATATTGCCCAAGACTGTCCCTGACAGGCTTGCATATCTGGAGATAATCAGGCAAATGCATTGTTCAAATGTGATGCATTTGAGTTCACATGACAAACAATTGTTTATGCCCAGCACCTTATGTTTTGGAGATTTTACTGTGGTTTCAAAAGAAGGTTACAATCTCATTCTGGATAAATTAATGCATTATAACATGATGACTACTGAGATGAGAAAAGGATTTGACCCTGAAGGCTTTATTGACTCTGCAAGAAGAAAACAAAATCTCAGTGGATACATGCACATACATTATCCACATGATGATGTCATTAGAAATTTAGAAGAAGCAGAAGTCGAATTGGTGGTAGAAAAATATATAACAGGGATCTAAGTGAAAAGAAAAAGTAGTTAGCAGAGATTGAAGTGGTATCCTCTGGAGATGAAGAACTGACAGAACAAGAGCAGCCAGAAGATAAAACAATGGAAATGTCCAAAAGGAAAATGCAACAATATCAGCCTCCAATTGTGCTACATGATGAGGAGGGGTCTGCTGATGAGGATCCACGCCAAGCAGCTTATGATTCTTTCATTTCAGATGATAAATTTATTCAATCAAAAGAATTTAAATCGTTCCTATATAAATACAAAGGGAAAGAGATCAGAGAATCAGTAGATGATATTTTTGCTGATAATGAAAAACAATTATTAGATATGCTGAAGGAAACAGTAGATAAGGAAATGAAGGACATGACACCTAGCAAGGGTAGACATTTACTTAAAGATGCAGGGGTTATGATTTTTCCTGGTCTGGATTTAAATTCTGCTTTGGTTTTTGACAGTTTTCTGAATAACACAAATGATAAGTATAAACTTACTCTAGAAGGAGTTAATGAAGTATATATGGGAACAAGGTATAATAATGATGAAAATTCCTTGATGATATGGGCGTTATACCCTCCCCATAAGAAGATGGCCATCATAGATACTGAAAAGACTTTTGGCCACGTTATGACTTTGAAAGCAGGGGAAACTGACCCTATAATTACAGCAGACATTGGTATCAATGTTGCAAAATTGAATAAAGCACAAGCTCAAATGTTGATCAAAGAAAGAGATGCATACAAATTGAATTGTGAAATACTGACAAAAGAAAATGATTACTTGAAGGATGCTGTTAAGAGCACTTTTGGTTAATCCACCAAAAGAATAACTCAAGGTGAGAGCTCACAGGGCATTCAAGTGTTATCCCCTGATCAGGCAACCCAAATTCAAATAGATGCATTCGCTACAATACTGCAGAGCAGGTATGCAAACATGGTGCAGTGGTTAAACTAGTTTTGGGATAATTACTCAGAGAATTATAAAGCAGTTCAAGAACATGAAAGACTTGAAAAGAGAATACGAGAAAAATTGACTGAGCTATAAAACAGAAGTGCTGCTGATAGTACAGATATCTCTGATGCAAAAGCATTTCTCAAACAACACCAAAATTATTATGACAAACTTATAGCTGATGCTAAGGAAGGAAATGATGCCTCAAACGCAGGAGTGCCCAGGATATTTAAAGACAATGGAGAGGTAAAGAGCAAGGAAGAATGGATTATTGATTGTCAAGTTATATTACATAAAGCCACAGGAGCTCTAAAAGACAAAGCCTCTACGTCTAGAGAAGTTTGCAAACAATTGGAAAGCATGATCACACTTGATATAATTACCAGAAGTGCTGTTGACCTTACTGATTCTCATCATGAGCAGGATTACTTGGACTACTTGGCTAAAGTTTACTTGTGGCTAAATAGAGCCTAATCATAATTATGTTATAGTTGTTAATGTTTGTTAAGTTTCCAAAAAACTTATTGAAGAGTTATGACTCTTCATAGAAATATCTATATAAATCCAAACAATCGATGTTGAGAGATCATCAGCAGTAGAATATATTCAGATACATCATATATATAATGTTTCAAAATGACTATGTTGCATATTTTATTTGAAGAAGTTTAAAGTTCTCTGATTCAGTGGTTCTGCTTTGGTATCAGTTGTTTGTTAAGATTATTCAATTGTGTGGCTATCTCCATTTCTGCATTTCCTTGATATTCAGATTAAACATATCAAGTATATATTTGATCTGTCAATACACATTTGCTGTATCTGTGTGATTAAATAGGTTGGTATCCATTTGAGGAATTAAACCCTTCTGATTTAGTTACAGTAGCATGGAAATATTAAGCTTGGATTACTAAGTAGGGCCATACAATTAGATTGCCATTCTGTCTCCAGTAAAATATTATCTGTTAATCTTGTCCATTCATTTCATTTGGTTCCTTCAAGTAAGGATTAAAATACCTTCTGGTGAATTATAAGATATCTGATTTTATTTGGTTGGATTATCAAGAAGAGTTTGTCAATCATTTACTTGCACGTTTATACAAGTTATAAACTAAAACTGTGCCAAACAACTAGAATTATTACAATTAGGAAACCATTAGTCCTGGTCCTTCAAACTGACTCTGTTACCCAACAAGGCACTAGTCTTATTTTACTTAAAACCTTTTACCTTAATATTGCTTATATAATTTCTACCAATTACTCATTAGACATTAAACCTAAAATCAGTTAGCAAGCATTTCATCTATCCTACATCTTGTGCCATTGTAGATAGATTTAATTAGTCCACGCATTCACATTCAATCAGCTTTAATTTTCCAAGGTTTACCCACCTAGGTGTAGTAGGACCTAAAGCGAAGGAAATCATCAAACCTTGAAGGTTGATTTCATCAAGTTAGTTCAGTAACGTTGCCAATCTAAACATAGAGCTTGGCATCCCCTTAGGATTGGCAACCTGCATTTCTGAGACCTAACACCTGGTCTGCCCGGAGATGATCTAGTTCTCGCTGTAGCCTTGTCCCAACAAGTCCCCAATCAGAGCCAATGTTGGTGCCTGCATGAATAGTTAGGTTTCAACCTTCTAAATCTATAGGCACCCTCCCAAAAAATACAAAAAATCCTAAGTCTTAGTGCTTCCTTAGCATTTTTCAGCCTAACCTGATATTCTTGGGGGATCATCATATTTTCAATTATCAGCCTGATATTTCCGCAGGGTCATCATGTTTCTAACATCAGTCATCTTAGTTATGACCACCCTGATGCTGCTGCAAGGTTTCATTATGACCCGATATTCTAAAAGCGGGGGGTAATATTCTAATATCGGGTGATCTTAGTCAAGATCACCCTGACGTTGTTTTATCACCTCAATCTTGCAGACATCAATTTTATATGGGGGGTGATATCTACTTGTCCATCACCCTGATATTCTGCGAGGGGGTCATCTTTCTAATATCGGTCACCTTAGGAGGATCCCCCTGATATTGCAATATGATGATGACATGAGCAAGTACGGAAGGATCATCGGTGAGGTTTTTCATTTGAATATGATGAGGAGGATCTCTTCTCTGATGCATCAGGTTATACTGATGAGGGTGATCATTAGGCTGATTTTGAATATCAGGTGGGCTCAGCATGAGGTTCTCTATTATTAGGGTGATATTCTGATGGAGGTGATATTTCATATCAGGGTGATATGAAATATCGGGGTGATATTGCATATCATGATATCATGCAGGGGGTTTGCCTTTGGCGTGGGTCATGATGATGGGGTCTTAGCTGATGGTTCATTGGCCACGCAAGGTAAAATTGTGCGACATAATATGTGCTCATGACTTTGCTTATAAAGTATTGAGGAGGTCACTGCGTGGTGAATGTGGGATAATTAGTTCCCACATGATTTGAAAAATTAGGGTCATATTTCTTGGCGCGAAAATTTCTAAAACGCACTGTCCACTTCATTTTCCAAGGCCACGGGTTGGTATGTCATTAATGGCAGATGTTATAGGGTATGGGCGAAGACGTGCACGGATCAACCACCCGATTGAAGATGTGAATCCCCAGGTAGTGGCACAGAGCTCAAGTTCAACCACCCTACCTCCTCTCCCACCTGCTGCATTCAATGTTTGAGCGCCATTTCTCATGATGAACTGTATCTGGTGGATTTTTGAATTTTGCTATGTAATTAATGTTGAGTGCACCCTCTTGCTGTATATAGCGGACTATGTTACTCATTTGTTGTCATTGAAAAAATTGGACAAATTTTGGTGCTGTGACAAGATACAACTTCATTGGTGGCCCTATTCTAGATGTCTTGTGAGTTTATGAATCTCATGTTGTATGTCTCATACATAAATTTACAGATTTCATGTTGATTTGAATGAGTAATTCTATATTGCATGTGTTCTATTATCTGTCTCCAAACTGAGTGTGTTCTTGTTCTGAATCTAAGCATCTAAGGGGTGTTTATGGTTCTAGAGTATGGGTTTACTATATTGAATGCTTAATTTCTTACTTCTACTCAAAGGGTAGATTAAATGTTTTAGATCAAGTGTTGGGAGGAATGTACTGCAGTGAGGATGTTTGTAAGCAGAGATAACTGAATACTCAGTCTTGGGAAGTATCCGTAAGGTAGGTGCTAAACAAACCCCCTTGAAATCTAGTCTTTGATATATGTTTGTGCTTATCATTCACATGTGTATGTCTATTGACTCCAAGCCCTGGATAGGCACCAGTCTAGTCTTGTATTGAGGTTACACCCTAGGTCCTAGTTTTGCATCCAAATATAAAATCAAACTCAAACTTCAAATCCAAACCTTTAGGACATTTAGAAGTAGTTTTAGGACCAGAATCCTCTGTCTCACAACTGAACATAGGCCCAAAGCTAGCCCCTTTACACTTATTTTACAATTTTGGTCTACATAAAGGAGGATTTATCTGCTTTGTGTCAACATCCCCTAGTTCACTAGCATATATTATGGATGTTGAATAGGGAATACCCCCCTTAGTTCTGCAGAGCCTAAAGAAGAAGAGGAGATATTTATAGAGTCTATCTCCTGTACTGTTGGCCCCTGGCCCAGAAATCTTGTTGATCATTGATGGCTACCTTGTAAGGATAATTGGGAAAAAGCATCTAGTCAAAAAAAGAACCAACACTTTGAATGCATGCAAGTATGAATGAGACAAAGCTTTAAAGGTTCTAATGCTAAAACACAGTAAAATTTCATCCAATCATTCATAAAAAAGCACAATCGAGAAGGTAAATACTTGATCTTACTAAAAATGAAGGAATATTTGTATAGATGACAAAAAGATAACCTATAACCTGATGTACTATATAAATATGTAAAAAATGAGTTACAAACACTCCTCTCTGCAATGCACAAGAGAGCAAAAAGGCAAGAACTTAAAAAAAAACATAATTTTTTTCTCCTATATAAAAAAGATGACTCCAATGAGTCAGATTGGGTTAATTGAAGTTAATGCAACTAAAAAATATCTCCATGAATCTCTCTCATAGGAAAAGATGAAAATACCCAAAAAGAGGGGTCAAAACTGATGTAATTTGAGCAAAAATAGGCTCAAACTCACTGTCACAATCAGTTTGACCAAAGTTGACATTGAAACCACATGAGATAACCAAAAATCAGGACCAAACTCTCCATTTCAACTCCTCTCCTCTGATTTTGTGTGATTTGACATGAAGTTATCAATTTGAACAAATAAAAAGTAATCACTGATGAATTACTTTACTGGGTGTCATGGATTTTGTCAATCTTTTGCATTTTTATGACAAATAATAAGGTAATTTATAAAGTATTACTTTATTATTTGTTTACATTATTAATTTCATTCCATCTCATGAAGACTCAAGGGGAATTACATATTTTCAATTTTACAATTTCACCCTTGGTCAATAAAAAACAAATACACAAACACCTTATGACTCCCTTTGTCCTTAATGTTTTCCTCATGCATCTATATGATACTACTGTCTCAACACTTGCTCAAATTTGACTAAGGCATGTAAATAAGGTCAAAATCTCACCTTGCCCTCAAAAGCCATATTTACAGATAATGACACATATGATAAAAACAAACACAACCTTATATCTCCCATGGCATCAGATGTATTCCTATCTCAAATCTTAATAAACTTTTCAAAACACATCATAAAGCACCTTATGACTCCCTTGGCAACCTTCAAATCGTGGGCCCCTCAACAAATGACTAGGTCTTTTGACTAAAAAGTCTTAGACCATGGGCTACATTTATTTAACATAATGATTTTCTTAAAAAACTATGTCAAAAAGCCCAACAAACCTCCCACGGGCTAGGGTTTCCATGTCAACAAAATACTTGAAACCCTAAAAATCTTTCATTTCATTCCTTCATTTCCTCTATTCACTAGAGAGCGTTGCCCTGAGGTTTTGGAGAGCTGTTGTTTCTGGAGGGTTTCTGTGAGATCTGGGACCATGTAGAGACTGAACTTAGACTCCACTGCTTGTAAATTGCCTCTTATGACTCCATCTGAAAGTAATTTGTCTCTTTTGCTAAGTTATTTCAATATAAAAGACATAAACATGTCTTCATTTCACTGCTTTTGAAAAATGTTTTTCTTTATAATATGAGTTTCCTCTTGAATAAAAGGACATAAAATCCTCTATTCCTATAGCAGTGTTTGGGCTTGTCTTCAAACTATTGTGGCTCATCTTTGAATGCTCTGTAGGTGCGCCTCAAGTATTTTATTGACTAAATGCTCTTGGATCTATTTTTGATGTTCAATCATATTTGCATATGAGATTATTCCCTCTTTCTTTGGAAGGGACTATTCTACATCTTCCTTCAGTCTTCTGAGAAGAAATGACTAAAGGATCAAGTGAAGCTTTGAAATTACTTGAACTCTTCTTTTCTCATCTTCTTCCTCCTCTGTTAAATTATTAGAATCATTATCTTGGGCATCTTCTTTGCAATTTTCTAGCATGACCTGAACTGCATCTTTTGCCTTTTCCTTTGTTGTACTAGACATAATCATCTTCTTCTTTCAGCCTCTACCACCATTCCATACTTTTTGATCTTTTGCATCACTATTCTCTTTAGAAGTAGTCCCTTTTCTCTTGAGACCCCTACCAACAGCTCTTACCTCAGGCTCAGGATCTTTTGCATCACCATTCTCACTTGAAAAAAATTTAGAATCATCCATTTGCTCAAGAAAAAACTCTAAATAAAGCTGAGTCTAGTTAAGAAGCGCCTTCAATCTACAAAAACCCAAATCACCAATTCGTTGAGTTCCATTTTTCATTTGTTTTTCATTTTCCTCCTCTTGTTTTGCTTGTTCTTCCTCTAAGCATTTCTCCTCTATGGAAAGGTCTTCTAGAACCCACAATACTTCCCCATCACATGGGGAATCATTATCCTCCACATCAATCCGTAGATCACTTATAGATCTTCCCTCATCTTCCAATACAAATATTCGTGAATCTACATCTCCTTCAACCTTGGCAGCCACAAAATTAACCATTTCCAAAGCCTTTTAGACCTTTAGCAAAGTCATACTGCCCCTATTCAAATTAGATATTTTTCTTTCATTCTCTGTCAAACTCTTACATTTGGTTACAAGTCCTTTAGGGTAAGGGCTTTTTTGACCAATGCAGGATCTCTAATGTTTGAAACCATATAGGCCTTTTATAATGGTTGACTGTACTATTCACTTGTTTGGAAAGCTCCAAAACATTACCAAACTTCTTCAAAATGCATGATAGAGTTCCAAATGCAAGTGCAAACATGCTAACTTGATGTATCTAGGATGAACTTTGTTGGATTTTGAGAAAAACAAGGGAGACCCCTACTATCTTCACTAGCTTTGCATTTGAAAACTAGCATCTCAAACTTGATAATGCTCATTTCATCTCATCTACATGAAGGCTAAGGGTCCTTGAAGAAAGATCTCCTTTGGCTGGTAGATTACCATGTAAGATGATGCTATGGCTATCAGAAACATGAATCCAATGCAACCTCCTCTTCTCTTTTGATCTGATCTTGACACCTAACTTTTTTCACATCTCTTATGCTTCCTACTTGCATTTTCAAAAGCTTCAAGAACGACTGCAATATGTGAAACTGATCACTACTCCACTGTTCTTTTTATGTCAGCTGTCTTAGACAATGTAACTATTTTGTTAATGCTGGAACAACATCAAAGAAGTTTGTTTTGACTATTTTTGTTGCTCCTTCATGTTTGTTGTTATCATATATTGCTGGGACAGTCATAAAATGATTGAATTTTTGTCCTTTATGTCTGTCATACTTTTGATATGGTCATTCCCTTATGACTGTACTAGTTTCTTTTATTGTATTCAATAGTAATTTAAACCTCATTCACAAGAAAAGTGATAAATATTTGTCTTATTCCTCTTGCATGACTGCTATTCCTTACATTCATTTTTTGGCTATCATGTGACTGTCCTATCTTATATGGCTGTCCTAGTATAGTTTTGACTGCACTTTGTGCTTAGAATTTGATCTTTAAATAGAATATGCTTTATTTGAAAAGCTTAATCATGTCTTTTTCTTATCCATGTCCCTCTTAAGACCTAGGGGGTAGCATGCTGGGCTCAAACCTTGTGGGAGTCCATTTTTTCACCACATGTTGAAATATCATGCACAATAATGAATGTACCTATACCTACACATTGCACTAACAAGTTAGATAAAACATACCTTCAATTATATGACATGATGCTTCTTGTGTGGATTTATCTTCTGATCGGTACTTGCATCTGCTATTCAACTATCTCTTCTACTTTTTCTTTTTGTATTAGTTGATAATATGAGCATTTGGGTTTGATCCTTCATAAAGGTAAACAATAAATCTATTGCTTTTGTATATGAAAAGAATTTGAACCTCGAGCTCTAACAACTATCTCATGTAGGTATCTCTGGAGCTCACTGGATGCAGGGAGCTAAAGATGGACCTGGTCAACCTTTGGATTCACCATTCATAGGCAATGACAGATCCCTATTCTCTTCATATGGTCTTTTCTCTTTTCAGATATATAGTTTAGTTTTATGTTGCATCTTTTAGTCATTCCCACAGCTTGTGTGGTACACCTTAAACACTTCTTTTGAATACAATCAGTTATTTTCATATTATGTAAATGACTTAGATGTTTCTTTCCTTTTGTGACTCAATTACATAATATGAACTAAAGTATTTAAAGTACATGTGTTTATATGATAAAGAAATAACAGTTATAAATACCTCTCTTCTACAATTGCATTGTCTTGTACTGATAAACAACAACATACTTGATCAAATCTGATATCCTTTGAATGTTTTATTTCTCAATGAGCATATTTAATTTATTTATCTAGGTTGTGTAACAACTCAATTTGAACTGTTACATGATCCCGATAAATAAATTTTGTAACTTGCTCACTAAGACAATCATAGAATCTGAAGCATGTGTTGGATCTCCCATGGGATTTACATCTTCCTTTTTCTTCTTTCTTCTTATCCTTTTTCTTCCCTTTCTCTTTAGATCTACCATGAACTGCAATAGCTTCCTTAGTTTACTCGAGAGATTTTCTCCACATCTCTTCAAATAACAACAAAGAAACCACTTTATCCATCTTGAAGGTGGTAGTGGTACTCCCAATGGCCATAACAAGGTGGTCCCATGAATCTGGTAATGAACACAATAATGTCATACATTGATCCTCCTCCTCTGTCTTCACACTAATAGAGGTCAACTAGGCAACAAGCATATTGAAAATATTCAGGTGATCAAGGAAAGATCCTCCATTTTGCATCCTCAAAGAATACAATTTCTTTTGTAGGAATAACTTTTTCACCACAAATTTAGCATAATAAACATCTCCAAGTTTCTTCCAAAGATCTTTTGCAGTCATGTCTTCATGGATATTCATGAGCACTGAATCAGCCAAACAGAGTCCTATCAGACCCTTAGCCTTCTGATCCATCATATCCCAATCTTCTTGTTTCATGCCTGATGGCATGGATCCAGATACTAGGAGCCATAGATCTCTATCCACCAATAAACTTGTCCTTTATCTTGAGTTTCCACAACTCAAATTTACCTCGATTAAACTTCTCTATCTCAAACCTCCCAGATGTGCTCGCCATCTCTTTCCTACAACAAATATTTCAAAATCCTCTACACAAGCTCCCTCTCAAAATGAAGACTAGCTCAAAAAACCCTCTACCCACCAACTAGAACCAAAGGTGATCAGGCTTTGATACTGACTGAAAGGAAGCAAGGTATGCATAAACTTCTTCCTACATTGATCTAATGAGGAAAGTTATGTAAATCTCAATCTTTACTTGTTATAGGTTATTAGATGCACATTAATAGAAAGGTAATAACACATCAAAAACAAGTACAATGCTCACAATACAAGATATACGTGGGGAAATCCCTTACGGGTAAAAATACCACTCCAAAACCTGCACAATGTATTATCAAATCAAAAGATGATTATGCAAGTTCTTTCAGGAGTACACAATATCAATTCTCATTTACATCCCATGACCTTTCACATTCTCCAACTACTTATTTATCAAGCCTCTTTGGTGGTTATCCAATGTTGTTTTTTCCATGTCAAATAATAACAAATTAATTGTTGATGCCTTTATTAAATATTGGACATTTTTTTGCTTTGGGGGCACTATCCCAAGGCCTCGGCTAGGGGTGCTACCCCCAGTAGCCCTCGCTGGGGGTGTACCCCTAGACCCCTTTTGTGGGCTCTGCTCCTGGTCCCTCACTAGGGGATAAGCCCCTTACACTCCTCGTTAATTATTTTTTGGGGAAACTACGGTTGAAAAAGTCACCAAAATTTACCTTGCTACATGTACCTGCAACCTTGCAGCATGATTAGTTACAACATACTAACAACTTGTCACAACTTTCATTTCATCTCTTACATGTCATAAAATATGTCATAACTGATGACACATGACCACAAGGTGCCAACACATGGCAAAACTATGCCAAGGCAACATGGGACACCTACCTCCTCATATGAGGACAAAATTTACATAAAAATTACAATAGTAGGCAAGAATAAATAAATACAACATTAGGAACTTGCAAAGGTTGAGACACCTTAATTCCCAACATTTTGTGCATGTCTTGCAATCATTATAGTCCATGATGGAATGAAAATATTTCAAGGAACATTGACGAATATTTCTACACAAATAGTAGGCCATTACAAAAAATTAGGAAAAATGCATACCTAATATCAACATATCTATGATTGCCTATTGCTGAGTGATTGGGGTGAGCAAGTCTTTGATAAACATCTTCATTTGATTCAACTACATTTTGAACTCATATTTAGCCTGTTTATCTTTCTACATTCTCTCCTTCACTACATCCACCACTAAATCCAAGGAGTTTATTTGTTCATTCGGGTCTACTTACCTAGATTTACTCTTGTAATATGATAATCTTTGGATAAGAGTTCCTTGTCAACTTTGTTAGCTATAGAAGTTGCAATTTTTGCAATCCTTTCCCTGTGCTTATTGAATTTGACAGAAGGTAAGGTCCTAGGATTCTTCTTTGACTTATTCTTATCCACCTCTACCATCATATCTTCTAGGCTTAAAGGTTTAACAACTATTTGTTGCCTCTTTTGTAGGTTCAAATTTAACCATGAGGGGTCTGCAAGAGGTGGCAGCTGATTTTGTAGTATTTGTGTATCTAGTTGCTACTCTGCATCACTGCCTTCTTTGTTTTCAATCTTCTCTTCTTCCTCAATATTCTCTTCCTCTCCAGTTTTCTCTTCCTCCTCAGTTTTCTCTTCCTCCTTATTTTTCTCTTCCTCTTTAGTGGAATTTGTTGTTTCAACATGTTTCTATTGTTGTTCAAGAGTTCTAATGAGTTCTTGTTGTTTTTCAACATTCAAGACATGCTCCTCCATTTTCTACTGTGCCTTGTCCACATCATCAGAAAAAAATGAGTTGAGGTTTCTCCAAGGTGATCATCTTCTTTCAATACTTACTCTGTTGTCTCAAGGATAGCCTCTTCTTGAGTTGAAGCCATATTCACATGATCACTTTGTGTGACTTGCTGCTACTCTTGATGCTCTGTATCTTCTTCATTTGCAATAGTCTCTTCCTCTTGATGCTTTACATCTTCCTGTTGAGCATCCTCTTCAGTAACATCGTCTTGACCTTATCTTCTTGACTCTTATCTTCTTCTTCACCCTCAGAGATATCAATAGGGACATTTGTTGTAGGAGGCTAATTTGAATGTACTTCTCATTCCATAGGGGAATTTGCTTCTGTTTGATCCTATTCACCCATGGTCTTAGGTCCCTCTCCCAGAGTTTGTCCTAAAGTTAGCCTTGGTGGAATGATATGTGCTTGTGGAATAGCACCCAGGCCAGCAACAACACATGCATCTACAAATTTCTTTGTAATAGATGCCTTTCTGAAAGCATCCCCTAACATGGATGCCAAATGCTTAGGAGAAGAGGTATCAATTGATCCCCTCATTTTATTTGGTGGGGATTTTGGACTGTTTTGATAGTTTTTGGGATCATAAACTAAAGGTGAACCTGTGTCTGAAGTCTTCCATCTTTTATATGTTTCTAGCTTTGATGAAGGGGTCTCTTTCCTCTTGCCTTTACCTTTTCTTGGGGTCAGCTTGAAGTTCTGTAGTTTGAGATTCAACCACTCATTGCTGTGTTGTAGGCCAAATATCTTTCCGAGACCTGAGGTTCTGAAAGGATATGTTTAAAGAATTTCACAAACTTATGACTATATTTTTTGAAAACTCAAAGCCAAGGTTGGATTTCCAACCCTGGAGTCCATTTATTCAAACCTAAACTGAAAGGAAAACCTAGCCTAGAAGGAAAAACACATAAAAATGACAAAAACCCTAAGCTAAAACAACAACAAAACCTAAATTAAAACCTAAAGAATGAATTAAAAACCTAAACTAAACATAAAAAAAAAAACAACATAATTCAAATGCTCAAACCAAACAAAACAAAGAAAAGATAAGAGAAAGATAAGGAATGAGAATGAACCCCCCTTATTCAGAATCAACGATGGTCGATGGATGAAGAACATGGGAAGAAAACAAGAACAATGACCTCCAACTTCCAAAATCTCTGGCTCAATCGACCCAAGATCTTCAAATATTTACAGGTTTAGATGCAATAAGCTTTATGGAGCTTTGAGAGTTGAAAATCACGAAAGAACAAGCATAAAATGAGGATAAAACATCAACTAAAGGATTAAATACCATCGTATTTAATCCTTTGTATGACAATAAATGTGGTAGGTCAGGGGTGGAAGCGCAAAGGGAAATCAAACTTTTGGACTAAAGTCCAAAAGTTTGAATATCTGATTGGGGCCCAAAGTCCTGATCAGACTTTCTAGAAAGAATCTAAAATCCATAAATGGACCTAATGCCTAGGATCTCAGGAGTTAAAGAACTCCTAGAACAAGTTCACAAAAACATTTAAAACACTTTCTTTGAAAAAAACAAAATGCCTAAGTGGAAACTTAGGACTTCACAAAAAAAGAAAATGAACAACAAAATCAAAGCAAAGAAAGAAGAAAAAGAAGGGGGCCTCCAACTGGAAAACAAAGGTGGGGTGTGTATACAGGGCATAATAGGTAGAAGGTGTACAAACATCCTCCATTGTGTGAAGGTGGGTAGAGGGGGTTTTAAGGTGCATCTTTTAGGATCTCTATTAGGTAGAGGATAGTTGTGGTTTTGGTTGTGTGTGTGTGAGTTTTTTTGCACGTAGAAGAAACCTATAACTGTAAAGGGCATATGCTCTAAAACAAATATATGTTATGTTTTGATGTCATGCTTGTAGGTGTGTGCAGGTTGTTGAGGTGAAGTTGTAGATTGTGTGAGTTGTAGGTGGCTAAGATGTCAAATAGGAAGAGTATGAGGTTGGCCTTGGGAAGGGATTTAGGAATTTCTTTACTTGTGAGGAGAGAGAAGATTAAGAGCTAAGCTTAACAATATGCGGAAGGCGCTGAAAGTTTTAAGAGAGAGTAGAGTAGAGATTGAAAAGAGAAAATAAGAGAAGAATAGGGGTAAGGGTGAGTCTTATTATCTTCCTGATGATAATTCGTTTGAAGGTAAATCTGTGTGTGTAGAAAAATATGAGGGAGAAAGAGAAGAGTGTCATGTTGATGACACTGAAGAAAAAGATGAAAGTGCAGCAGTAGGAACATGTCTTGTGGAAGGCATGAAGTAGTTAGTGAAAGAGGATGAAGATGAAAGAGGATAAGATAATATAGCAAAGACTAATGAAGAAGGAAAATTTATAGAGATAAAGAAGAGTGAGGTTTCAATAGAGATTTATCCTTAGAAGGACATATTGGTAAAAGCAGAGAATGATGACGGAGTTGCAACAATAGTAGAGAAGGAAAAGATTACCAAGGTAATGGTTATTTTTTTTTATTTTTATAACAAAGAGGATGATAATGAGTTGTAAGTAGATAAGGTGGTGAGGGTGGATGAGGAGGTGAATGCAGAAGAGAAGATGAATTTTTTTTTATGATCTTGTTAGTACAGGTGTATGCAGGTGCTGTAGAGGATGGTGTAGTGGATGGTGGTGGAGGCTAGATTATGGTGGGTTGAATCCCATGAGAGAAGGGAAGAGAGGAAATCACAATTGGAGGAGGAGGTTAGCTCATGGTGGATTCATTTCCATGAGAGGAAAGATGAGTGAAGAGCAGAGTTGGTGGCAAAGGATGAAATTGTCCCAACCAAATGTGGGAAGAGGAGAAAGAAGAATGTTTCTAAAACCTATTGTAGTGATGGAGTTTGTTGTAGGTCTTTTACAACTTGGAAGGGTAATTCAATCATCCAACTCTATTTTATGAGCCATGCTCACAAAATTCTTCTTACCTGGTGTATCTAATGCAGGAGCATTTGGGTCCATAGGCAATCTTGCATCTCTAAAAATATTTTTAGTTTGATTTGGTTGTTTTAGTCATCTCTCTACACCAAGAAACTTCTGATTTGGTAAAATTTGTAAAAAAGAAGATTTCACCTAAACGCAGTTTTAAAGCTTTGCAGGTAGTTTTATGGAAATCATTATTTTTCAAAATCCATGAGGACTGAAGACAAATTCTTTAATAGGAATGTTTAAAATTGTATTTTATCAAATTTAGCAAGTTTTTGTGGCCATATTCTTCACTAGTTGAGAGAAATTAATTTTCTTTGTTTTTGCCTGATAAGTTTAAAAACAATTTATTCTAGAGATTTTTAAAAAGTTGGAGTAAAATGGTTTTACAGGGGTCTTTGGGAGGTTATTCTACTCAAATTGGCTAGATTTAATGTAAAAATAAGTACCTAGTAATAAATTATGTAAAAAGTCATTTTCTGTGCTTTTTGGGCATCTGATGAAAATCAAAGGCACTTGAAAACATGAGAGTAGCTGCCTAAGAGAAAAACATGGATTTGTTGTTCTAGACAACAAATTTTCATTTCTAAAATAAGGCAAACTAATTAAAGTATATGTTTTTAAAAATTAACTATTACAATGTCACTTTGGTAGTCTAGGCACCTATTTTTGTAGGAAGAATCTGTAGTTTTTAAATTGAAACAACCTCCTTTTATGAGGCATTAAAATTTAAGGTGGTACTCCATTTTTTTAATCTTATATTTATGAAGTAGCTAAATAGTGGAGATGGTGGCATGGAAAGGTAGAGGAAGGTGTTGAAACTCATTTTAGCACCTTTTTTTCATCTATTTTATTTGATATTTTTTATTTGGAGGACTAGTGAAGGGGAGCTAAGAAGAGGAAGTGGAAAAGGATAGAGAGCTACTAGAGGTGCAACCAATGAAAGAAGGGAGAGATGAAATTAAAATTCTGAAATACAGTGTTTCTTGTAGATTGAGAGGATGAGGCCATGAAGGCCATAATGTCACATGTTTTGTTTTAGATTTTTTGTAATTCTTCAGTTGTGAATTAATTAAATCAATGAGAGTTTGCATTCCATTTTTATTTTACCTCCAATTTGTGATGTGTTGTGTAATAGCCACTTGGTTTTATGGTTTGATAAAACCCTTGATCCTTGATCTACGTCACAAATCTATAAATCCAAGCCTCCTCTCACATCCAAGGCATCAATAAGAAATATTTATAGGTACATGCTATCATACTAACCTGAGCCTATTAGAGAAACTCAACAAAGCAAATCATCATCAAGAACTTCATCAAAAGGAGCCATCATTCATATCAAGGAAATATATGAGCTTTTGTTTAGTCTTGCATTTGTTATAGTTTCCTTTCGTTTCATGCTCTAATCCAACGTAGAGGTAGTCTAGTAGCTTAGGTTGCATTTCTAGATTAAAATTTTCCCCCTATATAATATCCAATTCCAAGCTACTTTGGCCCATGGATATAACAAAAGGAGGTGCTTGAGGGCTTACAAATATCCACAGAAACAACGAAGGGGATTGGAAACACCTAGATGGATAAGGCCAGATCTAATGCGAAGACCCTGATATAAGAGGCACCATGAAAAGTGACCTAGTTTCGGCTAAAAAATGGTTAGCCAAACAATTTAAAATTTGTAGTACAATTGAGTGGTAGTGGACTAAAGGTTTCTCTTGATATTAAGTTTCTAAACCATGGGAAAGTGGGGAGAAAGGGAAGAATACCCCTAGAAGGTCTTGTAGTTCCTAAAGGGAGTTTCCATATACCACTCCCAATCATTCTACCAAGGTACAATGCATTGAATCCAAATATTATGCACCATTTATAGAAAAATAGACTCCATAATGATTTGAAATGACCCAATATCTTTGTTCCAAGCCTATATCTAGCTTGAAACTTTGGTCAAGATAGCCAATTCTTAGTGGCTCTTGAAGAGAGGTATGAAATGAAGCAAATCCCATTCTTAAAGAGCTTTAGCACATGGACCTGGGGAACTTTGGAAAGAGGTCAACCCTTGCAACTAATCATATGAGACCACCAAAATGATTGTTCATTGAAAGAAATCTCATAACTAAAATGCTTCCCTTTCCAAATAAGCCAAATTTTAATAGCTTCCCAAGCCTTCTATTTATACTTTTGGCAATAAAAGTGCCTTGAATTTTCATTGGCTCCTTAAGGATATGAATGGAGTGAAAACCTAGACCATGCCATGCCTATCAACTACTAATTAAAATAGACATGCATGATGTTTAAATCTAATGATTATAGTTTACATTAGAAGGTCCTTAATTCTAGGGTTTGAGATCAAGTAATTTTTTTTTAATAGTTGTGTGGTTTTCATTTTCTTCTATCTATTGAGCTCTACTTTCCTCTTTAATGGATCCTAGTAGAGGCTGGGAATTCCACCTCTTTAGATCTAGTTCTAGATCATATGTTTGTGAAAATAAAATTGATGTAGCAATAGTAGTAATAGGTAAGAATGAATTGGAATCTGTTACATTCATGTTGACTCTATAAGAATTCCCAATTATTAATATTAATCATGATGAGTTCAAGAAAACTATTTCAACATTCCAAGGTCATAGCTTGATTTGTAGGTTCCTTGATCCTCAAGTCTCTTTGGAGGAATCAGTTCTTTGGGCAACGAAGAATCAAAAGTCTGAAGGAGTATATAAAATCCAATGTTGTGCTAAAGGGAATTTCATAGCTAGTTTTGCAAATGAATCAAATAGAGATGGATCATTTAAAGAAGGTTCATATTTCTTCTGAAATGCTACCCTTCTCATGAAGCATTGGCATGTGGGGTTTAAATCTTCAAAAGAAATCCCTATGACTACCTATTTCAATTTTGATGTATGCTCTTCCTCAAGTGTTATAGTCTCCCTATGTCTTTGAGACAATTTCTAGTTACTTTTATACAACCATTGATATTTCAAAAGCACTCCATAGGTATGGTAAATTTGTTTATGCTAGAATATGTGTGGAAGTGGATCATGTCTCTTCTTCCATTCCTAAGAGTATCACTATGTGTGCTAGAAATTTTTAATGGTTTTAGGCTCTAGATTATGAAAGTTTTCCATTTATATGTAGATGATGGCATTAATATGGTCATTTCATTCTAGGAATACACTAGCTTTCAAAGAAATACAAAAAATGAGAAAAAGAAAGTTGAGAAAAAATAGGCACAGAGGGTTACACATTTCCAAATGAAAAACAAACTTTCAACATTAGAAATTTTATTTCTCTAAATGTTAAGGATAATGTGGGTTTACCTTCTAACTCTAGGAAGGAGGAAAATCATAAATAAGATTACATTAGAATGAAGGGACAAGCAATAAGAAAGTACTCAATGATTTTGAATTAAAACGTGATCTGGAACAACTTTTGTTTAAGAAAGAATCTATAGATTTTTGGAAGTTAGAGATGGAAGGGAAATAAAACATACCTCTTAGCTTAAGTTTCCCATGCAAAAATTCAATTAAATAATAAGGCCCCTCAAGATTATTTGGAGGGTTGTATCTTAGAGCAAAAAAGTGTAGAAAAACTAACTCCAAATAGATGACTAATAAAGAGGGAGGGAGATTTTGGGCACAACAAGGTGGGGAGACCTAGTGGGTTTATTGCATTACAAAATACAACTATGGAAAAGGTTAGAATTGTAAATCAACGCCAATTAGAGTTTGTGTTTGTTGGAAACAATAAAACCAACATTGATCAATAATAGTGCTCTCTTGGAACATAAGGAGATTAAACTCCACATCCAAAAAACTTTTACTTTAGAGTGTCTCAGAGAAATACAACTCATAGATTATTATGTTACAAGAACTAAATCTATGAATATGGATAATTTTAAACCTTTCTCTAGGTCCTCTAAGAAATGGTGTGTTTTAATCACATAGGTAGTGGGCTTGCTACAATCAAGAATAATGTGGAGGTTTTATTATTGAAATCCTTTCTTCTAATTCATGGATGATTCTTCAAGTTAGTTGTGTGTATTCTGTGTAAAATTTATGTCTTGTTAATGTTTATGGCCCTTAATCTTATAAACAAAATGAACAATATTAGTTTTAAATCTTATCTGTAATGAGAGTTAACCTTGGAGAAAGATGGCTTGTGGCTAGAGATTTTAATTCTAGACTTGATTATTGTAAGAAGAAAAGGGTGCTAAGATAAAGGAGATAACCAAAATTTCACTTCTTTCTTAAGAGATTTTTATTTGTGGGATGTTAAACCTTAGAATGATTGGTTTGCTTTCTTTAATAGAACAAAGGGATAGGATAATGTTTTGGCTTGATTAAATAGGTTTTTCCCTCTACCTCCTAGCTACAAATAGATATTATTTACATTATGAGGTTCTAATGGAAATGGGTTTTTACCATTGGCCTACTTTTTTAACCTTGTTGATGATAGTTTTCCAAGAAAGATTCCCTTTAGGTTTGAGAAAGGTGGTTGTCACATAAGGACTTGGATGAAGTCATCTAAACTTTCTTGAATGGTCTTCATTCTAGTTTTGGTACTGCAATGTACATTTTACCCAAGAAGTTAAATTTCTTAAAGATTCTTCTTGAGTATTGGAATAGATATGTGTTTAAAAATATTTTTCTTAGTAAAAAAAAACATAGAAAATAGAATGGTTGAAATTTAAACATAAAAACATGTTGGTTTTGGCCACTAAAGCATTCAAAGACGAGGAGAAAGAGGTGTCTTCTTATCTTGATGAGACTTATAGATGTGAAGAAATATTTTGGAAACAAAAATCTATACTAAAATGGATTAATAATGAGGGTCATAATACAAAGTTTTCTCATATTTCCTATAAAAGGAGAAGAAACAAGAACTTTATATCTAATTTGGAATTAGATGGAGGTCTAATAAGGGATCATTGGTCTCTATTTGGCATAATATATGTAAATTGGAGATAAATTGGATAGGGAAGAAAAGCAATCTCTTTTCCTTAATTCTATTCCTTCCAAGATTGGCCTAGAGGAAAATCAAATCTTGTTGATGAGGATATCCTTAGACAAAGTTAGATGTACTCTTTTTGGCATGGATGGAGATCGTGCTTCTGGGCCTCATAGATTTCCTTCTTATTCCTTTCAACATTTTTGGGATATCATGGTTCAACATATTTTGGAAATGGTGCAAAAATCCATGGACTATTTAAAGATAGATTCTAAAGGCAATGAACTAAACTTTTCTTTCTCCTATTCCAAAGTAGAAGGCTTCTCTAAAAGCTAAAGATTTCAGGCCTACAACACTTTGCAATACCATTTATAAGGTCATTTGTAAGATTATTGCTAATAGACTCAAATCTCTCCTTGTTTAATTTTTTAAGGGCAAGGGAGAATCATTAAAGACCAATAGATAATAAATGGTATTATCTTAGTTCATGAAATGAAACACTTTTACATTGTTAGTAATAAAAAAGGTGTGCTCATGAAATCAAACATTGCAAAAGCTTATGATCATGTTAGTTGGAGATTCGTCAATAGAATTCTAAAAAAATATGGTTTTGTTAATGACTAGATGGAATGGGTCATTGGGTCTTATTCTTTTGCCCTATCTCCTATTCTTGTTAGTGGATTTGCAAAATATTTTTTCCCTTCCTTTTACAATATTTAGCAAAAGAATCCCTTATCTCCCTACTTTTTAATCCTTATGGCTTAACCTCTAGGAAAATTTATAAGTTCTATTAAAATAAAGGGTTCCATACATGGACTTAAAGCTTCATTCATAGAGAATGACATCACTCATCAATAATTTGTCGATGACAGTATGATTTTTCCTTCCCTTCTTATATTTGAAATAATGATAATTAGAGACTTTTTTTCACGTTATGAACACGCTTCTGGTCAACTTGTGAATATAATAAAATATTCAATTTTCATTCTTGCTGTTGGGGATATGGAGCAAGATTTTCTTTGTAGATGTCTTTTCTTTAGAAAAGGCTATTTTACTAATTTCTACCTTGGTTTCTTGCTTTTCTATGGAAGGAACAACAAATTTCTATAGATCTTATTTTGGACAATTTTATAAAATTGTTGGCTAAATGGAAAGTTGGATGACTTTCATCAACTGGAATGTTCTTTCCACTCAAACCTATCTTTCAATCTATTCTTTTCTATTTATTTTCACCTTTTTAAGCTCCTAAAAGTATCATTGGAAAAGTCAATTCAGTAATGAGGGACTTTCTCTAAAAAGGTTCAAGGAATCATTTTAAATTTGCCATGTTAGTTAGGAATGACATTTGCATAAGTAGAGATAAAGGGGGCCTAGGGATTAAAGAAGCTTAGAGTTTTAATGAAGCCTTATTAGATAAGTGAGTTTGGAGAATCATTTCTTCTATCAACAAGATTGAATTCATATTCTAAAAATTAAATATCTCAATGGTGCACTCCCTTTGACCAATTTGAAGATGATTCGTTGACCAACACTGCTTTGGGAAACTCCCTTTATTTCAAGTCTCTTTATATATCTTATGACTCACTAGGAATCCAAAGTTAAAGATTATTGGGAAGAAAATGCAAAGAGTTATGGTATATCTAGATCCTTGAAACCTTTACCTACTATCTGTGAGGTTGATGAAAGAGATCATCTTAATCTATCTATGTTATTGAAAATTTTTAAGCCTACTTGAAACCTCAAGAGAGTTAATCGGGGTCGTAATCTTAAAGGTGATTGGAGATACATAGTCAAGGATGGATATGAAAAACTAATGATATCAAAGCTTACTGTAAAAGATCTTAATGATCTCAAGTAGCCTATTAATCTGGCGTATTTCCCAAACCCCTAGCGTTCCATGAAAGAATAATCATTTTTGAGGAATAAAGAAATGAGAATCTAAATTGCAAATAACCGTAGATTCCACCAGTATTTCACTTGTTATCTTTACTTTATCCTGATCTCTTCCCACTCGAATACAACATTTGGATTTAGTAATCCCATGAAAAGCATTTTAGTTAGCCCATGAAACATTTGGATTTTTTTTTTTGTTTTCTTAATAGAAATTTTTTTTTGTCTTGTTCAAGTTAGTTAGTTGGAGAAAGATGGCTTGTGGCTAGAGATTTTAATTCTAGACTTGATTATTGTAAGAAGAAAAGGGTGCTAAAATAAAGGAGATAACCAAAATTTCACTTCTTTCTTAGGAGATTTTTATTTGTGGGATGTTAAACCTTAGAATGATTGGTTTGCTTTCTTTAATAGAACAAAGGGACAAGATAATATTTTGGCTAGATTAAATAGGTTTTTCCCTCTGCCTCCTAGCTACAAATAGATATTATTTTAATTATGAGGTTCTAATGGAAATGGGTTTTTACCATTCGCCTATTTTCTTAACCTTATTGATGATAGTTTTCCAAGAAAGATTCCCTTTAGGTTTGAGAAAGGTGGTTGTCACATAAGGACTTGGATGAAGTCATCTAAACTTTCTTGAATGGTCCTCATTCCATTTTTTGTACTGTAATGTACATTTTACCCAAGAAGTTAAATTTCTTAAAGATTCTTCTTGAGTATTGGAATAGATATGTGTTTAAAAATATTTTTCATAGTCATAGTAAAAAAATAACATAGAAAATAGAATGGTTGAAATTTAAACATAAAAACACATTGGTTTTGGCCACTAAAGCATTCAAAGACGAGGAGAAAGAGGTGTCTTCTTATCTTGATGAGACTTATAGATGTGAAGAAATATTTTGGAAACAAAAATCTATACTAAAATGGATTAATGATGAGGGTCATAATACAAAGTTTTCTCATATTTCCTATAAAAGGAGAAGAAACAAGAACTTTATATCTAATTTGGAATTAGATGGAGATCTAATAAGGGATCATTGGTCTCTATTTGGCATAATATATGTAAATTGAAGAAAAATTGGATAGGGAAGAAAAGCAATCTCTTTTCCTTAATTCTATTCCTTCCAAGATTGGCCTAGAGGAAAATAAAATCTTGTTGATGAGGATATCCTTAGATAAAGTTAGATCTACTCTTTTTGGCATGGATGGAGATCATGCTTCTGGGCCTCATAGATTTCCTTCTTATTCGTTTCAACATTTTTGGGATATCATGGTTCAACATATTTTGGAAATGGTGCAAAAATCCATGGACTATTTAAAGATAGATTCTAAAGGCAATGAACTAAACTTTTCTTTATCCTATTCCAAAATAGAAGGATTCTTTAAAAGCGAAAGATTTCAGGCCTACATCACTTTGCAATACCATTTATAAGGTCATTTTTAAGATTATTGCTAATAGACACAAATCTCTCATTGTTTAATTTTTTAAGGGCAAGGGAGATTCATTAAAGGCCAATAGATAATAAATGGTATTATCTTAGTTCATGAAACAATACACTTTTAGATTGTTAATAATAAAAAAGGTGTGCTCATGAAATCGGACATTGCAAAAGCTTATGATCATGTTAGTTGGAGATTTGTCAATAGAATTCTGCAAAAATATGGTTTTGTTAATGACTAGATGGAATGGGTCATTGGGTCTTATTCTTTTTCCCTATTTCCTATTCTTGTTAGTTGATTTGCAAAAGGTTTTTTCTCTTCCTTTTACAATATTTAGCAAGAGAATCCCTTATCTCCTTACTTTTTAATCCTTATGGCTTAATCTCTAGGAAAATTTATAAGTTCTATTAAAATAAAGGGTTCCTTACATGGACTTAAAGCTTCATTCATAGAGAATGACATCACTCATCAACAATTTGTGGATGACAGTACGATTTTTCCTTCCCCTCTTATATTTGAAAGAAAGATAATTAGAGACTTTTTATCACATTATGAACACGCTTCTAGTCAGCTTGTGAATAGAATAAAATATTCAATTTTCATTCCTGATGTTGGGGATATGGAGAAAGATTTTCTTTATAGATGTCTTTGCTTTAGAAAAGGCTCTTTTACTAATTTCTAACTTGGTTTCTTGCTTTTCTATGGAAGGAACAACAAATTTCTATAGATCTTATTTTGGACAGTTTTATAAAATTGTTGGCTAAATGGAAAGTTGGATGACTTTCATCAACTGGAATGTTGGTTCCGCTCAAACATATCTTTCAAGCTATTCCTTTCTATTTATTTTCACTTTTTTAAGCTCCTGAAAGTATCATTGGAAAAGTCAATTCAGTAATGAGGGGCTTTCTCTAAAAAGGTTCAAGGAATCATTTTAAATTTCCCATGTTATTTAGGAATGACATTTGTATAAGTAGAGATAAAGGGGGCCTAGGGAATAAAGATGCTTAGATTTTTAATGAAGCCTTATTAGATAAGTGAGTTTGGAGAATCATTTCTTGTATCAACAAGATTAAATTCATATTCTAAAAATTAAATATCTCACTAGTGCACTCCCTTTGACCAATTTGAAGATCATTCGTTGACCAACACTGCTTTGGGAAATTTCCTTTATTTCAGGTCTCTTTACATATCTTATGAATCACTAGGAATCCAAAGTTAAAGATTATTGGGAAGAAAATGCTAAGAGCTATGGTATATCTAGATCCTTGAAACCTTTACTTACTATCTGCAAGGTTGATGAAAGAGATCATCTTAATCTATCTATGTTATTGAAAATTTTTAAGCCTACTTGAAACCTCAAGAGAGTTAATTTGGGTTGTAATCTTAAAGGTGATTGGAGATACATAGTCAAGGATGGATATGAAAAACTAATGATATCAAATCTTACTCTAAAAGATCTTAATGATCTCAAGTAACCTATTAATGCAGGGTGTTTCTCAAATCCCTAGCATTCCATGAAAGAACAATCATTTTTGAGGAATAAGGAAATGAGAATCTAAACTGCAAATAACCGTAGATTCCACCAGTATTTCTCTTATTATCTTTACTTTATCCTGATCTCTTCGCACTTGAATACAACATTTGGATTTAGTAATCCCATGAAAAGCATTTTATTAGCCCATGAAACATTTGGATTTTTTTTTTTCTTAATAGAGATAAAAATAGGAAGTCTGAAGGCATGTTGGTTGATATTCAATGGATGGGATGAAAGCCCTGACGCATCTTCTTGAAATTTCCCAGCATGGTTTGTTCAAAGATTTTGCCATTTGATGAAAGCAACTGTAAAGGATTTTTGAAAAACTACATGTATTATTCTTAGTCTTTGTGTGTGCATTTGTTTTCTTCCCATAAAATTCTTTTCCTGGTTTTGTTTTCTTCACATACATCAGAAAAATGTGCATGTGTCTCCCTACTTTGAAACTGTTAAAACCTATTTATTAAGACAATGTACCATATTGAAATGTATAGTGGCATTTAATATATATGTGACATAAGGACTGCCATGGCTTCCCTTCAAGAGCACAAAACAAATATAGAAATATTGTCTTATCATTTGGTTTATATCTTTGAGTAAATGTTTATGTAAAGTGTTTGACACCAACTAAAGATTCTTCCATTTAATAATAAATACACTTCACAAATATCAAATTTTATGGAGGTTTATTTCTTGTTCTAAAGCTCTTGTTTTGACATAGTTGGGGAGGATGTTGGAAATGGTTGTAGAATCTATGTTCCATGAAATTACATTTCATTGAGACAACTTGTCAAATAGTTCATATGCCTTGTGTGTGCTTCCACATTTTGCGTAGATGTCTATTAAGGCACATGCAACTATAACATTTGATAAAAATCAACTTTCAATTATGTTTTGATGGATGTTGATAAAATGTTCTCACTCTCCCATTTTGTCACAAGTTGGGAGGATGTTGGAAAAGGTTATTGGAGGTAGGCCTTACACCTGTCATCCCTGTCCATGAGAACACATCTTGTTATGCATTTTGTCAAACAACTCACATGCCTTGTGTATGATTTGACATTTTGCATACATGTATACTTGGGCACTTGCAACCACAACGTGTGATAAAAATTTACTTTTGATTATGCATTTATGGAAGTCCTTCCCTTTTTCTAAAGCTCCCATTTTGGTATACATGGGAGTATGTTGGAAAAAGTTGTGGAATTTGGCTTAATGTCTTCCAATTGCATTTGCTTAAAAGTTTCCAATGCATTTTCGATAAACCCATTTTGTATATATCTTGCAATAATTATAGTCTGTGAAGGGATGAAAACATTTGGAGGAACATTTAATAATCTTCTTACATGAACAACTAAGCCATTAGGGAAATTGGGAAAAATACCTGCCTAATATCCACTATACTCTTAGCATTTTTGTATCGATACCTTATAGACAATTAATGCTCTTTATGTTATATTGTTTATGCCTCATCAATTACATTGTTTATGCCTCATCAGTTACATTAATTATGCATAGTCTTTCTTTTGGGCATTAAATGAGTATAGTATGTTGCATTATTGACTTTTGGAGAATTTTTAGAAGTAGCTAAAAGGCTATTAAAATGGAGAAGAACTTGTTTAAAATATGATAACCAAATATGACTAAAATAACAATAATTCACATAGAGAATGGTATGTCAGCCAAATAAAATAACTGTGAAAGAAGGATAAAAAATCAAAAGAATATTGGTTCAATTATTCAATTGATTTTAATGGTAGAGACTAACCACAAAGTATAGTTGTTATCAACTGGGATTGCACTCGTGATGCAACGCTAGAAAGCTTAGCAATCCTGTGTAACATGGGAATACCTTCAGGTTGTGGGTATCCTATGATGAAGGTAAACCTCCAGATTATGGGTTGGTTCCCCTTTGATTTTCTAATAAATTAATGACTTTGTAGGAAAAGGGTTGGAAGGTTTTCTAATGCATGTACTAAAAATGGATTTAAATGGGTGGTGATGCACCTAAATGATAGAAACATGTAGCCCCGATTCACAACTACCTTCAAAATATCTATCCACACAAATCAACTTGGCAATATGACCACAAAAATAATTCAAAAGGAAGGCTTGAATAAACTATCTCTTGGAGGAAAACTAGGTTTTCACAACATGGAAGAAATGATTATTTGAAGGCACATCATAAGACCTATGATTCTTCACTGCTTTGAATGCATGCAAGTATGAATGAGATAAAGATTTAAAGGTTCTAATGCTAAAACACAATTAAATTTCATCCAGTCATTCATAAAAAAGCACAATCGAGAAGGTAAATACTCAATCTTACTGAAAATGAAGGAATATCTGTATAGATGACAAAAACATAACCTGTAACCTGATGTACTATATAAATATGTAAAAAATGAGTTACAAACACTCCTCTCTGCAATGCACAAGAGAGTAATAAGGCAAGAACATAAAAAAAAAACATAATGTTTTTCTCCTATATACAAAAGATGATTCCAATGACTCAGATTGGGTTAATTGAAGTTAACTCAACTAAAAAATATCTCCATGAATCTCTCTCACAAGAAAAGATGAAAATCCCCCAAAAGAGGCATCAAAACTGATGTAATTTGAGAAAAAATAACCTCAAACTCACTGTCACAATCAGTTTGACCAAAGTTGACTTTGAAACCACATGAGATAACTAAAAATTAGGACCCAACTCTCTATTTCAACTCCTCTCCTCTGATTTTGCATGATTTAACATGAAGTTATCAATTTGAACAAATAAAAAGTAATCACTGATGAATTACTTTACTAGGTGTCATGGATTTTCTCAATCTTTTGCATTTTTATGACAAATAATAAGGTAATTTATAAACTATTACTTTACTATTTATTTACATTATTTATTTCATTTCATCTCATGAAGACTCAAGGGGAATTAAATATTTTCAATTTCACCATTTCACCCTTGGTCAATAAAAAACAAATACACAAACACCTTATGACTCCCTTTGTCCTTCATGTTTTCCTCATGCATCTATATGATACTACAGTCTCAACACTTGCTCAAATTTGACTAAGGCATGTAAATAAGGTCAAAATCTCACCTTGCCCTCAAAAGCCATATTTGCAGATAATGACACATATGATAAAAAAAAACACAACCTTATATCTCACATGCCATCAGATGTATTCCTATCTCAAATCTTAATAAACCTTTCAAAACACATCATAAAACACCTTATGACTCCCTTGGAAACCTTCAAATCATGGGCCCCTCAACAAATGACTAGGTCTTTTGACTAAGAAGTCTTAGACCATGGGCTACATTTATTTAGCATAATGATTTTCTAAAAAAACTATGTCAAAAAGCCCATCAAACCTCCCACGGGCTAGGGTTTCCATGTGAACAAAATACTTGAAACCCTTAAAGTCTTTCATTTCATTCCTTCATTTCCCCTATTCACTAGAGAGCGTTGCCCTGAGGTTTTGGAGAGCTGTTATTTCTAGAGGGTTTCTGTGAGATCTGGGACCATGTAGAGACTGAACTTGGATTCCACTATTGGGAAATTGCCTCTTATGACTCCATCTGAAAGTAATTTGTCTCCTTTGCTAAGTTATTTCAATATAAAAGACATAAACATGTCTTCATTGTTGGAAGGTGGCAAGTGATCAGGAAAGTACTGTACACTAGCCATGTATCCTCACCAGGGTTCGAGGCCGGGCCGAGCCCTGAGTGGGGGTTCGGGGGTGGCAGCCCCCGATAAATTTTTTTTTAGGGTTGACATAAAAAAATCCTATTTTTTATGACCGACATAAGAAACCCTAATTTTTGTAACCTACAAAAAGGCTTGATAAAAGTGGCTAGGGGTTAGGGTTTTGATATATTGTATTATAGCATTTTGCAGTGATATTGAGTTGCAGGGATTGCTGATTGTAATCAGTTTGATTTACTGGATAATAATATTGGACTCTCTATTTAGTGGATGTAGCCCGAGTTTGGGTGAAACATGTTAAATCTTGTCTCTCACTGTTATTAATTCTGTGTATTTCCATTTCTCTATTTAATCTTTATTTGCATTTAATTGATATCTTCTACCGGCTAACCCTAACAAGTGGTATTAGAGCGGGTTGTGTTCGATTATCGTCTACAGGAAAGTCTCACGGTTGAGTGGGAGCAATAGCAGATGAGGGTAAATTAAAGGTCGATAAATTTGATGGGCAGAACTATCAGTTATGGAAGATGCAGATGGAGGATTACCTCTATCAAAAGGATTTATGGAGGCCGTTGGAAGGAGCAGCCAAGAAAATGGCAACAATGTCTGATGAGGATTGGAATCTTCTTGACAGAAAGGCACTTGGAACCATTCGGTTGTGCCTGGCACCATCAATGGCATTCAATATAACGGAAGCGAAGACAACAGATGGTTTGATGAAAGCTTTGGCTAAATTGTATGAAAAATCCTCAGCCTCAAATAAGGTATTTCTCATGAAGCATTTGTTTAATTTGAAAATGGTTGAAGGTGGATCTATGACAGGTCATTTAAATGAATTTATTATGATTGTCAGTCAATTGACTTCTGTAAATGTAAAATTCGATGAAGAAGTTAGAGCTCTCTTGATATTATGTTCATTGCCTAAAAGCTGGGATAGTTTGGTAATGGCGGTTAGTAACTCTATTTCTGGTTCAAATACCCTGAAATTTGATGATGTTATTGGTGTTATTCTGAGTGAGGAAATTCGTAAGAAAAGCTCAGGTGGATCCACATCAGGCAGTGTTTTGAATGCAGAAAGTAGGGGCAGATCAAAGGAGAGAGGAAAAGGTTTTGGAGGTCATGGGAAGTCACGAGGAAAATCAAGGGACAAAAGATCCCAAACTAGAGGACAGAAGGATTACTGGTACTGTGGGAAACCAGGTCATCTGAAGAAAGATTGTTGGTCTCAGAAAAATAAAGAAGGAGACAAACAAGAAGGCAATAAGGAAGCAAATGTGGTAAGTAATAAATCTGAAGATGATGCTTTGATTCTTTCCCTAGATAATGCTGATGATTCATGGGTTTTAGATTCAGGGGCCTCATTTCATGCTACGCCCCATAGAAGTTATTTTCTTGATTATGTCCAAGGGGATTTTGGGCTAGTTTATTTAGGAGATAATGAACCCTGTCAGATTGTTGGAAAGGGAAGAATCAAGATTAAGTTACAGAATAGGAATCATTGGCTACTTCAAGAGGTAAGGCATGTTCCAAGGCTCAGTAGGAATTTAATTTCAGTAGGGCAGCTAACTGAACAAGGTTGCACTGTTACATTTACTGATAAAAATTGGAAGGTTTCAAAAGGTGCCTTAGTAGTAGCAAAAGGTGTGAAAGTAGGCACCTTATATCTTTGTATAGGTCATATTGTTCCTTCTACTTTAGATGTTACAGAGGAAAAACAAACAGGTTCAAGAACAGTTGCTACAGGTTCGCAAGAAGAGACTGGAAAAGTTACTGTAGGTTCTGAGACAACACTATGGCATAACAGACTTGGGCATATGAGTGAAAAAGGTATGAAGGATCTTCATTCTAAGAAAGTTTTACCAGGTCTGAAATGTATTAATATGGATTTCTGTGAAAGTTGTGTGTATGGCAAACTAAAGAGAGTCAATTTTCTCAGAAATGGGAAGCAAAAGAAAAATGAAAAGTTGGAGCTTGTGCATACAAATGTATGGGGCCAGCTCAGGTATCTTCTCTCGGTGGCTCTCGGTATTATGTTACATTCATAGATGATGCAACTAGGAAGGTCTGGATTTATTTCCTTAGATAGAAATCTGATGTATTTGAAACATTTAAGAAATGGAGAAGCTTGGTTGAAAATGAGACAGGTAAAAGATTAAAATGTCTCAGATCTGATAATGGTGGTGAGTATTGCAGCAAAGAATTTAAAGATTATTGTTCCTTTAATGGAATTCGTAAGCAGAAAATGGTTCTAGGGACTCCACAGGAAAATGGAGTGGCTGAATGCATGAATAGGACAATAATGGAGCATGCAAGGACCATGAGATTGTTGATAACTGAGAGGGGGGGTGAATCAGTTATCCTAATTATTTCTTCATGTGAACTTTCTTATTAATCAATGCAGCATTAATTCAAACAAGCAAACATTACCATGAAATGAAAAACACATGACACAGTATTTTTGACGTGGAAACCCTATTAAGGGAGAAAACCACGGGGTGATTAACCCAAAGATTATTCTCTATTAGAAGAATAAGGAATTACAAAATGGCACTTGCCAATTAGGGCTCACTGCTTGAGCACACTACTCACAAAGGAGGCACACTGCCTACAAGGAGACACACTATCTACAAAAGAATGTTATACAATACTTGAACTGATTGGAAGCATCCACATATGCTGGAGTTCAGTTCCGGTTAGGCTCAGTACATTGATCTGTTGCACTTCATCTTTCCTCTTCTCTTTATTCTGCTTTCCTTTCACATACCAGATCTTTCTTATTCCTTCTGTTCTCCTCTGCACTTATTCACATATATCATCACACCACACTAACTCTCACAACTAAATCCATCGTGCATATATATCTGCACAAGTAATTTCATCACCTTTCTAGTCGGCACCCGGAACAGTCTATCTTCTCACAAACTCTGTTCTGTCAGCTGAATCCTTGCACATCAAGTAATGTGGATCAAGCATATACTTGTAGATATCATTAATCATGTTGGCCAAACATGATTCATGCCTTCACACTCTTTACCATCATCAGTAACACATCTAGAAAGTAGTCTGATGTTCTGTCAGTCAGTTCTTCCTCTGTTCACACTGTCATTCAGGAATCCAATACTCAACTATTCATATCTTTTTCCTCATCTATCACTAGAGGCTAAATCCTTGGAATATACCACTCAAGGTAGTCCTCTTAACTTCCCCAAATCTGTACTACACCAAGATACTTCCTCTGAGAGATCCGGACCAGTCTGTCAGACCTTGCCATATGCTCTGTTCTTGTTCACCGGTCCACAATAATCTTCATTCTGACTTCCGGTAGAGATGCACCATGACTTGCAGATATGTGGGATGACCTTTGTTTCCATCAATGACAACAACCATAAATCCATATAGTGTCTCTTGCCAACAATCTCCCCCTTTGGCATTGATGGCAACACTTAGTGAAAAATGACTAAGTGTTTACACTAAACTCCCCCTTGGCTGATGTTCTATGTTTATATACATTTTCTGGAGCTCCCCCTTAGTTGGATTCCTCATTTTTCACTACTCCTCACTCCCCCTTTGACATCAATGGCAAAGGGTAGGGTCCGCACACCAAAATTTTCAAAATTTTTTACTATACTTAGCCATATATTACATACATAAATTGAAGAATGTCTGCAAAGGACGTCTTCAATTGGACCAGTTCTATACCCCAACTTTGCTTCATTCTATCCAAAATTGAAATGTGACCACTCAACAAAAATGCAAAAGCTTCTGCCCTCTTGAGATCTATCGGATCATTGGTTTGGGTGGTAGTCTGAGCATCACTTATGGCCTCATGCATGGTCTCTAACTTAGGGATAATAATCCTTCTAAGTTCTCCCATCCGATTAATTATATTCTTCCTTTCCTTTTCAAAGTTCTTTATTGCATTTGTGATTTCAATAGTTTGACATTCTTGATTTACTATGGAGGAAGAGAGAGGATCAAAACTTTGAGACAAACTCAGTAGTTTGTCCTGTTCCTCTTTTATTTTCTTCTCAATTTCTACTGTTGCTACAAAATTTGTAAATGTCACCGCCATCCTTAAAAGCATTTTCTAGGCTCTTTATCCCAATACTCATATTTCTCCTATCATGAGAGATTAATCCTAGTACCTCTAAGAATCTCTTATCCAAAAACTCCTTCCGGACCTTTTCTTCAACTGATTTTTCTAGGGATTCAAAATGTGTACCAACACTGCTGACTAAGGTTTTGAGATTACTGGAAGAGGAGGCTATGAGATCTTTCTGGACCGATGGCATAATCTTCTCAAGCACTCCAAAAGCAGCTTCTATCAACTCACAGTCTTCCATATGAGACTTTAGGAGTTTTTCATTTACCTTAGCATTTGCAAATGAAGCTATCTTCATTGTCTGTACCAGAGAGAGGGAATCAAAATTGAATGGACCTTGTAGAAGCTCTGGTTCGTCAATCTCTATTATTTCTTTGCTTAGAAATTTTTGGACAGTTTGTGCAGTGTCTCTTGCTGGAGACAGATGTTTCTTCTCTTCTACAGTCTTGGAGCTCTCCTTTGGAGTTTTCTCTCCTTCTATATTCTTACCACTATCAGTTGTGGTTTTCTCTGTTGGAGTCTTCTCTTTCTCTGCAACCTTGGTGCTGTCAACTTATTTTTCTTTTACAACTGCTTCTTTCTCTTGTAAATTCTCTTCTTCTTTGGATCTGAAGACTGTAGGGGAAACCGAAGGAGAGATGTTAGTATGTTCAAGGGCCACTTCTTCCAGAGCAGAGGATTTCAAGTCCACAGCTATTTCTGCACCCAAGTCCTCTACCATAGGAATGTTGAACTTTTTGAATGTATTCCAGAGGATCTCTTCAGTGTCCTTGGCTACCTTGTCGGTCTCACCAAGCATAAGTTGATTCATCCTTGCTTTGCTCCTGAATTCATCCTTGCAGTCTTTGAATACCATGTTCATTATTTTGTGATCAATTGAAGGATATAGCTAAATAGCTATCTGTTCCCTAATCTCAAGGTCTTTTGCCATGGCATTGGTCTTTCTCATTTCCAACTCCTTCTCTAGACTCTTAGGAATTAGGGAGATAATTTCAATAAAAGCTTTATTGTAAATGTTCAGATACCTGATTGTAGCTTCCTGCAGGATCTTTTGGTCAGCCTCATTGTAGTCATCATAGAATTCGGCCATAGGTTGAAGGTTTCCATCCACAGTGATTGATTTGAATACACTCTCTAGAGACAGGGTGGGCTTTTCAACAAATTTCTCTACCATTTCTTCCTTGTCTTGGCTTATGGAGGGTTTACCAGATCCTTTCTTCTTCTGCTTCTTTATTTCCTTTACTCCCTCATCTGATTCAGTTTCCTCTTCATCTCTTTGACTTTCATAAGCCCTTGTGGCTTTTGTCTTGGATCTTTTGCCAGATGCCTGGACTTCCAGTTTTGAGCTTTTGGCTGTGGTAGGTGTAGATCTTTTTGATGATTTGGTCCGGGTGGAGGTTACTACCAGAACACTTTCCTCACTTTTCTTTTCTGCCCTCTTCTTCTCTTTCTCATCCTCTTCCTTCTTCTTCCTGTGAGCATCAAGTGCCTCCATTGAGATCCCAAGGCCTTATGCTACATGTTCTACTTCTTTTCTAACCTTCCTCTTGATCTCTGGTTCTCTGAGTTCAACGTGGATTCTTATACTCAGTTCCTCAAAGGTTCCAAACCTTTCTGCCTTTGGATCTTTAGGCTGACTTAGCATGTGTTGAACATGCAGCTCCACAATCTGTTCATCCACTTCATACCCCATGGGCATATCCACACAGTTCTTGGTTCTACTGCCTCCATTAGGCACTGATCTGTTTCTACCATAAAGCATACTGTGTCTTTGTACTTCTCAACAAGAGACTGGGGAATTCTTTCTCTTTCTTGCATCATGCTTTGAAAGTTCTTGAAATATCCCCACAGGGCTATTTTTCTTGCTTTAGCATCCCCAAGTCCATGCAAATAATCTCTGATTTGGATGGCAACTGGTCTGTCATTCTGCCATATCCATCCACTAGATCTGGGAAGCTCATTCATGTAATAAAAGAATAGACAAAGGATCAAACTACCATACTTGAAGGAGTTCTTCTTGTCCTTCTTGATCTTCTACAGATTTTCCAAAAGTTGGTTTAGAAGAAGCTCACACAGATCATAGTCTGCATTCTCCTTTAGCATTTGATAAGCTGTGTAAATTGCAGTTCCTGGTACTAAATTTTCCCTACTGGAGTGATAGATCTTGTAACCAATTATCATAGATGCAAATTTGACATTCGGTTCAGTGATGTCTTCAATTGTCATAGCTCTCTTGTCAAATTTTGATCCGGTTGCATCACTAACTGTCTAATTTTTGATAGACTTGAGAATAGGTATTCCACTGGATGAGTGTAGACCGGTTATAGTCCTAATTGCATCTTTGGTGATCTTGAAAGGCTTGTTCAACCATAGGAAATTGTCATGCACTCTACTTAGTATATACCGGACCCATTCATCTTCTTCAAAACAGGGGAAATGAATGCACTGTGCAAAGTGCTTATCCCGGATGGCTTTGTACTGAGGTTTAATCTCAAAGGAATCATCTATCAACTGTTTGTGATAGATATCCATCAATTTTGATTCTCCAAAGTCTTCAAAATTTGCATGTATGTAAAACCTAATGTCCTCCGTATGCAATGCACCATGCGGAACACTAGAGAAGGCTCCTAGGGGATCTACCTCCAAAGATTTATATGGATGTTTCTTGAATGTGGGGCGAGGTCTATCCGAGATCTTAACTATATTTGGAGTAGCCATTTTTTCAAAGATTTGTAGTGAGATATTGAAAACAGAAAATACCTTATGCGCCTTTGGTTATGTGGAGTGGTTGGATTGATTTCTGTATGTAATAACTTCTGGAAGTGATCTTCGGTGAACTTGATGAGTTTTGTTGCAGAGCTCCACTTTTCACTTCTTCTTGAGTGTAGAATGAACAAGTGATTTATGAGAAATCCCTTATATTGCTTCGTAAACCCTAATATCTGTTTGCAATAAATGCTCGACCTACATTATTCTAGTTTGCCTTATTCGAATGACTTGAAGAACTGGATTAGTCCTGATTTATGAACATCATGCGGATCTTTCAATTATGAATAAATCAAGATGACACATCACAAGGACATCCCAAACACTCTGTCTAATCCGCAGAATAAGACAATTCACTTTTGGATCTCTCCGGACCTTTTTGTAATCCTTTGTCATTCTGGAGCATCTCCCGGAACAGGTTCTACTTGATCGATCACAACTTCTTTACATCTTCATGCGGACCTCTGAAATCTTAGCTGGATCATTTCAAGACTCATATCTACAAATCCTTTACTCCGCATCTTGTGCCAAATCCGACACCACTTGATTGGCTAGGGGAACAGGGTTTTCTTTGTGTCTCCCCCTGAGCCAGAGCTCATCTTTTAATTTTCGAAAGGAATATCAGCACCAAAGTCTGGTGCGGATCCAACCTCTACATTCTTTGAACTTTTCTTCACCCAAATCTTGTTCATTTCATTCCTAACTTCATCTGCATTCAGCTTTTGTTTGCCCTTGTCTTGATTCTGATTATATACCGGACCTCTTTTGTCCTGATTCTTGCTTCTGCAGAATTTTGCATTATGACCGGACCTATTACAGATTTGGCAAACAACATTTCTTTGCATATTTGACTGATAACCTCTTGATCTGCATTGATTAGCCATATGACCTACTCTATTGCATGCAAAACATCTACCATTAAATGATTTGTCCATTTGCATATTTCTGCATTCATGAGACTTGTGTCCATACCTTTTACAGTTGAAGCATTGTCCAGAGAAGGATGAATTAGTTGATTTATTCTTTTTCTGCACTGATTAGCTTTGTGACCAAAGTGATTGCAGCTGTGGCAGTATCCATTGAAGGATGGATATCTTTGAGCATTGGGTTGTCTTACCGGAGGTCTTCTAGGCCTGTTCCTTGGATTTTCTGACCCAAAATTCTTCTGACGGGATCCAGAGCTTTCTCCTTTCTCATATCCTAAACCACACTTGTCATCTGCCCTCTTTTGACTTCCAAGAAGAACTTCAAGTTGAGCAGAACTTATCTTGAATTTTTCTTTATATTCATTTGTTGTTTGAAAATCCCTTTTGAGAGAGACAATTTGATCCTCAAGTTTTTCTTCATTATCTTTAGCATATTCAAGATCAGATTCAAGATGTCTAATAATCCTATCCATCTGGTGGCAATCTTCTGATTTCTCTTCGAGAGATTTTCTTAGATTGTCTTCAGTTTTTCTTTTCTCTTCAATCTCTTGAGTAAACTTTATAACTCCTGATTCCATTTCATGTCTTACCATAATGACTTCTTTTGATAACTTTTCACATAACATAGTTTTCTTAGTTAACTCTTCATTTGCATTACTTTCTTCACTTTGTCTTGCCAATTGCTGGAGTAGCTCCTTTCTCTTTTTCATAGAGAGACTTAATTTGTCTTTTAGTTCTCTCATGAATTCATCAGCCTGTTTGAGTCTTTCCTTTAATTCATTGACTTCAAAGTTTGACTATTCAAGATCCTCAAGGGCAGTCTTGAGTTGCTCCCTTAAACCATATGCATCCATTTTAGCTCCCAGATCTTCCTCAAGCTATTAGGCTCTTATTAGAAGGAACTTGGCTCTAATACCAATTGTTGATAACTGAGAGGGGGGGGTGAATCAGTTATCCTAATTATTTCTTCTTGTGAACTTTCTTATTAATCAATGCAGCATTAATTCAAACAAGCAAACATTATCATGAAATGAAAAACACATGACACAGTTTTTTTGATGTGGAAACCTTGTTAAGGGAGAAAACCACGGGGTGATTAACCCAAAGATTATTCTCTGTTAGAAGAATAAGGAATTACAAAATGGCACTTGCCAATTAGGGTTCACTGCCCGAGCACACTACTCACAAAGGAGGCACACTGCCTACAAGGAGACACACTATCTACAAAAGAATGTTATACAATACTTGAACTGATTGGAAGCATCCACATATGCTGGAGTTTAGTTCCGGTTAGGCTCAGTACACTGATCTACTGCACTTCATCTTTCCTCTTCTCTTTATTCTGCTTTCCTTTCACATACCGGATCTTTCTTAATCCTTTTGTTCTCCTCTACACTTATTCTCATATATCATCACACCACACTAACTCTCACAACTAAATCCATCGTGCATATATATCTACACAAGTAATTTCATCACCTTTCTAGTCGACACCCGAACAGTCCATCTTCTCACAAACTCTGTTCTGTCGGCTGAATCCTTGCACATCAAGTAATGTGGATCAAGCATATACTTGTAGATATCATTAATCATGTCGGCCAAACATGATTCATGCCTTCACACTCTTTACCATCATCAGTAACACATCTAGAAAGTAGTCTGACGTTCTGTCAGTCAGTTCTTCCTCTGTTCACACTGTCATTCAGGAATCTGATACTCAACTATTCATATCTTTTTCCTCATCTATCACCAAAGGCTAAATCCTTGGAATATACCACTCAAGGTAGTCCTCTTGACTTGCCCAAATCTGTACTGCACCAAGATACTTCATCTGAGAGATCCGGACCAGTCTATCAGACCTTGCCATATGCTCTGTTCTTGTTCACTGGACCACAATAATCTTCATTCTGACTTCCGGTAGAGACGCACCATGACTTGTGGATATGTGGGATGACCTTTGTTACCATCAATGACAACAACCATAAATCCATATAGTGTCTCTTGCCAACGGAGATTGCATGCTAGGCTGTCTTTAAATATGTGGGCAGAGGCTATCAACACTGTTGTATATTTAATTAATAGATGTCCTTCAGTTCCTTTGGGCTGTGGTGTTCCAGAGGAAGCATGGATAGGTAAGAAGGTGAGTTATTCTTCTCTGAAAACCTTCGGCTGTGAAGCATTTGCACATATAGATTCTAAAAATAAAACCAAGCTGGATGCAAAATCAAAAAAGTGTACCTTCATTGGATATGGCATTGATGAATTTGGTTATAGGCTTTGGGATTTTGAAAATCAAAAAATTGTGAGAAGTAGGGATGTTATATTCAATAAGAAAGTGTTGTACAAAGATCAGTTGCAGCAGCATGAGAAGAAAGAAAAGGATTATGTGGTGCTGGATGATACTCCAAATAGTGATGTTCCAGTGGTTCCTCATTCTCTGCAACAGCAACCAGAAATACCACAAACTCCAGTGAATGTTAGACGATCAACAAGGATAAGTAGACCTCCTGAAAAGTTTTCTCCCTCTTTGTATTCTATTTTGTTAACAGATGCTGGTGAACTAGAAGGGTATGATGAAGCTATGCAGGTGAATACATAGGTTCAATGGGAGCTTGCCATGAAAGAAGAAATGGACTCCTTGCTGAAAAATTAGACTTGGGAATTATGTAAGTTACCTGCAGGTAAAAAGGCTTTACCAAACAAATGGGTTTACAGGCTGAAAGAGGAAGATGGAGGTAAGAAAAGATTTAAGGCCAAGTTAGTTGTAAAAGGATTTGCACAGAAACAGGGCATTGATTTTGATGAGATATTTTTTCTGGTTGTCAAGATGACTTCTATTCGTACTGTTTTAAGTATTGTGGCTGCTGACGATTTGCATTTGGAATAGCTATATGTGAAAACTACCTTTCTCCATGGTGATTTGGAGGAGGAGATATACATGGCACAACCATAGGGATTTGAGGTCAAAGGTAAGGAGAAACAAGTATGCAGATTGAAGAAGAGTTTGTATGGCCTGAAACAAGCACCTCGGCAATGGTATTTGAAATTTGATAGTTTTATGGCTGAGCAAGGCTATAGCAGGTGTAATTCTGACCATTGTGTTTATTTTAAGAGGTTGGATAATGACAGCTACATTATTTTATGTTTATATGTTGATGACATGCTTGTAGCTGGGTCTAACATGCATCACATCAGTGAGTTAAAACATCAATTAGCACAATCATTTGATATGAAGGATTTGGGGGCAGCAAAACAAATCCTTTGTATGAAAATTTGTAGAGATAGGAATAACAGAAAATTGACTCTATCTCAGGCTGCTTATGTTGAAAAGGTGTTACAAAGATTCCATATGAGAATGCAAAAGCTGTCAGCACACCTTTGCCTAGTCATTTGAAATTGACTAAGGAGATGTGTCCAAAGACACAAGAGGAGGAAGAAAAAATATCCAAGGTACCATATGCTTCAGCTATAGGAAGTTTAATGTATGCCATGGTATGCACGAGACTGGATATTGCACATGCTGTCGGAGTCATTAGCAGGTATATGAGTCATCCCGGATTTGAGCATTGGAATGCGGTAAAATGGATTCTCAGATATTTGAGAGGTACATCTAATAAACACTTATGTTTTGGGGGCTCTAATACTGATTTAGCAGGTTATGTAGACTCAGATTTGGCAGGGGATATTGATACTCAATGGAGTACTACAGGTTATGTCTTTACTGTAGGTGGAACATCGGTGAGTTGGATTTCCAGGTTGCAAAAGGTGGTTGCTTTATCCACCACAGATGTAGAATATGTAGCTGCAACAGAGGCAAGCAAGAAGATGATATGGCTACAATCTTTCATGGAAGAATTGGGTACACAATAGGCTAACAGTTCTTTGTATATAGACAGTCAGAGTGCCATACATCTTGCAAAGAATTCTGCCTTGCATTCAAAGACCAAACACATACAGTTGAGGTATCACTTTATTCGATTGGTGTTGGATAATGGATAGTTAAGGCTGGAAAAAATACATACAAATGAAAATATAGCGGATATGTTTACAAAGATAGTGACAAGGGAGAAGCTGAGCTCCTCTTCAGCTTCGATTGGTCTTCTAGACTGAAAACAATAAAAATAGAACAGTAGAGTCCAGGGAGCTTATTTCCAGTGGGCGCTGCATGCGCAGCGATGTTGTCCAGGCTCAGTCTCCAAGTGGGAGATTGTTTGGTGTGGAGCTTGATCAGTCTCCAAGTGGGAGATTATTGGTAGGTGGCTAGTGATCAAGAAAGTACTGTACACTAGCCATGTATCCTCGCCAGGGTTCGGGGGCGGTAGCCCCCAAGAAATTTTTTTAGGGCCGACATAAAAAATCCTATTTTTTATGACCGACATAAGAAAACCCTAATTTTTGTAACGGACAAAAAGGCTTGATAAAAGTGGCTAAGGGTTAGGGTTTTGATATATTGTATTGTAGCATTTTGTAGCAGTATTGAGTTGCAGGGATTGCTGATTGTAATCGGTTTGATTTACTGGATAATATTATTGGACTCTTTGTTTGGTGCATGTAGCCCGAGTTTGGGTGAACCACGTTAAATCTTGTCTCTCACTGTTATTAATTCTGTGTATTTCCATTTCTATGTTTAATCTTTATTTGCATTTAATTGATATCTTCTGCCGGCTAACCCTAACATTCATTTCACTGCTTTTGAAAAATGTTTTTCTTTATAATATGAGTTTCCTCTTGAATAAAACGGCATAAAAGCTTCTATTCCTGTAGTAGTGTTTGGGCTTGTCTTCAAACTATTTGTGGCTCATCTTTGAATGCTCTACAAGTGCGCCTCAAGTGTTTTATTGACTAAATGCTCTTGGATTTGTTTTTGATGTTCAATCATATTTGCATACGAGATTATTTCCTTTTTCTTTGGAAGGAATTGTTCTACATCTTCCTTCAATCTTCTGAGAAGAAATGACTGAAGGATCGAGTTAAGCTTTGAAATTACTTGAACTCTTCTTTTCTCCTCTTCTTCCTCCTCTATTAAATTATCAAAATCATTATCTTCGGCATATTCTTTGCAATTTTCTAGCATGACCTGAACTACATCTTTTGCCTTTTCCTTTGTTGTACTAGACATCATCATCTTCTTCTTTCAGCCTCTGCCACCATTCCCTACTTTGTGATCTTTTGCATCACTGTTCTCATTAGAAGTAGTCCCTTTTCTCCTGCGACCCCTACCAACACCTCTTACCTCAGGTTCAGGATCTTTTGCATCACCATTCTCGCTTGAACCAAATTTAGCATCTTCCATTTGCTCAAGCAAAAACTCTGAATAAAGCTGAGTCTGGTTAAGAAGCGTCTCCAATCTGCAAAAAACCAAATCACCAATTCGTTGAGTTCCATTTTTCATTTGTTTTTCATTTTCCTCCTCTTGTTTTGCTTGTTCTTCCTCTAAGCATTTCTCCTCTATGGAAAGGTCTTCTGGAACCCGCAATACTTCCCCATCACATGGGGAATCATTATCCTCCACATCAATATGTAGAACACTTATAGATCTTCCCTCATCTTCCGTTTCATTCCTTAGGGATCACAAAATACTTGAAACCCTTAAAGTCTTTCATTTCATTCCTTCATTTCCCCTATTCACTAGAGACCGTTGCCTTGAGGATTTGGAGAGTTGTTGTTTCTGGAGGGTTTCTGTGAGATCTGGGACCATGTAGAGACTAAACTTGGACTCCACTACTCATAAATTACCTCTTATGACTCCATCTGAAAGTAATTTGTCTCCTTTGCTAAGTTATTTCAATATAAAAGACATAAACATGTCTTCATTTCACTACTTTTGAAAAATGTTTTTCTTTATAATATGAGTTTCCTCTTGAATAAAATGACATAAAAGCCTCTATTCCTGTAGTAGTGTTTGGGCTTGTCTTCAAACTATTTGTGGCTCATCTTTGAATGCTCTGTAGGTGCGCCTCAAGTATTTTATTGACTAAATGCTCTTGGATCTATTTTTGATGTTCAATCGTATTTGCATACGAGATTATTTCCTCTTTCTTTGGAAGGGACTATTCTACATCTTCCTTCAGTCTTCTAAGAAGAAATGACTGAAGGATCAAGTGAAGCTTTGAAATTACTTGAACTCTTCTTTTCTCCTCTTCTTCCTCCTTTGTTAAATTATCAGAATCATTATCTTGGGCATCTTCTTTGCAATTTTCTAGCATGACCTGAACTGCATCTTTGGCCTTTTCCTTTGTTGTACTAGACATAATCATCTTCTTCTTTCAGCCTCTACCACCATTCTGTACTTTGTGATCTTTTGCATCACTATTCTCTTTAGAAGTAGTCGCTTTTCTCTTGCGACCCCTACCAACAGCTCTCACCTCAGGCTCATGATCTTTTGCATCACCATTCTCACTTGAACAAAATTTAGCATCATCCATTTTCTCAAGAAAAAACTCTGAATAAAGCTGAGTCTAGTTAAGAAGCACCTCCAATCTGTAAAAACCCAAATCACCAATTCGTTGAGTTCCATTTTTCATTTGTTTTTCATTTTACTCCTCTCGTTTTGCTCGTTCTTCCTCTAAGTGTTTCTCCTCTATGGAAAGGTCTTCTGGAACCCACAATACTTCCCCATCACATGGGGAATCATCATCCTCCACATCAATCCGTAGATCACTTATAGATCTTCCCTCATCTTCCAATATAGATATTGGTGAATCTGCATCTCCTTCAACCTTGGTAGCCACAACATTAACCATTTCCAAAGCCTTTTAGACCTTTAGCAAAGTCATACTGCCCCTATTCAAATCAGATATCTTTCTTTCATTCTCTGTCAAACTCTTACATTTGCTTTCAAGTCCTTTAGGGTGAGGGCCTTTTTAACCAATGTAGGATCCCTAATGTTTGAAACCATATAGGCCTTTTATAATGGTTGACCATACTATTCACTTGTTTGGAAAGCTCCAAAACATTAACAAACTTCTTCAAAATGCATGATAGAGTTCCAAATGCAAGTGCAAACCTATTGACTTGATGTATCTTGGATGAACTTTGTTGGATTTTGAGAAAAACAAAGGAGACTGTTGCTATCTTCGCTAGCTTTACATTTGAAAACTAGCATCTCAAACTTGATAATGTTCATTTCATCTCATCTACATGAAGGGTAAGGTTCCTTGAAGAAAGATCTCCTTTGGCTAGTAGATTACCATGTAAGATGATGCTATGACTATCAGAAACATGAATCCAATGCAATCTCCTCTTCTCTTTTGATATGATCTTGGTACCTAACTTTTTTCACATCTCTTATGCTTCCTACTTGCATTATCAAGAGCTTCAAGAATGACTGCAATACGTGAAACTGATCACTACTCCACTGTTCCTTTTCTGTCAGCTATCTTGGACAATGTAACTATTTTTTAGTGCTGGAACAACATCAAAGAAGGTTGTTTTGACTATTTTTGTTGCTCCTTCATGTTTGCTGTTATCATATATTACTAGGACAGTCATAAAATGATTGACTTTTTGTCCTTTATGGCTGTCATACTTCTGATACAGTCATTCCCTTATGATTGTCCTGGTTTCTTTTATTGCATTCAATAGTAATTTTAACCTCATTCACAACAAAAGTGATAAATATTTGTCTTAGTCCTCTTGCATGACTGTTGTTCCTTACATTCTTTTTTTGGTTGTCATGTGACTGTCATATCTTATATGGCTATCCTAGTAAAATTGTGATTGCACTTTGCACTCAGAATTTGATCTTTAAATAGAATATGCTTTATTTGAAAAGATTAATCATGTCTTTTTCTTATCCATGTTCCTCTTAAGACTTAGTGGGCAGCATGCTGGGATCAAACCTTGTGGGAGCCCATTTTTTCACCACATGGTGAAAGTTAAACAAATTTTAATCTTTACTAGTTACAGGTCCTTAGATGCACATTAACAAAAAGGTAATAACACATCAAAAACAAGTACAATGCTCACAACACAAGATATACCTAGGGAAAACCCTTTCAGGTAAAAAGCCCCACACTCCAAAACCTGCATAATATATTATCAAATCAAAAGATGATTACAACACACTTGCAATGCAACCTCTTTCAAGAGTACACAATGTCGATTCTCATTCGCATCCCATGACCTTTCACATTCTCTAGCCGCTTATTTATGAAGCCTCCTTGGCAGTTATCCAATGTTGGCTTTTCCCATGTTAGCCACTAACAAACTAATTGCCGATGCCTTTATTAAATATAGGGTGTTTTTTTCTTTGGGGGCATTGCCCCCATCAGCCTCCACTGGGGACATTACCCCCAGACCCCTATCGTGGGCTTTGCCCCTAGGTCTCCCTAGGGGGTAAGCCCCCCGGGCCTCGCAGGAGGGGCTTCGCCTCCCCTACACTCCCCTGTTAATTATTTTGGGGGAAAACCGTAGATGACAAAGTCACCAAAATTTACCTTGCTTCATGTACCCACAACCTTGCATCATGATCAGTCACAACATACTAACAACTTTTCACACCTGTCATTTCAACTCTTACATGTCATAGAATCTGTCATAACTCATGACACATAACCACAAGGTGCTGACACAGAAAAACTATGCCAAGTAAACATGGGATGCCTACCTCCTCATATGAAAACAAAATTTATATAGAAAATTACAATAGTAGGCAAGAATAAATAAATACAACATTAGGAACTTCCAAAGGTTGAGACACCTTAATTCCCAACATTCTTCCACTTGACAAACACCTTTCAAGAGCCAATAGAATGACAAGATTTAACTGCTAGGGGCTAAGAGGCCCATAGACTCTAAACACCATCTGAACTTCTTTGTGGTCATAGGTTTTGTCAAGGCATCTGTAACATTCGTCAAAGTGTCAACTTTCTCCAAATTCACCTTCCCATCCTCTACCATGTCACGAACAAAATGGTACTGGACATCAATATTCTTCGTCCTCACGTGGAAAGTAGGATTCTTCACTGAACATAAGGCACTCTGACTATCACAACAAATGGTAATCTTCCCTACAACAAACCTGACATTAGAATACAATCTTTTAAACCAAATGGCTTCTTTACAAGCATGAGTTGTAGCCATTTACTCTACTTCAGTAGTGGACAAAGCGACCATAGGTTTCTGCTTACTCATCCAACTAACAACACCACCGAACATAATGAATACATAAAAGTATTGGTGAATCTCTTACTACCAATGTCACCTGTCCAATTTGAATCAACAAATCCTCAAATACAAAGTGAATACCAATCCCTTATAAGATAACCATGATAACATAAGGAATACTTGGCAGCACCCCACAAGTATCTAAACACTCTCTTCACTGCATCCCAATGTACCCCATCCAGGATTAGCAATAAATCGACTAAGGACTCCCATTGCTTGGGCAATGTCTGGTCTTATACAAACCATAGCATACATCAAGATATACCAACTGCACTAGCATAGGGAACTCTACTTACATCCTCCATATCAGAAGGAGACTTCAGACAATCTATAACAAATAACTTTATCCACATCATAACATGAACAGTTAACGGTCTATAACCTTCCATGTTGAATCTTTCCAACATGGTGTTCACATACTTACTCTGGCCTAACCACAATTTTCTATTAGCATTATCTCTTCTAATTTCCATTCCCAAGATGTATTTGGTTGCCCCTAGATCTTTCATCTCAAACTGTGTTGACAATTGGGACTTCAAATCAGAAATCAAATTCTTACCATTCCCAATGAACAACATATCATCAAGATATAATGCAATAATGAGAATGCAATCATTATCCATCTTAAAGTGAACACAATGATCTGATTTTGATCTCAAAAATCCCAAACTCAACACAAAGCCATCAAATTTCTGGTACCACATCCTAGGAGATTGCTTCAAACCATACAAAGACTTTTTCAACTTGCAAACTAGATTTTCTTTACCTTTTACCATGTAGTGCTCTGGCTGTGACATGTAGATTTCTTCCTCCAAGTCACCATGAAGGAAATTTGTCTTCACATCCATTTGTTCATCTTCTAAATCATATGATACAACTAATAACAAGAATTTGATAGATCTCAGCTTTGTAACATGAGATAAAACCTCGCCATTTTCTATTCCCTCAACTTGGGAATAACCCTTTGCAACCAACCTTGCCTTGAACTTCTCAAAACTACCATTTGAACCAAATTTCTTCATGAACACCCATTTGCATCCAACAAGTTTACATCTATCAAGAAAGGGCACTAGATTTCCCAAGTATTGTTTTTCTCCATGGAAGCCATCTCTTCTTCCATGTCCTCTTTCTAGGAATATGCATCACTCATACCCACGGCCTTGCTTACAGTCCTAGGCTCATCAATGTTAGAAATCAAAGCAAAAATACATCTAAAATCATGTAATGATTAACCAAACCTATTAGGTTGTTTCCTTATCCTTGTGGACCTCCTCAAATATTGAGGTTGAGGTTCTTCATTCTCTTCTGAAATGTCAAAGCTACTAGAGCTCTCCTCTTCATCAGGTCTAATAGATGACTTCGGTTCAACTTTCTCAGGGGTGGAAGGAAGCTAAACCATGTGCATACTCTTTCTCTTGTTATTTCTCTAGCTATAGAACAATAGAAAAAGGATTGAGCTCTATGAAGATCACACTTCTGCTATATAGTGTCTCTCGGCCACTAGATCCCAAAGCTTGTACCATTTCACATCGATGCCATAATCGATGAAGATACACTTCACAACCTTGTTCTCCAACTTAAACCTCTTCTCCTTAGGCACATGTGCATATGCCTCACAACCAAATACTCAAATGTGTCTCAATGAAGGATTTTTACCAAACCACACCTCCATAAGTGTCTTATCAACAAGTGCTGATGTAGGAGACCTATTAACTAGGTAAAAAGTGATAGCAACAACTTCAGCCTAGAACTTTTGTTCAAGGCCAACCCCACTTAGCATACTCCTTGCCCTCTCCATCAACATTCTATTCATCCTCTCTGCAACACCATTCTGTTGAGGGGTATATAGAGTTGTCTTGTGCCTCTCAATCCCATGTTCTTTATAGAACTTGTTAAAATCTACTAAACAAAAATCACCACCATTATCAGTCCTCAGACACTTAAACTTTCTATCCTTCTGATTCTCTATAAGAGCTTTGAACTCTTTGAATCTATTAAAGACTTCATATTTGCTTCTAAGGAAATACACCCATGTCCTACTATAATCAACAATGAATGAAACAAAGTAAACATATTTTGAAATTGAGGGAACATTAACTAGACCAAACACATCAGAATGAATCAAATCCAACACCTAAGAAGATTTGTGAGAACTGGAATAAAACTAAACATGGTTTTGTTTGTACCATAGATGCAATGTTCACAAAATTCAAACTAAAGATAACAATCATTCATACCCTCAACGAGGTTTTTTTTTTTAAGGTCCTCAAGCCATTTTCACCAATGTGACCAAGCCTTTGGTGCCATAACATTGTCTTCTTAGCTGGAATTTTCATCTCCATAGAATGAGCACCCTTAGTTACCCAGAAAGCACAACCATCGAAAGTAGATGCAATAGTCCCCTTTGCTACTGGTTCCAATGGCGAGGATGAAGACTCTAAAGTTTTCTTCTTTGAAACAAAGGCACTATTGCACTGAACCATGCATGCATGAAGCTGAAATAGAGTGCCAATCCAAACACCCTTAGCTAGCACCATAGCTCCTCTAGTCATCTTGCATCTTCCATTCAAGAAAACAACTTGCACACCCACATCATTCAAATTACTTTCAAATAATAGGTTTTGTGCCAAACTAGGGTTATGCAAAACACCATTGATCCCCTTCACTCATCCATCAGGGAATCAAATCAAGACTCATCCATGACCAACAATCTGTTAGAAATGAAGGTGCAAACTACACAATGAAAATCTGATTCAAACTTTATTATCCTCTAAACAATGTAGAATCAATGGAGATTACAACAGAAATTAAAACCCATCAGACAGAAATAACATGCACTAAGAACTGAACACATAACATAGTATGTAACATGGAGAAAACCCTTTCGGCTAAAAAACTCTACCAAGAAAAGAGGCTCCAAGTTGTATTATCTTCAAATATGAGATTACAATACATGCACTTCCTCTATTTCTTTATTCTTCAATCCAGCGATGCCTGTTACTCTCCAATCTAATAAAAACATAGTCCAAATATCCTTATAAAGCGGGGTTGCCTTCTAGGGCAAGATAACAGAAAAAATATCAACTGTCAAATCTATGATCTAATGACGAACGATCGATATTCACAATGATAAAATAAAACTAAAATGAGGTTTCGGGGGTGCTGCCCCCAAACCTGCACTGAGGCACATAGCCCCCAGACCCCCCACCAGGGGGTTGATCCCCTCGGATCCATCGCAAGGGGGAAACCCCCTATGACCCCCCATCACAAATGAATGAGTGTCATGTACCGAATGTAAACATATGTCTGAAACAAGATCACTGCTGCTGAAACCTTTCATCCTTTATGGGTGATTTACAAATAATATTAGGAGTAATTAATTACATAGGATTTACAAGGTTGATGGCACCTTAATCCTAACACAATCTTTAGGTGAGAGTCATCACCCAAGTACACCTTCCCACCATCATATTCTTCATACTTTGAAAACCAACCTCGATGATAGGTCATGTGAAAAGATGCGCTAGAGTCAATAATCTATACATCCTTAGATGTATGTGTTTCCAAGGTAGTGACAAATGCTTCTCCATCATCCTGAGAGGACTTGTCAGAATTTGAATCATAGTTCTTTTTATTTTTCTTCTTCTCCTTGCACTCCTTGCGGAAGTGACTCGATTTTTTGTAGCTCCAACATAGAACCTTGGACTTCCAAAGAGTCTTGGATCTCCCATCAGATTTGGATCTTCCTTTTTCTTCTTTCTTCTTATCCTTTTTCTTCCCTTTCTCTTTAGATCTACCATGAGCTACAAGAGCTTCCTTAGTTGACTCGAAAGATTTTCTCCACATCTCTTCAAACAACAAAAAAGAAACCACTTCATCCATCTTGAAGGTGGTAGTGGTACTCCTAATGGCCACAACAAGGTGGTCCCACGAATCTGGTAATGTACATAATAATGTCATACATTGATTCTCCTCCTCCATCTTCACACCAATAGAGGTCAACTAGGCAACAAGCATATTGAAAATATTCAGGTGATCAACAAAAGATCCTCCATCTTCCATCCTCAAATAATACAATTTCTTTTGCACGAATAACTTTTTCACCAAGGATTTAGCTTGTTAAACATCTCCAAGTTTCTTCGAAAGATCTTTTGCAGTCATGTCTTCATGGATATTCAGGAGTACTGACTCAGCTAAACAGAGTCTTATCAGACCCTTAGCCTTCTGATCAATCAGATCCCAATCTTCTTGTTTCATGCCCGATGCAATGGTTCCAGATACTAAGAGCCATAGATCTCTATCCACCAATAAACTTGTCCTTCATCTTGAGTTTCCACAACTCAAAGTTACCTCCATTAAACTGCTCTATCTCAAACCTCCCAGATGTGCTCACCATCTCTTTCCTACAACAAATATTTCAAAATCCTCTACACAAGCTCCCTCTCAAAATGAAGATCAGCTCAAAAAACCCTATACCCAACAACTAGAACTAAAGGTGATCAGGCTCTGATACCGATTGAAAGGAAGCAAGGTATGCAGAAACTACTTCCTACACTGATCTAGTGAGGAAAATTATGCAAATCTCAATTTTTACTAGTTATAGGTTATTAGATGCACATTAATAGAAAGGTAATAACACATCAAAAACAAGTACAATGCTCGCAATACAAGATATACGTGGGGAAAACCCTTACGAGTAAAAAACACCACTCCAAAACCTGCACAATGTATTGTCAAATCAAAAGATGATTACACAAGCTCTTTCAAGAGTACATAATGTCATTTCTAATTTTCATCCCATGACCTTTCCCATTCTCCAACCATTTATTTATCAAGCCTCTTTGGCGGTTATCCAATGTTGTTTTTTCCATGTCAACCAATAACAAATTAATTATTGATGCCTTTATTAAATATAGGACATTTTTTTGCCTTGGGGGCACTATCCCAAGGCCCTGACCAGGGGTGCTATCCCCAGCAACTCTCGTTGGGGGCGTACCCCCAGACCCCTACCATGGGCTTTGCTCCCGGGCCCCCGCCAAGGGATAAGACCCTTGCACTCTTTGTTAATTATTTTTTGGGGAAACTGTGGTCGACAAAGTCACCAAAATTTACCTTGCTACATGTACTCGCAACCCTGTAGCATGATCAGTTACAACATACTAAGAACTTGTCACACCTTTCATTTCATCTCTTATATGTCATAGAATATGTCATAACTCATGACACATGACCACAAGGTACCAACACATGGAAAAACTATGCCAAGTCAACATGGGACACCTACCTCCTCATATGAGGAAAAAATTTACATAAAAAATACAATAGTAGGCAAGAATAAATAAATACAACATTAGGAACTTGTAAAGGTTGAGACACCTTAACTCCAAACATTTTGTGGATATCTTGCAATCATTATAGTCCATGATGGAATGAAAATATTTCAAGGAACATTGATGAAACTTTCTACACAAATAATAGGCCATTACAGAAAATTAGGAAAAATGCATACCTAATATCGACATGTCTGTGATTGCTTGTTGCTGAGTGATTGAGGTGAGCAAGTCTTTGATAAACATCTTCATTTGATTCAATTGCAGTTTCAACTCATATTTAGCCTATTTATCTTTCTGCATTCTCTCCTTCACTACATCCACCACTAAATCCAAGGAGTTTATTTGTTCATTTGGGTCTGCTTACCTAGATTTACTCTTGTAATATGATAATCTTTGGATAAGAGTTCCTTGTCATCTTTGTCAACTATAGAAGTTGCAATTTTTGCAATCCTTTCCCTATGCTTATTGACTTTGACAGAAGATAAGGTCCTAGGCTTTTTCTTTGACTTATTCTTATCCACCTCTACCATCATATCATGTAGGCATAATTGTTAAACAACTATTTTTTGCTACTTTTGCAGGTTCAAATTTAACCATGAGGGGACTGCAAGAGGTGGCAGCTGATTTTGTAGTATTTGTCTATCTAGTTGCTACTCTATATCACTGCCTTCTTTGTTTTCAATCTTCTCTTCTTCCTCAATATTCTCTTCCTCTCTAGTTTTCTCTTACTCCTTAGTTTTCTCTTGCTCCTTAGTTTTCTCTTCCTCTTCAGTGGACTTTGTTATTTCAACATGTTTCTATTGTTGTTCAAGAGTTCTAATAAGTTCATGTTGTTCTTCAACATTCAAGACATGCTCCTCCATTTGCTACTATACCTTGTCCACATCATCAGAAAAAAATGAGTTTAGATTTCTCCAAGGTGATCATCTTCTTTCAATACTTACTCTGTTGTCTCAAGGATAGCCTCTTCTTGAGTTGAAGCCATATCCACATGATCACTTTGTGTGACTTACTGCTGTTCTTGATGCTCTGTATCTTCTTCATCTGCAATAGTCTCTTCCTCTTGATGCTTTACATCTTCCTATTGAGCATCCTCTTCAGTAACCTCCTCTTGACATTTATCTTCTTGACTCTTATCTTCTTCTTCACCCTTAGAGATATCAATAGGGACATTTGTTGTAGGAAGGTAATTTGATCGTACTTCTCCTTTTGTAGGGGATTTTGCTTCTATTTGATCCTGTTCTCCCATGGTCTCAGCTCCCTCTCCCAGAGTTTGTCCTAAAGCTAGCCTTGGTGGAATGATTTGTGCTTGTGGAATAGCACCCAGGCCAACAACAACACATGCATCTACAAATTTCTTTGTAATAGATGCCTTTCTGAAAGCATCCCCTAACATGGATGCCAAATGCTTAGGAGAAGAGGTATCAATTGATCCCCTCATTTTATTTGGTGGGGATTTTGGACTCTTTTGATATATTTTGGGATTAGAAACTAAAGGTGAACCTATGTCTGAAGTCTTCCATCTTTTATATGTTTCTAGCTTTGATGAAGGGGTCTCTTTCCTCCTCTTGCCTTTACCTTTTGTTGGGGTTGGCTTGAAGTTCTGCAGTTTGAGATTCAACCACTCATTGTTGCGTTGTAGGACCCCTACACCGAGTTCTTGCAAAGAGATGTCTTCTTTCTGGGACCAATCTATTGGAGCCAACCTATTAGTGTCTATGACGTTCAACTGATATACTAGACCTAGAATGAACCTATCATCTTTAAATAATTCTTCAGGTATATCATTTCAGAAAGTGAATTCTCCTAACTAAAAAGTGTTGAGCCTTGTATATTTATTCTTTCTCACTTCAAGATCATCTTTACAATTGGCCCAAAAGTCTTCAAGAGAGTTTTTGTCATCAAACCCAATTGTGGGAAATAATTGCTTAAGTCTACCAGTAGGGTCAAAATTCTCCCTTGCCTCATACACTTTTAAATTTAAAGCATCAAGCTCCTTTGTTGTTGTCATGGCAACTTGCATGGATGGGCACTCGTAAAAATCCAACTCAAATGGATACTTGACTCCAAATTTATGTTTCCCGAACAATTTAAGATGTACTTCACTTATTTTTCAAGAAAATTTAATCAAAATTAGCCTATCACTACAATGCCTAGGCAACAGAAAGGGTTCCCTCTTGAAACCTGCAACCCTAATGTATGTAGATTTAGGGAATTGAATGAACCATTCTCACCATCCCCTTACTAGCTTTGTGGCCTTATCTAACATTCACCATCCTATATCTCCTATAAGATGGAGGATTATTGCATATAAAAATGCATCATTAACCCTCTTAAAGTGTTTCTTAGCTTCTTTTATTTCCAAATGAGGGAAGAAATCCCAAACTTTATTATATCTTGGACCTTCTCCTCTAACTCCTACTATGCTTTTAAACCAAGAAAATCACCAACTCTAGCTGCTAGGTACACAATGTAGGACATCATGTAAAACTTTTTGGTGTTAGTGACTGACATTATTTGCTCATGAATGCAATTTGAGACCATTGCACCCCAGTCCAATTGTATATCACCCTTAAGAATAATATAATAAACTGAAGCATCTAGGTCTCATAGTTTTTAGACTCTTCCTTACCACATGCCCTACTGAGGAGGGTTATCGAATCCCCAACCTCCCCTTTAAAATCTGATCTGATAAGCTTTGTTGGGACCTTAGATATAGATTTATTATCTGTAGCTAACCAATGTTTGTTCAAATATTTCTTGTAGCCACTGACATATGTGTCATATTGCTTTGTTGAATCTATAATGGCTAAAGGGATAACCTACCCATATAGAGTAAGATCAAAAGCTTCTCTAACCATGGAGGTGTGATGTCTAATACTAGTTTTCCATTTGAATCCACACATCTAGTGTCTGGATCATAGTAATGAGAAATTTGAGAATCAACACTGGGCATTGAACAACTTGGGGAAATCCTACCACATGGGCTAGGTCAGATGCAACTATCCTCCTAGAATGAGGTGTGACATCTTGTGAGAAGGTTTTTGAGTTAAACTAAACCAAATCAATGTGTCTGAGGTATGTTTCTGTGATGTTTGCTAGTTCACTTTTGAACTTAGACACTTTAGGGATACCTTGGAACTTATACTTCATAGTGATAGGTGGTTCTCTCTTTGCAATTTATTTCTTCTTCTTCCCTTTCTCTATAGCCTCAGTGGAAACACTCTCTTGGGTAACATCTTCTATAGATTTTTTAAAGTCCAAGATAGTTTCCTCACTTGCTTGAGTAGCTGCTTCAAGTTATAGCATTTAATTGTACTTGAAGAGGCATAGGAGGGAGTAAAAACCAAAGAAAATCTAAATCTACATAAAATTTTGATCATTTTGAGAGTTTTGTCAATTTTTGGGTTTTCGAGCCCATTTTGGACTTTTTGACCAAGTCTAATTGTGCTCTTAGGGCCCGAAGTCTTACTAGGAATCCATTAATTTTTTCTCAGGCCTTTGGTTAGTGGGAGGATATTGGTTTTTTTGTCATTTCTATCTTTTATCTTTAGGGTCTAAAAATCCTCTCGGGGCCTGAGATCCTAATCGGACTCTCTACGAGGAATTGTGAATTTAATAGTGGGATGTGGGGCTCTGATAGGTTTTGGGACATTTGAGATTAGAGAAAAAAGTCCCTTCGGGACTTGATGTCTTGAAGGAACTTCCTTTTGGAAGGTTTTCTAAGAAAGTGGAGTCCACGCAGGAAGCAAGACTCCAAACATATTTTGGCTATCTTAATTCACGGTCAAAAGTGCAATTCGGACCTAGAATCCCACTTGGACCTTATTTTACTTATCATATAAGTCAAACACTCCTATGGGGCATGGAAGCATAGGTGAACATGGGTTCGATGGTTTCAAAAGTTTAGGACCAAAAGTCCCATCGAGAGCTGAGGTTTTGACAGACTTTCTTTCAGTGACTAATACTTCAGTAGGCAAGGCCTCGACGGAATTTAGGACTTTGGGTTCTAAGGTGTTAGGGTCCTAAGATCCTTTTGGGACTTGAAGTCCCAAAAGAATATTTCATTTTGGATGAATTTTTCTAAGTCTTTTAATGTGGCGAGAGGAGCGGGGCCCCAAGAGAATTTAGAACTTTTGGTTCTACATCCTTGGAAACCTAAAATCCTTTCAGGACTTGAAGTCCCAAAGGGATTTCCTTACTTAACACTTTATGTAGACCTACGAGGGGTGGGATCATAAACAAGTTTAGGTCCCTTTATATTGAGGTGAAATATCCTTCCAGGACCCGAGGTTCTGAAAGGATATGTTTAAAGAATTTCATGAACTTATGACTATATTTTTTGAAAACTCAAAGCCAGGGTTGGATTTCCAACCCTGGAGTCCATTTATTCAAACCTAAAACTGAAAGGAAAACCTAGCCAAGAAGGAAAAACACATAAAAATGACAAAAACCCTAAACCTAAAACAACAACAGAACCTAAATTGGAACATAAAGAATGAATTAAAAACCTAAACTAAACATAAACAAAACAACAACATAATTCAAATGTTTAAACCAAACCAAACAAAGAAAAGATAAGAGAAAGATAAGGAATGAGAATGAACCCCCCTTACTGGGAATCAATGATGGTCAAGGGATGAAAAACATGGGAAGAAAATAAGAACAATGACCTCCAACTTCCAAAATCTCTAGCTCAATCGACCCAAGATCTTCAAATATTTGCAGGTTTGGATGCAATAAGCTTAATGGAGCTCTGAGAGTTGAAAATAATGAATGCACAAGCATAAAGTGAGGATAAAACATCAAGCAAAGGATTAAATACATTCGTATTTAATCCTTCGTACCACAATAAATGTGGTAGGTCAAGGGTGGAAGCACAGAGGGAAATCAAACTTTTGGACTAAAGTCTAAAAGTTTGAAAAGCTGATTGGGGCTCGAAGTCCCAATCAGACTCTCTAGAAAGACTCTAAAATCCATAATGGACCTAATGCCTAGAGTTTTAGGAGTTAAAGAACTCCTAGAACAAGTTCACAAAAACACTCAAAACACTTTCTTTGAAAAGGAAAAAATGCCTAAGTTGAAACTTAGGACTTTAAAAAAAAACAAAATGAACAACAAAAGGAAAACAAAGAAAGAAGAAAAAGAAGGGGGCCCCCCAACTAGACAACAAAGGTGGGGTGTGTATGCAGGGCATAATAGGTAGAAGGTGTACAAACATCCTCCATTGTGTGAAGGTGGGTAGAGGGGGTTTTAAGGTGCATCTTTTAGGATCTCTATTGGGTAGAGGATAGTTGTGGTTGTGGTTGTGTGTCTGTGAGTTTTGTTGCAGGTAGAAGAAACCTATAACTGTAAAGGGCATATGCTCTAAAATAAATATATGTTATGTTTTGATGTCATGCTTGTAGGTGTGTGCAGGTTGTTGAAGTGAAGTTGTAGATTGTGTGAGTTGCAGGTGGCTAAGATGTCAAATAGGAAGAGTATGAGGTTGGCCTTGGGAAGGGATTTAGGAATTTCTTTACTTGTGAGGAGAGAGAGAGAGAGAAGATTAAGAGCTAAGCTTAACAATATGCAGAAGGCACTGAAAGTTTTAAGAGAGAGTAAAGTAGAGATTGAATAAAGAAAATAAGAGAAGAATAGGGTTAAGGGTGAGTCTTATTATCTTCCTGATAATAATTCATTTGCAGGTAAATCCGTGTGTGTAGAAAAAGATGAGGGAGAAAGAGCAGAGTGCCATTTTGATGACATTGAAGAAGAAGATGAAAGTGCAGCAGCAAGAACATGTCTTGTGGAAGGCATGAAGTAGTTAGTGAAAGAGGATGAAGATGAAAGTGTAGCAGCAGGAACATGTCTTGTGGAAGGCATGAAGTAGTTAGTGAAAGAGGATGAAGATGAAAGAGGAGAAGATATTATAGCAAAGAATAATGAAGAATAAAAATTTGTAGAGACAAAGAAGAGTGAGGTTTCAATAGACATTTATCCTTAGAAGGACATATTGGTACAAGCAGAGAATGATGAGGAAGGAGTTGCAATAGTAGTAGAGAAGGAAAAGATTACCAAAGTAATGGTTAAATTTTTTGATTTTTATAACAAAGAGGATGATAATGAGTTGTATGTAGATAAGGTGGTGAGGGTGGATGAGGAGGTGAATGCAGAAGAGAAGATGATTTTTTTTTTTATGATCTTGTTAGTATAGGTGTATGCAGGTGTTGTAGAGGATGTTGTAGAGGATGGTGGTGGAGGATGGATTATGGTGGGTTGAATCCCATGAGAGAAGGGAAGAGAGGAAATCACAATTAGAGGAGGAGGTTAGCTCATGGTGGATTAATTTCCATGAGAGGAAAGATGAGGAAAGAGCAGAGTCGATGGAGAAGGATGAAATTGTCCCAACCAAATGCGGGAAGAGGAGAAAGAAGATTGTTTCTAAAACCTATTGTAGTGATGGAGTTTGTTTTAGGGTTTTTACAACTTGGAAGGGTAATTCAATCATCCAACTCTATTTTATGAGCCATGCTCACAAAATTCTTCTTACTTGGCATATCTAATGCCGGAGCATTTGGGTCCATAGGCAATCTTGCATCGCCAAAAATATTTTTAGTTTTAATTTTATTTTTTCTTTGATTTGGTTGTTTTAATCATCTCTCTACATCAAGAAACTTTTGATTTGGTCAAATTTGCAAAAATAAAGATTTCACCTAAACATAATTTTAATGCTTTGCGGGCAGTTTTATGGAAATCATTATTTTTCAAAATCCATGAGGACTGGAGACAAATTCTTTTATAGGAATCTTTAAAATTGTATTTTATCAAATTTAGCAAGTTTTTGTGGCCATATTCTTCACTAGTTGAGAGAAATTAATTTTCTTTACTTTTGCCTGATAAGTTACAAAAACAATTCATTCTAGAGATTTTTAAAAAGTTGGAGTAAAATGGTTTTACAGTGGTCTTCGGGAGGTTATTCTACTCAAATTCGCTAGATTTAATGCAAAAATAAGTACCTAGTCATAAATTATGTAAAAAGTCATTTTCTATGCTTTTTGGGCATCTGATGAAAATAAAAGGCACTTGAAAACATGAGAGAGTAGCCGCCTAAGAGAAAAACATGGATTTGTTGTTCTAGACAACAAATTTTCATTTCTAAAATAAGGTGAACTAATTAAAGGATATGTTTTTAAAAATTAACTATTACAATACCACTTTTCTAGGACTTCTAGGCACCTATTTTTGGAGAAAGAATCTACAGTTTTTAAATTGAAACAACCTCCTTTTATGAGGCATTAAAATTTAAGGTGGTACTCCATTTTTTTAATGTTATATTTATGAAGTAGCTAAATAGTGGAGATGGTGCCATAGAAAGGTAGAGGAAGGTGTTGAAACTCATTTTAGCACCTTTTTTCATCTATTTTATTTGATATTTTTTATTTGGAGGAATAGTGAAGGGGAGCTAAGAAGAGGAAGTGGAAAATGATAGAGAGCTACTAGAGGTGCAACCAAAAAAAGAAGGGGGAGATGAAATTAAAATTATGAAATACATTGTTTCTTGTAGATTGAGCGGATGAGGACATGAAGGCCATAATGTCACATGTTTTGTTGTAGAATTTTTGTAATTCTTCAGTTGTGAATTAATTAAATCAATGAGAGTTTGCATTCCATTTTTATTTTACCTCCAATTTGTGATGTGTTGTGTAATAGCCACTTGGTTTTATGGTTTGATAAATTCCTTGATCCTTGATCTACGTCACAAATCTATAAATCCAAGCCTCCTCTCTCATCCAAGGCATCAATAAGAAATATTTGTAGGTACATGCTATCATACTAACCTGAGTATATTAGAGAAACTCAACAAAGCAAATCATCATCAAGAACTTCATCAAAAGGAGCCATCATTCATATCAAGGAAATATATGAGCTTTTGTTTAGTCTTGCATTTTCTCTAGTTTCCTTTCCTTTCATGCTCTAATCCAAGGTAGAGGTAGTCTAGTAGCTTAGGTTGTATTTCTAGATTAGATTTTTCCCCCTCTATAATATCCAATTCCAAGCCACTTGGCCCCATGGATATAACAAAAGGAGGTGCTTGAGGGCTTACAAATATCCACAGAAACAACAAAGGGGATTGGAAACACCTAGATAGATAAGGCCAGATCCAATGGGAAGACCCTGATATAAGAGGTACCATGAAAAGTGACCTAGTTTGGGCTCCAAAATGGTTAGTCAAACAATTTAAAATTTGTAGTACAATTGAGTGGTAGTGGACTAAAGGTTTCTCTTGATATTAAGTTTCTAAACCATGGGAAAGTGGGGAGAAAGGGAAGAATACCCCTAGAAGGTCTTGTAGTTCCTAAAGGAAGTGTCCATATACCACTTCCAATCCTTCTACCGAGGTACAATGCATTGAATCCAAATCTTATGCACCATTTATAGAAAAATAGACTCCATAATGATTTGAAATGACCCAATATCTTTGTTCCAAGCCTATATCTAGCTTGAAACTTTGGTCAAGATAGCCAATTCTTAGTGGCTCTTGAACAGAGGTATGAAATGAAGCAAATCCCATTCTTAAAGAGCTTTAGCACATGGACCTAGGGAACTTTGGAAAGAGGTCAACCCTTGCAAGTAATCATATGAGACAACCAAAATGATTGTTCGTTGAAAGAAATATCATAACTAAAATGCTTCCCTTTCCAAATAAGCCAAAATTTAATACCTTTCCAAGCCTTCTATTTATACTTTTGCCAACAAAAGTGCCTTGAATTTTCATTGGCTCCTTAAAGATGCGAATGGAGTGAAGACCTAGACCTTGCCATGCCCATCAACTACTAATTAAAAACAGACATGCATGATGTTTAAATCTAATGATTATATTTTACATTAGAAGGTACTTAATTCTAGGGTTTGAGATCAATTAAATTTTTTTTGAATAGTTGTATGGTTTTCATTTTCTTCTATCTATTGAGCTCTACTTTCCTCTTTAATGGATTCTAGTAGAGGGTGGGAATTCCACCTCTTTAGATCTAGTTCTAGATCATATGTTTGTGAAAAATAAATTGATGTAGCAATAGTAGTAATTGGTAAGAATGAATTGGAATCTGCTACATTCATGTTGACTCTAGAAGAATCCCCAATTATTAATATTAATCATGATGAGTTCAAGAAAACTATTTCAACATTCCAAGGTCATAGCTTGATTTGTGGGTTCCTTAATCCTCAAGTCTCTTTGGAGGAATCAGTTCTTTGGGCAAGGAAGAATCAAAAGTCTCAAGGAGTATATTAAATCCAATCTTGTGCTAAAAGGTATTTCATAGCTAGTTTTGCAATGAATCAAATAGACATGGATCATTTGAAGAAGGTTCATATTTATTTTGAAATGCTACCCTTCTTATGACGCATTGGCATGTGGGGTTTAAATCTTCAAAAGAAATCCCTATGACTACCTATTTCAATTTTGATGTATGCTCTTCCTCAAGTGTTATAATCTCCATATGTCTTTGAGACAATTTCTAGTTACTTTTATACAACCATTGATATTTAAAAAGCACTCCATAGGTATGGTATTTTTTTTTATGCAGGAATATGTGTGGAAGTGGATCATGTCTCTTCTTCCATTCCTAAGAGTATCACTATGTGTGCTAGAGATTTTTAATGGTCTTAGGCTCTAGATTATGAAAGGTTTCCTTTTATATGTAGATGATGGCATTAATATGGTCATTTCATTCTAGGAATACACTAGCTTTCAAAGAAATACAAAAAATGAGAAAAAGAAAGTTGAGAAAAAATAGGCACAGAGGGTTTCACATTTCCAAATGAAAAACAAACTTTCAACATTAGAAATTTTATTTCTCTAAACGTTAAGGATAATGTGGGTTTACCTTCTAACTCTAGGAAGGAGGAAAATCATAAATAAGATTTACATTAGAATGAAGGGACAAGCAATAAGGAAATGCTCAATGAATTTGAATTCAAAGTGATCTGGAACAACTTTTGGTTGAGAAAGAATCTATAGATTTTTGGAAGTTAGAGATGCAAGAGAAATAAAAAATACCTCTTAGCTTAGCTTTACCATGCAAAAATTCAATTAAATAATAAGGCCCCGCAAGATTATTTGGAGGGTTGTATCTTAGAGAAAGAAAGTGTAGAAAAACTAACTCCCAATAGATGACTAGTAAAGAGGGAGGGAGATTTTGGGCACAACAAGGTGGGGAGACCTAGTGGGTATATTGCATTACAAAATACAACTATGGAAAATGTTATAATTGGAAATCAATGCCAATTAGAGTTTGTGTTTGTTGGAACCAATAAAACCAACATTGATCAATAACAATGCTCTCTTGGAACATAAAGAGATTAAATTCCACATCAAAAAATCTTTTACTTTAGACTGTCTCAGAGAAATACAACTCATAGATTATTATGTTACAAGAACTAAATCTATGAATATGGATAATTTTAAACCTTTCTCTAGGTCCTCTAAGAAATGGTGTGTTTTAATCACATAGGTAGTGGGCTTGCTACAATCAAGAATAATGTGGAGGTTTTATTACTGAAATCCTTTCTTCTAATTCATGGATGATTCTTCAAGTTAGTTGTGTGTATTCTATGTAAACTTTATGTCTTGTTAATGTTTATGTCTTGTTCAAGTTAGTTAGTGGGACAAATATGGATTGTGGCTAGAGATTTTAATTCTAGACTTGATTATTGTGAGAAGAAAAGGGTGCTAAAATAAAGGAGATAACCAAAATTTCACTTCTTTCTTAACAGATTTTTATTTGTGGGATGTTAAACCTTAGAATGATTGGTTTGCTTTCTTTAATAGAACAAAGGGACAAGATAATATTTTGGCTAGATTAAATAGGTTTTTCCCTCTACCTCCTAGCTACAAATAGATATTATTTTAATTATGAGGTTCTAATGGAAATGGGTTTTTACCATTGGCCTATTTTCTTAACCTTGTTGATGATAGTTTTCCAAGAAAGATTCCCTTTAGGTTTGAGAAAGGTGGTTGTCACATAAGGACTTGGATGAAGTCATCTAAACTTTCTTGAATGGTCCTCATTCCATTTTTTGTACTGTAATGTACATTTTACCCAAGAAGTTAAATTTCTTAAAGATTCTTCTTGAGTATTGGAATAGATATGTGTTTAAAAATATTTTTCATAGTCATAGTAAAAAAATAACATAGAAAATAGAATGGTTGAAATTTAAACATAAAAACACGTTGGTTTTGGCCACTAAAGCATTCAAAGATGAGGAGAAAGAGGTGGATTCTTATCTTGATGAGACTTATAGATGTGAAGAAATATTTTGGAAACAAAAATCTATACTAAAATGGATTAATGATGAGGGTCATAATACAAAGTTTTCTCATATTTCCTATAAAAGGAGAAGACACAAGAACTTTATATCTAATTTGGAATTAGATGGAGGACTAATAAGGGATCATTAGTCTCTATTTGGCATAATATATGTAAATTCGAGATAAATTGGATAGGGAAGAAAAGCAATCTCTTTTCCTTAATTCTATTCCTTCCAAGATTAGCGTAGAGGAAAATAAAATCTTGTTGATGAGGATATCCTTAGAAAAAGTTAGATGTACTCTTTTTGGCATGGATGGAGATCGTCCTTCTGGGCCTCATAGATTTCCTTCTTATTCCTTTCAACATTTTTGGGATATCATGCTTAAACATATTTTGGAAATGGTGCAAAAATCCATGGACTAAAGATAGATTCTAAAGGCAATGAACTCTACTTTTCTTTCTCTTATTCCAAAACAGAAGGATTCTCTAAAAGCTAAAGATTTAAGGCCTACATCACTTTGCAATACCATTTATAAGGTCATTTCTAAGATTATTGCTAATAGACTCAAATCTCTCCTTGTTTAATTTTTTAAGGGCAAGGGATATTCATTAAAGGCCAATAGATAATAAATGGTATTATCTTAGTTCATGAAATGATACACTTTTACATTGTTAGTAATATAAAAGGTGTGCTCGTGAAATAAGACATTGCAAAATCTTATGATCATGTTAGTTGGAGATTCCTCAATAGAATTCTACAAAAATATGGTTTTGTTAATGACCAGATGGAATGGGTCATTGGGTCTTATTCTTTTGCCCTATTTCCTATTCTTGTTAGTGGATTTGCAAAAGGTTTTTTCTCTTCCTTTTACAATATTTAGCAAGAGAATCCCTTATCTCCCTACTTTTTAATCCTTATGGCTTAATCTCTAGGAAAATTTATAAGTTCTATTAAAATAAAGGGTTCCTTACATGGACTTAAAGCTTCATTCATAGAGAATGACATCACTCATCAACAATTTGTGGATGACAGTACGATTTTTCCTTCCCCTCTTATATTTGAAATAAAGATAATTAGAGACTTTTTATCACATTATGAACACACTTTTGGTCAGCTTGTGAATAGAATAAAATATTCAATTTTCATTCTTGATGTTGGGGATATGGAGCAAGATTTTCTTTATAGATGTCTTTGCTTTAGAAAAGGCTCTTTTACTAATTTCTAACTTGGTTTCTTGCTTTTCTATGGAAGGAACAACAAATTTCTATAGATCTTATTTTGGACAGTTTTGTAAAATTGTTGGCTAAATGGAAAGTTGGATGACTTTCACCAACTGGAACATTGATTCTGCTCAAACATATCTTTCAAGCTATTCCTTTCTATTTATTTTCACTTTTTTAAGCTCCGGAAAGTATCATTGGAAAAGTCAATTCAGTAACGAGGGACTTCTCTAAAAAGGTTCAAGGAATCAATTTAAATTTCCCATGTTATTTAGGAATGACATTTGTATAAGTAGAGATAAAGGAGGCCTAGGGATTAAAGATGCTTAGATTTTTAATGAAGCCTTATTAGATAAGTGAGTTTGGAGAATCATTTCTTCTATCAACAAGATTGAATTCATATTCTAAAAATTAAATATCTCAATGGTGCACGAGCCCTTTGACCAATTTGAAGATCATTCATTGACCAACACTGCTTTAGGAAATTCCCTTTATTTAAAGTCTCTTTACATATCTTATAACTCACTAGGAATCCAAAGTTAAAGATTATTGGGAAGAAAATGCTAAAAGCTATGGTATATCTAGATCCTTGAAACCTTTACTTACTATCTGCGAGGTTGATGAAAGAGATCATCTTAATCTATCTATGTTATTGAAAAATTTTAAGCCTACTTGAAACCTCAAGAGAGTTAATCTGGGTTGTAATCTTAAAGGTGATTGGAGATACATAGTCAAGGATGGATATGAAAAACTAATGATATCAAAGATTACTCTAAAAGATGTTAATGATCTCAAGTAGCCTATTAATGTGGGGTATTTCTCAAATCCCTAGCATTCCATGAAAGAACAATCATTTTTGAGGAATAAGGAAATGAGAATCTAAACTGCAAATAACCGTAGATTCCACCAGTATTTCTCTTATTATCTTTACTTTATCCTGATCTCTTCGCACTTGAATACAACATTTGGATTTAGTAATCCCATTTAAAGCATTTTAGTCAGGCCATGAAACATTTGGATATTTTTTTTGTTTCCTTAATAGAGATAAAAATAGGAAGTCTGAAGGCACATTGGATGATATTCAATGGATGGGATGAAAGCCCTGACGTAGCTTGTTGAAATTTCCCAGCATGGTTTGTTTAGAGATTCTGCCATTTGATGAAAGCGACTGTAAAAGATTTCTGAAAAACTACACGTATTATTCTTAGTCTTTGTGTGTGCGTTTGTTTTCTTCCCATAAAATCCTTTTCCTGGTTTTGTTTTCTTCACATACATCAGAAAAATGTGCATGTGTCTCCCTACTTTGAAACTGTTAAAACCATAGTTGAAACCAAAGGTGTAACGCAACACAGAGACATTTTGGCTCTAATATTATTCTTCTGGGCAAAGAGGATTTTTTTCTTTGTTATGGTGAAGCTTGTCTTCCACTCCAATTTATAGAACTTCCATTAGATTTTCAAAGGCTGATAGGAAGCTTGTTTGATCCTTATTTTGTTCGTATACAGATATTTCTTTTTTTGATAGAGATAAAAAGTCTGATGGCACGTTGCTTGAAAATGTGAAAGTGTCTGCTTTAAATTAATGCTTTAAATTAAATTAAAGTCTGATGGCACGCAGCTTGAAATTTCCGCTAGCACGGTTTGAAGATAATATAGAGGTTGATGGCGATATTTACACTTATCTTTATACATTCATTTTATATAAAGACACATTATTCTTAGTCTTTCATATGGGTATGTTTTCTTCCCATAAAATGTTTTTCCTGGTTTTGTTTTCTTCACATACATCAAAAAAATGTGCATTGAAAATATTAACACCTATTTATTAAGTCAATGTACCATACACATTGAAATATAGTGTCTATATTAGGAATAAAAACATTTAATATATGACAATGACTGCCACGAGTTCTCTTCATGAACACTAAAGAAATATAGAGATTTAGAGTGGATGTCTTATCATTTGGTTTGTATCCATTGAGTAAATGTTCACAAAAAGTGTTTTTTTTTTCACTTAATAATAAATACACTTCACAAACATCAAGCTTTTATGGAAGTCCATCTCTTGCTCTAAAGCTCTCATTTTGGCATAGGTGGGGAGGATGTTGGCAAAGGTTGTATAATTAGTGTTCCATGAGATTACATTTCTTTGAGACAACTTGTCAAATAGTTCACATGCCTTGTGTGTGCTTCCACATTTTGCATTCATGTTCAATTATGTTTTGATGGATGTTGACGCCTTGTTCTAAAGCTCCTATTTTGGCACAAGTTGGGAGGAACCTATCAAATGTTATGGAGTTAGGCCTTATGCATGTCAATTGCATTTGCTTAAAAGTTTCCAAGGCCTTTTCACTAAACTCATTTTCACATATCCTACAATCATGCCAGTCCATGAGACCACATCTTTGTGATGCATTTTATCAAACAATTCACATGCCTTGTGTATGTTTCCACATTTTGCATACATGTCTACTAGGGCACTTGCAACAACAACATGGGATAAAATATTACTTTTGATTACGCTTTTATGAAAGTCCATCCCTTGTTTTAAAGCTCCCATTTCGACATAGGTGGGAGGATGTTGGCAAATGTTGTGGAATTTGGCTTAATGCCTTCCAATTACATTTTCTTAAAAGTTTCCAATGCATTTACAATAAACTCATTTTGTGAAAGGAAGCAAGGTATGCGGAAACAACTTCCTACACTAATCTAATGAGGAAAGTTAAGCAAATTTTAATCTTTACTAGTTACAGGTTATTAGATGCACATTAACAAAAAGGTAATAACACATCAAAAACAAGTACAATGCTCACAACACAAGATATACCTAGGGAAAAGCCTTTCAGGTAAAAAATCCCACACTCCAAAACCTGCACAATATATTATCAAATTAAAAGATGATTACAACACACTTGCAATGCAACCTCTTCTAGAAATACACAATGTCGATTCTCATTTGCATCCCATGACCTTTCACATTCTCTAGCCACTTATCTATCAAGCCTCCTTGACAGTTATCCAATGTTAGTTTTTTCCATGTCAGCCAAGAACAAACTAATTGCTGACGCCTTTATTGAATATAGGGTGTTTTTTGCTTCAGGGGCATTGCCCCCAGCAGCCCCCGCTGGGGACATTGCCCCCAGACCCCTATCTTGGGCTTTGCCCCTGGGTCAGACCCCTGGGGGGATAAGCCTCCCGGGCCCTGCAGGAGGGGCTTTGCCTCCCCTACACTCCCCTGTTAATTATTTTGGGGGGAAAATGTAGCGGACAAAGTCAACAAAATTTACCTTGTTGCATGTATCCACAACCCTACATCATGATCAGTCACAACATACTAACAACTTGTCACACCTAAGATTTCAACTCTTACATGTCATAGAATCTGTCATAACTCATAACACATAACCACAAGGTGTCGACACATAGAAAAACTATGTCAAGTCAACATGGGATGCCTACCTCCTCATATGAAAACAAAATTTACATAGAAAATTACAATAGTAGGCAAGAATAAATAAATACAACATTAGGAACTTGCAAAGGTTGAGACACCTTAATTCCCAACATTCTTCCACTTGTTGAACACCTTTCAAGAGCCAATAGAATGACAAAATTTAACTGCTAGGGGCTAAGAGGCTCATAGATTTTGAACACCATCTGAACTTCTCCATGGTCATAGGTTTTGTCAAGGCATTTGTAACATTAGTGAATGTGCCAACTTTCTCCAAATTCACCTTCCCATCCTCTACCATGTCATGAACAAAATGGTACTGGACATCAATATTCTTCATCCTCACGTGGAAAGTAGGATTCTTTACCAAACATATGGCACTCTAACTATCACAACAAATGGTAATCTTCCCTACAACAAACCTGACATTAGAACACAATCTTTTAAACCAAATGTCTTCTTTATAAGCATGAGTTGCAGCCATTTACTCTGCTTCAGTAGTGGACAAAGCGACCACAGGTTTCTGCTTGCTCATCCAACTAATAGAACCACCTAACATAATGAATACATAAAAGCACTCGTGAATCTCTTACTAACAATGTCACCTGTCCAATTTGAATCAACAAATCCTCAAATACAAAGTGAATGCCAATCCCTTATAAGATAACCATGATAACATAAGTAATACTTGGAAGCACCCCACAAGTATCTAAACACTCTTCACTGCATCCCAATGTACCCCATCCAGGATTAGCAATAAATCAACTAAAGACTCCCATTGCTTGGGCAATGTATGGTCTTGTACAGACCATAGCATACATCAAGATATACCAGCTGCACTAGCATAAGGAACTCTATTCACATCCTCCATATCAGAAGGTGACTTCAGACAATCTATAACAAATAACTTTGTCCACATCATAACATGAACAATCAACGGTCTACAAGCTTCCATGTTGAATCTTTCCAACATGGTGTTTACATACTTACTTTGGCCTAACCACAGTTTTATGTTAGCTCTATCTATTCTAATTTGCATTCCCAAGATGTATCTGGTTGCCCCTAGATGTTTCATCTCAAACTGTGCTGATAATTGGGACTTCAAATCAGAAATCAAATTCTTACCATTCCCAATGAACAACATATCATCAACATATAATGCAATAATGAGAATGCGATCATTATCCATCTTAAAGTGAACACAATAATCTGATTTTGATCTCAAAAATCCCAAACTCAACACAAAGCCATCAAATTTCTGGTGCCACATCCTAGGAGATTGCTTCAAACCATACAAAGACTTTTTCAACTTGCAATCTAGATTTTCTTTACCTTTTACCATGTAGTGTTCTGGTTGTGACATATTGATTTCTTCCTCCAAGTCACCATGAAAGAAAGTTGTCTTCACATCTATTTGTTCAACTTCTAAATCGTATGATACAACTGATAAGAAGAATTTGATAGATGTCAACTTTGTAATAGGAGATAAAACCTCACCATTATCTATTCCCTCAACCTGGGAATAACCCTTTGCGACCAACCTTGCTTTAAACTTCTCAACACTACCATTTGAACCAAATTTCTTCTTGAACACCCATTTGCATACAATAGGTTTACATCCATTAGGCAAGGGCACTAGATTTCCCAAGTATTGTTTTTCTCCATGGAAGCCATCTCTTCTTCCATGGCCTCTTTCTAGGAATATGCATCACTCATACCCATAGCCTCGCTTACAGTCCTAGGCTCATCAATGTTAGAAATCAAAGAAAAAATACATCTAGAATCATGCAATGAATAACCAAACCTATCATGTTGTTGCCTTATCTATGTGGACCTCCTCAAATATTGAGGTTGAGGTTCTTCATCTTCTTCTAAAATTTCAAAGCTACTAGAGCTCTCATCTTCATCATGTCTAACAGATGTCTTCAGTTCAACTTTCTCAGGGGTGGAAGGAAGCTGAACCATGTGCATACTCTTTCTCTTCTTATTTCTCTAGCTGTAGAACAACAGAAGAAGGATTGAGGTCTATGAAGATCACACTTCTACTATACAGACTCTCTCAGCCACTAGATCCCAAAGCTTGTACCCTTTCACATCGATGCCACAATCGTTGAAGATACACTTCACAACCTTGTTCTCCAACTTAAACCTCTTCTCCTTAAGCACATGTGCATATGCCTCACAACCAAATACTCAAATGTGTCTCAATGAAAGATTTTTACCAAACCACACCTCCATAAGTGTCTTATCAACAAGTGCTGATGTAGAAGACCTGTTAACTAGGTAAAAAGTGATAGCAACAACTTCATCTTAGAACTTTTGTTCAAGGCCAACTCCACTTAGCATACTCCTTGCCCTCTCCATCAACGTTCTACTCATTCTCTCTACAACTCCATTCTGTTGAGGGGTATATAGAGTTGTCTTGTGCCTCTCAATCATGTATTCTTTATAGAACTTGTTAAAATCTACTAAACAAAAATCACCACTATTATCAGTCCTCAAACACTTAATCTTTCTATCCTTCTAATTCTCTATAAGAGCTTTGAACTCTTTGACTCTACTAAAGACTTCATATTTGCTTATAAGGAAATACACCCATGTCCTTCTACTATAATCATCAATGAATGAAACAAAGTAAACAGATTTTGAAATTGAGGGAACATTAACTGGACCAAACATATCAGAATGAATCAAATCCAACACCTAAGAAGATTTGTGAGAACTGGAATAAAACTGAACACGATTTTGTTTGTACCATAGATTACAATACATGCACTTCCTCTATTTCTTCAGTCTTAAATCCAACGGCACTTGTTACTCTCCAATCTAATAAAAACATAGTACAAATGTCCTTATAAAAAGGGGTTGCATTCTAGGGAAAGATAACCGACAGAATATCAACTTTCAGATCTATGATCAAATGATGGACGGTCCATATTCACAATGATAAAATATAAATAAAATGAGGTTTCGAGGGTGCTTCCCTGAACCTGCACTGAGGCACACGGCCCCCAGACCCCCCACCAGGGGGTGATCCCCCCAGACCCCTTGCAAGGGGGAAACCCCCTATGATGCCCCTGTCACGAATGAATGAGCGTCGTGTACCGAATATAAACATACGGCTGAAACAAGATCGCTGCTGGTGAAACCTTTCATCCTTTATGGGTGATTTACAAACAATATTAGGAGTAATTAATTACATAGGATTTACAAGTTGATGGCACCTTAATCCTAACACAATCTTTAGGTGGGAGTCATCACCCAAGTACACCTTCCCACCATCATGTTCTTCATACCTTTAAAACCAACCTTGATGGTAGGTCATGTGAAAAGATGCACTAGAGTCAATAATCTATACATCCTCAAATGCATGTGTTTCCAAGGCAGTGGCAAACTCTTCTCCATCATCCTGAGAGGACTTGTCAGAATCTAAATCATCATTCTTTTTCTTTTTCTTTTTCTTCTTCTCCTTGTACTCCTTGCAGAAGTGACTGGGTTTTCTGTAGTTCCAATATAGAGCCTTGGACTTCCAAAGAGACTTGGATCTCCCATGGGATTTGGATCTTCCTTTTTCTTCTTTCTTCTTGTCCTTTTTCTTCCCTTTCTCTTTATATCTACCATGAACTGCAAGAGCTTCCTTAGTTGACTCGAAAGATTTTCTCCACATCTCTTCAAACAACAACAATGAAACCACTTCATCCATCTTGAAGATGGTAGTGGCACTCCCAATGGCCATAACAAGGTGGTCCCACGAATCTAGTAATGAACACAATAATCTCATACATTGATCCTCCTCCTCCATCTTCACACCAATAGAGGTCAACTAGGCAACAAGCATATTGAAAATATTCAAGTGATCAACGAAAGATCCTCCATCTTCCATCCTCAAAGAATACAATTTCTTTTGCAGGAATAACTTTTTCACCAAGGATTTAGCCTGATAAACATCTCCAAGTTTCTTCCAAAGATCTTTTGTAGTCATGTCTTCATGGATATTCAGGAGCATTGAATCAGCCAAACAGAGTCTTATCAGACCCTTAGCCTTCTAATCCATCAGATCCCAATCTTCTTGTTTCATGCCCGATGGCATGGTTCCACCAATAAACTTGTCCTTCATATTGAGTTTCCACAACTCAAAATTACCTCCATTAAACTTCTCTATCTCAAACCTCCCATCTGTGCTCGTCATCTCTTTCCTACAACAAATATTTCAAAATCCTCTACAAAAGCTCCCTCTCAAAATGAAGATCAGCTCAAAAAACCCTCTACCCAACAACTAGAACCAAAGGTGATCAGGCTCTGATACCAACTGAAAGGAAGCAAGGTATGCAAAAACTACTTCCTACACTGATCTAATGAGGAAAGTTATGCAAATCTCAATCTTTACCAGTTATAGGTTATTAGATGCACATTAATAGAAAGGTAATAACACATAAAAAACAAGTACAATGCTCACAATACAAGATATACATGGGGAAAACCCTTACGAGTAAAAAACACCACTGCAAAAGATGCACAATGTATTATCAAATCAAAAGATGATTACGCAAACTCTTTCAGGAGTACACAATGTCAATTCTCATTTGCATCTAATAACCTTTCACATTCTCCAACCACTTATTTATCAAGCCTCTTTGGCGGTTATCCAATGTTGTTTTTTCTATGTCAACCAATAACAAATTAACTACTGATGCCTTTATTAAATATAGGACATTTTTTTCTTTGGGGGCACTATCCTCAGGCCCCAACCAGGGGCGCTATCCCCAACAACCCTCGCTGGGGGTGTACCCCCAGACCCCTACCGTGGGCTCCACTCCTGGGCCCCAGCCAGGGGATAATCCCCCTGCACTCCCCGTTAATTATTTTTTTGGTAAACTGTGGTTGACAAAGTCACCAAAATTTATCTTGCTGCATGTACCCGCAACCCTGCGGCATGATCAATTACAACATACTAACAACTTGTCACACCTTTCATTTCAGGTCTTACATGTTATAGAATATGTCATAACTCATCACACATGACCACAAGGTGCCAACACATGGCAAAACTATACCAAGTCAACATGGGACACCTACCTCCTCATATGAGGACAAAATTTACATAAAAATTACAATAGTAGGCAAGAAAAAATAAATACAACATTAGGAACTTGCAAAGGTTGAGACACCTTAATTCCCAACATTTTGTGCATATCTTGCAATCATTATAGTCCATGATGGAATGAAAATATTTCAAGGAACATTGACGAATCTTTCTACACAAAGAGTAGGCCATTACAGAAAATTAGGAAAAATGCATACCTAATATCGACATGTATGTGATTGCTTGTTGCTGAGTGATTGGGGTGAGCAAGTCTTTGATAAACATCTTCATTTGATTCAACTATGTTTTCAACTCATATTTAGCCTATTTATCTTTCTGCATTCCCTCCTTCACTACATCCACCACTAAATCCAAGGAGTTTATTTGTTCATTTGGGTCTACTTACCTAGATTTACACTTGTAATATGATAATCTTTGGATAAGAGTTCCTTGTCATCTTTGTCAGCTATAGAAGTTGCAATTTTTGCAATCCTTTCCCTGTGCTTATTGACTTTGACAAAAGATAAGGTCCTAGGCTTCTTCTTTGACTTATTCTTATCCACCTCTACCATCATATCCTATAGGCTTAAAGGTTTAACAACTATTTGTTGCCTCTTTTGCAGGTTCAAATTTAACCATGAGGGGACTACAAGAGGTGGCAGCTGATTTTGTAGTATTTGTCTATCTAGTTGCTACTTTGCATCATTGCCTTCTTTGTTTTCAATCTTCTCTTCTTCCTCAATATTCTCTTCCTATCCAGTTTTTTCTTCCTCCTTAGTTTTCTCCTCCTCTTCAATGGACTTTGTTATTTCAGCATGTTTCTCTTGTTGTTCAAGAGTTCTAATGAGTTCTTGTTGTTCTTCAACATTCATGACATGCTCCTCCATTTGCTATTGTGCCTTGTCCACATCATCCAAAAAAAATGAGTTGAGGTTTCTCCAAGGTAATCAACTTCTTTCAATACTTAGTCTATTGTCTCAAGGATAGCCTCTTCTTGAGTTGAAGCCACATCCACATGATCACTTTGTGTGACTTGCTGCTGCTCTTGATGCTCTGTATCTTCTTCATCTACAATAGTCTCTTCCTCTTGATGCTTTACATCTTCCTATTGAGCATCCTCTTCAGTAGCCTCCTCTTGACCTTTATCTTCTTGACTAATATCTTCTTCTTCACCCTTAGAGATATCAATATGGACACTTGTTGGAGGCTAATTTGATTGTACTTCTCCTTTCATAAGGGAATTTGCTTGTGTTTGATCCTACTTGCCCATGGTCTTAACTCCCTCTCCCAAAGTTAGTCTTAAAGCTAGCCTTGGTGGAATGATTTGTGCTTGTGGAATAGCACCTAGGCCAGCAACAACTCATGCATCTACAAATTTCTTTGTAATAGATGCCTTTCTGAAAGCATCCCCTAACATGGATGCCAACTGCTTAGGAGAAGCAGTATCAATTGATACCCTCATTTTATTTGGTGGGACTTTTGGACTCTTTTGATATATTTTGGGCTCAGAAATCGAAGGTGAACCTGTGTCTGAAGTCTTCTATATTTTATATGTTTCTAGCTTTGATGAAGGGGTCTCTTTCCTCCTCTTACCTTTACCTTTTGTTGGGGTTGGCTTGAAGTTCTACAGTTTGAGATTCAACCACTCATTGCTGTGTTGTAGGATCCCTGCACCGAATTCTCTCAAAGAGATGTCTTCTTTCTGGGACCAATCTATTGGATCCAACCTCTTACTGTCTATGGTGTCCAACTGATATACTAGATCCAGAATGAGCCTGTCATCTTTAAATAATTCTTCAGGTATATCATTTCTCAAAGTGAATTCTCTTAACTAAAAAGTAGTGAGCCTTGTAGATTTCTTCTTTCTCACTTCAAGATTATCTTTACAATTGGCCCAAAAGTCTTCAAGAGAGTGTTTGTCATGAAACCCCATTGTGGGAAATAATTGCTTAAGTATGCTAGCAAGGTCAAAATTCTCCCTTGCCTCATACAGTTTTAAATTTAAAGCATCAAGCTCCTCTGTTGTTGTCTTGGAAACTTGTATGGATGGGCACTTGTAAAAACCCAACTCAAATGGATACTTGACTCCAGATTTATGTTTCCAAAACAATTTAAGATGTACTTCACTTATTTTTCAAGAAAATTTAATCAAAATTAGCCTATCACTACAATGCCTAGGTATCAGAAAGGGTGCCCTCTTGAAACCTGCAACCCTAATGTATGTAGATTTGGGGAATTGAATGAACCATTCTCGCAATCCCCTTACTAGATCTATGGCTTTATCTAACATTCTCCATCCTATATCTCCTGTAAGCTAGAGGATTATTGCATATAAAAATGCATCATTAACCCTCTTAAAGTGTTTCTCAGCTTCTTTTATTTCCAAATGAGGGAAGAAATCCCAAACTTTATTCTATCTTGGACCTTCTCCTCTGACTCCCACTATGCTTTTAAACCAGGAAAATCACCAATTCTAGCTGCTAGGTACACAATGTAGGACGTCATGTAAAACTTTTTGGTTTTAGTGACTGACATTATTTGCTCATGAATGCAATTTGAGACCATTGCACCCCATTCCAAGTGTATATTACCCTTAAGAATAATATAAATAAACTGAAACATCTAGGTCTCATAGTTCCTGGACTCTTCCTTACCACATGTGTTACTGAGGAGGGTTATCAAATCCCCAACCTCCCCTTTAAAATCTAATTTGGTAAGCTTTGTTGGAACCTTAGATATAGATTTATTCTCTATAGCTAACCAATGCTTGTTCACATATTTCTTGTATCCATTGACATCTGTGTCATATTGCTTTGTTGAATTTGTAATGGCTAAAGGGATAACCTACCCATATAGAGGAAGATTAAAAGCTTCTCTAACCATGGAGGTGTGATGTCTAATACCAGTTTTCTGTTTGAATCCACACATCTCCTAGTGTCTAGATCATAGTAATGAGAAATTTGAGAATCAACTCTGGGCATTGAACAACTTGGGGAAATCCTACCACATGAGCTAGGTCAAATGCAACTATCCTCCTAGAATGAGGTGTGACATCTGGTGAGAATGTTTCTGAGTTAAACTACACCAAATCAATGTGTCCGAGGGATATTTATGTGATGTTTGCTAGTTCACTTTTGAACTTAGACACTTTAGGGATACCTTGGAACTTATACTTCATAGTGATAGGTGGTTCTCTCTTGGTATTTTATTTCTTCTTCTTCCCTTTCTCTACAGCCTCAGTGGAAACACTCTCTTGTACAACGTCTTCTATAGATTTTTTAAAGTCCAAGATAGTTTCCTCACTTGCTTGAGTAGTTGCTTCAAGTTATAACATTTAATTGTACTTGGAAGAGGCATAAGAGGGAGTAAAAAGCAAAGAAAATCTAAATCTACATAAAATTTTGATCATTTTGAGTGTTTTGTCAAGTTTTGGGTTTTCGAACCCATTTTTGGACTTTTGGACCAAATCCAATTGTGCTCTCGGGACCCGAAGTCTTACTAGGAATCCATCATTTTTTTGTCGAGCCTTTGGTTAGTGGGAGGATGTTGGTTTTTTGGTCATTTCTATCTTTTATCTTTAGGGTCTGAAAATCCTCTCAGGGCCTGAGATCCTAATTGGACTCTCTACTAGGAACTGTGAATTTGATAGTGGGGCGTGGGGCTCTAATAGGTTTTGGGATATTTGAGATTAGAGCCAAAAGTCCCTTCGGGACCTGATGTCTTGAAGGAACTTCCTTCTAGAAAGTTTTCTAAGCAAGTGGAGTCCACACGGGAAGCAAGACTCCGAACAGATTTTGGCTATCTTAATTCACAGTCAAAAGTGCAATTCAGACCTAGAATCCCACTCAGACCTTATATTTCTTATCATCTAAGTCAAACACTCCTATGGGGCATCGAATAATAGGTGAACATGGGTTCGATGGTTTCAAAAGTTTAGGACCAAAAGTCCCGTTGAGACCTGAGGTTTCGACAGACTTTCTTTCAGTGACTAATACTTTGGGAAGTGAGGCCTCGGGGGAATTTAGGACTTTGGGTTCTAAGGTGTTAGGGTCCTAAGATCCTTTTGGGACCTGAAGTCCCAAAAGAATATTTCATTTTGGATTAAATTTTCTAAGTCTTTTAATGTGGCGCGAGGAGCGGGCCCCCAAGAGAATTCAAAACTTTTGGTTCTACATCCTTGGAAACCTAAAATCCTTTCAGGACCTGAAGTCCTAAAAAGATTTCCTTACTTAACACTTTATGCAGACCTACGAGGGGCGGGATCATAAACAAGTTTAGGTCCCTTTATATTGAGGCCAAATGTCCTTCCAGGACCTGAGGTTCTGAAAGGATATGTTTAAAGAATTTCACGAACTTATGACTATATTTTTTGAAAACTCAAAGCCAGGGTTGGATTTCCAACCCTAGAGTCCATTTATTCAAACCTAAAACTAAAAGGAAAACCTAGCTGAGAAAGAAAAACACATAAAAATGACAAAAACCCTAAGCTAAAACAAAAAGAGAACCTAAATTAAAACCTAAAGAATGAATTAAAAACCTAAACTAAACATAAACAAAACAACAACATGATTCAAATGTTCAAACCAAACCAAACAAAGAAAAGATAAGAGAAAGATAAGGAACGAGAACAAACCCCCCTTACAAGGAATCAACGATGGTTGAGGGATGAAGAACATGGGAAGAAAACACGAACAATGACCTCCAACTTCCAAAATCGCTAGCTCAATCAACCCAAGATCTTCAAATATTTGCAGGTTTGGATGCAATAAGCTTTATGGAGCTCTAAGAGTTGAAAATCACGAAGACACAAGCATAAAATGAGGATAAAACATCAAGTGAAGGATTAAATACCTTCGTATTTAATCCTTCATACCACAATAAATGTGGTAGGTCAGGGGTGGAAGTGCAGAGGGAAATCAAACTTTTGGACTAAAGTCCAAAAGTTTGAAAAGTCGATTGGGGCCCGAAGTCCTGATCAAAATTTCTAGAAAGAATCTAAAATCCATAAATGGACCTGATGCCTGGGATCTTAGGAGTTAAAGAACATATCTTGTGGAAGGCATGAAGTAGTTAGTGAAAGAGGATAAAGATGAAAGAGGAGAAGATACTATAGTAAAGAATAATGAAGAAGGAAAATTTGTAGAGATAAAGAAGAGTGAGGTTTCAATAGAGATTTATCCTTAGAAGGACATATTGGTAAAAGTAGAGAATGATGAGGAAGGAGTTGCAACAGTAGTAGAGAAGGAAAACATTACCAAGGCAATGGTTAAATTTTTTTATTTTTATAACAAAGAGGATGATAATGAGTTGTCTATAGATAAGGTGGTGAGGGTGGATGAGGAGGTGAATGTAGAAGAGAAGATGAATTTTTTTTTATGATCTTGTTAGTACAGGTGTATGCAGGTGTTGTAGAGGATGGTGGTGGAGGCTGGATTATGGTGCGTTGAATCCCATGAGAGAAGGGAAAAGAGGAAATCACAATTGAAGGAGTAGGTTAGCTCATGGTGGATTAATTTCCATGAGAGGAAAGATGAGTGACGAGTAGAGTTGGTGGAGAAGGATGAAATTGTTCCAACCAAATGTGGGAGGAGGAGAAAGAAGAATGTTTCTAAAACCTATTGTAGTGATGGAGTTTGTTGTAGGCATTTTACAACTTGGAAGGGTAATTCAATCATCCAACTCTATTTTATGAGCCATGCTCACAAAATTCTTCTTACCTGGCATATCTAATGCAGGAGCGTTTGGGTCCATAGGCAATCTTGTATCGCCAAAAATATTTTTAGTTTTAATTTTATTTTTTGGTTTGATTTGGTTGTTTTAGTCATCTCTCTACATCAAGAAACTTCTAATTTGGTCAAATTTGCAAAAATGAAGATTTCACCTAACATAGTTTTAAAGCTTTACAGGCAATTTTATCGAAATCATTATTTTTCAAAATCCATGAGGACTAGAGACAAATTCTTTTATAGGAATGTTTAAAATTGTATTTTATCAAATTTAGCAAGTTTTTGTGGCCATATTCTTCACTAGTTGAGAGAAATTAATTTTCTTTGTTTTTGCCTAATAAGTTACAAAAATAATTCATTCTAGAGATTTTTAAAAAGTTGGAGTAAAATTATTTTACAGGGGTCTTCGAGAGATTATTCTACTCCAATTGGTCAAATTTAATGCAAAAATAAGTACCTAGCCATAAATTATGTAAATAGTCATTTTCTGTGCTTTTTGGGCATCTGATGAAAATCAAAGGCACTTGAAAATGTGAGAGAGTAGCCGCCTAAGAGAAAAACATGGATTTGTTGTTCTCGACAACAAATTTTCATTTCTAAAATAAGGTGAACTAATTAAAGGATATGTTTTTAAAAATTAACTATTACAATGCCACTTTGGTAGTCTAGGCACCTATTTTTGGAGGAAGAATCTATAGTTTTTAAATTGAAACAACCTCCTTTTATGAGGTATTAAAATTTAAGGCGGTACTCCATTTTTTTAATGTTATATTTATGAAGTAGATAAATAGTGTAGATGGTGGCATGGAAAGGTAGAGGAAGGTGTTGAAACTCATTTTAGCACCTTTTTTTCATCTATTTTATTTGATATTTTTTATTTGGAGGAATAGTGAAGGGGAGCTGAGAAGAGGGAGTGGAAAAGGATAGAGAGCTACTAGAGGTGCAACCAAGAAAGAAGGGAGAGATGAAATTAAAATTATGAAATACAGTGTTTCTTGTAGATTGAGAGGATGAGGCCATGAAGGCCATAATGTCACATGTTTTGTTGTAAATTTTTTGTAATTCTTCAGTTGTGAATTAATTAAATCAATGAGAGTTTGCATTCCATTTTTATTTTACCTCCAATTTGTGATGTGTTGTGTAATAGCCACTTCGTTTTATGGTTTGATAAAACCCTTGATCCTTGATCTACATCACAAATCTATAATTCCAAGCCTCCTCTCTCATCCAAGGAATCAATAAGAAATATTTGTAGGTACATGCTATCATACTAACTTGAGTCCACTAGAGAAACTCAACAAAGCAAATCATCATCAAGAATTTCATCAAAAGGAGTCATCATTCATATCAAGGAAAGATATGAGCTTTTGTTTAGTCTTGCATTTGTTCTAGTTTCCTTTCCTTTCATGTTCTAATCTGAGGTAGAGGTAGTCTAGTAGCTTAGGTTGCATTTCTAGATTAGATTTTTTCCCATCTATAATATCCAATTCCAATCCACTTGGGCCCATGGATATAACAAAAAGAGGTACTTGAGGGCTTACAAATATCCACAAAAACAACGAAGGGGATTGGAAACACCTACATGGATAAGGCTAGATCTAATGCGAAGACCTTGATATGAGAGGCACCATGAAAAGTGACCTAGTTTGGCCTCCAAAATGGTTAGCCAAACAATTTAAAATTTGTAGTACAATTGAGTGGCAGTGGACTAAAGGTTTCTCTTGATATTAAGTTTTTAAACCATGGGAAACTGGGGAGAAAGGGAAGAATACTCCTAGAATGTCTTGTAGTTCCTAAAGGGAGTGTCCATATACCACTCCCAATCATTCTACCAAGGTACAATGCATTGAATCCAAATCTTATGCACCATTTATAGAAAAATAGACTCCATAATGGTTTGAAATGATCCAATATCTTTGTTCCAAGCCTATATCTAGCTTGAAACTTTGGTCAAGATAGCCAATTCTTAGTGGCTCTTGAACAGAGGTATGAAATGAAGAAAATCCCATTCTTAAAGAACTTTAGCACATGGACCTAGGGAACTTTGGAAAGAGGTCAACCCTTGCAAGTAATCATATGAGACCACCAAAATGATTGTTCATTGAAAGAAATCTCATAACTAAAATGCTTTCCTTTCCAAATAAGACAAAATTTAATAGCTTCCCAAGCCTTCTATTTATACTTATGGCAACAAAAGTGCCTTGAATTTTCATTGTCTCCTTAAGGATGCGAATGGAGTGAAGACTTAGACCTTGCCATGCCTATCAACTACTAATTAAACATAGACATGCATGATGTTTAAATCTAATGATTATATTTTACATTAGAAGGTCCTTAATTCTAGGGTTTGAGATCAAGTAATTTTTTTTGAATAGTTGTGTGGTTTTCATTTTCTTCTATCTATTGATCTCTACTTTCCTCTTTAATGGATCCTAGTAGAGGGTGGGAATTCCACCTCTTTAGATCTAGTTCTAGATCATATGTTTGTGAAAAATAAATTGATGTAGCAATAGTAGTAATTGGTAAGAATGAATTGGAATCTGCTACATTCATGTTGACTCTAGAAGAATCCCCAATTATTAATATTAATCATGATAAGTTCAAGAAAACTATTTCAACATTCCAAGGTCATGACTTGATTTGTAGGTTCCTTGATCCTCAAGTCTCTTTGGAGGAATCAGTTCTTTGGGCAAGGAAGAATCAAAAGTCTCAAGAAGTATATTAAATCCAATCTTGTGCTAAAAGGAATTTCATAGCTAGTTTTGTAAATGAATCAAATAGAGATGGATCATTTGAAGAAGGTTCATATTTCTTTTGAAATGCTACCCTTCTCATTAAGCATTGACATGTGGGGTTTAAATCTTCAAAATAAATCCCTGTGACTACCTATTTCAATTTTGATGTATGCTCTTCCTCAAGTTTTATAGTCTCCCTATGTCTTTGAGACAATTTCTAGTTACTTTTATACAACCATTTATATTTAAAAAGCACTCCATAGGTATGGTAAATTTGATTATGCTAGAATATGTGTGGAAGTGGATCATGTCTCTTCTTCCATTCCTAAGAGTATCACTATGTGTGCTAGAGATTTTTAATGGTCTTAGGCTCTAGATTATGAAAGTTTTCCTTTTATATGTAGATGATGGCATTAATATGGTCATTTCATTCTAGGAATACACTAGCTTTCAAAGAAATAAAAAAATGAGAAAAAGAAAGTTGAGAAAAAATAGGCACAGAGGGTTTCACAGTTCCAAATGAAAAACAAACTTTCAATATTAGAAATTTTATTTGTCTAAACATTAAGGATAATGTGGGTTTACCTTCTAACTCTAGGAAGGAGGAAAATCATAAATAAGATTTACGTTAGAATGAAGGGACAAGCAATAAGGAAATGCTCAATGATTTTTAATTCAAAGGTGATCTGGAACAACTTTTGGTTGAGAAAGAATCTAGAGATTTTTGGAAGTTAGAGATGCAAGGGATATAAAAAATACCTCTTAGCTTAACTTTCCCATGCAAAAATTCAATTAAATAATAAGGCCCCCTCAAGATTATTTGGAGGGTTGTATCTAAGAGCAAGAAAGTGTAGAAAAACTAACTCCAAATAGATGACTAATAAAGAGGGAGGGAGATTTTGGGCACAACACGGTGGGGAGACCTAGTGGGTATATTGCATTACAAAATACAACTATGGAAAAGGTTACAATTCAAAATCAATGCCAATTAGAGTTTGTGTTTGTTGGAACCAATAAAACCAGCATTGATCAATAACAGTGCTCTCTTGGAACATAAGAAGATTAAACTCCACATCCAAAAATCTTTTACTTTAGAGTGTCTCAGAGAAATACAACTCATAGATTATTATGTTACAAGAACTAAATCTATGAATATGGATAATTTTAAACCTTTCTATAGGTCCTCTAAGAAATGGTGTGTTTTAATCACATAGGTAGTGGGCTCGCTACATTCAAGAATAATGTGGAGGTTTTATAACTGAAATCCTTTCTTCTAATTCATGGATGATTCTTCAAGTTAGTTGTGTGTATTCTATGTAAAATTTATGTCTTGTTAATGTTTATGGCCCTCAATCTTTTAAAGAAAATGAACAATATTAGGTTTAAATCTTATCTGTTATGAGAGTTAACTTTGGAGAAAGATGGCTTGTAGCTAGAGATTTTAACTCTAGACTTGATTATTGTAAGAACAAAAGGGTGCTAAAATAAAGGAGATAACCAAAATTTCACTTCTTTCTTAAGAGATTTTTATTTGTGGGGTGTTAAACCTTAGAATGATTGGTTTTCTTTCTTTAATAGATCAAAGGGATAGGATAATATTTTGGCTAGATTAAATAGGTTTTTCCCTCTACCTCCTAGCTACAAATAGATATTATTTTAATTATGAGGTTCTAATAGAAATGGGTTTTTACCATTGGCCTATTTTCTTAACCTTGTTGATGATAGTTTTCCAAGAAAGATTCCCTTTAGGTTTGAGAAAGGTGGTTGTCACATAAGGACTTGGATGAAGTCGTCTAAACTTTCTTGAATGGTCCTCATTCCATTTTTGGTACTGTAATGTACATTTTACCCAAGAAGTTAAATTTCTTAAAGATTCTTCTTGAGTATTGGAATAGATATGTGTTTAAAAATCTTTTTCATAGTAAAACAATAACATAGAAAATAGAATGGTTGAAATTTAAACATAAAAACACATTGGCTTTGGCCACTAAAGCATTCAAAGATGAGGAGAAAGAGGTGGCTTCTTATCTTGATGAGACTTATAGATGTGAAGAAATATTTTGGAAACAAAAATCTATACTAAAATGGATTAATGATGAGGGTCATAATACAAAGTTTTCTCATATTTCCTATAAAAGGAGAAGACACAAGAACTTTATATCTAATTTGGAATTAGATGGAGGTCTAATAAGGGATCATTGGTCTCTATTTGGCATAATATATGTAAAATTGGAGAAAAATTGGATAGGGAAGAAAAGAAATCTCTTTTTCTTAATTCTATTCCTTCCAAGATTAGCCTAGAGGAAAATAAAATCTTATTGATGAGGATATCCTTAGACAAAGTTAGATGTACTCTTTTTGGCATGGATGGAGATCGTGCTTCTGGGCCTCATAGATTTCCTTCTTATTCCTTTTAACATTTTTGGGATATCATGGTTCAACATATTTTGGAAATGGTGCAAAAATCCATGGACTAAAGATAGATTCTAAAGGCAATGAACTCTACTTTTCTTTCTCTTATTCCAAAACAGAAGGATTCTCCAAAAGGTAAAGATTTCATGCCTACATCACTTTGCAATACCATTTATAAGGTCATTTCTAAGATTATTGCTAATAGACTCAAATCTCTCCATGTTTAATTTTTTAAGGGCAAGGGAGATTCATTAAAGGCCAATAGATAATAAATGGTATTATCTTAGTTCATGAAACGATACACTTTTACATTGCTAGTAATAAAAAAAGGTGTGCTCATGAAATTGGACATTGCAAAAGCTTATGATCATGTGAGTTGGAGATTCCTTAATAGAATTCTGCAAAAATATGGTTTTGTTAATGACTAGATGGAATGGGTCATTGGGTCTTATTCTTTTGCCCTATTTCCTATTCTTGTTAGTGGATTTAGAAAAGATTTTTTCTCTTCCTTTTACAATATTTAGCAAGAGAATCCCTTATCTCCCTACTTTTTAATCCTTATGGCTTAATCTCTTGGAAAATTTGTAAGTTCTTTTAAAATAGAGGGTTCCTTACATGGACTTAAAGCTTCATTCATAGAGAATGACATCACTCATCAAGAATTTGTGGATGACAATACGATTTTTCCTTCCCCTCTTATATTTGAAATAAAGATAATTAGAGACTTTTTATCATGTTATGAACATGCTTTTGGTCAGCTTGTGAATAGAATAAAATATTCAATTTTCATTCTTGATGTTGGGGATATGGAGCAAGATTTTCTTTGTAGATGTCATTGCTTTAGAAAAGGCTCATTTCCTAATTTCTACCTTGGTTTCTTGCTTTTCTATGGAAGGACCAACAAATTTCTATAGATCTTATTTTGGACAGTTTTATAAAATTTTTGGCTAAATGGAAAGTTGGATGACTTTCATCAACTGGAACGTTGGTTCCTTTCAAACATATCTTTCAAGCTATTCCTTACTATTTATTTTCACTTTTTTAAGCTCCTGAAAGTATGATTGGAAAAGTCAATTCAATAATGAGGGACTTTCTCTAGAAAGGTTCAAGGAATCATTTTAAATTTCCCATGTTAGTTAGGAATGACATTTGTATAAGTAGACATAAAGGGGGCCTAGGGATTAAAGATGCTTAGATTTTTAATGAAGCCTTATTAGATAAGTGAGTTTGGAGAATCATTTCTTCTATCAACAAGATTGAATTCATATTCTCAAAATTAATTATCTCAATGGTGCACTCCCTTTGACCAATTTGAAGATCATTCATTGACCAACACAACTTTGGGAAATTCCCTTTATTTCAAGTCTCTTTATATATCTTATGACTCACTAGGAATCCAAAGTTAAAGATTATTGGGAAGAAAATGCTAAGAGCTATGTTATATCTAAATCCTTGAAACCTTTACCGACTATCTGCGAGGTTGATCAAAGAGATCGTCTTAATCTATCTATGTTATTGAAAATTTTTAAGCCTACTTGAAACCTCAAGAGAGTTAATCTGGATTGTAATCTTAAAGGTGATTGGAGATACATAGTCAAGGATGGATATGAAAAACTAATGATATCAAAGCTTACTCTAAAAGATCTTAATGATCTCAAGTAGCCTATTAATGCGGGGTATTTCCCAAACCCCTAGTGTTCCATGAAAGAACAATAATTTTTGAGGAATAAAGAAATTAGAATCAAAACTGCGAATAACCATAGATTCCACCAGTATTTCTCTTATTATCTTTACTTTATCCTGATCTCTACCCACTTGAATACCACATTTGGATTTAGTAATCCCATGAAAATAATTTTAGTTAGCCCATGAACCATTTGGATTTATTTTTTTTGTTTTCTTAATAGAGATAAAAATAGGAAGTCTGAAGGCACGTTGGTTGATATTCAATGGATGGGACGAAAGCCCTAACACAACTTCTTTAAATTTCCCAGCACGGTTTGTTCAGATATTCCACCATTTGATGAAAGCGACTGTAAAGGATTTTTGAAAAACTACACGTATTATTCTTAGTCTTTGTGCGTGTGTTTGTTTTCTTCCCATAAAATCCTTTTCCTGGTTTTATTTTCTTCACATACATCAGAAAAATGTCCATGTGTCTGCCTACTTTGAAACTGTTAAAACCTATTTTTGGTTTTATTTTCTTCACATACATTAGAAAAATGTGCATGTGTCTCCCTACTTTGAAACTGTTAAATCCTATTTTTAGTCCCTACGTAACTATTGTTTTCACCTCCCACTATTAGTCTTGCTTCGTTAATTGTGCAATGGAAAAATTAATACTTTGCCTAAAGTTTTTCTACTATTAATCTTCCTTTGTTAATCGTACAGATGGAAAAATTAATACCTTGACTAAAGTTTTTTTTCTCCTTATGCATATGTGTCTCAGAGCTTTTCCAACTTGAGGAGATTGTGACTTTACTGCACCACGACCTTGCACTGCATTCTCCAAAACCACAAAAAAATTAGCCAGGTTTCTTTTCATTGGCACTGGAGGGATAAATGTCTGAAACATGTTTCAAAGTTGTTTTTGATTTGTTTACAGCATTTAACAGAAGCAATGATGGCAAATGGAGATGATGAGCAGTAGAGATAAACTTGCTATTCTGGCAACTTTTTTACAAGACACTGCCGTGTTGTTCGTCCATGGTAGAAGACAAGCCTAAATAAGAGCTTTTTATTTTCCGCTTATTTGGAATTCTCGTCTCATGCTTAATGTCTTTTGTATTTTCTAAAGCTCCCATTTTGGTATACATGGGAGTATGTTGGCAAAAGTTGTGGAATTTGGCTTAATGTCTTCCAATTGCATTTGCTTAAAGTTTCCAATGCATTTCTGATAAACCCATTTTGTGTATATCTTGCAATTATTATAGTCTATGAAGGGATGAAAACACTTGGAGGAACATTTAATAATCTTCTTACACGAACAACTAAGCCATTAGGGAAATTGGGAAAAATACTTGCCTAATATCCGCTATACTCTTAGCATTTTTGTATCAATACCTTATAGATGATTAATGCTCTTTATGTTATATTGTTTATGCCTCATCAATTACATTGTTTATGCCTCATTAGTTACATTAATTATGCATAGTCTTTCTTTTGGGCATTAAATGAGTATAGTATGTTGCATTATTGACTTTTGGAGATTTTTTAGAAGTAGCTAAAAGGCTATTAAAATGGAGAAGAACTTGTTTAAAATATGATAACCAAATATGATGAAAATAAAAATAATTCACATAGAGAATGGTATATTAGCCAAATAAAATAACTGTGAAAGAAGGATAAAAAATCAAAAGAATATTGGTTCAATTATTCAATTGATTTTAATGGTAGAGACTAACCACAAAGTATAGTTGTTATCAACTGGGATTGCACCCGTGATGCAAAGCTAGAAAGCTTAGCAATCCTGTGTAACATGGGAATACCTTCAGGTTGTGGGTATCCTATGACGAAGGTAAACCTCTAGATTATGGGTTGGTTCCCCTCTGATTTTCTAATAAATTAATGACTGTAGTAAAAGGGTTGGAAGGTTTTCTAATGCATGTACTAAAACTAGATTTAAATGGGTGGTGATGTACCTAAATGATAGAAACATGCAGCCCTGATTCACAACTACCTTCAAAATATCTATCCACACAAATCAATTTGGCAATATGACCACAAAAATAATTCAAAAGGAAGGCTTGAATAAACCGTCTCTTGGAGGAAAACTAGGTTTTCACAACATGGAAGAAATGACTATTCGAAGGCACAACCTAAGACCTACGATTCTTCATTGCTTTGAATGCATGCAAGTATGAATGAGACAAAGATTTAAAGGTTCTAATGCTAAAAAATAATAAAATTTCATCCAATCATTCATAAAAAAGCACAATCGAGAAGGTAAATACTCAATCTTACTGAAAATGAAGGAATATCTGTATAGATGACAAAAAGATAACCTATAACCTGATGTACTATATAAATATGTCAAAAATGAGTTACAAACACTCCTCTCTATAATGCACAAGAGAGCAATAAGGCAAGAACATAAAAAAAAATAAGTTTTTTCTCCTATATACAAAAGATGACTCCAATGAGTCAAATTGGGTTAATTGAAGTTAACTCAACTAAAAAATATCTCCACGAATCTCTCTCACAAGCAAAGATGAAAATCCCCCAAAAGAGGGGTCAAAACTGATGTAATTTGAGCAAAAATAGGCTCAAACTCACTGTCACAATCAGTTTGACCAAAGTTGACTTTGAAATCACCTGAGATAACTGAAAATCAGGACCCAACTGTCCATTTCAACTCCTCTCCTCTGATTTTGCATGATTTGACATGAAGTTATCAATTTGAACAAATAAAAAGTAATCACTGATGAATTACTTTACTGGGTGTCATGGATTTTCTCAATCTTTTGCATTTTTATGACAAATAATAAGGTAATTTATAAACTATTACTTAATTATTTGTTTACATTATTAATTTCATTTCATCTCATGTCATGAAGACTCAAGGGGAATTACATATTTTCAATTTCACCATTTCACCCTTGGTCAATAAAAAATAAATACACAAACACCTTATGACTCCCTTTGTCCTTCATGTTTTCCTCATGCATCTATATGATACTATAGTCTCAACACTTGCTCAAATTTGACTAAGGCATGTAAATAAGGTCAAAAGCTCACCTTGCCCTCAAAAGCCATATTTGCAGATAATGACACATATGATAAAAAAAACACAACCTTCTGTCTCACATGCCGTAAGATGTATTCCTATCTCAATTCTTAATAAACCTTTCAAAACACATCATAAAGCACCTTATGACTCCCTTGGCAACCTTCAAATCACGGGCCCCTCAACAAATGACTAGGTCTTTTGACTAAAAAGTCTTAGACCATGGGCTACATTTATTTAGCATAATGATTTTCTTAAAAAACTATGTCAAAAAGCCCATCAAACCTCCCACGGGCTAGGGTTTCCATGTGAACAAAATACTTGATACCCTAAAAGTCTTTCATTTCATTCCTTCATTTCCCCTATTCACTAGAGAGCGTTGCCTTAAGGTTTTGGAGAGCTACTGTTTCTGGAGGGTTTCTGTGAGATCTAGGACCATGTAGAGACTGAACTTGGACTCCACTACTAGTAAATTGCCTCTTATGACTCCATCTGAAAGTAATTTGTCTCCTTTGCTAAGTTATTTCAATATAAAAGACAGAAACATGTCTTCATTTCACTGCTTTTGAAAAATGTTTTTCTTTATAATATGAGTTTCCTCTTGCATAAAACAGCATAAAAGCTTCTATTACTGTAGCAGTGTTTGGGCTTGTCTTCAAACTATTTGTTGCTCATCTTTGAATGCTCTGTAGGTGTGCCTCAAGTGTTTTATTGACTAAATGCTCTTGGATTTGTTTTTGATGTTCAATCATATTTGCATACGAGATTATTTCCTTTTTCTTTGGAAGGAACTGTTTTATATCTTCCTTCAGTCTTCTGAGAAGAAATGACTGAAGGATCAAGTGAAGCTTTGAAATTACTTGAACTCTTCTTTTCTCCTCTTCTTCCTCCTTTGTTAAATTATCAGAATCATTATCTTGGGCATCTTCTTTGCAATTTTCTAGCATGACCTGAACTGCATCTTTTGCCTTTTCCTTTGTTGTACTAGACATCATCATCTTCTTCTTTCAACCTCTACCACCATTCCCTACTTTGTGATCTTTTGCATCACTATTCTCATTAGAAGTAGTCCCTTTTCTCTTGTGACCCCTACCAACACCTCTTACCTCAGGCTTAGGATCTTTTGCATCACCATTCTCGCTTGAACCAAATTTAGCATCTTCCATTTGATCAAGCAAAAACACTGATTAAAGCTGAGTCTAGTTAAGAAGTGCCTCCAATCTGCAAAAAACCAAATCACCAATTCATTGAGTTCCATTTTTCATTTGTTTTTCATTTTCCTCCTCTTGTTTTGCTCGTTCTTCCTCTAAGCATTTCTCCTCTATGGAAAGGTCTTCTGGAACCCGCAATACTTCCCCATCACATGGGGAATCATTATCCTCCACATCAATCCGCAGATCACTTATAGATCTTCCCTCATCGTCCAATACAAATATTGGTGAATCTGCATATCCTTCAACCTTGGCAGCCACAACATTAACCATTTCCAAAGCCTTTTAGACCTTCAGCAAAGTCATACTACCCCTATTCAAATCAGATATCTTTCTTTCATTCTCTGTCAAACTCTTACATTTTCTTACAAGTCCTTTAGGCTGAGGGCCTTTTTGACCAATGCAGGATCTCTAATGTTTGAAACCATATAGGCCTTTTATAATGGTTGACTGTACTATTCACTTGTTTAGAAAGATCCAAAACATTAACAAACTTCTTCAGAATACATGATAGAGTTCCAAATGCAAGTGCAAACCTGTTGACTTGATGTATCTTGGATGAACTTTGTTGGATTTTGAGAAAAACAAAGGAGACCCCTACTATCTTCGCTAGCTTTGCATTTAAAAACTAGCATCTCAAACTTGATAATGTTCATTTCATCTCATCTACATGAAGGGTAAGGGCCCTTGAAGAAAGATCTCCTTTGGCTGGTAGATTACCATGTAAGATGATGCTATGGCTATCAGAAACATGAATCTAATGCAACCTCCTCTTCTCTTTTGATCTGATCTTGACACCTGAATTTTTTCACATCTCTTATGCTTTCTACTTGCATTATCAAAAGCTTCAAGAATGACTACAATACGTGAAATTGATCACTACTCCACTGTTCCTTTTCTGTCAGCTATCTTGGATAATGTAACTATTTTTTTAATGCTGGAACAACATCAAAGAAGGTTGTTTTGACTAGTTTTGTTGCTCCTTCATGTTTGCTGTTATCATATATTGCTAGGACAGTCATAAAATGATTGACTTTTTGTCCTTTATGGCTGTCATACTTCTAATACGGTCATTCCCTTATGACTGTCCTAGTTTCTTTTATTGCATTCAATAGTAATTTTAACCTCATTCACAACAAAAGTGATAAATATTTGTCTTATTCCTCTTGCATGACTGTTGTTCCTTACATTCTTTTTTTGGCTGTCATGTGACTGTCGTATCTTATATGGCTGTCCTAGTATAGTTGTGATTGCACTTTGCACTTAGAATTTGATCTTTAAATAGAATATGCTTTATTTGAAAAGCTTAATCATGTATTTTTCTTATCCATGTTCCTCTTAAGACTTAGTGGGTAGCATGCTGGGCTCAAACCTTGTGGGAGCCCATTTTTTCACCACATGCTGAAATATCATGGACAATGATGAATGTACCTGTACCTGCACATTGCACAAACAAGTTAGATAAAACATACCTTTAGTTATATGACATGATGGTTCTTGTGTGGATTTATCTTCTGATCTGGTACTTGCATCTACTATTTAGCTATCTCTTCTACTTTTTCTTTTTGTATTATTTGATAATATGAGCATTTGGGTTTGATGCTTCATAAAGGTAAACAATAAATCTGTTGCTTTTGTATATGGAAAGAATTTGAACCCCGAGCTCTAACAACTCTCTCATGTAGGTATCTATGGAGCTCACTGGATGGAGGGAGCTAAAGATGGACCTGGTCAACCTTGGGATTTGTGATTTACAGGCAATGACAGGTCCCTATTCTCTTCATATGCTCTTTTCTCTTTTCAGATATATAGTTTAGTTTTATGTTGCATCTTTCAGTCATTCCCACGGCTTGTGTGGGACACCTTAAACACTTATTTTGAATACAATCAGTTATTTTCATATTATGTAAATGACTTATATGTTTCTTTCCTTTTGTGACTCAATTACATAATATGAACTAAAGTATTTAAAGTACATGTGTTTATATCATAAAGAAATAATAGTTATAAATACCTCTCTTCTGCAATTGCATTGTCTTGTACTGATAAACAACAACATACTTGATCAAATCTGATATCCTTTGAATGTTTTCTTTCTCAATGAGGATATTTAATTTATTTATCTAGGTTGTGTAACAACTTGACATGAATTGTTACATGATCCCGATAAATAAATTTTATAACTTGCTCACTAAGAGAACCAATGTTGACTAAATATCTCATGTTATCAAGACTTTTTCTTAACCCCTTCTAACACTACTGCCAAGGCATATACTTGGAGTTGCTGGTAATCAAGTAAAAATATAGTTAATTGCACAATCAGATCAGTAAATCAAATAAATAATGCATAAACAGGCTGCACTCCAATCATCTATTGCTAAAAAATAAACCTCTTCAACATTGTATTAGCAATAGAACACCTAAAAATCTAATTTGTAATAGTGATTTGCAATTATTAAGATCCTAATCTAACCATAACCTACCTCTTATCTAACCAGATCTACAAAAAAAGAACAAAAGATAAGGGTTTATAGAGTAAATAAAATGAAAATAAAGAGGGTCATCTTTATTTGTGAAAATTGTAAAGCAATTGCATAAAACTACCATATTACATGTGGAAGTATTACACAATCTTTGACAATTCCACCATGAAAGATATAACATTCAACACTTTATTGAGTTTCACCAAACAATCCAAGTTTCAAAACAACAAATACAAATGAATCACCACCCAAAGTGTAGAACTAGCTTGTCATTGGCATGTGACAACTTCCAACAGAAATTCACACTGTAAATTGCCTTTTGTTCTTGTTCTTGTGCTCTCAAAATTGCCCTCCTAGCTCCTTTTAAAACAAAATGACACTCCTCCTTTAATAGAGGTGATTTTTCATTTCACTCCTGATCAAAACCTATCATTGATCCCGCACTTTGTATTGGAGTTTTGGAGATTCTTTTGTTATGTACACCTAATTACAATTATGAATGATAGTTAGGTAAAAAATGAGTTTTTAAGCTTCCACAACATAGTTTTACTTAAGTATGCATTCAATCATAAAAGACTTAAAAAGGTCCAAAAAAAATGAAAAAATATGTATAAAACCATGCACCCACAAGAATATTAAACCAAGAGTAACATGCAAAAATTAATATTAGATCTAAACTTTAATAGTTAAAGCTTTACTTTTGTATATAATTGGGTGGACAATTTATTATTGTAATGGTGAAATTAGTATACACATGTCAATTCTCTATTAGCTGTGGGTTTATTTTGATGGAATATTTTAATTCATGATTATTTATTAACAAGTGGCACACTTTTGTGTTAGTTTTGGCTCACAACCTAATACATTTTATTTATCTATATTTTATTCATTTACACTTATTTAAAGTAGACTTTCATATATTAAACATTTACACATCATTTATTAGCCTCTTTGCACTCACATCCACAAATTTATTCATTTCATTGAAACCAAAACCTTTCTATGTGACTAGGTCAATCGCTAGAGGCTCATGACTAATCCCAAAACAAAATTTCAAATCTTAAATTCCAATATTCTTACCCCTTTTGACTAATCATTGTGAGCCAACTTGACACATGTTTTCTAAATTGTTATTATGTCTTGTTACTTAAAGACAATAATTTGTGAAATTAATACATATATAAAGGAAAAATATGTGAAATACATATCTAAAAACAAGGAGAAAGTACTTGATTTCATTTCTAAGGGACAAATAACCTTAATTTACACTAGAATCATCTAGGCCATCTACAATTCCATTCATGTTGACTTAAATAACTTTCTAAAAGCTATAAAATCTCATTTGACTAAAGGATAGACCTAAGCAATTTTGACCTTGGCAGTCTAATAATCTCCACTAAGGTTTTTATAAACACCACCTTGATAGCACTAGATGTAGGGAAGAAAAATCCAAAGAGATCACTACTAAATCTTTATATCAAATCATTCTTATAGGCCATAGCTGATTCCCACACAATAAATCATCCTCACAACACTCAGGTTCAATCTTGAGGGTTTTAAGACTATACTAAACTTGAGACATTCATTAGACCATGAGCATTGATTTTATGTACCTTGGTGATTGGACTTTATACACCATCAAAATCAAATCTTCATCATTGTTCCCAAAACTAAGTGTAGTTATCCTCCTATTTAATTATTGTATGAATTGTTCTTTTATCGACACCTTGTTGGTGACTAGACATGTGACTCTTCTTAACCTAGAGACCTGAGCTAACACGTAAGGCCATAGGAATGTCTTCAAAGGTGGAAGGTAGGACTATTGATCATATTGCAATAGGAAAGGATCAACTGATAAGGATGGATAACTCCTCCTTCTTGTGGTTCGATTAGATCAAGGGAGTGTTCCTTAAGGTGTATCTCTTTGAAGATTTAATCTTGAAGATAATAATAAAATTGACTTTGACCTATAAACAATATCCAATGCACTTAAGAATTGTATTTGATTGTCACTAAGAACCAATGTATTGGGTTATCTTGGACCAAGGATAGAACACCTCTTATATGTAGATGCAACAACCATTTGGCGACTAGAATGTCTTCTTCTTAGAAAACTTTATGTACCTTGGTGATTGGAATTTAAACACCATCAAAATTAATTCTTCATCGTTGTTCCAAAACTAAGTGCATCTATCCTCCTATTTAATTATTGTATGCATTGTTCTTTTATTGACATCCTATTGGTAACTAGACACGTGACTCCACTTAACCTAGAGACCTGAGCTAACACATAAGGCAATGGGTATGTCATCAAAGGTGTAAGGTAGGCCTCATGATAACATTGCAACATGAAAGAACCAATTGATAAAGATGCATAACTCCTTCTTCTTGAGGTTCTACTAGACCAAGGAATGTTCCCTAAGGTGTATCTCTTTAAAGATTTAATCTAGCAATGAATGATAAAATTGACTTTGACCTATAAACCATATTCAATGCACTTAAGACATATATTTGATTGTCACTAAGAACCAATGTCTTGTCTTATCTTGGACCAAGGATACAACACCTCTTAAAGGTGGATGCACCAACCATTTGGAGACTAGAATGTATTCTTCTTAACCTCTTAAGATTTGCAGTATATTATCTTGATGGTATAAACAATGTAGATTTCACTATGAATGACCTTCATGAGGTTCAAGGATACTTTGTGGTAACAAGGTAGTGAAATAATGTAATGGAATGGATCAAATACTACTATTAATACTCCTAAAGGTTGATTTTTTATGTTTTCTATAAATGAGGTGGAATGACAACATGTTGAAAGAAATTGTAGATGGGCGTCTTTATAATGCATAAGTAGCAAACTTAGGATTCCATAACCAGAGAACATTACTTAGTAAACCATAAAGTGAAACCTTATAAAAGATGGCAAAAAGGACTTTTCTTTGCAATCCTACACATAACATAGGCTCTACATGTAGAGATTGAAAATGGAAGATATTGCAGGGAAATAACATGAACATATCATAATTATCCATCACATAACATAACATATTTTAAAAATTATTTAAAGTTTAGTGAAAAAATTTATTGAATGAAATATTTTTGTAAATATAGAACACTTGAGATTTGAATATTTAAAATTCAAAAACTACAAATTATATATGTATGGAAAGATTAAATTTGAAGAAAATTATGGAATTCACCACATATATGTTTATACTAGTGAAACCTTATAAGCTAGTGTGAATTATATAAGAAAATGTAGCAACTTTTACTCTAGAAAATGATAAATTGAGATATACAATATTTTATTCTATCAGTGGCATTTAGGAAATAAAAAGAACCTTGATGAAAATAGAGTTTCCTCATTGCATTATTTTCTTTTAAAGAAAAGGTGTAGGGACACCCATACTATATTAAAACATATGAGTTCAAATATATATATAATAACTAGGTACGAACCAAAACATAAAAAAAGATACATTACTAGGGAGCAAACAGATCGATGTGGAAGCCTCTATTGCATTATTATTGTACCCTTAAACATATATATACCCTAATTAAAAAGTCACATTGGCACCGGTTCGATCATGGTTTTAGTGATAAGATTCTTTGTCTCAATGCCAAAGACACTAAATCCATCTCTTTCTTTGTAGAGAAGTTGGAGACCTTTTGACAAAGCATATGCATGATCTTTGCTAACTGTTGGAACATTATCAGGTTTTAAATATTCCCAATTTAATTCTTTGAGTCTTTCATCAATTAAAGAATTGAGATATTTCAATGCATCTTCCTCCATGGATCTAGGATGGTCTTTCATATAACATGTTATACACGATACTACTTCTCCTCGATCTACCTCAGCCTTCAAAAACAACATTATTATTTTTGTAAGGTTTCCAACATAGTTACCCTTAAATATGATCAATTTCAATCATATGAATGAAGGAACACAAGGTTGTGAAAGTTAAATTGTCCAAATTTGTAGCATACCTTGAAAGTCTTTGTGTCACCTCTTAATCTAAGAGTCAAGCATAAAAGCTCATTGAACCTTGATGGATAGTCAATTTCTTTTAGAATGTAATTAGAAAGAGGCACATCTAATGACAGTACAGGTTGCAAGGTCACAACGCGAGCCCTAGAACTTACTTTTCCATTCTCTAAATATTCCTCCAAAGATGGTGTATAACCCATAGCAAGCCACTCTGCTTCTTGGAAGTAAGCATCTATGTAAACTTCCCACTTTAAATTCAAAAAGAATTCCATGTTAATATTAATACTTTAACATAACAAAATTAAAAATATAAAGAGACCAAGCTTCCCAAAATGAATATTAAAACAAATATACATACAACTTTTAAATGTTAAAGTTCAAATTCCTTCATTATGCTAAGAAAAACTAAGTTATTAATTTCATTAAGGAGAACCATATTAATTATAAATAGTAGAATATGTAATATATAGTCAAGGTAAATTTGGATATGTTGTTCAACTTGTCAATGTTTCATTCTTATTAGTACTACAAGTAAAATCAATGTATTATTATATAACAAGATAGAATATACGGAGTAATTGTTCCACCTTGCACACTAGGTTTCCTATGGATGTAAGAGAAATAATAACTTAAAATATAGAAAAATGCTTGTTAACCGAATGCTAATAAAAACTCTTAAAATAAATGTGTACACATTGTTTTATTAAGAATTTAATAGTGAATTTGAAAGATTTTTGGACAAAGTGCATAGAGATTATGTTCAAAAAAATGTAAAGAATATATTTTTTGGCTTGGTGGTAATAATGATGGTGGAATTTTAATGTTACATCTAGGAATTATATCTTGATCCTTCTTTAAAAAGTCTTTATTCTTTTTTCCTCAATCTTTTGTAAGTTTCACAAGTGATATGGATATTATTCTTCATATTCACTTCGGCTTGTAGAATAAATAACTTGTTAATCCATACCTGAGCCCAGGATTGCTAATCTTCTATGGTTTCTAGTCTACCAAAAGATTTTTCTTGGTGAAAAAATATACAAATTGGTTTGTGTCATCATAATTACCTAGCTTGCCAAATATAGGTGTCTCTCTAACGCCTCTTTTCGAAAATACTTAGAAGTGCAGCTGCAATCTTTTTTCTACCTCTTATTTAGGATTACTAACACAGTGGATTTCTCTATTTGGAGATCCAACACCATGGCATTCAGACATTGCATTAGAATTATAATTTCTTCAAAGCTTCTATTTTGTTTTAGCTCTTGAAGGATAGAAATTATGTCAGTTTTAATGTAAAAGCACTAAATCTTGTTTTCTCAACAAGAAAGCTCATGTGCATATCTCTATTTATTTTTAGATGTAGTCACAAATAAAGAAGTTGGTGCTAAAATTCTTGCTTTCTCACAAGACCTACTCGATCAATTGGGAACTACTCTTTGATACTCATAGAAGATCACTAGTCTAATATAGGGAAATATATATCTAATACTTTACAAAATAAAATGGAAATTTTTGATAATGTTAAATAATAAAAATAAAGGTAAGTTTGGTCACAATAAGATGAAAATAGGCCCTCTTACTCCATATATAACATAAATTAAAATGAGGTGTTACCAACTTGTTATAATTAAAGAATAATTAATAAGTACAATATAGGTTCTCATTATCAATAATAATTAGTAAGTCAAGAAAGGGTAAGAAAAGTATGGTCTTTAAACATACAAGGAAAAATATATCAATGGATCAATGGGAATGAGAAAACTAGGTTTTATATATAGGTTATATTGCAACTTATTTTCACTTTTTGAAGAAGTTCATATTTTTTAATGAATTATAAATTAGATGTAAATAGTAATGAGGTTGGGTTAAAGATTAAAAAATTTAGTTAAATGAATACCTTAATTGAATAAAATCAATTATCTATCCACTCTATACAAATAGAACATAGATTATATTTATTAAAAATTAATATTTATAATATTTATATTGAGTTTTTTCAGCCTCTCGAGCCGTATCCCTCACACCCTCATCAAAGGCCTTGAATGCTACTTTAATAAATTCTGGTAGTCCTTCCGTGGCTTCCAAATCCCACCTTTCATATAGCACAAGATAATCTATTACTATAATATCTATCTATATATAACAGAATGTTCATTGTCCCTTAGTGCATATAGAAATGTATTTGAGAAAGTACATAAGAAATATGGAAAATTAAACCCATTTATGTCTACCCACTATAAACCATGACACATTATAGTCAATGTGCTAGCTATTTATATGGACACTAAGGTCCCCACATAAAAAACTAGACTTTCTATCATGCCTATGGTTTAAGCTATTCCTTTGTGTCACCCCAATTTACCAATATAAGTAAAAAAAATACCTCTTAATGGCTTGTGTGAAGTGCTTGAGCTCGTCCAAAGTTCCATAAGTGTCATAAATATCATCCAAACAAGTGACAAGTGTAGCCATCTTTGCAAACCCAATTCTAAAAGTAGAATATTTTGGCTCAATACAACCTCCAGCTGCCCAAAAGTAAAATTCCACATGGCGATGGTGAGCAAAGTCTAGTTTAGCTAGACCGGACTCTATCCACTATATAAAATGCACACAGATTTCTTAATAAACATGAGTAACTTTGAAATCTTCAAGTATAAATTATGTTGTAAATAATTTAAGCTTCAAACCGAGAGAATATCTTCCATAACATGAATTTCGAATTTGAAGTTCTTGTTGTTGCATTGATTGGATCATATTGAAGTCTAACTTTGCCAATTCTAAAACCTTTGAGTTGAAAATACTGTGACAATTTTGACATTACATTGTTAAATTATTTTAGAGATCTTCAAGTAGACTTAAAACATTCAAATTTATGTTCTATTAAGAGATCTAATTTTTTTAAAGTTTTGCCCTAAGGTTTTGAGTTAGGAGGAGATGGTTATGTTACAATGTATTGAAATTACTTGTTGATGGTCTTGGCATCTCCATATATGTCAATATAAGTCCTTGCTTCCAACCTGGGCACATTGGTGTGCCAACCATAGTCTAGATTGAATTCTATCTGTTACATCACATAAATTAGAATCCTGATTGATAAATGTATTCGGAGACTTAATAATAAAAAATATTAATGGGTATGGATACCTCCTTTGAAAGACTAGTATTGTTAATCTTTGGTAGAGCTTGTTTTAAATATGTAGTAGAAAAGGCTTTGGCATCATCCAAGGCTTGCTCCCGGGAAAATGCAATGAGTGAAGCCCAGAACAAATTTAGAATGCTTCTTATTTCCTCCTCCTTTGATTGACTATTTGAGTGCAGCAATTGCCCATCTTTACCATTGAACTGTTGCAACACGCCTGCCATAATATCAAGTTAGAAGCAATCTCATGCTTTCATAATATAACCTAAAGTAAATCTAATATTAAGGTTTAGTACTTTTAGGGATAAGAAATTTCATTCTAAAAATAAATCCAGTTAAATATTTTCGACTCAATGATTGCAGAAATCACCTGGAGAGACGCCATATCTGTGCAGGCGAAGAATTTGAAAACCCAAGGCTGTGGTGTTGAGATCTACACAAGGACTCTCTCTACCACATCCAATGCCTTTGTCATTCAAATATCTGCTATTCAATAATTCTTAGACATGAGAACTGGACTAAGGATTACTATCTACAATATACTTGAAGACCCAGGTTCCAACCTAACAAGTTGATGCTGGAACATAATATCAATCTTGAATCTTAAAGAAACAAGCAAACCTGTAAACGTAGTCAAGAGCTGCTTTTATTTCATCTTGAAAATGGCGCTCAATTCCAAGGCGTTCTACATTGTCTACCATCAGTGGTAATCAACGCCATATTGATAGGAATTTGAGCAACTCTGCGGCGTGCAGGAATTTTTTTTTTTGATAGAGATAAAAAGTCTGATGGCACGTTGCTTCAAATTAATGCTTGAAATTTCCGCTAGCACGGTTTGTTCGAAGATTCCACCTTTGAAGATAATATAGAGGTTGATGGCGACATTTGGGCCGCATGGAAAATCACAAAAAGATTCTAAATTCCTACACCAATACCCTCTTCTCCACTCTACTTCTAACGATGAAATTTGGATACTCTTGCCAATTCTCATCTACTTTATTTAAATATCATTGACTTTAATGGTCAAACAATCAATAGCTAATTTACACTTCATCTATACCAAAGAGTGGTAATTATTTGTCCTATTTTTATTGGTCAAAATTGACATTTGATTGTTGAAGTGGACGAAGTTTAAGAATAACCATTCCCATCTACTTTGGGGCCCATTATGATAGAATGTCTTCATAGGATTGACAAGTGGTTATTTTAGTTCTATTTACACTTATCTTAATACATTCATTTTGTATAAAGACACATTATTCTTATTCTTGCACATGGGTTTGTTTTCTTCCCATAAAATGTTTTTCCTGGTTTTGTTTTCTTCACATACATAAAAAACTGTGGATTGAAAATATTAACACCTATTTATTAAGTCAATGTACCATACACATTGAAATGTAGTGTCTATACTAGAAAAAAAGCATTTAATATATGACAATGACTGCCACGAGTTCTCTTCATGAACACTGAAGAAATATAAAGATTTAGAGTGGATGTCTTATCATTTGGTTTGTATCCATTGAGTAAATGTTCACAAAAAGTGCTTTTTTTTTCATTTAATAATAAATACACTTCACAAACATCAAGTTTTTATGGAAGTCCATCTCTTGCTCTAAAGCTCTCATTTTGGCATAGGTGGGGAGGGTGTTGGCAAAGGTTGTATAATTAGTGTTCCATGAGATTACATTTCTTTGAGACAACTTGTCAAATAGTTCACATGCCTTGTGTGTGCTTCCACATTTTGCATACATGTCTATTAGGGCACTTGCAACTATAACATTTGACAATAAATTTCAATTATGTTTTGATGGATGTTGATACCTTGTTCTAAAGCTCCTATTTTGGCACAAGTTGGGAGGAACCTGTCAAATGTTATGGAGTTAGGCCTTATGTCTGTCAATTGCATTTGCTTAAAATTTTCCAAGGCCTTTTCACTAAACTCATTTCACATATCCTACAATCATGCCAGTCCATGAGACCACATCTTTGTGATGCATTTTATCAAACAATTCACATGCCTTGTGTATGTTTCCACATTTTGCATACATGTCTACTAGAGCACTTGCAACAACATGGGATAAAATATTACTTTTGATTATGCTTTTATGAAAGTCCATCCCTTGTTTTAAAGCTCCCATTTCGACATAGGTGGGAGGATGTTGGCAAATGTTGTGGAATTTGGCTTAATGCCTTCCAATTGCATTTTCTTAAAAGTTTCCAATGCATTTACAATAAACCCATTTTGTGAAAGGAAGCAAGGTATGCAAAAACAACTCCTACACTAATCTAATGAGGAAAGTTAAACAAATTTTAATCTTTACTAGTTACAGGTTGTTAGATACACATTAACAAAAAGGTAATAACACATCAAAAACAAGTACAATGCTCACAACACAAGATATACCTAGGGAAAACCCTTTCAGGTAAAAAACCCCACACTCCTAAACCTGCACAATATATTATCAAATCAAAAGATGATTACAACACACTTGCAATGTAACCTCTTTCAGGAGTACACAATGTCGATTCTCATTTGCATCCCATGACCTTTCACATTCTCTAGCCGATTATTTATCAAGCCTCCTTGGTAGTTATCCAATTCTGGTTTTTTCCATGTCAGCCAATAACAAACTAATTGCCAACACCTTTATTAAATATAGGGTGTTTTTTGCTTCGGGGGCATTGCCCCCAGCAACCATCGCCGGGGACATTGCCCCCAGCAGCCCCTATCGTCGGCTTTGCCCCTAGGTCCCCCTGGGGGGATAAGCCCCCCGAGCCCCACTTGAGGGGCTTCACCTCCCCTCCACTCCCCCGTTAATTATTTTGGGGGAAAACCGTAGCTGAGAAAGTCACCAAAATTTATCTTGCTACATGTACCCACAACCTTGCATAATGATCAGTCACAACATACTAACAACTTGTCACACCTATCATTTCAACTCTTACATGTCATAGAATCTGTCATAACTCATGACACATAACCACAAGGTGTCGACACATAGAAAAACTATGCCAAGTCAACATGGGATGCCTACCTCCTCATATGAAAACAAAATTTACATAGAAAATTACAACAGTAGGCAAGAATAAATAAATACAACATTAAGAACTTGCAAAGGTTGAGACACCTTAATTCCCAACATTCTTCCACTTGTCGAACACCTTTCAAGAGCCAATAGAATGACAAGATTTAACTGCTAGGGGCTAAGAGGCCCATAGACTCTAAACACCATCTGAACTTCTCCATGGTCACAGGTTTTATCAAGGCATCTGCAACATTCATCAAAGTGTCAACTTTCTCCAAATTCACCTTCCCATTCTCTACCATGTCACGAACAAAATGGTACTGGACATCAATATTCTTCATCCTCACATGGAAAGTAGGATTCTTCACCAAACATATGGCACTCTGACTATCACAACAAATGGTAATCTTCCCTGCAACAAACCTGACATTAGAACACAATCTTTTAAACCAAATGGCTTCTTTATAAGCATGAGTTGTAGCCATTTACCCTACTTCAGTAGTGGACAAAGCAACCACAGGATTCCGCTTACTCATCCAACTAATAGCACCACCAAACATAATGAATACATAAAAGCATTGGTGAATCTCTTACTACCAATGTCACCTATCTAATTTGAATCAACAAATCCTCAAATACAAAGTGAATGCCAATCCCTTATAAGATAACCATGATAACATAAGATATACATGGAAGCATCCCACAAGTATCTAAACACTCTCTTCACTACATCCCAATGTACCCCATCCAGGATTAGCAATAAATCGACTAAAGACTCCCATTGCTTGGGCAATGTCTAGTCTTGTATAGACCATAGCATACATCAAGATATACCAGTTGCACTAGCATAAGGAACTCTGCTCACATCCTCCATATTAGAAGGAGACTTTAGACAATCTATAACAAATAACTTTGTCCACATCATAACATGAATAGTCAACGGTCTACAAGCTTCCATGTTGAATCTTTCCAACACAGTGTTCACATACTTACTCTGGCCTAACCACAGTTTTCTGTTAGCTCTATCTATTCTAATTTCCATTCCCAAGATGTATCTGGTTGCCCCTAAATCTTTCATCTCAAACCATGCTAACAATTGGGACTTCAAATCAGAAATCAAATTCTTACCATTCCCAATGAACAACATATCATCAACATATAATACAATAATGAGAATGCGATCATTATCCATCTTAAAGTGAACACAATGATCTAATTTTGATCTTAGAAATCCCAAACTCAACACAAATCCATTAAATTTTTGGTACCACATCCTAGGAGATTGCTTCAAACCATACAAAGACTTTTTCAACTTGCAAACTAGATTTTCTTTACCTTTTACCATGTAGTGCTCTGGCTTTGACATATAGATTTCTTCCTCCAAGTCACCATGAAGGAAAGTTGTCTTCACATCCATTTGTTCAACTTCTAAATCATATGATACAATTGATAACAAGAGTTTGATAGATGTCAACTTTGTAGCAGGAGATAAAACCTCACCATTATCTATTCCCTCAACCTGGGAATAAAACTTTGCAACCAACCTTGCCTTAAACTTCTCAACACTACCATCTAAATGAAATTTCTTCTTGAACACCCATTTGCATCTAACAAGTTTACATCCATCAGGAAAGGGCACTAGATTTCCAAAGTATTGTTTTTCTCCATGGAAGCCATCTCATCTTCCATGGTCTCTTTCCAGAAATATGCATCACTCATACCCACAACCTTGCTTACGGTCCTAGGCTCATCAATGTTAGAAATCAAAGCAAAAATACATCTAAAATCATGCAATGAATAACCAAACCTACCAGGTTGTTGCCTTATTGGTGTGGACCTCCTCAAATATTTATGTTGAGGTTCTTCATCTTCTTCTAAAATTTCAAAGTTACTAGAGCTCTCCTCTTCATCAGGTCTAACAGATGTCTTCGGTTCAACTTTCTCAGGGGTGGAAGGAAGCTGAACCATGTGCATACTCTTTCTCTTCTTATTTCTCTAGTTGTAGAACAATAGAAGAAGGATTGAGCTCTATGAAGATCACACTTCTGCTATACAGTCTCTCTCAGCCACTAGATCCCAAAGCTTGTACCCTTTCACATCGATGCCATAATCGATGAAGATACACTTCACAACCTTGTTCTCCAACTTAAACCTCTTCTCCTTAGGCACATGTGCATATGCCTCACAACCAAATACTCAAATGTGTCTCAATGAAGGATTTTTACCAGACCACACCTCCATAAGTGTCTTATCAACAAGTGCCGATGTAGGAGACCTGTTGACTAGGTAAAAAGTGATAGCAACAACTTTAGCCTAGAACTTTTGTTCAAGGCCAACTCCACATAGCATACTCCTTGCCCTCTCCATCAACATTCTATTCATCCTCTCTGCAACTCCATTCTGTTGAGGGGTATATAGAGTTGTCTTGTGCCTGTCAATCCCATGTTCTTTATAGAACTTGTTAAAATCTACTAAACAAAAATCACCACTGTTATCAGTTCTCAAACACGTAATCTTTCTATCCTTCTGATTCTCTATAAGAGCTTTGAACTCTTTGAATCTACTAAAGACTTCATATTTGCTTCTAAGGAAATACACCCATGTCCTTCTACTATAATCATCAATGAATGAAACAAAGTAAATAGATTTTGAATTTGAGGGAACATTAACTGGACCAAACACATTAGAATGAATCAAATGCAACACCTAAGAAGATTTGTGAGAACTGGAATAAAACAAAACATGGTTTTGTTTGTACCAATAAAACTGAACACGGTTTTCTTTGTACCATAGATGGAATGTTCACAAAATTCAAACTCAAGATTACAATCATTCATACCCTCAATGATGTTTTCATTTTTGAAGGTCCTCAAACCATTTTCACCAATGTGACCAAGCCTTTGGTGCCATAACATTGTCTTCTTAGCTAGAATTTTCATCTCCATAGAATGAGCACCCTTAGGTACCCAGAAAGCACAACCATAAGAAGTAGATGCAATAGTCCTCTTCACTGCTGGTTCCAATGGTGAGGATGGAGACTCTAAAGTTATCTTCTTTGAAAAAAAGGCACTATTGCACTGAACCGTGCATGCATGAAGCTGAAATAGAATGCCAATCCAAACACCCTTAGCTAGCACCATAGCTCCTCTAGTCATCTTGCATCCTCCATTCAAGAAAACAACTTGCACACCCACATCATTCAAATTACTTACAAATAATAGGTTACGTGCCAAACTAGGGATATGCAAAACACCATTGATCCCCTTCACTCATCCATCAGGGAATCAAATCAAGACTCTTCCACAACCATCAATCTATTAGAAATGAAGGTGCAAACTACACAATGGAAATTTGATTCAAATTTTATTATCCTCTAAACAATGTAGAATCAATGGAGATTACAACAGAAATTAAAACCCATCACACATAAATAACATGCACTAAGAACTGAACACATAACATAGTATGTAAAATGGAGAAAACCCTTTCGGCTAAAAAACTCCACCAAGAAAAGAGGCTCCAAGTTGTATTATCTTCAAATATAAGATTACAATACATGCACTTCCTCTATTTCTTTAGTCTTCAATCTAGTGGCACCTGTTACTCTCCAATCTAATAAAAACATAGTACAAATATCCTTATAAAAGGGGGTTGCCTTCTAGGGAAAGATAACTGACAAAATATCAACTGTCAGATCTGTGATCAAATGAAGAATGGTCCATATTCACAATGATAAAATATAAATAAAATGAGGTTTCGGGGGTGCTACCCCTAAACCTACACTAAGGCACACGGCCCCTGGACCCCCCCACCAAGGGGGTGATCCTCTCAGACCCCTTAGAAGGAGGAAACCCACTATGACCCCCCGTCACGAATGAATGAGCATCGTGTACTGGTTATAAACATACGGCTGAAACAAGATTGCTGCTGGTGAAACCTTTCATCCTTTATGGGTGATTTACAAACAATATTAGGAGTAATTAATTACATAGGATTTACAAGGTTGATGGTACCTTAATCCTAACACAATCTTTAGGTGAGAGTCATCACCCAAGTACACCTTCCCACCATCATATTCTTCATACTTTGAAAACCAACCTTGATGATACGTCATGTGAAAACATGCACTAGAGTCAATAATCTATATATCCTTAGATGCATGTGTTTCCAAGGAAGTGACAAACGCTTCTCCATCATCTTGAGAGGACTTGTCAGAATCTGAATCATAGTTCTTTTTCTTTTTCTTCTTCTCCTTGCACTCCTTGTGGAAGTGACTGGCCTTTCTGTAGTTCCAACATAGAGCCTTGGACTTCCAAAGAGACTTGGATCTCCCATGGGATTTGGATCTTCCTTTTTCTTCTTTCTTCTTATCCTTTTTTTCCCTTTCTCTTTAGATCTACCACGAACCACAAGAGCTTCCTTAGTTGACTCGAAAGATTTTCTCCACATCTCTTCAAACAACAAGAAAGAAACCACTTTATCCATCTTGAAGGTGGTAGTGGTACTCCCAATGGCCATAACAAGGTAGTCCCATGAATCTGGTAATGAACACAATAATGTCTTACATTGATCTTCCTCCTCCATCTTCACACCAAGAGAGGTCAACTAGGCAACAAGCATATTGAAAATATTCAGGTGATCAACAAAAGATCCTTCATCTTCCATCCTCAAAGAATACAATTCTTTTACAGGAATAACTTTTTCACCAGGGATTTAGCCTGATAAACATCTCCAAGTTTCTTCCAAAGATCTTTTGCAATCATGTCTTCATGATATTCATGAGCACTGAATCAGCCAAACAGAGTATTATCAGACCCTTAGCCTTCTGATCCATCAGATCCCAATCTTCTTGTTTCATGTCCGATGGCATGGTTCCAGATGCTAGGAGCCATAGATCTCTATCCATCAATAAACTTGTCCTTCATCTTGAGTTTCCATAACTCAAAGTTACCTCCATTAAACTTCTCTATCTCAAACCTCCCAGATGTACTCACCATCTCTTTCCTACAACAAATATTTCAAAATATTCTACACAAGCTCCCTCTCAAAATTAAGATCAGCTCAAAAAACCCTCTACCCAACAACTAGAACCAAAGGTGATTAGGCTCTGATACCGACTGAAATGAAGCAAGGTATGCAGAAACTTCTTCCTACACTGATCTAATGAGGAAAGTTATGTAAATCTCAATCTTTACTAGTTATAGGTTATTAGATGCACATTAATAGAAAGGTAATAAAACATCAAAAACAAGTACAATGTTCACAATACAAGATATACGTGGGGAAAACCCTTACGAGTAAAAAACACCACTCCAAAACCTACACAATGTATTATCAAATCAAAAGATGATTATGCAAGCTCTTTCAGGAGTACACAATGTCAATTCTCATTTGCATCCCATGACCTTTCACATTCTCCAACCACTTATTTATCAAGCCTCTTTGGCAATTATCCAATGTTGTTTTTTTCCATGTCAACCAATAACAAATTAACTGTTGATGCTTTGGGGGCACTATCCCGAGGCCCTGGCCAGAAGCGCTATCCCCAGCAACGCTCGTTGAGGGCATACCCTAGACCCCTACCGTGGGCTTCATTCCCAAGACCCCGCTAGGGGATAAGCCCCCTGCACTCCCCGTTAATTATTTTTTGGGCAAACTACGGTTGACAAAGTCACCAAAATTTACCTTGCTACATGTACCTGTAACCCTGCAACATCAACATACTAACAACTTGTCACACCTTTCAGTTCAGCTCTTACATGCCATAGAATATGTAATAACTCATGACACATGACCACAAGGTGCCAACACATGGCAAAACTATGCCAAGTCAACATGGGACACCTACCTCCTCATATGAGGACAAAATTTACATAAAAAGTAACATAGTAAGCAAGAATAAATAAACACAACATTAGGAACTTACAAAGGTTGAGACACCTTAATTCCCAACATTTTGTGCATATCTTCCAATCATTATAGTCCATGATGGAATGAAAATATTTCAAGGAACATTGATGAATCTTTCTACACAATTAGTAGGCCATTTTAGAAAATTAGGAACAATGCATACCTAATATTAGCATGTCTGTGATTGCTTGTTGTTGAGTGATTGGGGTGAGAAAGTCTTTGATAAACATCTTCATTTGATTCAACTACATTTTCAACTCATATTTAGCCTGTCTATCTTTCTGCATTCTCTCCTTCACTACATCCACCACTAAATCCAAGGAGTTTATTTGTTCATTCGGCTCTGCTTACCTAGATTTACGCTTGTAATATGATAATCTTTTGATAAGAGTTCCTTGTCATCTTTGTCAGCTATAGAAGTTGTAATTTTTGCAATCCTTTCCCTTGCTTATTGTCTTTGACAGAAGATAAGGTCCTAGGCTTCTTCATTGACTTATTCTTATACACCTCTACCATGATATCCTATAGGCTTAAAGGTTTAACAACTATTTGTTGCCTCTTTTACAGGTTCAAATTTAACCATGAGGGGACTGCAAGAGGTGCCAACTGATTTTGTAGTATTTGTCTATCTAGTTGCTACTCTGCATCACTACCTTCTTTGTTTTCAATATTCTCTTCTTCCTCAATATTCTCTTCCTCTCTAGTTTTCTCTTCCTCCTCAGTTTTCTCTTCCTCCTTAGTTTTCTCTTCCTCTTCAGTGGACTTTTTTATTTCAACATGTTTCTATTGTTGTTCAAGAGTTCTAATGAGTTCCTGTTGTTCTTCAACATTCAAGACATGCTCCTCCATTTGCTACTATGCCTTGTCCACATCATCAGAAAAAAATGAGATGAGGTTTCTCCAAGGTGATCATCTTCTTTCAATACTTACTCTATTGTCTCAAAGATAGCCTCTTCTTGAGTTGAAGCCATATCTACATGGTCACTTTGTGTGATTTGCTTCTACTCTTGATGCTTTGTATCTTCTTCATCTGCAATCTAGTCTCTTCCTCTTGATGCTTTACATCTTCCTGTTGAGCATCCTCTTCAGTAACCTCCTCTTGACCTTTATCTTCTTGACTCTTATCTTCTTCTTCACCCTCAGAGATATCAATAGGGACATTTCTTGTAGGAGGTTAATTTGATTGTACTTCTCCTTTCATAGGGGAATTTGCTTCTGTTTCATCCTTCTCGCTCATGGTCTCAGCTCCCTTTCCCAGAGTTTGTCCTAAAGCTAGCCTTGGTGGAATTATTTGTGCTTGTGGAATAGCACCCAGGTCATCAACAACTCATGCATCTACAAATTTCTTTGTAATAGATGCCTTTCTGAAAGCATCCCCTAACATGGATGCCAACTACTCAGGAGAAGAGGTATCAATTGATCCCCTCATTTTATTTGGTGGGGCTTATGGACTCTTTTGATATATTTTGGGCTCAGAAACTAAAGGTGAACCTGTGTCTGAAGTCTTCTATCTTTTATATGTTTCTAGCTTTGATGAAGGGGTCTCTTTCGTCCTCTTGCCTGTACCTTTTGGTGGGGTTGGCTTGAAGTTCTACAGTTTGAGATTCAACCACTCATTGTTGTGTTGTAGGACCCCTACACTGAGTTCTCTCAAAGAGATGTCTTCTTTCTGGGACCAATCTATTGGATCCAACCTATTAGTGTCTATGGTGTCCAACTGATATACTAGATCTAGAATGACCCTTTCATCTTTAAATAATTCTTCAGGTATATCATTTCTCAAAGCAAATTCTCCTAACTAAAAAGTAGTGAGCCTTGTATATTTCTTCTTTCTCACTTCAAGATCATCTTTACAATTGGCCCAAAAGTCTTCAAGAGAGTGTTTGTCATCAAATCCTATTGTGGGAAATAATTGCTTAAGTTTGCCAGCAGGATCAAAATTCTCCCTTGCCTCATACAGTTCTAATTTAAAGCATCAAGCTCCTCTGTTGTTGTCTTGGCAACTTGTATGGATAGGCACTCATAAAAATCCAACTCAAATGGATACTTGACTCTAGATTTATGTTTCCCAAACAATTTAAGATGTACTTCACTTATTTTTCAAGAAAATTTAATCAAAATTAGCCTATCACTACAATGCTTAAGCAATAGAAAGGGTGCCCTCTTGAACCCTGCAACCCTATTGTATGTAGATTTGGGGAATTGAATGAACCATTCTCACCATCCCCTTACTAGCTCAGTGGCCTTATCTAACATTCTCCATCCTATATCTCCTGTAAGCTGGAGGATTATTGCATATAAAAATGCATCATTAACCCTCTTAAAGTGTTTCTCAACTTCTTTTATTTCCAAATGAGGGAAGAAATCCCAAACTTTATTCTATCTTGGACCTTCTCCTCTGACTCCCACTCTGCTTTTAAACCAGGAAAATCACCAACTCTAGCTGCTAGGTACACAATGTAGGACGTCACGTAAAACTTTTTGGTGTTGGTGACTGACATTATTTGCTCATGAATGCAATCTGAGACCATTGCACCCCAGTCCAAGTGTATATCACCCTTAAGAATAATATAAATAAACTAAAACATCTAGGTCTCATAGTTCCTGGACTCTTCCTTACCACATGCCCTACTAAGGAGGGTTATCGAATCTGCAACCTCCCTTTAAAATCTGATCTGGTAAGCTTTGTTGGGACCTTAGATATAGATTTATTCTCTGTAGCTAACCAATGTTTGTCTAGATATTTCTTGTAGCCATTGACATTTGTGTCATATTGCTTTGTTGAATTTGTAATGGCTAAAAGGATAACCTAACCATATAGAGGAAGATCAAAAGCTTCTCTAACCATGGAGGTGTGATGTCTAATACCAAGTTTCCATTTGAATCCACACATCTCCTAGTGTCTAGATCATAGTAATGAGAAATTTGAGAATCAACTCTGGGCATTGAACAACTTTGGGAAATCCTACCACATGAGCTAGGTTAGATGCAACTATCCTTCTAGAATGAGGTGTGACATCTGGTGAGAAGGTTTATGAGTTAAACTATACCAAATCAATGTGCCTGAGGTATGTTTCTGTGATGTTTGCTAGTTCACTTTTGAACTTAGACACTTTAGGGATACCTTGGAACTTATACTTCATAGTGATAGGTGGTTCTCTCTTGGTAATTTATTTCTTCTTCTTCCCTTTCTCTACAGCCTCAGTGGAAACACTCTCTTGGGTAACGTCTTCTATAGATTTTTCAAAGTCCAAGATAGTTTTCTCACTTGCTTGAGTAGCTGCTTTAAGTTATAGCATTTAATTGTACTTGGAAGAGGCATAGGAGGGAGTAAAAACCAAAGAAAATCTAAATCTACATAAAATTTTGATCATTTTGAGTGATTTGTCAATTTTTGGGTTTTCGAGCCCATTTTAGACTTTTGGACCAAGTCCAATTATGCTCTCAGGGCACAAAGTCTTACTAGGAATCCATCAATTTTTTCTTGAGCCTTTGGTTAGTGGGAGGATGTTGGTTTATTGGTCATTTCTATCTTTTATCTTTAGGGTCTAAAAATCCTCTCAGGGCTAGAGATGTTAATCAAACTCTCTACGAGGAATTGTGAATTTAATAGTGGGGCTTGGGGCTCTGATAGGTTTTGGGACATTTGAGATTAGAGCCAAAAGTCCTTTCGAGACCTGACTTCTTGAAGGAACTTCCTTCTGGAAGGTTTTCTAAGCAAGTGGATTCCGCGTGGGAAGCAAGACTCCGAATAGATTTTGGCTATCTTAATTCACAGTCAAAAGTGCAATTCGTACCTAGAATCCCACTCGAACCTTATTTTGCTTATCATCTAAGTCAAACACTCCTATGGGGCATGGAAGCATAGGTGAACATGGGTTCGATGGTTTCAAAAGTATAGGACCAAAAGTCCCATCGAGACCTAAGGTTTCAACAGACTTTCTTTCAGTGACTAATACTTTGAGAGGCAAGGCCTCGGGGGAATTTAGGACTTTGGGTTCTAAGGTGTTAGGGTCCTAAGATCCTTTTGGGACATGAAGTCCCAAAAGGATATTTCATTTTGGATGAAATTTTCTAAGTCTTTTAATGTGGCGCGAGGAGCAGGGCCCCAAAAGAATTCAGAACTTTTGGTTCTACATCCTTGGAAACCTAAAATCCTTTTAGGACTTGAAGTCCCAAAGGGATTTCCTTACTTAACACTTTATGTAGACCTACGGGGGGCAGGATCATAAACAACTATAGGTCCCTTTATATTGATGCCAAATATCCTTCCGGGTCCGGAGGTTCTAAAAGGATATGTTTAAAGAATTTCACGAACTTATGACTATATTTTTTGAAAACTCAAAGCCCCAACCCTGGTGTCCATTTATTCAAACCTAAAACTGAAAGGAAAACCTAGCCAAGATGGAAAAACATAGAAAAATGACAAAAACCCTAAGCTAAAACAACAACAGAACCTAAATTAAAACCTAAAGAATGAATTAAAAACCTAAACTAAACATAAACAAAACAACAACATAATTCAAATGTTCAAACCAATCCGAACAAAGGAAAGATAAGAGAAAGATAAGGAACGAGAATGAACCCCCCTTACTGGGAATCAACGATGGTCGAGGGACATGAAGAACATGGGAAGAAAACAAGAACAATGACCTCCAACTTCCAAAATCTCTGGCTCGATCGACCCAAGATCTTCAAATATTTGCAGGTTTGGATGCAATAAGCTTTATGGAGCTCTAAGAGTTGAAAATCACGAAGGCACAAGCATAAAATGAGGATAAAACATCAAGCGAAGGATTAAATACCTTCATATTTAATCCTTCGTACCACAATAAATGTGATAGGTCAGGGGTGGAAGCACAGAGGGAAATGAAGCTTTTGGACTAAAGTCCAAAAGTTTGAAAAGCCGATTGGGGCTCGAAATCCTGATTAGACTTTCTAGAGAGAATCTATAATCCATAAATGGACATAATGCCTGGGATCTCAAGAGTTAAAGAACTCTTGGAACAAGTTCACAAAAACACTCAAAACACTTTCTTTGTATGCACGGTATATAGGTAGAAGGTGTACAAACATCCTCCATTTTGTGAAGGTGGGTAGAGGGGGTTTTAAGGTGCATCTTTTAGGATCTCTATTGGGTAGAGGGTAGTTGTGGTTGTGGTTGTGTGTGTGTGAGTTTTGTTTCAGGTAGAAGAAACCTATAACTATAAAGGGCATATGCTCTAAAATAAATATATGTTATGTTTTGATGTCATGCTTGTAGGTGTGTGCAGGTTATTGAGGTGAAGTTGTAGATTGTGTGAGTTGCAGGTGGCTAAGATGTCAAATAGCAAGAGTATGAGGTTGGCCTTGGGAAGGGATTTAATAATTTCTTTACTTGTGAGGAGAGAGAGAAGATTAAGAGCTAAGCTTAACAATATGCGGAAGGCACTAAAAGTTTTAAGAGAGAGTAGAGTAGAGATTGAAAAGGGAAAATAAGAGAAGAATAGGGGTAAGGGTAAGTCTTATTATCTTCCTGATGATAATTCGTTTGCAAGTAAATCTGTGTGTGTAGAAAAAGATAAGGGAGAAAGAGCAGAGTGCCATGTTGATGACACTGAAGAAGAAGATGAAAGTGTAGTAGTAGGAACATGTCTTGTGGAATGCATGAAGTAGTTAGTGAAAGAGGATGAAGATGAAAGAGGAGAAGATACTATAGCAAAGAATAATGAAGAAGGAAAATTTTTAGAGACAAATAAGAGTGAGGTTTCAATAGAGATTTATCCTTAGAAGGACATATTGGTAAAAGCAGAGAATGATGAGGAAGGAGTTGCAATAGTAGTAGAGAAGGAAAAGATTACCAAGGTAATGGTTAATTTTTTTTATTTTTATAACAAAGAGGATGATAATGAGTTGTATGTAGATTAGGTGGTGAGGGTGGATGAGGAGGTGAATGCAAAAGAGAAGATGAATTTTTTTTTATGATCTTGTTAGTACAGGTGTAAGCAGGTGGTGTAGAGGATGGTGGTGGAGGCTGGATTATGGTGGGTTGAATCCCATAAGAGAAGGAAAGAGAGGAAATCACAATTGGAGGAGGAGGTTAGCTCATGGTGGATTAATTTCCATGAGAGGAAAGATGAGTGAAGAGCAGAGTTGGTGGAGAAGGATGAAATTGTCCCAACCAAATGCAGGAAGAGGAGAAAGAAGAATGTTTCTAAAACCTATTGTAGTGATGGAGTTTGTTGTATGTTTTTTACAACTTTGAAGGGTAATTCAATCATCCAACTCTATTTTATGAGCCATGCTCACAAAATTCTTCTTACCTGGCATATCTAATGCAAGAGCATTTGGGTCCATAGGCAATCTTGCATCGACAAAAATATTTTTAGTTTTAATTTTATTTTTGGTTTGATTTGGTTGTTTTAGTCATCTCTCTACATCAAGAAACTTCTGATTTGGTCAAATTTTCAAAAATGAAGATTTCACCTAAACGCAGTTTTAAAGCTTTATAGGCAGTTTTGTGGAAATCATTGTTTTTCAAAATCCATGAGGACTGGAGACAAATTCTTTTATAGGAATGTTTAAAATTGTATTTTATCAAATTTAGCAAGTTTTTGTGGCCATATTCTTCACTAGTTGAGAGAAATTAATTTTCTTTGTTTTTACCTAATAAGTTACAAAAACAATTCATTCTAGAGATTTTTAAAAAGTTGGAGTAAAATGGTTCTACAGGGGTCTTCAGGAGGTTATTCTACTCAAATTGGCTAGATTTAATGCAAAAATAAGTACCTAGTCATAAATTATGTAAAAAGTCATTTTCTGTGCTTTTTGGGCATTTGATGAAAATCAAAGGCACTTGAAAACGTGAGAGAGTAGCCACCTAAGAGAAAAAACATGGATTTGTTGTTCTAGACAACAAATTTTCATTTCTAAAATAAGGTGAACTAATTAAAGGATATGTTTTTAAAAATTAACTTTTACAATGCCACTTTGGTAGTCTAGGCACCTATTTTTGGAGGAAGAATCTGCAGTTTTTAAATTGAAACAACCTCCTTTTATGAGGCATTAAAATTTAAGGTGGTACTCCATTTTTTTAACATTATATTTATGAAGTAGATAAATAGTGGAGATGGTGGCATGGAAAGGTAGAGGATGTTGATAACTGAGAGGGGGGGTGAATCAGTTATCTTAATTATTTGACTTTTTTTTCTTCTTTTATAATTAGTGCAGTATCAAAACAAATAAGCATACATGAACATGAGACAAGAAAAGAAATCAACAAACATAACACAAGGGTTTTTACGTGGAAACCCCTGTTAAGGGAAAAACCATGGGGTGACTAACCCAAGATTGTATTCTCTGTTAAAAGAATAGAAGTACAAAATGGCACTTGCCAATTAGGGCTCACTATCTCGAGCACACTGCTCACAAGAGGCTCACTACCTACAATAGTTTATAGAAAGAAACCAAGTACTTGAACTAATGAGAAGCATCCACATATGCTGAGGTTCAGTTCCAGTTAGGCTCAATATACTGATCTACTACACTTCATTCTTCCTCTGCTTTAGTGCTGTTGTTCTATCACATACTGGACCTGTATTACTGCGTCCACACTGCTCTCTTCTTTTCTTCACACAACATAACACACCACACACACATTCTCATCAAAATCCATCTGGTATATATATCCACACCAAAGATTTCAACATCTTTCTAGTCGGCATCCGGAATACTCAATATTTTCCCAAACTCTGGTCTGTCGGCTGAATCCTTGCTTACTAAGTGATGCGTATCAAAGAAATACTTATAGAAGTCATTAATCATGTTGGCCAATCATGAATGATCCCTCAAGAAACTTGATCACCATCAATTTATTATTCGGAATAAGGTCTGATGCTCTGCCAGTCAGTTCTTCCTCAATCTACTCTGCCAAACAGGAACCCAATACTTAGGTGCTCATATCTTTTCACTCTTTCATCACCGGAGGCTCAATCTCTGGAATGTATCTGTCATGATACTCCTCTTGACTTCCCCAAGTCTACACTTTACTAAGATACTTCCTCTGAGAGATCCAGACTTGATTGTCAGACCTTGTTGCATGCTCTGTTCTTACTCACCGAACCAAAATACTCTTCAATCTGACTTCCGGTATAGACATACCATGTCCTGTGGATGTGTGGGATGGACTTTGTTGCCATCAATGACAACACTCATGAAGCCACACAGTGTCTCTTGCCAACAATCTCCCCCTTTGGCATTGATGGCAACACTTAGTGAAAAATGACTAAGTGTTATAGCACACTCCCCCTTGGCTGATGCTCTGTTCTTATGTACACTTTTCTGGAGCTCCCCCTTAGCTAAATTCCTCATTTTTCACTGCTCCTCAGTCCCCCTTTGACATCAATGGCAAAGGGTGGAATCTGCACACCAAAATTTACAAAATTTAACCTATACATAGTCGCATAAGTATATATACAAGTCATACTTACATATACATAAGTATATCCGCAAAAGTTGTTTTCAACTGGACAAATTATGTTGCCCAACTCTACTTCATCCTGTCCAAGATTGAAATGTGACCACTTAGCAAAAATACAAAAGCTTCTGCCCTCTTTAAGTCTACCAGATCACTAGTCCAGGCTGTGGTCTGGGCATCAATTAGGACCTCATGCATTGCCTCTAACTTGGGGATAATTATCCCTCTTAGTTCACTTAGCCTACTTATTCTTTTCTTCGTCTCCTTTTCAAGCCTCTTAATTTCATTTATAGTGGCAATGGTCTGACACTCTTGATTCAATATGGAAGAGGTGAGAGGATCAAAATTTTGAGATAAATTTGATAGTTTGCTCTCTTGTTCTTCCACCTTCTTGGCAATGTCTGTTGTCACGGTGGACCAAGATAGACAAAATTTTTATAAATCTCTACCATCTTTAAGAACATTTTATAAGCTCTTTATCCCAATATCCAAATTTCTCCTATCATTTGTTATTAGTCCCTGCACCTCAGAGAATCTCTTTCCCAAAAATTCTTTCCAAACTTTATCTTCTGTTGACTTCTTCAAAGAATCAAAATGTGTGCTAATAGAATTAACAAGAGATTTGAAGTTACCGGATGAGGAGGCTGAAAGATCCTTCTGGAAGGATGGCATGATCTTCTCCAACACACTGGATGCAATCTCTATTAGCTCATAGTCTTCCATGTGAGACTTCAGAAGCTTTTATTTTGCTTTTACTTGGGCAAAGGATGCTATCTTCATTGTTTGAACCAGGGAGAGGGAATCAAAATTGAATGGTCCTTGAAGTAGCTCCAATTCATCTAATTCCATCATTTCTTTGGTCAAGAAATCTTTAACTATTTATGCAGTGTCTCTTGCCAGAGATAGAGTCTTCTTTTCTTCTGCAAATTCAAAACTGTCACCAAGGGTTTTCTCTGATTGATCTTCTTCTCTTCCCTTTACCTCTTCCTCTTGAGTGATTCTCTCTTCTTTTCTTATTTCTCCTTCAGTTCCGGAATCTGTTGGGGGATCTGGAAGAGAGATATTTACTTCTTCATGAACTTCCTCTTCTAGAATAGAGGAATCCAGGTCCTGAGTCTTCTCCTCACCTATCTCCTTTGACTCTTCTGCAATTTTCTCAGTAGAGTTTTCCTTTGATGCACTTAATCCTTCGACATCAGAAAGTTCATCACTTATCTCCTCTATAATAGGAATATTGAATCTTGTGTATGCATTTCAGAGGATGTCTTCAGTTTCTTTTGCCACCTGATCAGTCTCTCTGAGCACAAGCTTGTTCATTCTAGCTTTGGTCCATAGCATTGTTCTTTCTCATTTCAAGTTCCTTCTCTAGGCTTTTAGGAATCAAAGATATAATTTCAATGAATGCTTTATTGTAGATGTTTAGATATTTGATTGTTGCATCTTGTAAAATCTTCTGGTCAGCTTCACTATATTCATCATAAAATTTAGTCATTGGTTGTAGATTCCCATCCACAGTGACTAATTTGATGATATCATCAATGGAGAGTGTAGGCTTTTCAACAAATCCTTCTATTTCTTCTTCTTTGTTTTTGCCAGCAGATGATTCCATAGAAGTTTTCTTTTTCTTCTCCATTTTCTTAACTTCCTCATCTATTTCTGTCTCTTCATCATCTTTTTGACTTGTATATGACCTTGTGGCCTTTTTCTTTGTTCTCTTCTTGCCCTTTTTGGATGTCTTTGCTTCCAGTTTAGAGGCTTTTTGACTCTCAGAGGTGGCAGGTGTAGAACTCTTGGAGGATCTGGTCTGGGAGGGGACTTGCACCGTGTTGGTGCCTGAATTCACTGACAGTTTTTGAGCAATTTTCATGCAGGCACCTTCCCAAAAAATCCAAAAAGTTCTAAGTTTTGGGCCCCCTCAATGTTTTTCAGCGTCTGCATCTTAGTTCTTAAGGAGGTGGTTTTCACGTTTTCTCCGTCGGCATGAGTTTGTTTTTGTGTCTTTGACATTTCGGGTTGAACCGGTTCAATGGTTCAGCAGTTCAGGGTTCAATGGTTCAAAGCTTTATGTTTTTGGTTTCATCGGCGTGATGGCAACTATCAGCATAGGTTTGTGGTCTTGCTCTGACAAGATGGGAAGCCAAGTTGCCATCAGCGTGACATTTGTTGTCGGCGAGCATTGCTTTTGGGTTGGCCCGATGGTCTATCTCTGGCTGATGATGGGAAATATGGAGTTTGCAATGGCGTCGGCTAGACTATTGAGGTCGGTCAGAGGAGTTTCAGGTTGACCGATGGGATTGGTCTGGCCGACAGGGGATTGCGATGGGCTTCATTGGTGTAACACATGAGGTCGGCCAGAGGATTTTTGGATGCTCCGATGGAGGGAGTCACAGCGACGGAGGGTGTGTTTTGTTTGCCATCAGAGAGACTTGATAGATCGGCGAGAGCTTTTTGGGGCAAGCCGATGGCTTAGGTCTGGGCGATGGGCTTTGGGCGAGGGCTTGTGTGTCGAGTGCGACAAAAGTGCTTGACACTTAGTATGTTTGTGGCCATGTTTATAAAATGCTGAAGTAGTTTCATCACCGTGCATGTGGGATTAATCTCCCTGTATTAATTTGAATTTCAGTAAAGTGCATTTTGGCGGGAAGCTCCATTTTGAAAGCTGCGACGGTTTTCAAGTAGGCCGCAGGTGGTTGAGCCATCAATGGTGACTATGCTGAGGCATGGGGGAATTGTTGAGTAGTCTTGTACCTAATTTTTTGGTGTGAAGACTTCCAGGTGGTGGCACGGGGCTCGAGGCCACCCTTGTCTACTCTCCTGTCTATTGCAGCAATAAATTCTGAGTGCCATTCCTTCTAAGGACTATATCTGGCAGATTTTTTAAAAAGGCCATGTAATTAATGCTGAGTACGCTTCTTTGGCTATTATAAGTAGGAAGTGTTACTCATTTTCAGGTTGTTGAAAATTGGACATTTTTGCTCTGTAATACAATACAGCTGATTTGGCTGCTCTATCCATAAAAACTTGTGAGTTTATGTATCTCCTGTTGTATGTTTTTGCATGAACCCACTAATTTCGTGGTCAATCTTATATGAATAATGCTATGTTTGCATGTGTTATGTTAATTCTGTCTCCAGTATTGCATGTGTTCTTCTTCTGAATCTAGATATCTAAGGGGTGTCTGGTATTCTAGAATATAGAATTCCTATATTGAATGCTTGATCTTTCAACTTCTACTCAAGGGGTAGATTAAAGTGTTTTCAGATTAAGTATTGGGAAGGGTATACTGCAATAGGGATGCCATAAGTAGAGATAACTTAACACTCTGTATTGGGAGATATCTGTAAGGCAGATATCATATGTGTCCCCCTGAAATCCAGTTTTAGTTGTTCATGCTGATCATTCACAGGTGTATATCTACTGACTCCAAGCCCTAGATAGGCACCAATCTAGCTCTGTGTTGAGGTTATACACTAGGTCCAGGTTTGCATCCAAACATCAAATCAAACCATTTCATTCTTCCACCTGTTAGTTGTAGGATTAGGAGTAGGAAACCCCTTGCATGCTCTCATCCCTAACCAGATATTATGTCCAAGAATGTTGCCAACCTTGTGATTTGTTACACAAATCTTGGTCCATACATGAGAGTATTCTGCCTGTTGTTGTCAAGTTAGATCTTTCTATCTTTGAGCTAGTCAAGGTTATATCTTGAGTTATAGGGATCCCCCCTTGGTGCGGCAGAACCAGAAGTGAAGGGGAGGCAGCTCACGCAACCTCCTATATTAGTTGGCTGAATCTGCCTATGCATTAGAAGTGGCAAATCCTAATGCTGATTCAGAAGAAAAAACCAACAAAATTGGCGACTCTACTGGGGGGTGATTTGAAAATTATTATTTTTTGTCCTCCCTGGTGAAATATTTGTGGCCCATTCGAGTTGCAACAAAAATGGCGACTCTACTGAGAACATAGAGAGTCAAGTAACGTGAGGGCTAGAAAATCTAGTTTCCAGTGAAGTTGTTGCAGCAAAAAGGAACCATGTGGTGTTCTGCTGGGGTGATGAATCCAGAAAACAAAAGTGCCTTGCTGACATTCTGTCCTCTCTCTGAGAGGTGGTGACTCTGTTGAAAGAACCTATCAATGCTGCAACATATATCTAGGTATTCATCTTTGATTCAAAATGTTGAGTTTAGAACAGCAAGCCTGGTTGTGCTCTCAGAGAAGACCATTCTTTATTGAAAGATATAAAGCCCTAAATTTCATAGGGATATATGGTTACCCAAATATTATTCCCAATAAAATTAGAAGATGTTTGCCAAAATATAGTGGATCAGATTCTAAATCAGCAAACAAACATCTGCAAAGATTTTTTAATTTAATAGAAGATTATGAGGTAGAGGATGAAGATGTAGTAATGAGACTCTTTGTTCAATCATTGGAAGATGATGCTCGGATCTGGTTTTCAGACCAGTCTGTTTGTTCAGTTTCTTCATGGATAGATTTAGAAGTTGCATTCCTAGGGCAGTTTGGTGAAAGGTTTGATGTGGCCTCATTGATCATACATTTTATGAATATCCAAAGGGAAGATGAGGAGCTGGTTCCAGCCTTTAATCTTAGGTTTATTAAATTGCTTAGGCAGATCCCTGAATATATGAGACCTAATAATGCATTGTGCTTGACAATTTATTTGGCTGCATTTGATGAAGAAATGAGTTATTTGTTGAGAGATAAAGAACCAGTCACACTTCACCAGGCTTTCCAATTTGCTATGGACATAGAAAACAATGAGAAATATGGAATGCCAGTAGGTTTCATGTCTGCAAGTTGTCAAAGCAGTTTTCAAAGTGAATATATTTCAGCTCTCCCAGTATGTGCATTGAGAGATGATTGTATAGAGGGAAATATATTTCAGAATAATGTGTGCAGCCATGATGTGATGCATGAAGAAAATTTTGTAGAAAATGTAAGCACATCTTGTAATAATGAAATCAAAGATTATTATCAGCCTTTAGAAGACAAGCCTGCAGACACAAGGTGCCCTCCAATTGATCAAATGAGATGCATACATGAAGTTGTGTCTTGCAGCAGTATGCATATCCTAGTTATGCCTGATTATTTATATGAAGTGGATATGCAGAGCTTCACTCTGAATATAGAAAACATTGATTCAAGGGATGGCAGTGAATATGGTAGTGATTGCCAGCATTCAGATGCATATGTGAGCCTTTCAGATGATGAAATATATTTGGATGTTGATTATGAATGTTTCCTTGAAGATTTTGGCCACCTTCATAGTGCAGAGGTTGAAAACTTTACTTTTGATTATCAGGGCATTGGTGAAGATAAAAAACAAGGTCACTATTCAGAGGTGGATGGAAAAATTGCAAATGTGTGTGCTCATACAGTTGGGGATAGTGTTGATTGTAGGGGTGACTATGAAGCTTTCAGTGTAGGGCTGCATTCTGAGTTATTTCTACCTTCTCTTGAGACATTTTAGGGGGACATTAATGACAAAACTGCCGTGCATGATGATGATGATTATCTGTATGTTCATCAAGATAAATTTGATTATGAGATGTTGCTTGTGCCTGAATATTGCATGTTTGATATAGAGGAGCTCTTATTTTTTGAGGAAGGGCAAAATTCTGATGTGGATTCATTTGTTTCATGTGAGTCTATTATTTTTCCAAGCAACATCAGTGACTCATATGATGATGAAATTCTACAACTGATAATTATATATGTTGATGAAGCTAGTTGTAGACTTGTTGAAGAAAAAGAAATGAGCAGCAGCACAAATAATTGCCAAGGGGCTTGCTGCAGACAATTAAATGCTTTTAGGCTTCATTTGAAGAAATCAAAGGAAAATAAGGTGTTTGACAAAGGGAAGTATTGGTTTTCCCTTTCTTGGTGGCCTTAGGCCATCAAGTTTGATTGGTGATGCAGATCATTGTAACTTCATGACTCTATGCCCAATGGATAGGGGATTGGTCTGCATCCTAGAGATCTGGGGTTCTCGCTGCAGTCTTGCACCTGCACGTCCCCAATCAGAGCCACTGTTGGTGCCTGAATTCACTGATAGTTTCTGAGCAATTTTCATGCAGGCACCTTCCCAAAAAATCTAAAAAGTTCTAAGTTTTGGGCCCCCTCAGTGTTTTTCAGTGTCTGCATCTTAGTTCTTGAGGAGGTGGTCTTCACGTTTTGTCTGTCAGCATGAGTTCATTTTTGTGTCTTCGACATTTTGGGTTGAACCGGTTCAATGGTTCAATGGTTCAAAGCTTTATGTTTTTGGTTTCATCGGCGTGATGGCAGCTATCAGCATAGGTTTGTGGTCTTGCTCTGATGGAGATGGGAAGCCAAGTTGCCATCGGCATGACTTTTGTTGTCAGTGAGCGTTGCTTTTGGGTTGGCCCGATGGTCTATCTCTGGCCGATGATGGAAAATATGGAGTTTCCGATGGCATCGGCGAGACTATTGAGGTCGGTCGGAGGAGTTTTAGGTTGGCCGATGGGATTGGTCTAGCCGACAGGGGATTGCAATGGGCTTCATCGGTGTAACACATGAGGTCAGCCAAAGGATTTTTGGAAGCTCCGATGGAGGGAGTCATGGCGACGGAGGGTGTGTTTTGTTTGCCATCAGAGAGACTTGATAGATCGGCGATAGTTTTTTGGGGCAAGCTGATGGCTTAGGTTTGGGTGATGGGCTTTGGGCGAGGGCTTGTGTGTCGAGCGTGGCAAAAGCGCTCGACACTTAGTATGTTTGTGGCCATATTTATAAAATGCTGAAGTAGTTTCCTCACCGTGCATGTGGAATTAATCTCCCTGTATTAATTTGAACTTCAGTAAAGCGCATTTTGGCAGGAAGCTCCATTTTGAAAGCTGCGACGGTTTTCAAGTAGGCCTAGGGTGGTGGAGCCATCAATGGCGACTATGCTGAGGCGTGGGCAAATTGTTGAGTAGTCTTATACCCAATTTTTTGGCATGAAGACTTCCAGGTGGTGGCGCGGGGCTCGAGGCCACCCTTGTCTACTCTCCTGTCTATTGCAGCAATAAATTCTGAGTGCCATTCCTTCTAAGGACTGTATCTGGCAGATTTTTGAAAAAGGCCATGTAATTAATGCTGAGTATGCTTCTTTGGCTGCTATAAGCAAGAAGTGTTACTCATTTTTAGGTTGTTGAAAACTAGACATTTTGGCTCTGTAATACAATATAGCTGATTTGGCTACTCTGTCCATAAAAACTTGTGAGTTTATGTATCTCTTGTTGTATGTTTTTGCATGAACCCACTGATTTTGCGGTCAATCTTATATGAATAATGCTATGTTTGCATGCGTTATGTTAATTCTATCTCCAGTATTGCATGTGTTCTTCTTCTGAATCTAGATATCTAAGGGGTGTCTGGTATTCTAGAATATAGAATTCCTGTATTGAATGCTTGATCTTTCAACTTCTACTCAAGGGGTAGATTAAAGTGTTTTCAGATTAAGTATTGGGAAGGGTATACTACAATAGGGATGCCATAAGTAGAGATAACTTAACACTCTATATTGGGAGATATCTGTAAGATAGATATCATATGTGTCCCCCTGAAATCTAGTTTTAGTTGTTCATGCTGATCATTCACAGGTGTATGTCTATTGACTCCAAGCCCTAGATAGGCACCAATCTAGCTCTATGTTGAGGTTATACACCAGGTCCAGGTTTGCATCCAAACATCAAATCAAACCATTTCATTCTTCCACCTGTTAGTTCTAGGATTAGGAGTAGGAAACCCCTTGCATGCTCTCATCCCTAACTAGATATTATGTCCAAGAATGTTGCCAACCTTGTGATTTGTTACACAAATCTTGGTCTATACATGAGAGTATTCTACCTATTGTTGTCAAGTTAGATCTTTCTATCTTTGAGCTAGTCAAGGTTATATCTTGAGTTATAGGGATCCCCCCCTTGGTGCGGTAGAACTAGAAGTGAAGGGGAGGCAGCTCATGCAACCTCTTGTATTAGTTGGCTGAATCTGCCTATGCATTAGAAGTGGCGAACCCTAATGCTGATTCAGAAGAAAAAACCAACACACCGGATCTCTTTCTCTTTCTACTTCTTATTTTTCTTTCTCTGCTCTTTCTAGTTTTTCTTTATTTACATCTACTACTTCTTTAGAAATGCCAAATCTTTTGGCAACTTCCTCTACTTCTCTTCTCACTTTTCTTTTCATCTCTGGTTCTCTTAGCTCAACATGAATCTTCACACTTAACTCTTGGAAGGTTCCAAACCTTTCTACCTCAGGGTCCTTGGGCTGTCTCAACAAATGTTGGATATGCAGCTCTAGGATTTTCTCATCAACCTCATACCCCATTGGCATAATCTAGACTATCCTTGGTTCCACTGCCTCCATTAGGCATTGATTAGTGTCTACCATAAAGCACACTGTATCCTTATATTTCTCAACCAATGATTGGGGGATTCTTTCTCTGGCCTACATCATACTTTGAAAGTTCTTGAAGTAGCCCCAAAGTGTTGTATTTTGTGCCTTGGCATCACCAAGCCGATGCATATAATCTCTTATTTGTATGGCTACCAGTCTGTTATTTTGCCATATCCAACCACTAGATCCAGATAGCTCATTCATATAGTAAAAGAATAAACACAGAATCAAGCCACCATACTTAAATGAATTCTTCTTATCCTTCTTTATTTTTTGTAGATTCTCTAATAGTTGATTCAGGAGAAGCTCACAAAGATCATAGTCAGCATTTTTCCTTAGCATTTCATATGCAGTATATATGACAATTTCGGATACAGAATTCTCCCTGCTAGAGTGATATATCTTATAGCCAATTATCATAGAGGCAAACTTGATATCCGAGTCAGTGATATCTTCTATTGTCATTGCTCTTTTGTCAAATTTTGATCCACTAGCCTCACTTGCAATTTGGTTTTTGATCAATTTGAGAGTAGGTAACCCACCAGATGAGTGCAATCCGGTTACCGCCCTAATGGCATCTTTTGTGATCTTAAATGGCCTCATCAACCACATGAAGTTGTCATGCATTCTGTTCAGAACATACCAGACCCATTCATCTTCTGCAAAATAGGGGAAATGGATGCAATGTCCAAAATGCTTGTCCCGAATGGCCTTGTACTAAGGTTTGAGTTTAAATGATTCATCTATTAACTACTTGTGATAGATATCCATCAGCTTGGATTCCCTGAATTCCTCAATATTTGTATGAATGTATGCCCTAACATCTTCTACATGCAAAACCTCATGCGGAATGCTAGAGAAGGCACCTAAGGGATCAACTTCTAGAGATTTGTAAGGGTGTTTCTTGAACTTAGGGCACAACCTATCAATGATTTTGACAACATTCGGAGTAGCCATATTTTTAAAAGATTCAGAGAGAGATATTCAAGAGTGAAAATACCTTTCTTACACCTCTTGGGTTCACAATATGAGCTGGATAAGATTGTTGTTTAAATCAACTTCTGTAGTTGATCTTCAAGAGGTTTGAGGCAATCTTGTTGCAGAGCTCCTTTTTCTTTTTCTTGAATGCAAATGTGCAAATGATGAACAAAAGAACCCTTATATTTCTACGTAAACCCTAATTTCACATTGCAATAAATGCACAACTTAAGTCATTCTGGTTGCCTTGTTCTCCTTGTTCTTGAGAGAGATCTTTCCAGATCACTGAGATACACTTAGAATGGTTCTTGGTGATGATTGACAATGTATCTCTATTTCTCCAATCATTCCATTTATCCGCAGATCAAGATATTTGAATTTTGAATCATACCGGATCTAACTATGAGAGTCCTGCTTTTACCAGATGACTGTCAAACCTATCAGCAAGAAAAGCGCTATCGGCTACTTTAGATTCTACTTCGCCGATACGCCAAGACTTTTGTCTTCGGTGAGACTCTACACTATCAGCAATCATCATTTTGTTAATTTTGATACACGATCACTTTCTCTCTTCATTGTGACCCTTATCATTGGGAAACACTTACCAACTTAACCCGATGCACCTATGGACCCATCACTCATTGGCGTGACTTCAACCTTTGGCAAACTTCCTTTATGTGTCTCCAATATGATAGTCACTCCAATCACACATCGACTAGATGAATGTTATTGGCCAAACCTTAAGATCTCTTGCGGCTAGCCAATTTCTCCCAATGGATCTTCGTCGGTATCAATTATCCCTTGTCACCCCAATGTAACTAAGTCAAATTAGTATTTGCCATCATAGTTTCGGCAAGACATGCGGATCTCATGTATTTTTTTACCAAGGGTTATTTGGATGTTTCTCTGAAAACCCTTTAATCCGCAACCTTCCATGTGCCAATTTCAGGCACCAATTGACTGGCTGGGGGAAATTATTTTTCTTTTGTGACTCCCCCTGAGCCAGAGCTCATCTATATAGTTTTTGGAAGGAATATCAGCACCAAATTCTGGTGCAGATCCATCTTCAACATTTTATGTGCTTCTCTTCACCCAAATCTTGTTCATTTCCATTTGAATTTCATCCGCATTCACTTTTCCTTTTCCTTTGTCTTGGTTTTGATTATGATGCACTGGACACTTTTCGTCTTGATTCTTACTACTGTAGAATTTGGCAATATGACCAGATCTATTGCAATTGTAGCAAACAACATTTCTTTGCATATTTGACTAGTATCCTCTTGATCTACATTGATTAGCCATATGTCCCATTCTATTGCATACAAAGCATCTACCATTGATTGAATTGTTTATTTGCAGATTTCTACATTCACGAGATTTGTGACCATACCTTTTGTAGTTAAAACATGTCTGGAGAAGGATGGGTTAGACTGATTCATTCTTCTTCTGCACTGATTTGCTTTATGACCGAAGCTATTGCAATTGTGGCAGTATCCATTGAAGGATGGATATCTTTGAGCATTTGGTTGCCTTACCGGAGGTCTTCTAGGCCTGTTCCTTGGATTTCCTGATTCAAAGTTCCTCTGACCAGATCCAGAGCTTTCACCTTTCTCATACACCAAGCCTTGCTTGTCATCTACCCTCTTTTGGCTTTCAAGAAGAACTTCATGTTGAGCCAAGCTTATCTTGAATTTCTCTTTGTATTCATTTGCTATTTGAAGATCCCTTTTAAGAGTGTCTATCTGATTCTCAAGTTGTTCTTCATTATCTCTAGCTTCTTCAAGATCAAATTCTAGATGCCTAATTATTCTATCCATTTTGTGGTAGTCTTCTGACTTCTCCTTGAGAGATTGTTTGAGATTATCTTCAATTTTTCTCTTCTCTTCAATTTCTTGGGTGAACTTCATAACCCCTAATTCCATTTCATGTCTTACCATAATGACCTCTTTTGATAGCTTCTCACATAACTTGTTCTTCTCATTCAGATCTTCATTAGTATCATTGGCTTCACTTTGACTTGCTAATTATTGAAGTAGTTCCTTTCTCTTTTTCACAGAGATACTCAGTTTCTCCTTTAGTTCGTTTATGAAATCATCAGTTTGTTTGAGTCTTTCCCTCAAGTTATTGACTTCAAAGTGAGATTGCTCAAGATCATCTAGGGCAGACTAAAGTTGTTCCCTCATACCATACATATCCATTGGAATTCCCAGATCTTCCTCAAGCTGTTAGGCTCTGTTTGGAGGAACTTAGCACTGATAAGCATACATGAACATGAGACAAGAAAAGAAATCAACACACATAACACAAGGATTTTTACGTGGAAAACCCTATTAAGAGAAAAACCATGAGGTGACTAACCCAAGATTGTACTCTCTGTTAAAAGAATAGAAGTACAAAATGGCACTTGCCAATTAGGGCTCACTGCCTGAGCACACTGCTCACACGAGGCTCACTCCCTACAATAGTTTATAGAAAGAAACCAAGTACTTGAACTGATGAGAAGCATCCACATATGTTGAGGTTTAGTTCTAGTTAGGCTCAATATACTGATCTACTGCACTTCATTCTTCCTCTGCTTTAGTGCTGCTGTTCTGTCACATACCGGACCTGTATTACTGCTTCCACACTGCTCTCTTCTTTTCTTCACACAACATAACACACCACACACACATTCTCATCAAAATCCATCTGGTATATATATCCATACCAAGGATTTCAACATCTTTCTAGTCAACATCCGGAATACTCAATATTTTCCCAAACTTTGGTCTGTCGGCTGAATCCTTGCTTACTAAGTGATGCGTATCAAAGAGATACTTATAGAAGTCATCAATCATGTCAGCTAATCATGAATGGTCCCTCGAGAAACTTGATCACCATCAATTTCTTATCCAGAATAAGGTGTGATGCTCTGCTGGTCAGTTCTTCCTCAGTCTACTCTGCCAAATAGGAACCCAACACTTAGGTGGTCATATCTTTTCAGTCTTTCATCTCCGAACACTCAATCTCTAGAATGTATCAATCATGATACTCCTCTTGACTTCCCCAAGTTTGTACTTTACTGAGATACTTCCTCTGAGAGATCTGGACCTGATTGTCAGACCTTGTTGCATGCTCTGTTCTTGCTCACTGAACCAAAATACTCTTCAATCTGACTTCTGGTATAGACATACCATGTCCTGCAGATGTGTGGGATGGACTTTGTTTCCATCAATGACAACACTCATGAAGCCACACAGTGTCTCATGCCAACAGAGGAAGGTGTTGAAACTCATTTTAGCACCTTTTTTTCATCTATTTTATTTGATATTTTTTTAATTGGAGGAATAGTGAAGGTGAGCTGAGAAGAGGAAGTGGAAAAGGATAGAGATCTACTAGAGGTGCAACCAAAGAAAGAAGGGAGAGATGAAATTAAAATTCTTGAATATAGTGTTTCTTGTAGATTGAGAGGATGAGGACATGAAGGCCATAATGTCACATGTTTTGTTGTAGATTTTTTGTAATTCTTCAGTTGTAAATTAATTAAATCAATGAGAGTTTGCATTCCATTTTTATTTTACCTCCAATTTGTGATGTGTTGTGTAATAGCCACTTGGTTTTATGGTTTGATAAAACCCTTGATACTTGATCTACATCAGAAATCTATAAATCCAAGCCTCCTCTCTCATCCAAGGCATCAATAAGAAATATTTGTAGGTACATGCTATCATACTAACCTGAGTCTATTAGAGAAACTCAACAAAGCAAATCATCATCAAGAACTTCATCAAAAGGAGCCATCATTCATATCAAGGAAATATATGAGCTTTTGTTTAGTCTTGCATTTGTTCTAGTTTCATTTCCTTTCATGCTCTAATCCAAGGTAGAGGTAGTCTAGTAGCTTAGGTTGCATTTCTAGATTAAATTCTTCCCCCTCTATAATATCCAATTCCAAGCCACTTGGGCCCATGGATATAACAAAAAGAGGTGCTTGAGGGCTTACAAATATCCATAGAAACAACGAAGGGGATTGGAAACACCTAGATGGATAAGGCTAGATCTAATGTGAAGACCCTGATATAAGAGGCACCATGAAAAGTTACCTAGTTTGGGCTCAAAAATGGTTAGCCAAACAATTTAAAATTTGTAGTACAATTGAGTGGTAGTGGACTAAAGGTTTCTCTTGATATTAAGTTTCTAAACCATGGGAAGGTGCACAGAAAGGGAAGAATACCCCTAGAAGGTCTTGTAGTTCCTAAAGGGAGTGTCCATATACCATTCCCAATCATTCTACCAAGGTACAATGCATTGAATCGAAATATTATGCACCATTTATAGAAAAATAGACTCCATAATGATTTGAAATGACCCAATATCTTTGTTCCAAGCCTATATCTAGCTTGAAACTTTGGTCAAGATAGCCAATTCTTAGTGGCTCTTGAAGAGAGGTATGAAATGAAGCAAATCTCATTCTTAAAGAGCTTTAGCACATGGACCTAGGGAACTTTGGAAAGAGGTCAACTCTTGCAAGTAATCATATGAGACCACCAAAATGATTGTTCATTGAAAGAAATCTCATAACTAAAATGCTTCCCTTTCCAAATAAGCTAGAATTTAATAGCTTCCCAAGCCTTCTATTTATACTTTTGGCAACTAAAGTGCCTTGAATTTTCATTGGCTCCTTAAGGATGCAAATGGAGTGAAGACCTAGACCTTGCCATGCCTATCAACTACTAATTAAACATAGACATGCATGATGTTTAAATCTAATGATTATATTTTACATTAGAAGGTCCTTAATTCTAGGGTTTGAGATCAAGTAATTTTTTTTTGAATAGTTGTGTTGTTTTCATTTTCTTCTATCTATTGAGCTCTACTTTCCTCTTTAATGAATCCTAGTAGAGGTGGGAATTCCACCTCTTTAGATCTAGTTCTAGATCATATGTTTGTGAAAAATAAATTGATGTAGCAATAGTAGTAATTGGTAAGAATGAATTGGAATCTGCTACATTCATGTTGACTTTAGAAGAATCCCCAATTATTAATATTAATCATGATTAGTTCAAGAAAACTATTTCAACATTCCAAGGTCATAGCTTCATTTGTAGTTCCCTTGATCCTCAAGTCTCTTTGGAGGAATCAGTTCTTTGGACAAGGAAGAATCAAAAGTCTCAAGGAGTGTATTAAATCCAATCTTGTGCTAAAGGGAATTTCATAGCTAGTTTTGCAAATGAATCAAATAGAGATGGATCATTTGAAGAAGGTTCATATTTCTTTTGAAATGCTACCCTTCTCATGAAGCATTGGCATGTGGGTTTTAAATCTTCAAAAGAAATCCCTATGACTACCTATTTCAATTTTGATGTATGCTCTTCCTCAAGTGTTATAGTCTCCCTATGTCTTTGAGACAATTTCTAGTTACTTTTATACAACCATTGATATTTAAAAAGCACTCCATAGGTATGGTAAATTTGTTTATGCTAGAATATGTGTGGAAGTGGATCATGTCTCTTCTTCCATTCCTAAGAGTATCACTATGTGTGCTAGAGATTTTTAATGGTCTTAGGCTTTAGATTATGAAAGTTTTCCTTTTATATGTAGATGATGGCATTAATATGGTCTTTTTATTCTAGGAATACACTAGCTTTCAAAGAAATACAAAAATGAGAAAAAGAAAGTTGGGAAAAAATAGGCACAGAGGGTTTCACATTTCCAAATGAAAAACAAACTTTCAACATTAGAAATTTTATTTCTCTAAACGTTGAGGATAATGTGGGTTTACCTTCTAACTCTAGGAAGGAGGAAAATCATAAATAAGATTTACATTAGAATGAAGGGACAAGCAATAATGAAATGCTCAATGATTTTGAATTCAAAGATGATTTGGAACAACTTTTGGTTGAGAAAGAATCTATAGATTTTTGGAAGTTAGAGATGCAAGGGAAATAAAAAAATACCTCTTAGATTAACTTTCCCATGCAAAAATTCAATTAAATAATAAGGCCCCTCAAGATTATTTGGACAGTTGTATCTTAGAGCAAGAAAGTGTAGAAAAACTAACTCCAAATAGATGACTAGTAAAGAGGGAGGGAGATTTTGGGGACAACAAGGTAGGGAGACCTAGTGGGTATATTGCATTACAAAATACAACTATGGAAAAGGTTACAATTGGAAATCAATGCCAATTAGAGTTTGTGTTTGTTGGAACTAATAAAACCAACATTGATCAATAACAGTGCTCTCTTAGAACATAAGGAGATTAAACTCCATATCCAAAAATCTTTTACTTTAGAGTGTCTCAGAGAAATACAACTCATAGATTATTATGCTACAAGAACTAAATCTATGAATATGGATAATTTTAAACCTTTCTCTAGGTCCTCTAAGAAATGGTTTGTTTTATTCACATAGGTACTGGGCTTGCTACAATCAAGAATAATGTGGATTTTTTATTATTGAAATCCTTTCTTCTAATTCATGGATGATTCTTCAAGTTAGTTGTGTGTACTCTATGCAAAATTTTTCTCTTGTTAATGTTTATGGCCCTCAATCTTTTAAAGAAAATTAACAATATTGGGTTTAAATCTTATCTGTAACGAGAGTTAACTTTGGAGAAAGATGGCTTGTGGCTAGAGATTTTAATTCTAGACTTGATTATTGTAAGAAGAAAAGGGTGCTAAAATAAAGGAGATAACCAAAATTTCACTTCTTTCTTTAGAGATTTTTATTTGTGGGATGTTAAACCTTAGAATGATTGGTTTGATTTCTTTAATAGAACAAAGGGATAGGTTAATATTTTGGTTAGATTAAATAGGTTTTTCCCTCTAACTCCTAGCTACAAATAAATATTATTTTAATTATGAGGTTCTAATGGAAATGGGTTTTTACCATTGGCCTATTTTCTTAACCTTGTTGATGATAGTTTTACAAGAAAGATTCCCTTTAGGTTTGAGAAAGGTGGTTGTCATATAAGGACTTGGATGAAGTCATCTAAACTTTCTTGAATGGTCTTCATTCCATTTTTGGTGCTGCAATGTACATTTTACCCAAGAAGTTAAATTTCTTAAAGATTCTTCTTGAGTATTGGAATAGATATGTGTTTAAAAATCTTTTTCATAGTAAAAAAATAACATAGAAAATAGAATGGTTGAAATTTAAACATAAAAACATGTTGGTTTTGGCCACTAAAGCATTCAAAGATGAGGAGAAAGAGGTGGCTTCTTATCTTGATGAGACTTATAGATGTGAAGAAATATTTTGGAAACAAAAATCTATACTAAAATGGATTAATGATGAGGGTCATAATACAAAGTTTTCTCATATTTCCTATAAAAGGAGAAGACACAAGAACCTTATATCTAATTTGGAATTAGATGGAGGTCTAATAAGGGATCATTAGTCTCTATTTGGCATAATATATGTAAATTGGAGATAAATTGGATAGGGAAGAAAAGCAATCTCTTTTCCTTAATTCTATTCCTTCCAAGATTGGCCTAGAGGAAAATAAAATCTTGTTGATGAGGATATCCTTAGACAAAGTTAGATGTACTCTTTTTGGCATGGATGGAGATCATGCTTCTGGGCCTCATAGATTTCCTTCTTATTCCTTTCAACATTTTTGGGATATCATTGTTCAACATATTTTGGAAATGGTGCAAAAAGCCATGGACTAAAGATAGATTCTAAAGGCAATGAACTAAAGTTTTCTTTCTCTTATTCCAAAACAGAAGGATTCTCTAAAAGCTAAAGATTTCAGGCCTAAATCACTTTAAAATACCATTTATAAGGTCATTTCTAAGATTATTGCTAATACACTCAAATCTCTCCTTGTTTAATTTTTTAAGGGCGAGGGAGATTCATTAAAGGCCAATAGATAATAAATGGTATTATCTTATTTCATGAAACGATACACTTTTACATTGTTAGTAATAAAAAAGGAGTGCTCATGAAATAGGACATTTTAAAAGCTTATGACCATGTTAGTTGGAGATTCCTCAATAGAATTATGCAAAATATGGTTTTGTTAATGACTAGATGGAATAGATTACTGGGTCTTATTATTTTGCCCTATCTCCTATTGTTGTTAGTGGATTTGCAAAAGATTTTTTCTCTTCCTTTTACAATATTTAGCAAGAGAATCCCTTATCTCCATATTTTTTAATCCTTATGGCTTAATCTCTAGGAAAATTTATAAGTTCTCTTAAAATAAAGGGTTCCTTACATGGACTTAAAGCTTCATTCAGAGAGAATGACATCACTCATCAACAATTTGTGGATGACAATACGATTTTTCCTTCCCCTCTTATATTTGAAATAAAGATAATTAGAGACTTTTTATCACGTTATGAACACGCTTCTGGTCAGCTTGTGAATATAATAAAATATTCAATTTTCATTCTTGATGTTGGGGATATGGAGCAAGATTTTCTTTGTACATGTCTTTGCTTTAGAAAAGGCTCTTTTCGTAATTTCTACCTTGGTTTCTTTCTTTTCTATGGAAGGGACAACAAATTTCTATAGATCTTATTTTGGACAGTTTTATAAAATTGTTGGCTAAATGGAAAGTTGGATGACTTTTGTCAACTAGAACGTTGGTTCCGCTCAAACATATCTTTCAAGCTATTCCTTTCTATTTATTTTCAATTTTTTAAGCTCCTGAAAGTATCATTGGAAAACTCAATTTATTAATGAGGGACTTTCTCTAGAAAGGTTTAAGGAATCATTTTAAATTTCCCATGTTAGTTAGGAATGACATTTGTATAAGTAGAGATAAAGGGGGCCTAGGGATTAAAGATGCTTAGATTTTTAATGAAGCCTTATCAGATAAGTGAGTTTGGAGAATCATTTCTTTTGTTAACAAGATTAAATTCATATTCTAAAAATTAAATATCTTAATGGTGCACTCCGTTTGACCAATTTGAAGATCGTTCATTGACCAACACTGCTTTGGGAAATTCCCTTTATTTCAAGTCTCTTTATATATCTTATGACTCACTAGGAATCCAAAGTTAAAGTTTATTGGGAAGAATATGCTAAGAGCTATGGTATATCTAGATCCTTGAAACCTTTACCTACTATCTGTGAGGTTGATAAAAGAGATCATCTTAATCTATCTATGTTATTGAAAATTTTTAATCCTACTTGAAACCTCAAGAGATTTAATCTAGGTTGTAATCTTAAAGGTGATTGCAGATACATAGTCAAGGATGGATATGAAAAACTAATGATATCAAAGCTTACTCTAAAAGATTTTAATGATATCAAGTAGCTTATTAATGCGAGGTATTTCCCAAATGCCTAGCATTCCATGAAAGAACAATCATTTTTGAGGAAAAAAGAAATGAGAATCTAAACTGCAAATAACCGTAGATTCCACCAGTATTTCTCTTATTATCTTTACTTTATCCTGATTCTTCCCAATTGAGTACAACATTTGGATTTAGTAATCCCATGAAAAGAATTTTAGTTAACCCATGAAACATTTGGATTTTTTTTTGTTTTCTTAATAGAGATAAAAATAGGAAGTCTGAAGGCATGTTGGTTGATATTCAATGGATGGGACGAAAGCCCTGACACAACTTCTTGAAATTTCCCAGCACGGTTTGTTCAGAGATTCTGCCATTTGATGAAAATGACTATAAAGGATTTCTGAAAAACTACACGTATTATTCTTAGTCTTTGTGCGTGCGTTTGTTTTCTTCCCTTAAAATTCTTTTCCTAGTTTTGTTTTCTTCACATACATTAGAAAAATGTGCATGTGTCTCCCTACTTTGAAACTGTTAAAACCTATTTATTAAGACAATGTACCATGTTGAAATGTATAGTGGCATTTAATATATATGTGACATAAGGACTGCCATGCATTCCCTTCAAGATCACAAAACAAATACAGAAATTTTGTCTTATCATTTGGTTTATATCTTTCAGTAAATGTTTATGTAAAGTGTTTGACACCAACTAAAGATTGTTCCATTTAATAATAAATACACTTCACAAATATCAAATTTTATGGAGGTTTTTTTCTTGTTCTAAAGCTCTTGTTTTGACATAGGTGTGGAGGATGTTGGAAAGGGTTGTAGAATGAGTGTTCCATGAAATTACATTTCATTGAGACAACTTGTCAAATAGTTCACATGACTTGTGTGTGCTTCCACATTTTGCGTAGATGTCTATCAAGGCACATGCAACTATAACATTTGACAAAAATCAACTTTCAATTATATTTTGATGGATGTTGATAACATGTTCTTAATCTCCCATTTTGTCACAAGTTGGGAGGATGTTGGCAAAGGTTATTGGAGTTAGGCCTTACACCTGTTAATTGTATTTGCTTAATAGTTTCCAAGGTTTTTTCACTAAACTCATTTTTGCATATCCTAAAATCATCCCAGTCCATGATAACACATCTTGTGATATGTTTTGTCAAACAACTCACATGCCTTGTGTATGATTCCACATTTCGCATACATGTATACTAGGTCACTTGCAACCACAACATGCGATACAAATTTACTTTTGATTATGCTTTTATGGAAGTCCTTCCCTTGTTCTAAAGCTCTCATTTTGGTATACATGGGAGTATGTTGGCAAAAGTTGTGGAATTTGGCTTAATGTCTTCCAATTGCATTTGCTTAAAAGTTTCCAATGCATTTATGATAAACCCATCTTGTGCATATCTTGCAATCATTATAGTCTGTGATGAAAACATTTGGAGAAACATTTAAGAATCTTCTTACACGAACAACTAAGCCATTAGGGAAATTGGGAAAAATACCTGCGTAATATCCGCTATACTCTTAGCATTTTTGTATCAATACCTTAGAGACGATTAATGCTCTTTATGTTACATTGTTTATGCCTCGTCAATTACATTGTTTATGCCTCATTAGTTAGATTAATTATGCAGAGTCTTTCTTTTGGGCATTAAATGAGTATAGTATGTTGCATTACTGACTTTTGGAGTTTTTTTAGAAGTAGCTAAAAGGCTATTAAAATGGAGAAGAACTTGTTTAAAATATGATAACCAAATATGACTAAAATAACATTAATTCACATAGAGAATGGTGTATCAGCCAAATAAAATAACTATGACAGAAGGATAAAAAATCAAAAGAATATTGGTTCAATTATTCAATTGATTTTAATGGTAGAGACTAACCACAAAGTATGGTTGTTATCAACTAGGATTGCACCTATGATGCAAAGCTAGAAAACTTAGCAATCCTGTGTAACATGGGAATACCTTCAGGTTGTGGGTATCTTATGACAAAGGTAAACCTCTACATTATGGGTTGGTTCCCCTCTGATTTTCTAATAAATTAATGACTTTGTAGGCAAAGGGTTGGAAGGTTTTCTAATGGATGTACTAAAAATGGATTTAAATAGGTAGTGATGCACCTAAATGATAGAAACATGCAGCCCTGATTCACAACTACCTTCAAAATATCTATCCACACAAATCAATTTGGCAATATAACCACAAAAATAATTCAAAAGGAAGGCTTGAATAAACTATCTCTTGGAGGAAAACTAGGTTTTCACAACATGGAAGAAATGATTATTCGAAGGCACAACCTAAGACCTATGATTCTTCACTACTTTGTGTTGGTGCCTACATGAACAGTCAAGTTTCAAGCTTCTAAATCTGCAGGCACCCTCCCAAAAAATCCAAAAAATCCTAAGTCTTAGGGCTCCCTCAGCATGTTTTAGCCTGACCTGATATTCTTGGGGGGGTCATCATATTTTCAATTATTGGCCTAATATTTCCATGGGGTCATCATGTTTCTAACTCAGTCATCTTAGTTATGATCACCCCGATGCTGCTGCATGGTTTCATTATGACCTGATATTCTGAAGGGGGGGTCATATTCTAATATTGGGTGATCTTAGTCTAGATCACCTCAACGCTATTTTATCACCCCAATCTTGTGGACGTCAGTTTTATATGGGGAGTGATATCTACTTGTCCATCACCCTGATATTCCGCGAGGGGGTCATGTTTCTAATATCGGTCACCTTACGAGGATCCCCCTGATATTGCAATATGATGATGACATGAGCAAGTACGGAAGGATCATCGGTGAGGTTTTTCATTTGAATATGATGAGGAGGATCTCTTCTCTGATGCATCAGGTTGCACTGATCAGGGTGATCATCAGGCTGATTTTGAATATCAGGTGGGCTCAGCATGAGGTTCACTATTATCAAGGTGATATTCTGATGGAGGTGATATTTCATATTAGGGTGATATGAAATATCAGTGTGATATTGCATATCATGATATCATACAGGGGGCTCACCATTGGCGTGGGTCATGATGATGGGGTCTTAGCTGATGGTTCATTTGTCATGCAAGGTAAAATTGCACAACATCATATGTGCTCATGACTTTGCTTATAAAGTATTGAGGAGGTCACCGTGGGGTGAATGTGGGATAATTAGTTCCCACATGATTTGAAAAATTAGGGTCATATTTCTTGGCAGGAAAATTTCTAAAACGCACTGTCGATTGCAATCCCAAGGCTGCGGGTTGGTATGCCATTAATGGCGGATGTTACAGGGTATGGGCGAAGGCATACATGGATCAACCACTTGATTGAAGATGTGAATCCCTAGGTGGTGGTGCAGAGCTCGAGTTCAACCACCCTGCCTCCTCTCCCACCTACTGCATTCAATGTTTGAGTGCCATTTCTCATGATGAACTGTATCTGGTGGATTTTTGAATTTTGCCGTGTAATTAATGCTGAGTGCACTCTCCTGCTGTATATAGCAGACTGTGTTGCTCATTTGTTGTCATTGAAAAAACTAGACAAATTTTGGTGTTGTGAGAAGATACAACTTCATTGGTGGCCCTGTTCTGGATGTCTTGTGAGTTTATGAATCTCATGTTGTATGTCTCATGCATAAATTTATAGATTTTATGTTGATTTGAATGAGTAATGCTATATTGCATGTGTTCTGTTATCTGTCTCCAAACTAAGTGTGTTCTTGTTCTGAATCTAAGCATCTAAGGGGTGTTTATGGTTCTAGAGTATGGGTTTACTATATTGAATGCTTGATTTCTTACTTCTACTCAAAGGGTAGATTAAATGTTTTAGATCAAGTGTTGGGAGGAATGTACTGTAGTGAGGATGTTTGTAAGCAGAGATAACTGAATACTCAGTCTTGGGAAGTATCTATAAGGCAGGTGCTAAACAAACCCCCTTGAAATCTAGTCTTTGATATATGTTTGTGCTGATCATTCACATGTGTATGTCTATTGACTCCAAGCCCTGGATAGGCACCAGTCTAGTCTTGTATTAAGGTTACACCCCAGGTCCTAGTTTTGCATCCAAATATAAAATCAAACTCAAACTTCAAATCCAAACCTTTAGGACATTTAGAAGTAGTTTTAGGACCAGAATCCTCTGTCTCACAACTAAGCATAGGCCCAAAGCTAGCCCCTTTGCACTTATTTTACAGTTTTGGTCTACATAAAGGAGGATTTATCTACTTTGTGTCAACATCCCCCAGTTCACTAGCATATCTTATGGATGTTGAATAGGGAATACTCCCCTTGGTTCTGCAGAGCCTAAAGAAGAAGAGGAGATATTTATAGAGTCTATCTCCTGTATTGTTGGCCCCTGGCCCAGAAATCCTGTTGATCATTGATGGCTACCTTGTAGGAATAACTGGGAAAAAGCATCCAGTCAGAAAAAGAACCAACAGATTTGGCAACTCTACTAGGGAATCTTTGTGAAAGAACCCTGATTTAAAAGAAAATAATTCCTAGTTGTAGGTGGTGACTCTGAACAATCTCCCAATCGGTAAAGTAAAAATTTGTATGCAAGGGAGAAGATCCCTACGTAATCCTCTATTTGAAGAGTTACCTAGAAAGATGATGTATGGGAAAAAAGGGACTGTCCTAGCCAGTCATGAGGGTTCTCCCAGGAATAATGATAATGTCCAATATAATCCTAGGTCCTTAGGGTAGCAAGCACCTTATTTATCAAATGCAGAAGCTAATATTCAAGATATATATGAGAGACACCAGGGTGGTGGATTGAGAATGAGGTTAGAAGTGTTTCAAGAATGCCCTTTCTTGGATCCCAGTGACAGATTTGAAGAGGTTGAATCTCCAAGGGATGACGATGATGATGACTAGAATAGAATGAGACCATCTTCTTCCATGCCAAGAGATGGAGAATTAGCTGAAGAAATTAAGAGCCTGAAGGCTGAATTAGAATATTTACAGGCTATGAAAATTAGAGATGATATGAGACAAAAGGTGCAAGCTCTGAGAATTGCTCAACATGGTGCAGTCCCCACCCTTGACAATACAAATGTGCTGAGTGTAAGGAAAGCAGTGGTACGGAATACAGCTTCCCTAATGTTAATTCTAAGAGGATAATGTAGACAGGTAACTTGTAATTAAAAAACATAGATGAATACACCAAAAAAATATAGAATAAACAAACAAGATACAAAGAACGACACACCATTTACGTGGGAAAAACCCTTTCAGGTAAAAGACCCACCACCAGAAGAAACAATCTTTATTACAATAAGGTTTACAGTTACAATAAAGACCTCAACTTCTTGCTCTAGTTTTGATTCTCAACAACATATACTGTTCACTTTCTCACTATACATTTACAGGATGAAATATGTATTTGAATCTCATCATCAATCGTCTATAGACTACATCATCAGATTTCTATATGTGATTCCAAGAGTAGAAAACTGTTTCTCAACTTCTACCCTAACCAATCAAACCAACTGATTCAGTGTAGTTACCTGCCAACCATTACAACTGTTCGCATTCCAGCGAGACCTTTAGTCCCACATGCACCATGTTGCAAAGGACACCTCAGTTTATAACCGTCAACGAACCAAAGACTATCGTCAACAATTTTGTTGCCGATGATACCAAGCCTTCATGTCCATCAGCCTAACAATCCCCATCGGCTATTAGATTTCATTTCCCACTGATAGACAGATTCTCCCTGATCACCAAGTTTAACCTCCATCGGAATGACTTTCACCATCGGTGAAAGATTCAACTCTCACTCTGACAGTACTTTGTCCTACCGATGCCAACAAAAAACCCTCCATCGGGGTGACCACAGTGCATCGGCCCAAAACCTTTAAGCTATGCCAACAGATATCCTCTCGCCGATGTCTGAAGAACCATCAGTAGACAACAACTATCGGAGTAGAAAACAAAAGGTCTCACCGATCACCAAACTCACGCTGACAGGTCAAAGCCATCGATGAAACATCAACCATCAGACAAGGTCTCAATAGTCTTCCCGATCTTCAGACTCACACCAATAGACATAAGTCATTAAAGTGACCACTACTATCAGAGTAACTATGCATCGCTCGGTCGATGATAGTTCTTACGCCGATGATCATTGAACACTTCCATCAGGGTGACACAAGACTTTGGAAAGACTTCTCAATGCTTAGTCGATGGAGTTAGTCAGCTTGATAGCTTGTCCCTTCAACGATGTAAATAGTGTGGCCATCAACCAACAAAACAAAGAGGTTTCAAACAATAACTTGAGACCTTAGGTCTCTTCAATCTCGCACTTGTCGAAGAGATTATTGCTAACCTCTTAATCCTTAAAGGATTATTGAGAATTATGGGCCCGAAGACCCATTTCATCTGAACACCATTTAAACTTGGCTATGCTCACAAGTTTAGTTAAGACATCAGCAACATTTTCCAAAGTGTCAACCTTTTCTAGCTTCACCTACCTGTCTTCCACCATATCATGAACAAAGTGATATTGGACATCAATATGTTTTGTCCTAGCATGAAAAGTAGGATTTTTCACCAAACAGATAGCACTTTGACAGTCACAATGTATTTGTCTCCACCTTGCATTAAAACCAACATCAGAACACAACCTCTTCAACAAAACAGCTTCTTGGCATGCATGAGTAGCTGCCATGTACTCTGCCTCTGTTGTGGACAATGCAACTACAGCCTGCCGCTTGCTCATCCAACTAATAGCACCACCATTTATCATGAATACATATCCACTGGTGGATCGTCTGCTGTCAATATCCCCTGCCCAATCAGAATCCTCATATCCCTAAATGCTAATAGATATCTGTGATCCAACTGAGTTTCCATGATAGCAAATAGCATAGTCAGAAGTTCCCTTCAAATACCTCATAACTCTTTTCACAGCATCCCAATGTGATCTGCTTGGATTCGCCATAAACCGGCTCAAAACTCCCACTGCTTGGGCAATGTCTGGTCTGGTACAGACCATTGCATACATTAAACTGCCAACAACACTTGCATAAGGTACTCTTTTCATGTCATCAATTTCATTCGAAGATTCTAGACAATCTTCAACAGATAATTTCATTCCCTGCAAAACTAGAACAACTAACTGTTTAGAATCAGACATATGAAACTTATCAAGAACATTGGTAATATACTTCCTCTGGCTGAGCCAAATCTTTCTCTTAGATCTGTCCCTTTTGATTTCCATTCCTAGAATGTACTTCGCTGCCCCCAGATTCTTCATTTCAAATTTCAAGGACAACTGAGATTTTAATTCTGAGATCATCCCCTTACCATTGCCAATGAATAACATATCATCCACATATAGTGCAATTATAAGAATTTGATCACCTTCAGTTTTATAATAGACACAATGATCAGATTTAGATCTCACATACCCCAAGGATAAAACATACGTAACAAATTTTTGATACCACATTCTGGGAGATTGTTTCAAACCATAAAGAGACTTCTTAAGTTTACATACGAGATGTTCTTTACCTTTTTCCACAAAATGCTCTGGTTGGGACATATAAATTTCTTCTTCAAGGACTCCATGAAGAAATGTTGTTGTCACATCCATCTGCTCAATTTCAAAATCATATGCTGCTGCAAGTGACAACAGAAATCTAATGGATGTCAGCTTAGCTACAGAAGAAAAGATTTCTCCATAATCAATACCTTCCTTTTGGGAATACCCCTTAGCAACCAGTCTTGCCTTGTACTTATCAACACTACCATCTGGACCATATTTCTTCTTAAATACCCACTTACAGCCTACAAGTTTTCTTCCTTCAGGCAAGGGCACCAGATCCCAGGTTCCATTCTTCTCCAACGATGTCATTTCACTATCCATGGCTTCCAACCAACAATCTAAATCAAGTAAACTAATAGCTTCTTTCATAGTCCTAGGTTCCTCAGTATCAGTAAGCAAAGCATAGGCACAACTTGAATCAAGTACTAAAAATCCATACCTATTTGGTTGTCTTCTTTCACGTGTAGATCTCCTCAAAGGTTGAGGTGTAGGTTCAGGTTCTTGCTCTAGATCAGAATCTTCGGAGCTACTTGAACTCTCATCTGAACCATCTACACTTGGTGCTTGTTGTTGTTCCTCTTTTACAGGGGTCAGAGGAATATTCACAACACTCTTTTCTTTTTTCTCTTCTGTCTTTTCCGGCTGAGAAATACTAACCAAAGGTTTCAGCTCTCTGAAAATTACGTTCCTGCGGTAAATTACTTTTTCAGTTTCAAGATTCCATAGCTTGTATCCTTTAACACCGACTCCATAGCCAATAAAGATACATTTGACTACTTTGTAATCCAACTTAGACCTTTTTACCTCAAGAATATGAGCATATGCCTCACAATCGAAGACACGAAGATGTCCTAGAGAGGGCTTCTTTCTGGACCACGCTTCCATTGGTGTCTTATCAACCAATGCCAAAGAAGGAGAACGATTCAGCAAGTAACAAGCTGTAGCAACTGCCTCAGCCCAGAACCTTTGTTCAAGACTGGCATAACTTAACATACTTCTTGCTTTCTCCATCAATGATCTATTCAACCTTTCAGCAACTCCATTTTGCTGTGGAGTATAAAGTGTAGTTTTGTGTCTTTTTATACCATAATCTACACAATACTTATCAAAATCCGCATTGCAATATTCACCACCGTTATCTGTTCTCAAGCATTTTAATTTTCTACCTGTCTGATTTTCCACAAGAGTTTTAAATTCTTTAAAATGACTGAACACTCCTAATTTATTTTTCAAAAAATATATAAATGCCCTTCTTGAATAATCATCAATGAACGATACATAGTATCTTGATTTAGATAAAGACGAAACATCAACTAGACCAAAAACATCAGAATGTACATAGTCCAGAACACCAAAAGATTTATGAGAACTAGAGTAAAAAGAAACACGGTTTTGCTTTCCATATATACAATGTTTGCAAAAATCAAACCCCAGATTACAATCAATCAGTCCATCTACCAGGGTTTTATTTTTCAAGGTTTTTAAACCTTTTTCACCTATGTGACCAAGTTTATGATGCCAGAGCATTGTTTTCTCTATAGGAAGTTTAACTTCCATAGAATTTACATCATGTGTTACAATAGTAGCTTTTCCAGATTTTACAGAGACACTATTACAGCAAACTAGTTTTGCATCTAACCTATATAGAGTTCCAATGCGTTCACCCTTTGCCAGTACAATAGAACCTCTAGTCATCTTACAGCGACCATTCACAAAAGTAACTTGCACTCCGACATCATTAAGCTTACTAATAGAAAGTAAATTTTGAGCCAGACCTGGTATGTGAAGAACTCCATTTATTCCCTTTATTCTACCATCTGGGAACTAGATTCTGACTCATCCTCAGCCAACAATTTCCAGTGTTGAATCACTCGCCAGGAACACCTTCCCACCAACATACAGTTCATACTTTGTGAACCACCCTCTGTGAGATGTCATATGAAACGATGCTCCTGAATCCACCAGCCAAACATCTTCAGATGCAGGCATTGCCAAGGCGGCAATGAAGGCATCAGCATCACTCTGAGAAGAATCATTGTTAGAAGAGTTCTTCTTCTTCTTCTTCTTTTTCTCCTCTTTACAGTCTCTTCTGATGTGACCTTTCTGCCCACAATTCTAGCACTTCACCTTGGACTTTGTGCCAGGAGATTTTGATTTCCCCTCTGATTTGGACTTAGACTTCTTGTCCTTCTTCTTGCCTCTTTCCTTTGATCTACCTCGAGCAAATAGGGCCTCTTTGGCTATTTCAGAAGATTTCCTCCGCATCTCTTCAGATAACAATGAGGTAACAACCGCTTTAGTTGTAAACGTGGTTGTTGTACTTCCAATAGCCATCACAGGTTGCTCCCATGAATCAGGTAAGGAACACAATAGAAGCATACAACGGTCTTCCTCTTTTATTTTTACACCTACAGATGTCAACTGTGCAACAATTAGATTAAATGTGTTCAGATGGTCTGCTATAGATACACCTTCATCCATCTTCAGAGAATACAACTTCTTTCTGAGGAACAGTTTATTCACCAAGGACTTGCCCTGGTAAATATTTCCCAACTTCTTCCATAGATCTTTGGCTGACTTCTCTTCATGGACGTTCAATAGAACATAATCTACAAGACTTAGTCTTATCAGTCCTCTGGCTTTTCTATCAGCTAGGTCCCAATCTTCTTGCTTCATGCTTGCAGGTTTAACCCCAGACACAGCAATCCAAAGATCTCTGTCGACCAGCACATCCTCAGCCTTAATCTTCCAAACTCAAAGTTTGTACCATTGAACTTTTCAATGTCTATCTTTCCTGATGTACTTGCCATCCTATTTAACAGAATATACCTCTACAGAACTCCCACTCACTGAATTAACACAAAAAACCCAACCTACCAACAAGGATAACACAACAGGCCAAGCTCTGATACCACTTGTAAGGAAAGCAGAGGTGCAGAATACAGCTTCCCTAATGTTAATTCTAAGAGGATAATGTAGACAGGTAACTTGCAATTAAAAAACATAGATGAATACACCAAAAAAATACAGAATAAACAAACATGATATAGAGAACGACACACCATTTACATGGGAAAAACCCTTTCGAGTAAAAAACCCTCCACCACAAGAAACAATCTTTATTACAGTAAGGTTTATAGTTACAATAAAGACCTCAGCTTCTTGCTTTGGTTTTGATTCTCAACAACATACACCATTCACTTTCTCACTGTACATTTACAGGATGAACTATGTATTTGAATCTCATCATCAATCATCTATAGACTACATCATCAGATTTCTATATGTGATTCCAAGAGCAGAAAACCGTTTCTCAACTTCTGCCCTAACCAATCAAACCAACGGATTCAGCGTAGTTACCTGCCAACTGTTACAACTGTTCGCATTCCAGCAAGACCTTTAGTCCCACATGCACCATGTCGCAAAGGACACCTCAGCTTATAACCGCCAATGAACCAAAGACTATCGTCAGCAATTTTGTTGCCGACGATACCAAGCCTTCATGTCCATTGGCCTTACCAAGCCTTCATGTCCATCAGCCTAACAATCCCCATTGGCTATCAGATTTCATTTCCCACTGATAGACAGAGTCTCCCTGATCACCAAGTTTAACCTCCATCGGAATGACTTTCACCATTGGCGAAAGATTCAACTCTCGCTCCGACATTACTTTGTCCTACTGATGCTAACAAAAACCCCTCCATCGGGGTGACTGGAGTGCATCATCCCAAAACCTTTAACCTATGCCGATAGATATCCTCTCGCCGATGTTTGGAGAACCATCGGTAGACAACAACTATTAGAGTAGAAAACAAAAGGTGTCACCGATCACCAGACTCACGCCAATAGGTCAAAGCCATCGATGAAACATCAACCATCAGACAAGGTCTCAATAGTCTTCCCGATCTTCAGACTCATGTCGATAGACATAAGTCATCAGAGTGACCACTACTATCAGAGTAACTACACATCACTCGGCCGATGATAGTTCTTACGCCGATGATCATTGAACACTTCCATCGGGGTGACACAAGACTTTGGAAAGACTTCTCAATGCTCAGCTGATGGAGTTAGTCAGCCCGATAGCTTATCCGTTCAACGATGTAAATAGTGTGGCCATCGACCAATAAAACAAAGAGGTTTCAAACAATAACTTGAGACATTAGGTCTCTTCACTGAGAAACCAGCATAGAGATGAAGCCCATCATCAGTAAAATGATCAAAGATAGAATGCAAATAATGCTAGAGTACCACTAAATAATTTAAGAAATCAAAATGCAAATAGAAATGTAAATGTAAATCAATTTGATAGACAACCTATGCAGCTAGATAGATTTAGACAACTATTTTTTTATGGCATTCCTGGTTACCCTAATCCCATTGACAAACATGTGAGGCCACAGGTGCCAAAATTTTTAGGAAATAATGTTGTATCAGGGGAAGACCACTTAAAAGTTTTTTAGAATATCATGGAGAAACAAGCATATGCATTAGTTAGAGTAGTCAAAAAATTTAGGCCATATCTAGTAGGATCTTAGATAGTTGCATATGTGCCTCATGCAATAGTCAAGGATATTTTTACTTAGCAAGAGGTAATAGGAAGAAGATGCAGATGGATAAATAAATTACAAGAATTCAACATAGAGATATAGATCACAAAGCTGGTAAGGGGACAAGGTTTGGCAAAGATAATGAGAGAATCAAATCTGGAAGCATGCCAAGTGAACATGGTACAAAATGAAACTGTTAATATGTCAGAATCTGACTGGTATAAGGACATTGTATATTACTTGCATAATTTGAATTGTCCTTCTCACTTCAGTGATAGTCAGAAAAGGACCTTGAAGTTACATGCAATCAAATACATAATTCTTCAAGGAGAGATATATTGGAAGAATCTTGAGGGTGTCTTACTGAGATGTGTGGATAAAAATCAGGCTGCTGATATTTTAAATGATCTACACAAAGGAGTAGGTGGTGGACGTTACACTGCCAAGACAACAGCCCACAAAATTCTTAGAGCAGGCTATTGGTGGTCGACTCTTTTGTTAGATGCACAAAAGTTTGTGAGGAGATGTGATCCTTGCCAAAGGTTCTCGGGAAGGTTAAAGTATGAAGGTGCACTACCCCTTAGAACTGTAACTGTAGAAGCTCCATTTCAGCAATGGGGAATTGATTTTATAGGGGAGATTTTAGAAAAATCAAGTGGAGGACATAGTTGGATTTTGGCTGCTACTGACTATTTCATCAAATGGATTGAAGCCATTCCAACTAAAAAAGCTACAAGCAGGGTGGTGATGGATTTTATTCTAGAAAACATTATTATCAGGTTTGGAGTACCATTCAAAGTGGTCACAGATAATGCCATGTGCTTCAGATCTGGTGAATTTGTTGGTTTTTGTAACAAATATGGGATTAATGTCATATGCATCACCATATCATCCATAGGAAAATGGTCAAGCAGAGTCTAGTAACAAAAGGATCATGAAAATTATCAAAAGGATGATGGACAAGAATAAAAGAGCCTAGGATTCAAAGCTGAAGATGGCACTATGGGTTGACTAGGTAATAGTGAAGAAATCAACTGGAAAATCACCTTTTGAGTTAGTATATCGTGCAACAACTAAATTACCTATAAATAATCTCTTGCCAGTCTATAGGTTTGTACAAGAAAATGATAAAGAGGTTGAAAACTCAATGACAAAAAGGATACATCAGATGGTTGCTATGAGTGAAATCAGAAGGGAGGCACACAGGTCAAACATCAAGAAACAACAAAGTGTAAAATATCTGTTTGATAAAAGGACTACAGAGAGGAAATTTCAGGTAGATGATTTAGTCCTTATTTGGAATGCGAGGAGTCAGGATAAGAGCAAGCATGGCAAATTTGAGCCCTTATGGATGGGCCCGTACCTGATCAGAAATATTCATGGAGAGAACTCCTACTTTCTCTAGGTGCTAGATGGTGAGAGGCTGGAATTGCCTATGCATGGTCAATTCCTTAAGCTTTATATTTCATAAGTGATTATCTTCTGTGCAGATTTGTAAATTTGTAAATTGTTTGTAAATTGCTCTGTATAGTCAGTGTTGTGCATTTTTTGTGTTTTACCTGGTCTGCCCTGAGATGATCTAGTTCTCGTTGTAGCCTTGTCCCTGCACATCCCCAATCGGAGCCAATGTTGGTGCCTACATGAACAGTCAAGTTTCAAGCTTCTAAATCTGCAGGCACCCTCCCAAAAAATCCTAAAAATCCTAAGTCTTAGGGCTCCCTCAGCATGTTTCAGCCTGACCTGATATTCTTGGGGGGGGTCATCATATTTTCAATTATCAACCTGATATTTCCGTGGGGTCATCATGTTTCTAACATCAGTCATCTTAGTTATGATCACCCCGATGCTACTGTAAGGTTTCATTATGACCCGATATTCTAAAAGGGGGGGTCACATTCTAATATTGGGTGATCTTAGTCAAGATCACCCCGACACTATTTTATCACCCCGATCTTGCAGACATCAGTTTTATATGGGGGGTGATATCTACTTGTCCATCACTCTGATATTCCGCGAGGGGGTCATGTTTCTAATATTGGTCACCTTACGAGGATCCCCCTGATATTGCAATATGATGATCACATGAGCAAGCACAGAAGGATCATCGGTGAGGTTTTTCATTTGAATATGATGAGGAGGATCTCTTCTCTGATGCATCAGGTTGCACCGATGAGGGTGATCATCAGGCTGATTTTGAATATCAAGTGGACTTAGCATGAGGTTCGCTATTATCAGGGTGATATTCTGATGGAGGTGATATTTCATATCAAGGTGATATTGCATATCATGATATCATGCAGGGGGTTCGCCTTTGGTGTGGGTCATGATGATGGGGTCTTAGCTGATGGTTCATTGGTCACGCAAGGTAAAATTGTGCAACATCATATGTGCTTATGACTTTGCTTATAAGGTATTGAGAAGGTCACCGTGGGGTGAATGTGGGATAATTAGTTCCCACATGATTTGAAAAATCAGGGTCATATTTCTTGGCAGGAAAATTTCTAAAACGTGTTGTCCACTGCATTTTGAAGGCCGTGGATTGGTATGTCATTAATGGCAGATGTTATAGGGTATGGACAAAGGCGTGCATAGATCAACCACCCGATTGAAGATGTGAATCCCCAGGTAGCAGTACAGAGCTCGAGTTCAACCACCCTGCCTCCTCTCCCACCTGCTGCATTCAATGTTTGAGTGCCATTTCTCATGATGAACTGTATTTGGCAGATTTTTGAATTTTGCCGTGTAATTAATGTTGAGTGCACTTTCTTGTTATATATAGCAGATTATGTTACTCATTTGTTGTCATTGAAAAAATTGGACAAATTTTGGTGCTGTGACAAGATACAACTTCATTGGTGGCCCTATTCTAGATGTCTTGTGAGTTTATGAATCTCATGTTGTATGTCTCATGCATAAATTTATAGATTTCATGTTGATTTGAATGAGTAATTCTATATTGCATGTGTTCTATTATCTGTCTCCAAACTGAGTGTGTTCTTGTTCTGAATCTAAGCATCTAAGGGGTGTTTATGGTTCTAGAATATGGGTTTACTGTATTGAATGCTTAATTTCTTACTTCTGCTCAAAGGGTAGATTAAATGTTTTAGATCAAGTGTTGGGAGGAATGTACTGCAATGAGGATGTTTGTAAGCAGAGATAACTAAATACTCAGTCTTGGGAAGTATCTGTAAGGCAGTTGCTAAACAAACCCCCTTGAAATCTAGTCTTTGATATATGTTTGTGCTGATCATTCACATGTGTATGTCTATTGACTCCAAGCCCTGGATAGGCACCAGTCTAGTCTTGTATTGAGGTTACACCCCAGGTCCTAGTTTTGCATCCAAATATAAAATCAAACTCAAACTTCAAATCCAAACCTTTAGGACATTTCGAAGTAGTTTTAGGACCAGAATCCTCTATCTCACAACTAAACATAGGCCCAAAGCTAGCCCCTTTACACTTATTTTACAATTTTGGTCTACATAAAGGAGGATTTATCTGCTTTGTGTCAACATCCCCTAGTTCACTAGCATATCTTATGGATGTTGAATAGGGAATACCCCCCTTGGTTTTGCAGAGCCTAAAGAAGAAGAGGAGATATTTATAGAGTCTATCTCCTGTACTGTTGGCCCCCGGCCCAGAAATCTTGTTGATCATTGATGGCTACCTTGTAGGGGTAACTGGAAAAAAGCATCCAGTCGAAAAAAGAACCAACACTTTGAATGCATGCAAGTATGAATGAGACAAATATTTAAAGGTTCTAATGCTAAAACACAATAAAATTTCATCCAATCATTCATAAAAAAGCACAATCGAGAAGGTAAATACTTGATCTTACTAAAAATGAAGGAATATCTGTATAGATGACAAAAAGATAACCTATAACCTGATGTACTGTATAAATATGTAAAAAATGAGTTACAAACACTCCTCTCTGCAATGCACAAGATATCAAAAAGGCAAGAACTTTAAAAAAACATAATTTTTTTTTCCTATATACAAAAGATGACTCCAATGAGTCAGATTGGGTTAATTGAAGTTAACACAACTAAAAAATATCTCCATGAATCTCTCTCATGGGCAAAGATGAAAATACCCAAAAAGAGGGGTCAAAACTGATGTAATTTGAGCAAAAATAGGCTCAAACTCACTGTCACAATCAGTTTGACCAAAGTTGACATTGAAACCACATGAGATAACTAAAAATCAGGACCAAACTCTCCATTTAAACTCCTCTTCTTTGATTTTGCATGATTTGACCTGAAGTTATCAATTTGAACAAATAAAAAGTAATCACTGATGAATTACTTTATTGGGTGTCATGGATTTTCTCAATCTTTTGCATTTTTATGACAAATAATAAGGTAATTTATAAAGAATTACTTTATTATTTGTTTACATTATTAATTTCATTTCATCTCATGAAGACTCAAGGGGAATTACATATTTTCAATTTTACACTTTCACCCTTGGTCAATAAAAAACAAATACACAAACACCTTGTGACTCCCTTTGTCCTTCATGTTTTCCTCATGCATCTATATGATACTACAATCTCAACACTTGCTCAAATTTGACTAAGGCATGTAAATAAGGTCAAAATCTCACCTTGCCCTCAAAATCCATATTTGCAAATAATGACACATATGATAAAAACAAACACAACCTTATATCTCCCATGCCATTAGTTGTATTCCTATCTCAAATCTTAATAAACTTTTCAGAACACATCATAAAGCACCTTATGACTCCCTTGGCAACCTTCAAATTGTGGGCCCCTCAACAAATGACTAGGTCTTTTGACTAAAAAGTCTTAGACCATGGGCTACATTTATTTAACATAATGATTTTCTTAAATAACTATGTTAAAAAGCCCAACAAACCTCCCATGGGCTAGGGTTTCATGTGAACAAAATACTTGAAACCCTAAAAATCTTTCATTTCATTCCTTCATTTCCTCTATTCACTAGAGAGCGTTGCCCCGAGGTTTTGGAGAGCTGTTGTTTCTGGAGGGTTTATATGAGATTTGGGACCATGTAGAGACTGAACTTGGACTCCACTGCTCATAAATTGCCTCTTATGACTCCATCTGAAAGTAATTTGTCTCCTTTGCTAAGTTATTTCAATATAAAAGACATAAACATGTCTTCATTTGACTGCTTTTGAAAAATGTTTTTCTTTATAATATGAGTTTCCTCTTGAATAAAAGGACATAAAAGCCTCTATTCATGTAGCAGTGTTTGGGCTTGTCTTCAAACTATTTGTTGCTCATCTTTGAATGCTCTGTAGGTGCGCCTCAAGTATTTTATTGACTAAATGCTCTTGGATTTGTTTTTGATGTTCAATCATATTTGCATACGAGATTATTTCCTCTTTCTTTGGAAGGGACTATTCTACATCTTCCTTCAGTCTTCTAAGAAGAAATGACTGAAGGATCAAGTGAAGCTTTGAAATTACTTGAACTCTTCTTCTCTCCTCTTCTTCCTCCTCTGTTAAATTATCAAAATCATTATCTTGGGCATCTTCTTTGCAATTTTCTAGCATGACCTGAACCGCATCTTTTGCCTTTCCCTTTGTTGTACTAGACATAATCATCTTCTTCTTTCAGCCTCTACCACCATTCCGTACTTTGTGATCATTTGCATCGCTATTCTCTTTAGAAGTAGTCCCTTTTCTCTTATGACCCCTACCAATAGCTCTTACCTCAGGCTTAGGATCTTTTGCATGACCATTCTCACTTGAACAAAATTTAGCATCTTCCATTTGCTCAAGAAAAAAATCTAAATAAAGCTAAGTCTAGTTAAGAAGTGCCTCCAATCTGCAAAAACCCAAATCACCAATTCGTTGAGTTCCATTTTTTATTTGTTTTTCATTTTCCTCCTCTCATTTTTCTTGTTCTTCCTCTAAGCATTTCTCCTCTATGGAAAGGTCTTCTGGAACCCACAATACTTCCCCATCACATGGGGAATCATTATCCTCCACATCAATTTGCAGATCACTTATAGATCTTCCCTCATCTTCCAATACAGATGTTGGTGAATCTACATCTCCTTCAACCTTGGCAGCCACAACATTAACCATTTCCAAAGCCTTTTAGACCTTTAGCAAAGTCATACTACCCCTATTCAAATCAGATATTTTTCTTTCATTCTCTGTCAAACTCTTACATTTTCTTACAATCCTTTAGGGTGAGGGCCTTTTTGACCAATGCAAGATCTCTAATGTTTGAAACCATATAGGCCTTTTATAATGGTTGACCGTACTATTCACTTGTTTGGAAAGCTCCAAAACATTAACAAACTTCTTCAAAATGCACGATAGAGTTCCAAATGCAAGTGCAAACCTGCTAACTTGATGTATCTAGGATGAACTTTGTTGGATTTTGAGAAAAACAAAGGAGACCCCTACTATCTTCACTAGCTTTGCATTTGAAAACTAGTATCTCAAACTTGATAATGCTCATTTCATCTCATCTACATGAAGGCTAAGGGTCCTTAAAGAACGATCTCCTTTGGCTGGTAGATTACCATGTAAGATGATGCTATGGCTATCAGAAACATGAATCCAATGCAACCTCCTCTTCTCTTTTGATTTGATCTTGACACCTAACTTTTTTCACATCTCTTATGCTTCCTACTTGCATTATCAAAAGCTTCAAGAATGACTGCAATATGTGAAACTGATCACTACTCCACTGTTCTTTTTATGTCAGCTATCTTAGACAATGTAACTATTTTGTTAATGCTGGAACAACATCAAAGAAGTTTGTTTTGACTATTTTTGTTGCTCCTTCATGTTTTCTGTTATCATATATTGCTAGGACAGTCATAAAATGATTGAATTGTTGTCCTTTATGGCTGTCATACTTTTGATATGGTCATTCCCTTATGACTGTCCTGGTTTCTTTTATTGTATTCAATAGTAATTTAAACCTAATTCACAACAAAAGTGATAAATATTTGTCTTATTCCTCTTGCATGACTGCTATTCCTTACATTCATTTTTTGGCTATCATGTGACTGTCCTATCCTATATGGCTGTCCTAATATAGTTGTGACTGCACTTTGCACTCAGAATTTGATCTTTAAACAGAATATGCTTTATTTGAAAAGCTTAATCATGTCTTTTTCTTATCCATGTCCCTCTTAAGACTTAGGAGGCAGCATGCTGGGCTCAAACCTTGTGGGAGCCCATTTTTTCACCACATGCTGAAATATCATGCACAATGATGAATGTACCTGTACCTGCACATTGCACTAACAAGTTAGATAAAACATACCTTCAATTATATGACATGATGCTTCTTGTGTGGATTTATCTTCTGATCTGGTACTTGCATCTGCTATTCAACTATCTCTTCTACTTTTTCTTTTTGTATTAGTTGATAATATGAGCATTTGGGTTTGATCCTTCATAAAGGTAAACAATAAATTTGTTGCTTTTGTATATGAAAAGAATTTGAACCCTGAGCTCTAACAACTATCTCATGTAGGTATCTCTGGAGCTCACTGGATGGAGGGAGCTAAAGATGGACCTGGTCAACCTTTGGATTCATCATTCACAGGCAATGCCGGGTCCCTATTCTCTTCATATGCTCTTTTCTCTTTTCATATATATAGTTTAGTTTTATGTTGCATCTTTTAGTCATTCCCACAACTTGTGTGGTACACCTTAAACACTTCTTTTGAATACAATCAGTTATTTTCATATTATGTAAATGACTTAGAAGTTTCTTTCCTTTTGTGACTCAATTACATAATATGAACTAAAGTATTTAAAGTACATGTGTTTATATCATAAAGAAATAATAGTTATAAATACCTCTCTTCTGCAATTGCATTGTCTTGTACTGATAAACAACATACTTGATCAAATCTGATATCCTTTGAATGTTTTATTTCTCAATGAGCATATTTAATTTATTTATCTAGGTTGTGTAATAGCTCAATTTGAACTGTTACATGATCCTAATAAATTTTTTTTTGTAACTTGCTCACTAAGACAATCATAGAATCTGAAGCATGTGTTGGATCTCCCATGGGATTTAGATCTTCCTTTTTCTTCTTTCTTCTTATCCTTTTTCTTCCCTTTCTCTTTAGATCTATCACAAACTGCAATAGCTTCCTTAGTTGACTCGAGAGATTTTCTCCACATCTCTTCAAACAACAACAAAGAAACCACTTTATCCATCTTGAAGGTGGTAGTGGTACTCCCAATGGCCACAACAAGGTGGTCCCATGAATCTGGTAATGAACACAATAATGTCATAAATCGATCCTCCTCCTCCATCTTCACACTAATAGAGGTCAACTAGGCAACAAGCATATTGAAAATATTTAGGTGATCAAGGAAAGATCCTCCATCTTGCATCCTCAAAGAATACAATTTCTTTTGCAGGAATAACTTTTTCACCACGGATTTAGCATAATAAACATCTCCAAGTTTCTTCCAAAGATCTTTTGTAGTCATGTCTTCATGGATATTCAGGAGCACTGAATCAGCCAAATAGAGTCTTATCAGACCCTTAGCCTTTTGATCCATCATATCCCAATCTTCTTGTTTCATTCCCGATGGCATGGATCCAGATACTAGGAGCCATAGATCTCTATCCACCAATAAACTTGTCCTTTATCTTGAGTTTCCACAACTCAAAGTTACCTCCATTAAACTTCTCTATCTCAAACCTCCCAGATGTGCTCGCCATCTCTTTCCTAAAACAAATATTTCAAAATCCTCTACACAAGCTCCCTCTCAAAATGAAGACCAGCTCAAAAAACCCTCTACCCACCAACTAGAACCAAAGGTGATCAAGCTTTGATACCGACTGAAAGGAAGCAAGGTATGCATAAACTTCTTCCTACACTGATCTAATGAGGAAAGTTATGTAAATCTCAATCTTTACTTGTTATAGGCTATTAGATGCACATTAATAGAAAGGTAATAACACATCAAAAATAAGTACAATGCTCACAATACAAGATATACGTGGGGAAAACCCTTACGGGTAAAAACACCACTCCAAAACTTGCCAATGTATTATCAAATCAAAAGATGATTACGCAAGCTCTTTCAGGAGTACACAATGTCAATTCTCATTTACATCCCATGACCATTCACATTCTCCAACCACTTATTTATCAAGCCTCTTTGGCGGTTATCCAATGTTGTTTTTTCCATGTCAAACAATAACAAATTAATTGTTGATGCCTTTATTAAATATAGGACATTTTTTTGCTTTGGGGGCACTATCTAAGGCCTCGGCCAAGGGTGCTGTCCCCAGCAGCCCTCGCTAGGGGTGTACCCCTAGACCCCTACTGTGGGCTTTGTTCCTGGTCCCTCACCATGGGGTTAAGTCCCTTACACTCCCTGTTAATTTTTTTTGGGGAAATTGCGGTTGAAAAAGTCACCAAAATTTACCTTGCTACATGTACCTGCAACCCTACAACATGATTAGTTACAACATACTAACAACTTGTCACAACTTTCATTTCATCTCTTACATGTCATATAATATGTCATAACTCATCACACATGACCACAAGGTGCCAACACATGGCAAAACTATGCCAAGTCAACATGGGACACCTACCTCCTCATATGATTACAAAATTTACATAAAAATTACAATAGTAGGCAAGAATAAATAAATACAACATTAGGAACTTGCAAAGGTTGAGACACCTTAATTCCCAACATTTTGTGATATCTTGCAATCATTATAGTCCATGATGGAATGAAAATATTTCAAGGAACATTGACGAATCTTTCTACACAAATAGTAGGCGATTACAGAAAATTAGGAAAAATGCATACCTAATATCAACATGTCTGTGATTGCCTATTGCTGAGTGATTGGGGTGAGCAAGTCTTTGATAAACATCTTCATTTGATTCAACTGCATTTTCAACTCATATTTAGCCTGCTTATCTTTCTACATTCTCTCCTTCACTACATCCACCACTATATCCAAGAAGTTTATTTGTTCATTTGGGTCTACTTACCTAGATTTACTCCTATAATATGATAATCTTTGGATAAGAGTTCCTTGTCATCTTTGTTAGCTACAGAAGTTACAATTTTTGCAATCCTTTCCCTATGCTTATTGAATTTGACAGAAGATAAGGTCCTAGGATTCTTCTTTGACTTATTCTTATCCACCTCTACCATCATATCTTGTAGGCTTAAAGGTTTAACAACTATTTGTTGCCTCTTTTACAGGTTCAAATTTAACCATGAGGGGTCTGCAAGAGGTGGTAGCTGATTTTGTAGTGTTTGTGTATCTAGTTGCTACTCTGCATCACTGCCTTCTTTCTTTTCAATCTTCTCTTCTTCCTCAATATTCTCTTCCTCTCCATTTTTCTCTTCCTCCTCAGTTTTCTCTTCCTCCTTAGTTTTCTCTTCCTCTTCAGTGGAATTTGTTAATTCAACATGTTTCTATTGTTGTTCAAGAGTTCTAATGAGTTCCTGTTGTTTTTCAATATTCAAGACATGCTCCTCCATTTTCTATTGTGCCTTGTCCACATCATCAGAAAAAAAGGAGTTGAGGTTTCTCCAAGGTGATCATTTTCTTTCAATACTTACTCTGTTGTCTCAAGGATAGCCTCTAGCTTTGATGAAGGGGTCTCTTTCCTCCTCTTGCCTTTACCTTTTGTTGGGGTTGGCTTGAAGTTCTGCAGTTTGAGATTCAACCACTCATTGTTGTGTTGTAGGACCCCTGCACCGAGTTCTCTCAAAGAGATGTCTTCTTTCTGGGACCAATCTATTGGATCCAACCTATTAGTGTCTATGGTGTGCAACTGATATACTAGATCCAAAATGAGCTTGTCATCTTTAAATAATTCTTCAGGTATATCATTTCTCAAAGTGAATTCTCTTAACTAAAAAGTAGTGAGCCTTGTATATTTCTTCTTTATCACTTCAAGAACATCTTTACAATTGGCCCAAAAGTCTTCAAGAGAGTGTTTGTCATCAAACCCCATTGTGGGAAATAATTGCTTAAGTCTACCAGTAGGGTCAAAATTCTCCCTTACCTCATACGGTTTTAAATTTAAAGCATCAAGCTCTTCTGTTGTTGTCTTGGCAACTTGTATGAATGAGCACTCATAAAAATCCAACTCAAATGTGTACTTGACTCTAGATTTATGTTTCCCAAACAATTTAAGATGTACTTCACTTATTTTTCAAGAAAATTTAATCAAAATTAGCCTATCACTACAATGCCTAGGCAACAGAAAGGGTGGCCTCTTGAAACCTGCAACCCTAATACATGTAGATTTGGGGAATTGAATGAACCATTCTCACCATCCCCTTACTAGCTCCATGGCCTTATCTAACATTCTCCATCCTATATCTCATGTAAGCTGGAGAATTATTGCATATAAAAATGCATCATTAACCCTCTTAAAGTGTTTCTCAGCTTCTTTTATTTCTGAATGACAGAAGAAATCCCAAACTTTATTCTAGCTTGGACCTTCTCCTCTGACTCCCACTATGCTTTTAAACCAAGAAAATCACCAACTCTAGTTGCTAGGTACACAATGTAGGATGTCATGTAAAATGTTTTAGTGTTGGTGACTGACATTATTTGCTCATGAATGCAATATGAGACCATTGAACCCCAGTCCAAGTGTATATCACCCTTAAGAATAATATAAATAAACTGAAACATCTAGGTCTCATAGTTCCTGGACTCTTCCTTACCACATGCCCTACTAAGGAGGGTTATCAAATCCCCAACCTCCCCTTTAAAATCTGATCTGGTAAGCTTTGTTGGGATCTTAGATATAGATTTATTCTCTATAGCTAACTAATGTTTGTTTAGATATTTCTTGTAGCCATTGACATCTGTGTCATATTGCTTTGTTGAATTTGTAATGGCTAAAGGGATAACCTACCCATATAGAGGAAGATCAAAAGCTTCTCAAGCCATGGAGGTGTGATGTCTAATACTAGTTTTCCATTTGAATCCACACATCTCCTAGTGTCTGGATCATAGGAATGAGAAATTTGAGAATCAACTCTAGGCATTGAACAATTTGGGGAAATCCTACCACATGAGCTAGGTCAGATGCAACTATCCTCCTAGAATGAGGTGTGACATCTGGTGAGAAGGTTTCTAAGTTAAACTACACCAAATCAATGTGTTTGAGGTATGTTTTTGTGATGTTTGCTAGTTCACTTTTGAACTTAGACACTTAGGGATACCTTGGAACTTATACTTTGTAGTGATAGGTGGTTCTCTCTTGGTATTTTATTTCTTCTTCTTCCCTTTCTCTATAGCCTCAGTGGAAACACTCTCTTGGGTAATGTCTTCTATAGATTTTTCAATGTCCAAGATAGTTTCCTCACTGGCTTAAGTAGTTGCTTCAAGTTATAGTATTTAATTGTACTTAGAAGAGGCATAGGAGGGAGTAAAAACCAAAGAAAATCAAAATCTACATAAAATTTTGATCATTTTGAGTGTTTTGTCAAATTTTGGCTTTTCGAGCCCATTTTGGACTTTTGGACGAAGTCCAATTGTGCTCTCGGGGCCTAAAGTCTTACTAGGAATCCGTCAATTTTTTCTCAAGCCTTTGGTTAGTGGGAGGATGTTAGTTTTTTGGTCATTTCTATCTTTTATGTTTAGGGTCTGAAAATCCTCTTGGGGCCTGAGATCCTAATCAGATCTCTACGAGGAATATTGAATTTGATAGTGGGGCATGGGGCTCTGATAGGTTTTGGGACATTTGAGATTAGTGCCAAAATTCCCTTCGAGACCTGACGTCTTGGAGGAACTTCCTTTTGGAAGGTTTTCTAACCAAGTGGAGTCCACGTGGGAAGCAAGACTCTGAACAGATTTTGGCTATCTTAATTCATGGTCAAAAGTTTAATTTGGACCTAGAATCCCACTCAGACCTTATTTTTCTTATCATCTAAGTCAAACACTCCTATGGAGCATGGAAGCATAGGTGAACATGGGTTTGATGGTTTCAAAAGATTAGGAGGTGAGGCCTGAGGGGAATCTAGGACTTTGGGTTGTAAGGTGTTAGGGTCCTAAGATCCTTTTAGGACCTAAAGTCCCAAACAGATATTTCATTTTGGATAAAATTTTCTAAGTCTTTTAATGTGGCGCGAGGAGCAGTGCCCCAAGAGAATTTAGAACTTTTGGTTCTACATCCTTGGAAAACTAAAATCCTTTCAGGACCTGAAGTCCCAAAGGGATTTCCTTACTTAACACTTTATGCAGACCTATGAAGAGGTGGGATCATAAACAAGTTTAAGTCCCTTTATATTGAGGCCAAATATCCTTTTGAGACCTAAGGTTCTGAAAGGATATGTTTAAAGAATTTCACGAACTTATGACTATATTTTTTGAAAACTCAAAGCCATTTATTCAAACCTAAAACTGAAAGGAAAACCTAGCCTAGAAGGAAAAACACATAAAATTGACAAAAACCCTAAGCTAAAACAACAATAGAACCTAAATTAAAACCTAAAGAATGTATTAAAAACCTAAACTAAACATAAACAAAACAACAACATAATTCAAATGTTCAAACCAAACCAAACAAAGAAAAGATAAGAGAAAGATAAGGAACGAGAATGAACCCCCTTACTGGGAATCAACGATGGTCGACGGATGAAGAACATGGGAAGAAAACAAGAACAATGACCTCCAACTTCCAAAATCTTTGGCTCAATCGACCCAAGATCTTCAAATATTTGCAGGTTTGGATGCAATAAGCTTTATGGAGCTCTGAGAGTTGAAAATCACGAAGGAACAAGCATAAAATGAGGATAAAACGTCAACCAAAGGATTAAATACCATCGTATTTAATCCTTTGTACGACAATAAATGTGGTAGGTCAAGGGTGGAGGCATAGAGGGAAATCAAACTTTTGGACTAAAGTCCAAAAGTTTGAATATCTGATTGGGGCCCGAAGTCTTGATCAGACTTTCTAGAAAGAATCTAAAATCCCTAAATGGACCTAATGCCTAGGATCTCAAGAGTTAAAGAAGTCCTGGAATAAGTTCACAAAAACACTTAAAACACTTTCCTTGAAAAGGACAAAATGCCTAAGTGGAAACTTAGGACTTCACAAAAAAAGAAAATGAACAACAAAATCAAAGCAAAGAAAGAAGAAAAAGAAGGGGCCCCCCAACTGGAAAACAAAGGTGGGGTGTGTATGCAGGGCATAATAGGTAGAAGGTGTACAAACATCCTCCATTGTGTGAAGGTAGGTAGAGGGGGTTTTAAGGTGCATCTTTTAGGATCTCTATTGGGTAGAGGATAGTTGTGGTTTTGGTTGTGTGTGTGTGAGTTTTATTTGCATGTAGAAGAAACCTATAACTGTAAAGGGCATATGCTCTAAAATAAATATATGTTATGTTTTGATATCATGCTTGTAGGTGTGTACAGGTTATTGAGGTGAAGTTGTAGATTGTGTGAGTTGCAGGTGGCTAAGATGTCAAATAGGAAGAGTATGAGGTTGGCCTTGCAAAGGGATTTAGGAATTTCTTTACTTGTGAGGAGAGAGAGAAGATTAAGAGCTAAGCTTAACAATATGTGGAAGGCATTGAAAGTTTTAAGAGAGAGTAGAGTAGAGATTGAAAAGAGAAAATAAGAGAAGAATAGGGGTAAGGGCGAGTCTTATTATCTTCCTGCTGATAATTCGTTTGCAGCTAAATCTGTGTGTGTAGAGAAATATGAGGGAGAAAGAGCAAAGTGCCATGTTGATGACACTGAAGAAGAAGATGAAAGTGCAGTAGCAGGAACATGTCTTGTGGAAGGCATGAAGTAGTTAGTGAAAGAGGATGAAGATGAAAGAGGATAAGATACTATAGCAAAGACTAATGAAGAAGGAAAATTTGTAGAGGTAAAGAAGAGTGAGGTTTCAATAGAGATTTATCCTTAGAAGGACATATTGGTAAAAGCAGAGAATGATGAGGACGGAGTTGCAACAATAGTAGAGAAGGAAAAGATTACCAAGGTAATGGTTAATTTTTTTTATTTTTATAACAAAGAGGATGATAATGAGTTGTATGTAGATAAGGTGGTGAGGGTGGATGAGGAGGTGAATGTAGAAGAGAAGAATTATTTTTTATGATCTTGTTAGTACAGGTGTATGCAGGTGTTGTAGAGGATGGTGGTGGAGGCTGGATTATGGTGGGTTGAATCCCATGAGAGAAGGGAAGAGAGGAAATCACAATTGGAGGAGGAGGTTAGCTCATGGTGGATTCATTTCCATGAGAGGAAAGAAGAGTGAAGAGCAGTGTTGGTGGAGAAGGATGAAATTGTCCCAACCAAATGTGGGAAGAGGAGAAAGAAGAATGTTTCTAAAACTTATTATAGTGATGGAGTTTGTTGTAGGTTTTTTACAACTTCGAAGGGTAATTCAATCATCCAACTCTATTTTATGAGCCATACTCACAAAATTCTTCTTACCTAGCGTATCTAATGCAGGAGCATTTGGGTCCATAGGCAATCTTGCATCTCTAAAAATATTTTTAGTTTGATTTGGTTGTTTTAGTCATCTCTCTACACCAAGAAACTTCTGATTTGGTCAAATTTTTAAAAATGAAGATTTCACGTAAACGCAGTTTTAAAGCTTTGCAGGTAGTTTTATGGAAATCATTGTTTTTCAAAATCCATGAGGACTGAAGACAAATTCTTTTATAGGAATGTTTAAAATTGTATTTTATCAAATTTAGCAAGTTTTTGTGGCCATATTCTTCACTAGTTGAGAGAAATTAATTTTCTTTGTTTTTGCCTGATAAGTTACAAAAAAATTCATTCTAGAGATTTTTAAAAAGTTGGAGTAAAATGGTTTTACAGGGGTCTTTAGGAGGTTATTCTGCTCAAATTGGCTAGATTTAATGCAAAAATAAGTACCTAATCATAAATTATGTAAAAAGTTATTTTCTATACTTTTTGGGCATCTGATGAAAATCAAAGGCACATGAAAACATGAGAGTAGCCGCCTAAGAGAAAAACATGGATTTGTTGTTCTAGACAACAAATTTTCATTTCTAAAATAAGGCAAACTAATTAAAGTATATGCTTTTAAACATTAACTATTACAATGCCACTTTGGTAGTCTAGGCACCTATTTTTGGAGGAAGAATCTGCAGTTTTTAAATTGAAACAACCTCCTTTTATGAGGCATTAAAATTTAAGGTGGTACTCCATTTTTTTAATGTTATATTTATGAAGTAGCTAAATAGTGGACATGGTGGCATGGAAAGATAGAGGAAGGTGTTGAAACTCATTTTAGCACCTTTTTTTCATCTATTTTATTTGATATTTTTTATTTGGAGGAATTGTGAAGGGGAGCTGAGAAGAGGAAGTGGAAAAGGATAGAGAGCAACTAGAGGTGCAACCAATGAAAGAAGGAGAGATGAAATTAAAATTCTGAAATATAGTGTTTCTTGTAGATTGAGAGGATGAGGCCATGAAGGCCATAATGTCACATGTTTTGTTTTAGATTTTTTGTAATTCTTCAGTTGTGAATTAATTAAATCAATGAGAGTTTGCATTCCATTTTTATTTTACCTCCAATTTGTGATGTGTTGTGTAATAGCCACTTGGTTTTATGGTTTGATAAAACCCTTGATCCTTGATCTACGTCACAAATCTATAAATCCAATCCTCCTCTCTCATCCAAGGCATCAATAAGAAATATTTGTAGGTACATGCTATCATACTAACTTGAGTCTATTAGAGAAACTCAACAAAGCAAATCATCATCAAGAACTTCATCGAAAGGAGCCATCATTCATACCAAGGAAATATATGAGCTTTTGTTTAGTCTTGCATTTGTTCTAGTTTCCTTTCCTTTCATGCTCTAATCCAAGGTAGAGGTAGTCTAGTAGCTTAGGTTGCATTTCTAGATTAAATTTTTCCCCGTGTATAATATCCAATTCCAAGCTACTTTGGCCCATGGATATAACAAAAAGAGGTGCTTGAGGGCTTACAAATATCCATAGAAACAACAAACAGGATTGGAAACACCTCAATGGATAAGGCTAGATCTAATGCGAAGACCCTGATATAAGAGGCACCATGAAAAGTTACCTAGTTTGGGCTCAAAAATGGTTAGCCAAACAATTTAAAATTTGTAGTACAATTGAGTGGTAGTGGATTAAAGGTTTCTCTTGATATTAAGTTTCTAAACCATGGGAAAGTGGGGAGAAAGGGAAGAATACCCATAGAAGGTCTTGTAGTTCCTAAAGGGAGTGTCCATAGACCACTCCCAATCATTCTACCAAGGTACAATGCATTGAATCCAAATATTATGCACCATTTATAGAAAAATAGACTCCATAATGATTTGAAATGACCCAATATCTTTGTTCCAAGCCTATATCTAGCTTGAAACTTTGGTCAAGATAGCCAATTCTTAGTGACTCTTGAAGAGAGGTATGAAATGAAGCAAATCCCATTCTTAAAGAGCTTTAGCACATGGACCTAGGGAACTTTGGAAAGAGGTCAACCCTTGCAAGTAATCATATGAGACCACCAAAATGATTGTTCATTGAAAGAAATCTCATAACTAAAATGCTTCCCTTGTCAAATAAGCCAAAATTTAATAGCTTCCCAAGCCTTCTATTTATACTTTTGGCATTAAAAGTGCTTGAATTTTCATTGGCTCCTTAAGGATACGAATGGAGTGAAGACCTAGACCTTGCCATGCCTATCAACTACTAATTAAACATAGACATGCATGATGTTTAAATCTAATGATTATAGTTTACATTAGAAGGTCCTTAATTCTAGGATTTGAGATCAAGTAATTTTTTTAATAGTTGTGTGGTTTTCATTTTCTTCTATCTATTGAGCACTACTTTCCTCTTTAATGGATCCTAGTAGAGGGTGGGAATTCCACCTCTTTAGATCTAGTTCTAGATCATATGTTTGTGAAAAATAAATTGATGTAGTAATAGTAGTAATTGGTAAGAATGAATTGGAATCTGTTACATTCATGTTGACTCTAGAAGAATTCCCAATTATTAATATTAGTCATGATGAGTTCAAGAAAACTATTTCAACATTCCAAGGTCATAGCTTTATTTGTAGGTTCCTTGATCCTCAAGTCTCTTTGGAGGAATCAGTTCTTTGGGCAACGAAGAATCAAAAGTCTCAAGGAGTATATAAAATCCAATCTTGTGCTAAAGGGAATTTCATAGCTAGTTTTGCAAATGAATCAAATAGAGATGGATCATTTAAAGAAGGTTCATATTTCTTCTAAAATGCTACCCTTCTCATGAAGCATTGGCATGTGGGGTTTAAATCTTCAAAAGAAATCCCTATGACTACCTATTTCAATTTTGATGTATGCTTTTCCTCAAGTCTTATAGTCTCCCTATGTCTTTGAGACAATTTCTAGTTACTTTTATCCAACCATTGATATTTCAAAAGCACTCCATAGGTATGGTAAATTTGTTTATGTTCGAATATGTGTGGAAGTGGATCATGTCCCTTCTTCCATTCCTAAGACTATCACTATGTGTGCTAGAGATTTTTAATGGTCTTAGGCTCTAGATTATGAAATTTTTTCATTTATATGTAGATGATGGCATTAATATGGTCATTTCATTCTAGGAATACACTAGCTTTCATAGAAATACAAAAAATAAGAAAAAGAAAGTTAAGAAAAAATAGGCACAGAGGGTTTCACATTTCCAAATGAAAAACAAACTTTCAACATTAGAAATTTTATTTCTCTAAATGTTAAGGATAATGTGGGTTTACCTTCTAACTCTAGGAAGGAGGAAAATCATAAATAAGATTTACATTAGAATGAAGGGACAAGCAATAAGGAAGTACTCAATGATTTTGAATTCAAACGTGATATGGAACAACTTTTGTTTGAGAAAGAATCTATAGATTTTTTGAAGTTAGAGATTGAAGGGAAATAAAACATACCTCTTAGCTTAACTTTCCCATGAAAAAATTCAATAAAATAATAAGGCCCCTCAAGATTATTTGGAGGGTTGTATCTTAGAGCAAAAAAGTGTAGAAAAACTAACTCCAAACAGATGACTAATAAAGAGGGAGGGAGATTTTGGGCACAACAAGGTGGGGAGACCTAGTGGGTTTATTGCATTACAAAATACAACTATGGAAAAGGTTAGAATTCGAAATCAATGCCATATAGAGTTTGTGTTTGTTGGAACCAATAAAACCAACATTGATCAATAATAGTGCTCTCTTGGAACATGAGGAGATTAAATTCCACATCCAAAAATCTTTTACTTTAGAGTGTCTCGGAGAAATACAACTCATAGATTATTATGTTACAAGAACTAAATCTATGAATATGGATAATTTTAAACCTTTCTCTAGGTCCTCTAAGAAATGGTGTGTTTTAATCACATAGGTAGTGGGCTTGCTACAATCAAGAATAATGTGGAGGTTTTATTACTGAAATCCTTTCTTCTAATTCATGGATGATTCTTCAAGTTAGTTGTGTGTATTCTATGTAAAATTTATGTCTTGTTAATGTTTATGGCCCTTAATCTTATAAAGAAAATGAACAATATTAGTTTTAAATCTTATCTGTAATGAGAGTTAACTTTGGAGAAAGATGGCTTGTGGCTAGAGATTTTAATTCTAGACTTGATTATTGTAAGAAGAAAAGGGTGCTAAAATAAAGGAGATAACCAAAATTTCACTTCTTTCTTAAGAGATTTTTACTTGTGGGATGTTAAACCTTAGAATGATTGGTTTGCTTTCTTTAATAGAACAAACAGATAGGATAATATTTTGGCTAGATTAAATAGGTTTTTCCATTTTCTGAATGGTCCTCATTCCATTTTTTGTATTGCAATGTACATTTTACCCAAGAAGTTAAATTTCTTAAAGATTCTTCTTGAGTATTGGAATAGATATGTGTTTAAAAATCTTTTTCATAGTAAAAAAAAACATAGAAAATAGAATGGTTGAAATTTAAACATAAAAACATGTTGGTTTTGGCCACTAAAGCATTCAAAGGTGAGGAGAAAGAGGTGTCTTCTTATCTCGATGAGACTTATAGATGTGAAGAAATATTTTGGAAACAAAAATCTATACTAAAATGGATTAATGATGAGGGTCATAATACAAAGTTTTCTCATATTTCCTATAAAACGAGAAGAAACAAGAACTTTATATCTAATTTGGAATTAGATGGAGGTCTAATAAGGGATCGTTGGTCTCTATTTGGCATAATATATGTAAATTGGAGAAAAATTTGATAGGGAAGAAAAGCAATCTCTTTTCCTTAATTCTATTCCTTCCAAGATTGGCCTAGAGGAAAATAAAATCTTGTTGATGAGGATATCCTTAGACAAAGTTAGATGTACTCTTTTTGGCATGGATGGAGATCGTGCTTCTGGGCCTCATAGATTTCCTTCTTATTCCTTTCAACATTTTTGGGATATCATGGTTCAACATATTTTGGAAATGGTGTAAAAAGCCATGGACTAAAGATAGATTCTAAAGGCAATGAACTAAAGTTTTCTTTCTCTTATTCCAAAATAGAAGGATTCTCTAAAAGCTAAAGATTTTAGGCCCACATCACTTTACAATACCATTTATAAGGTCATTTCTAAGATTATTGCTAATAGACTCAAATCTCTCTTTGTTTAATTTTTTAAGGGCAAGGGAGATTCATTAAAGGCCAATAGATAATAAATGGTATTATCTTAGTTCATGAAACGAAACACTTTTACATTGTTAGTAATAAAAAAGGTGTGCTCATGAAATCGGACATTGCAAAAGCTTATGATCATGTTAGTTGGAGTTTCCTGAATAGAATTCAGCAAAAATATGGTTTTGTTAATGACTAGATGGAATGGGTCATTGGGTCTTATTCTTTTGCCCTATCTCCTATTCTTGTTAGTGGATTTGCAAAATATTTTTTCTCTTCCTTTTACAATATTTGGCAAGAGAATCCCTTATCTCCCTACTTTTTAATCCTTATGGCTTAACCTCTAGGAAAATTTATAAGTTCTATTAAAATAAAGGGTTCCATACATGGACTTAAAGCTTCATTCATATAGAATGACATAACTCATCAACAATTTGTGGATGATAGTACGATTTTTCTTTCCCCTCTTATATTTGAAATAAAGATAATTAGAGACTTTTTATCACGTTATGAACACTCTTCTGGTCAACTTGTGAATATAATAAAATATTCAATTTTCATTCTTGATGTTGGGGATATGGAGCAAGATTTCCTTTGTAGATGTCTTTGCTTTAGAAAAGGCTCTTTTACTAATTTCTACCTTGGTTTCTTGCTTTTCTATGGAAGGAATAACAAATTTCTATAGATCTTATTTTGGACAATTTTATAAAATTGTTGGCTAAATGGGAAGTTGGATGACTTTCATCAACTGGAATGTTCTTTCGGCTCAAACATATCTTTCAAACTATTCCTTTCTATTTATTTTCACCTTTTTAAGCTCCTAAAAGTATCATTGGAAAAGTCAATTCAGTAATGAGGGACTTTCTCTAAAAAGGTTCAAGGAATCATTTTAAATTTCCCATGTTAGTTAGGAATGACATTTGTATAAGTAGAGATAAAGGGGGCCTAGGGATTAAAGAAGCTTAGATTTTTAATGAAGCCTTATTAGATAAGTGAGTTTGGAGAATCATTTCTTCTATCAACAAGATTGAATTCATATTCTAAAAATTAAATATCTCAATGGTGCACTCCCTTTGACCAATTTGAAGATCATTCGTTGACCAACACTGCTTTGGGAAATTCCCTTTATTTCAAGTCTCTTTATATATCTTATGACTCACTAGGAATCCAAAGTTAAAGATTATTGGTAAGAAAATGCTAAGAGTTATGGTATATCTAGATCCTTGAAACCTTTACCTACTATCTGCGAGGTTGATGAAAGAGATCGTCTTAATCTATCTATGTTATTGAAAATTTTTAAGCCTACTTGAAACCTCAAGAGAGTTAATCTGGGTCGTAATCTTATAGGCGATTGAAGATACATAGTCAAGGATGGATATGAAAAACTAATGATATCAAAGCTTATTCTAAAATATCTTAATGATCTCAAGTAGCCTATTAATGTGGGGTATTTCCCAAACCCCTAGCATTCCATCAAAGAACAATCATTTTTGAGGAATAAAGAAATGAGAATCTAAACTGCAAATAGCTGTAGATTCCACTAGTATTTTGCTTGTTATCTTTACTTTATCCTAATCTCTTCCCACTTGAATACAACATTTGGATTTAGTAATCCCCTGAAAAGCATTTTAGTTAGCCCATGAAACATTTGGATTTTTTTTGTGTTTTCTTAATAGAGATTTTTTTTTTGTCTTGTTCAAGTTAGTTAGTTGGAGAAAGATGGCTTGTGGCTAGAGATTTTAATTCTAGACTTGATTATTGTAAGAAGAAAAGGGTGCTAAAATAAAGGAGATAACGAAAATTTCACTTCTTTCTTAAGAGATTTTTATTTGTGGGATGTTAAACCTTAGAATGATTGGTTTGCTTTCTTTAATAGAACAAAGGGACAGGATAATATTTTGGCTAGATTAAATAGGTTTTTCCCTCTACCTCCTAGCTACAAATAGATATTATTTTAATTATGAGGTTCTAATGGAAATGGGTTTTTACCATTGGCCTATTTTCTTAACCTTGTTGATGATAGTTTTCCAAGAAAGATTCCCTTTAGGTTTGAGAAAGGTGGTTGTCACATAAGGACTTGGATGAAGTCATCTAAACTTTCTTGAATGGTCCTCGTTCCATTTTTTGTATTGTAATGTACATTTTACCCAAGAAGTTAAATTTCTTAAAGATTCTTCTTGAGTATTGGAATAGATATGTGTTTAAAAATATTTTTCATAGTCATAGTAAAAAAATAACATAGAAAATAGAATGGTTGAAATTTAAACATAAAAACACGTTGGTTTTGGCCACTAAAGCATTCAAAGACGAGGAGAAAGAGGTGGCTTCTTATCTTGATGAGACTTATAGATGTGAAGAAATATTTTGGAAACAAAAATCTATACTAAAATGGATTAATGATGAGGGTCATAATACAAAGTTTTCTCATATTTCCTATAAAAGGAGAAGACACAAGAACTTTATATCTAATTTGGAATTAGATGGAGGTCTAATAAGGGATCATTGGTCTCTATTTGGCATAATATATGTAAATTGGAGAAAAATTGGATAGGGAAGAAAAACAATCTCTTTTCCTTAATTCTATTCCTTCCAAGATTGGCCTAGAGGAAAATAAAATCTTGTTGATGAGGATATCCTTAGACAAAGTTAGATGTACTCTTTTTGGCATGGATGGAGATCCTGCTTTTGGGCCTCGTAGGTTTCCTTCTTATTCCTTTCAACATTTTTGGGATATCATGCTTAAACATATTTTAGAAATGGTGCAAAAATCCATGGACTAAAGATAGATTCTAAAGGCAATGAACTCTACTTTTCTTTCTCTTATTCCAAAACAGAAGGATTCTCTAAAAGCTAAAGATTTCAGGCCTACATCACTTTACAATACCATTTATAAGGTCATTTCTAAGATTATTGCTAGTAGACTCAAATCTCTCCTTGTTTAATTTTTTAAGGGCAAGGGAGATTCATTAAAGGCCAATAGATAATAAATGGTATTATCTTAGTTCATGAAACGATACACTTTTACATTGTTAGTAATAAAAAAGGTGTGTTCATGAAATCAGACATTGTAAAAGCTTATGATCATGTTAGTTGGAGATTCCTCAATAGGATTCTGCAAAAATATGGTTTTGTTAATGACTAGATGGAATGGGTCATTGGGTCTTATTCTTTTGCCCTATTTCCTATTCTAGTTAGTGGATTTGCAAAAGGTTTTTTTCTCTTCCTTTTACAATATTTAGCAAGAGAATCCCTTATCTCCCTACTTTTTAATCCTTATGGCTTATCCTCTAGGAAAATTTATAAGTTCTATTAAAATAAAGGGTTCCTTACATGGACTTAAAGCTTCATTCATAGAGAATGACATCACTCATCAATAATTTGTGGATGACAGTACGATTTTTCATTCCCCTCTTATATTTGAAATAAAGATAATTAGAGACTTTTTATCACATTATGAACACGCTTCTGGTCAGCTTGTGAATAGAATAAAATATTCAATTTTCATTCTTGATGTTGGGGATATGGAGCAAGATTTTCTTTATAGATGTCTTTGTTTTAGAAAAGGCTCTTTTACTAATTTCTAACTTGGTTTCTTGCTTTTCTATGGAAGGAACAACAAATTTCTATAGATATTATTTTGGACAGTTTTATAAAATTGTTGGCTAAATGGAAAGTTGGATGACTTTCATCAACTAGAACATTGGTTACACTCAAACATATCTTTCAAGCTATTCCTTTCTATTTATTTTCACTTTTTTAAGCTCCTGAAAGTATTATTGGAAAAGTCAATTCAATAACGAGGGACTTTATCTAAAAAGGTTCAAGGAATCATTTTAAATTTCCCATGTTATTTAGGAATGACATTTGTATAAGTAGAGATAAAGGGGGCCTAGGGATTAAAGATGCTTAGATTTTTAATGAAGCCTTATTAGATAAGTGAGTTTGGAGAATCATTTCTTATATGAACAAGATTGAATTCATATTCTAAAAATTAAATATCTCAATGGTGCACTCCCTTTGACCAATTTGAAGATCATTCGTTGACCAACACTGCTTTGGGAAATTCCCTTTATTTCAAGTCTCTTTACTTATCTTATGAATCAGTAAGAATCCAAAGTTAAAGATTATTGGGAAGAAAATGCTAAGAGCTCTGGTATATCTAGATCCTTGAAACCTTTACTTACTATCTGTGAGGTTGATGAAAGAGATCATCTTAATCTATCTATGTTATTGAAAATTTTTAAGCCTACTTGAAACCTCAAGAGAGTTAATCTGGGTTGTAATCTTAAAGGTGATTGGAGATATATAGTCAAGGATGGATATGAAAAACTAATGATATCAAAGCTTACTCTAGAAGATCTTAATGATCTCAAGTAGCCTATTAATGCAGGGTATTTCTCAAATCCCTAGCATTCCATGAAAGAACAATCATTTTTGAGGAATAAGGAAATGAGAATCTAAACTAAAAATAACTGTAGATTCCACCAGTATTTCTCTTATTATCTTTACTTTATCCTGATCTCTTCGCACTTGAATACAACATTTGGATTTAGTAATCCCATGAAAAGCATTTTAGTTAGCCCATGAAACATTTGGATTTTTTTTGTTTTCTTAATAGAGATAAAAATAGGAAGTCTGAAGGCATGTTGGTTGATATTCAATGGATCGGATGAAAGCCCTGATGCAACTTCTTGAAATTTCCCAACATGGTTTGTTCAGAGATTCTGCCATTTGATGAAAGTGACTGTAAAGGATTTTTGAAAAACTACACATATTATTCTTAGTCTTTGTGTGTGTGTTTCTTTTCTTCCCATAAAATCCTTTTCCTAGTTTTGTTTTCTTCACATACATCAAAAAAATGTGCATGTGTCTCCCTACTTTGAAACTGTTAAAACCTATTTATTAAGACAATGTACCATATTGAAATGTATAGTGGCATTTAATATATATGTGACATAAGGACTGCCATGGCTTCCCTTCAAGAGCACAAAAAAAATATAGAAATATTGTCTTATCATTTGGACACCAACTAAAGATTCTTCCATTTAATAATAAATACACTTCACAAATATCAAATTTTATGAAGGTTTATTTCTTGTTCTAAAGCTCTTGTTTTGACATAGGTGGGGAGGATGTTGGAAAGGGTTGTAGAATCTGTGTTCCATGAAATTACATTTCATTGAGACATCTTCTCAAATAGTTCACATGCCTTGTGTGTGCTTCCACATTTTGCATAGATGTCTATCAAGGCACATGCAACTATAACATTTGACAAAAATCAACTTTCAATTATGTTTTGATGGATGTTGATAACATGTTCTCAATCTCCCATTTTGTCACAAGTTGGGAGGATGTTGGAAAAGGTTATTGGAGTTAGGCCTTACACCTGTCATCCAAATCCATGACAACACATCTTGTTATGCATTTTGTCAAACAACTCACATGCCTTGTGTATGATTCCACATTTCGCATACATGTATACTAGGGCACTTGCAACCACAACATGCGATAACAATTTACTTTTGATTATGCTTTTATGGAAGTCCTTCCCTTTTTCTAAAGCTCCCATTTTGGTATACATGGGAGTATGTTGGCAAAAGTTGTGGAATTTGGCTTAATGTCTTCCAATTGCATTTGCTTAAAAGTTTCCAATTTCTGATAAACCCATTTTGTATATATCTTGAAATCATTATAGTCTGTGAAGGGATGAAAACATTTGGAGGAACATTTAATAATCTTCTTACATGAACAACTAAGCCATTAGGGAAATTGGGAAAAATATCTGCCTAATATCTGCTATACTCTTAGCATTTTTGTATCGATACCTTATAGACGATTAATGCTCTTTATGTTATATTGTTTATGCCTCATCAATTACATTGTTTATGCCTCATCAGTTACATTAATTATGCATAGTCTTTCTTTTGGGCATTAAATGAGTATAGTATGTTGCATTATTGACTTTTGGAGAATTTTTAGAAGTAGCTAAAAGGCTATTAAAATGTAGAAGAACTTGTTTAAAATATGATAACCAAAAATGACTAAAATAACAATAATTCACATAGAGAATGGTATGTCAGCCAAATAAAATAACTGTGAAAGAAGGATAAAAAATCAAAAGAATATTGGTTCAATTATTCAATTGATTTTAATGGTAGAGACTAACCACAAAGTATAGTTGTTATCAACTGGGATTGCACTCGTGATGCAACTCTAGAAAGCTTAGCAATCCTATGTAACATGGGAATACCTTTAGGTTGTGGGTATCCTATGATGAAGGTAAACCTCCAGATTATGGGTTGGTTCCCCTCTAATTTTCTAATAAATTAATGACTTTGTAGGAAAATGGTTGGAAGGTTTTCTAATGCATGTACTAAAACTAGATTTAAATGGGTGGTGATGCACCTAAATGATAAAAACATGCAGCCCTGATTCACAACTACCTTCAAAATATCTATCCACACAAATCAACTTGGCAATATGACAACAAAAATAATTCAAAAGGAAGGCTTGAATAAACTGTCTCTTGGAGGAAAACTAGGTTTTCACAACATGGAAGAAATGATTATTTGAAGGCACGTCCTAAGACCTATGATTCTTCACTACTTTGAATGCATGCAAGTATGAATGAAACAAAGATTTAAAGGTTCTAATGCTAAAACACAATAAAATTTCATCCAATCATTCATAAAAAAGCACAATCTAGAAGGTAAATACTCAATCTTACTGGAAATGAAGGAATATCTGTATAGATGACAAAAACATAACCTATAACCTGATGTACTGTATAAATATGTAAAAAATGAGTTACAAACACTCCTCTCTGCAATGCACAAGAGAGCAATAAGGGAAGAACATAAAAAAAACATAATGTTTTTCTCCTATATACAACAGATGACTCCAATGACTCAGATTGGTTTAATTGAAGTTAACTCAACTAAAAAATATCTCCATGAATCTCTCTCACAAGCAAAGATGAAAATCCCCAAAAAGAGGCATCAAAATTGATGTAATTTGAGCAAAAATAGGCTCAAACTCACTATCACAAACAGTTTGACCAAAGTTGACTTTGAAACCAAATGAGATAACTGAAAATCAGGACCCAACTCTCTATTTCAACTCCTCTCCTTTGATTTTGCATGATTTAACATGAAGTTATCAATTTGAACAAATAAAAAGTAATCACTGATGAATTACTTTACTGGGTGTCATGGATTTTCTCAATCTTTTGCATTTTTATGACAAATAATAATTTAATTTATAAACTATTACTTTATTATTTATTTACATTATTAATTTCATTTCATCTCATGAAGACTCAAGGGGAATTAAATATTTTCAATTTCACCATTTCACCCTTGGTCAATAAAAAACAAATACACAAACACCTTATGACTCCCTTTGTCCTTCATGTTTTCCTCATGCATCTATATGATACTATAGTCTCAACACTTGCTCAAATTTGACTAAGGCATTTAAATAAGGTCAAAAGCTCACCTTGCCCTCAAAAGCCATATTTGCAGATAATGACACATATGATAAAAAAAAACACAACCTTATATCTCACATGCCATTAGATGCATTCCTATCTCAAATCTTAATAAACCTTTCAAAACACATCATAAAACACATTTATGACTCCCTTGGCAACCTTCAAATCACAGGCCCCTCAACAAATGACTAGGTCTTTTGATTAAAAAGTCTTAGACCATGGGCTACATTTATTTAGCATAATGATTTTCTAAAAAAACTGTCAAAAAGCCCATCAAACCTCCCATGGGCCAGGGTTTCCATGTGAACAAAATACTTGAAACCCTTAAAGTCTTTCATTTCATTCCTTCATTTCCCCTATTCACTAGAGAGCGTTGCCCTGAGGTTTTGGAGAGTTGCTATTTCTGGAGGGTTTCTGTGAGATCTAGGACCATGTAGAGACTGAACTTGGACTCCACTACTAGGAAATTGCCTCTTATGACTCCATCTGAAAGTAATTTGTCTCCTTTGCTAAGTTATTTCAATATAAAAGACATAAACATGTCTTCATTTCACTACTTTTGAATAATGTTTTTCTTTATAATATGAGTTTCCTCTTGAATAAAATGGCATAAAAGCTTCAATTCCTATAGTAGTGTTTGGGCTTGTCTTGAAACTATTTGTGGCTCATCTTTGAATGCTCTGCAAGTGCGCCTCAAGTGTTTTATTGAATAAATGCTCTTGGATTTGTTTTTATGTTCAATCATATTTGCATACGAGATTATTTCCTTTTTCTTTGGAAGGAACTATTCTACATCTTCCTTTAGTCTTCTGAGAAGAAATGACTGAAGGATCGAGTTAAGCTTTGAAATTACTTGAACTCTTCTTTTCTCCTCTTCTTCCTCCTCTGTTAAATTATCAGTATCATTATCTTGGGCATCTTCTTTGCAATTTTCTAGCATGACCTGAACTACATCTTTTGCCTTTTCCTTTGTTGTACTAGACATCATCTTCTTCTTCTTTTAGCCTCTACCACCATTCCCTACTTTGTGATCTTTTGCATCACTATTCTCATTAGAAGTAGTCCCTTTTCTCTTGCGACCCCTACCAACACCTCTTACCTCAGGTTCAGGATTTTTGCATCACCATTCTCGCTTGAACCAAATTTAGCATCTTCCATTTCCTCAAGCAAAAACTCTGAATAAAGCTGAGTCTGGTTAAGAAGCATCTCTAATCTGCAAAAAACCAAATCACCAATTCGTTGAGTTCCATTTTTCATTTGTTTTTCATTTTCCTCCTCTTGCTTTTCTTGTTCTTACTCTAAGCGTTTCTCCTCTATGGAAAGGTCTTCTGGAACCTGCAATACTTCCCCATCACATGGGGAATCATTATCCTCCACATCAATCCGTAGATCACTTATAGATCTTCCCTCATCTTCCGTTTCATTCGTTATAGATCACAAAATACCTGAAACCCTTAAAGTCTTTCATTTCATTCCTTCATTTCCCCTATTCACTAGAGAGCGTTGCCCTGAGGTTTTGGAGAGCTTCTATTTCTGGAGGGTTTCTATGAGATCTAGGTCCATGTAGAGACTGAACTTGGACTCCACAGCTCGTAAATTGCCTCTGATGACTCCATCTGAAAGTAATTTATCTCCTTTGCTAAGTTACTTCAATATAAAAGACATAAACATATCTTCATTTCACTGCTTTTGAAAAATGTTTTTCTTTATAATATGAGTTTCCTCTTGAATAAAATGACATAAAAGCCTCTATTCCTGTAGCAGTGTTTGGGCTTGTCTTCAAACTATTTGTGGCTCATCTTTGAATGCTCTGTAGGTGCACCTCAAGTGTTTTATTGACTAAATGCTCTTGGATCTATTTTAGATGTTCAATCATATTTGCATACGAGATTATTTCCTCTTTCTTTGGAAGGGACTATTCTACATCTTCCTTCAGTCTTCTGAGAAGAAATGACTGAAGGATCAAGTGAAGCTTTGAAATTACTTGAACTCTTCTTTTCTCCTCTTCTTCCTCCTCTGTTAAATTATCAGAATCATTATCTTGGGCATCTTCTTTGCAATTTTCTAGCATGACCTGAATTGCATCTTTTGCCTTTTCCTTTGTTGTACTAGACATAATCGTCTTCTTCGTTTAGCCTCTCCCACCATTCTGTACTTTGTGATATTTTGCATCACTATTCTCTTTAGAAGTAGTCCCTTTTCTCTTGCGACCCCTACCAACAGCTCTTACCTTAGGCTCAGGATCTTTTGCATCACCATTCTCGCTTGAACAAAATTTAGCATCATCCATTTTCTCAAGAAAAAACTCTGAATAAAGCTGAGTTTGGTTAAGAAGTGCCTCCAATCTGCAAAAACCCAAATCACCAATTTGTTGAGTTCCATTTTTCATTTGTTTTTCATTTTCCTCCTCTCGTTTTGCTCGTTCTTCCTCTAAGCATTTCTCCTCTATGGAAAGGTCTTCTAGAACCCACAATACTTCCCCATCACAGGGGGAATCATTATCCTCCACATCAATCCGCAGATCACTTACAGATCTTCCCTCATCTTCCAATACAGATATTGGTGAATCTGCATCTCCTTCAACCTTGGCAACCACAACATTAACCATTTCCAAAGCCTTTTAGACCTTTAGCAAAGTCATACTGCCCCTATTCAAATCAGATATCTTTCTTTCATTCTCTGTCAAACTCTTACATTTGCTTTCAAGTCCTTTAGGGTGAGGGCCTTTTTGACCAATGTAGGATCTCTAATGTTTGAAACCATATAGGCCTTTTATAATGGTTGACCGTACTATTCACTTGTTTGGAAAGCTCCAAAACATTAACAAACTTCTTCAAAATGCATGATAGAGTTCCAAATGCAAGTGCAAACCTGCTAACTTGATGTATCTAGGATGAACTTTGTTGGATTTTGAGAAAAACAAAGGAGACCCCTACTATCTTCGCTAGCTTTGCATTTGAAAACTAGCATCTCAAACTTGATAATGTTCATTTCATCTCATCTACATGAAGGGTAAGGGTCCTTGAAGAAAGATCTCCTTTGGCTAGTAGATTACCATGTAAGATGATGCTATGACTATCAGAAACATGAATCCAATGCAACCTCCTCTTCTCTTTTGATCTGATCTTGGCACCTAACTTTTTTCACATCTCTTATGCTTCCTACTTGCATTATCAAAAGCTTCAAGAATGACTGCAATACGTGAAACTGATCACTACTCCACTGTTCCTTTTCTGTCAGTTGTCTTGGACAATGTAACTATTTTTTAATGTTGGAACAACATCAAAGAAGGTTTTTTTGACTATTTTTGTTGCTCCTTCATGTTTACTATTATCATATATTGCTAGGACAGTCATAAAATGATTGACTTTTTGTCCTTTATGGCTGTTGTACTTCTGATATGGTCATTCCCTTATGACTGTCCTGGTTTCTTTTATTGCATTCAATAGTAATTTTAACCTCATTCACAACAAAAGTGATAAACATTTGTCTTATTCCTCTTGCATGACTATTGTTCCTTACATTCTTCTTTTGGCTGTCATTTAACTGTCATATCTTATATGGCTGTCCTAGTATAGTTGTGATTGCACTTTGCACTCAGAATTTGATCCTTAAACAGAATGTTCTTTATTTGAAAAGCTTAATCATGTCTTTTTCTTATCCATGTTCCTCTTAAGACTTAGTGGGCAGCATGCTGGGCTCAAACCTTGTGGGAGCCCATTTTTTCACCACATGCTGAAAGTTAAACAAATTTTAATCTTTACTAGTTATAGGTTGTTAGATGCACATTAACAAAAAGGTAATAACACATCAAAAACAAGTACAATGCTTACAACACAAGATATACCTAGGAAAACCCTTTTAGGTGAAAAACCCCACACTCCAAAACCTGCACAATATATTATCAAATCAAAAGATGATTACAACACACTTGCAATGCAACCTCTTTCAGGAGTACACAATGTCGATTCTCATTCGCATCCCATGACCCTTTCACATTCTCTAGCAGCTTATTTATCAAGCCTCCTTGGCAGTTATCGAATGTTGGTTTTTTCCATGTCAACCAATAATAAACTAATTGCCAACACCTTTATTAAATATAGGTGTTTTTTTGCTTCAGGGGCATTGCCCCCATCAGCCCCCGCTGGGGACATTGCCCCCCAGACCCCTATCATGGGCTTTGCCCCTAGGTCCCCCCTAGGGGGTAAGCCCCTTAGGCCTCACAGGAGGGCCTTCGCCTCCCCTACACTCCCCTGTTAATTATTTTGGGGGAAAACCGTAGCTGACAAAGTCACCAAAATTTACCTTGCTGCATGTACCCACAACCTTGCATTATGATCAGTCACAACATACAACTTTTCACACCTATCATTTCAACTCTTACATGTCATAGAATCTGTCATAACTCATGACACATAACCACAAGGTGCCGACATATAGAAAAACTATGCCAAGTAAACATGGGATGCCTACCTTCTCATATGAAAACAAAATTTACATAGAAAATTACAATAGTAGGCAAGAATAAATAAATACAACATTAGGAACTTCCAAAGGTTGAGACACCTTAATTCCCAACATTCTTCCACTTGACAAACACCTTTCAAGAGCCAATAGAATGACAAGATTTAACTGCTAGGGGCTAAGAGACCCATAGACTCTAAACACCATCTAAACTTCTTTGTGGTCATAGGTTTTGTCAAGGCATCTGCAACATTCATTAAAGTGTCAACTTTCTCCAAATTCACCTTCCCATCCTCTACCATGTCACGAACAAAATGGTACTGGACATCAATATTCTTCGTCCTCACGTGGAAAGTAGGATACTTCACTAAACATATGGCACTCTGACTATCACAACAAATGGTAATCTTCCCTACAACAAACCTAACATTAGAACACAATATTTTAAACCAAATGGCTTCTTTACAAGCATGAGTTGTAGCCATTTACTCTGCTTCAGTAGTGGACAAAGCGACCACAGGTTTCTGCTTACTCATCCAACTAACAGCACCACCGAACATAATGAATACATAAAAGTATTGGTGAATCTCTTACTACCAATGTCACCTGTCCAATTTGAATCAACAAATCCTCAAATACAAAGTGAATGCCAATCCCTTATAAGATAACCATGATAACATAAAGAATACTTGGAAGCACCCCACAAGTATCTAAACACTCTCTTCATTACATCCCAATGTACCCCATCCAGGATTAGCAATAAATCGACTAAAGACTCCCATTGCTTGGGCAATGTTTGGTCTTGTACAGACCATAGCATACATCAAGATATACCAACTGTACTAGCATAAGGAACTCTACTTACATCCTCCATATCAGAAGGACACTTTAGACAATCTATAACAAATAACTTTGTCCACATCATAACATGAACAGTCAATGGTCTACAAGCTTCCATGTTGAATCTTTCCAACATGGTGTTCACATACTTACTCTGGCCTAACCATAGTTTTCTGTTAGCTCTATCTATTCTAATTTCCATTCCCAAGATGTATCTGGTTGCCCCTAGATCTTTCATCTCAAACTGTGTTGACAATTGGGACTTCAAATCAGAAATCAAATTCTTACCATTCCCATTGAACAACATATCATCAACATATAATGCAATAATGAGAATGCGATCATTATCCATCTTAAAGTGAACACAATGATCTGATTTTGATCTCAAAAATCCCAAATTCAATACAAAGCCATCAAATTTCTGGTACCACATACTAGGAGATTGCTTCAAACCATACAAAGACTTTTTCAACTTGCAAACTAGATTTTCCTTGCCTTTTACCATGTAGTGCTCTGGTTGTGACATATAGATTTCTTCCTCCAAGTCACCATGAAGGAAAGTTATCTTCACATCCATTTGTTCAACTTCTAAATCATATGATACAACTGATAACAAGAATTTGATAGATCTCAGCTTTGTAACAGGAGATAAAAACTTAGCATTTTGTATTCCCTCAACTTGGGAATAACCCTTTGTGACCAACCTTGCCTTGAACTTCTCAAAACTACCATTTGAACCAAATTTCTTCATGAACACCCATTTGCATCCAACAAGTTTACATCTATCAAGAAAGGGCACTAGATTTCCCAAGTATTGTTTTTCTCCATGGAAGCCATCTCTTCTTCCATGTCCTCTTTCCAGGAATATGCATCACTCATACCCATAGCCTCGCTTACGGTCCTAGGCTCATCAATGTCAGAAATCAAAGCAAAAATACATCTAAAATCATGCAATGAATAACCAAACCTATCAGGTTGTTTGCTTATCTGTGTGGACCTCCTCAAATATTGAGGTTGAGGTTCTTCATTTTCTTCTAAAATTTCAAAGCTACTAGAGCTCTCCTCTTCATCAGGTCTAATAGATGTCTTCGGTTTAACTTTCTCAGGGGTGGAAGGAAGCTAAACCATGTGCGTACTCTTTCTCTTCTAATTTCTCTAGCTGTAGAACAATAGAAGAAGGATTGAGCTCTATGAAGATCACACTTCTGCTATATAGTGTCTCTCGGCCACTAGATCCCAAAGCTTGTACCATTTCACATCGATGCCATAATCGATGAAGATACACTTCACAACCTTGTTCTCCAACTTAAACCTCTTCTCCTTAGGCACATGTGCATATGCCTCACAACCAAATACTCAAATGTGTCTCAATGAAGGATTTTTACTAGACCACACCTCCATAAGTGTCTTATCAACAAGTGCCGATCTAGGATACCTATTAACTAGGTAAAAAGTGATAGCAACAACTTCAGCCTAGAACTTTTATTCAAGGCCAACTCCACTTAGCATACTCCTTGCCCTCTCCATCAGCGTTCTATTCATCCTCTCTGCAACACCATTCTATTGAGGGGTATATAGTGTTGTCTTGTGCCTCTCAATCCCTTGTTCTTTATAGAACTTGTTAAAATCTACTAAACAAAAATCACCACCGTTATCAGTCCTCAAACACTTAAACTTTCTATCCTTCTAATTCTCTATAAGAGCTTTGAACTCTTTGAATCTATTAAAGACTTCATATTTGCTTCTAAGGAAATACACCCATGTCCTACTATAATCAACAATGAATGAAACAAAGTAAACAGATTTTGAAATTGAGGGAACATTAACTGGACCAAACACATCAGAATGACTCAAATCCAACACATAAGAAGATTTGTGAGAACTGGAATAAAACTAAACATGGTTTTGTTTGTACCATAGATGCAATGTTCACAAAATTCAAACTCAAGATTACAATCATTCATACCCTCAACGAGGTTTTTTTTTTTGAAGGTCCTCAAGCCATTTTCACTAATGTGACCAAGCCTTTGGTGCCATAACATTGTCTTCTTAGCTGGAATTTTCATCTCCATAGAATGAGCACCCTTAGGTACCCAGAAAGCACAACCATCGAAAGTAGATGCAATAGTCCCCTTCACTATTAGTTCCAATGGTGAGGATGAAGACTCTAAAGTTTTCTTCTTTGAAACAAAGGCACTATTGCACTGAACCGTGCATGCATGAAGCTGAAATAGAGTGCCAATCGAAACACCCTTAGCTTGCACCATAGCTCCTCTAGTCATCTTGCATCTTCCATTCAAGAAAACAACTTGCACACCCACATCATTCAAATTACTTACAAATAATAGGTTCTGTGCCAAACTAGGGATATGCAAAACACCATTGATCCCCTTCACTCATCCATCAGGGAATCAAATCAAGACTCTTCCATGACCAACAATCTGTTAGAAATGAAGGTGCAAACTACACAATGGAAATCTGATTCAAACTTTATTATCCTCTAAACAATGTAGAATCAATGGAGATTACAACAGAAATTATAAACCATCAGATAGAATTAACATTCACTAAGAACTAAACACATAACATAGTATGTAACATGGAGAAAACCCTTTCGGCTAAAAAACTCTAACAAGAAAAGAGGCTAGAAGTTGTAATATCTTCAAATATGAGATTACAATACATGCACTTCCTCTATTTCTTCAGTCTTCAATCCAGCAGCACCTGTTACTCTCCAATCTAATAAAAACATAGTGCAAATATCCTTATAAAGGGGGCTTACCTTCTAGGGCAAGATAACAGACAAAATATCAACAATCAGATCTGTGATCTAATGACGAACGGTTGATATTTACAATGATAAAATATAAATAAAATGAGGTTTCGGGGGTGCTGCCCCCTAATCTGCACTGAGGCACAAAGCCCCCAGACCCCCCACCAGGGGGTGATCCCCTCGGACCCCTTGCAAGGGGGAAATCCCCTATGACCCCCCATCATGAATGAATAAGTGTCGTGTACCGGATATAAACATATGTCTGAAACAAGATCGTTGCTGCTGAAACCTTTTATCCTTTATGGGTGATTTACAAATAATATTAGGAGTAATTAATTACATAGGATTTACAAGGTTGATGGCACCTTAGTCCTAACACAATCTTTAGGTGAGAGTCATCACCCAAGTACACCTTCCCACCATCATATTCTTCATACTTTGAAAACCAACCTCGATGATAGGTCATGTGAAAAGATGCACTAGAGTCAATAATCTATACATCCTCAGATGCATGTGTTTCCAAGGCAGTGACAAATGCTTCTCCATCATCCTGAGAGGACTTGTCAGAATCTGAATCATAGTTCTTTTTATTTTTCTTCTTCTTCTTGCACTCCTTGCGGAAGTGACTGGGTTTTTTGTAGCTCTAGCTTAGAGCCTTGGACTTCCAAAGAGTCTTGGATCTCCCATGGGATTTGGATCTTCCTTTTTCTTCTTTCTTCTTATCCTTTTCTTCCCTTTCTCTTTAGATCTACAACGAACTACAAGAGCTTCCTTAGTTGACTCGAAAGATTTTCTCCACATCTCTTCAAACAACAAAAAAGAAACCACTTCATCCATCTTGAAGGTGGTAGTGGTACTCCTAATGGTAATAACAAGGTGGTCCCACGAATATGGTAATGTACACAATAATGTCATACATCGATCCTCCTCCTCCATCTTCACACCAATAGAGGTCAACTAGGCAACAAGCATATTGAAAATATTTAGGTGATCAATGAAAGATCCTCCATCTTCCATCCTCAAATAATACAATTTCTTTTACAAGAATAGTTTTTTCACCAAGGATTTAGCCTATTAAAAATCTCCAAGTTTCTTCCAAAGATCTTTTGCAGTCATGTCTTCATGGATATTCAGGAGTACTGAATCAGCCAAACAGAGTCTTATCACACCCTTAGCCTTCTGATCCATCAGATCCCAATCCTCTTGTTTCATGCCCGATGTAATGGTTCTAGATACTAAGGGCCATAGATCTCTATCCACTAATAAACTTGTCCTTCATCTTGAGTTTGCACAACTCAAAGTTACCTCCATTAAACTGCTCTATCTCAAACCTCCCAAATATGCTCGCCATCTCTTTCCTACAATAAATATTTCAAAATCCTCTACACAAGCTCCCTCTCAAAATGAAGATCAGCTCAAAAAACCGTCTACCCAACAACTAGAACCAAAGGTGATCAGGCTCTGATACCGATTGAAAGGAAGCAAGATATGCAGAAACTACTTCCTACACTAATCTAATGAGGAAAGTTATGCAAATCTCAATCTTTACTAGTTATAGGTTATTAGATGTACATTAATAGAAAGGTAATAACACATCAAAAACAAGTACAATGCTCACAATACAAGATATACGTGGGGAAAACCCTTACGAGTAAAAAACACCACTCCAAAACCTGCACAATGTATTGTCAAATCAAAAGATGATTACGCAAGCTCTTTCAAGTGTACATAACGTCATTTCACATTTTGCGTAGATGTCTATCAAGGCATATGCAACTATAACATTTGACAAAAATCAACTTTCAATTATGTTTTGATGGATGTTGATAACATGTTCTCAATCTCCCATTTTCTCACAAGTTGGGAGGATGTTGGAAAAGGTTATTGGAGTTAGGTCTTACACCTGTCATCCCAGTCCATGAGAACACATCTTGTTATGCATTGTATCAAACAACTCACATGCCTTGTGTATGATTCCACATTTCGCATACATGTATACTAGGGCACTTGCAACCACAACATGCGATAAAAATTTACTTTTGATTATGCTTTTATCGAAGTCCTTCCCTTTTTCTAAAGGTCCCATTTTGGTATACATGGGAGTATGTTGGCAAAAGTTGTGGAATTTGGCTTAATGTCTTCCAATTGCATTTGCTTAAAAGTTTCCAATGCATTTCTGATAAACCCATTTTGTATATATCTTGCAATCATTATAGTCTATGAAGGGATGAAAACATTTGGAGGAACATTTAATAATCTTCTTACATGAACAACTAAGCCATTAGGGAAATTGGGAAAAATACCTACCTAATATCCGCTATACTATTAGCATTTTTGTATCGATACCTTATAGACGATTAATGCTCTTTATGTTATATTATTTATGCCTCATCAATTACATTGTTTATGCCTCATCAGTTGCATTAATTATGCATAGTCTTTCTTTTGGGCATTAAATGAGTATAGTATGTTGCATTATTGACTTTTGGAGAATTTTAAGAAGTTGCTAAAAGGCTATTAAAATGGAGAAGAACTTGTTTAAAATATGATAACCAAATATGACTAAAATAATAATAATTCACATAGAGAATGCTATATTAGCCAAATAAAGTAACTGTGAAATAAGGATAAAAAGTCAAAAGAATATTGGTTCAATTATTCAATTGATTTTAATGGTAGAGACTAACCACAAAGTATAGTTGTTATCAACTGGGATTGCACTCATGTTGCAACGCTAGAAAGCTTAGCAATCCTGTGTAACATGGGAATACCTTCAGGTTGTGGGTATCCTATGATGAAGGTAAACCTCTAGATTATGGGTTGGTTCCCCTCTGATTTTCTAATAAGTTAATGACTTTGTAGGAAAAGGGTTGGAAGGTTTTCTAATGCATGTACTAAAACTAGATTTAAATGGGTGGTGATGCACCTAAATGATAGAAACATGCAGCCCTAATTCACAACTACCTTCAAAATATTTATCCACACAAATCAACTTGGCAATATGACCACAAAAATAATTCAAAAGGAAGGCTTGAATAAATTGTCTCTTGGAGGAAAACTAGGTTTTCACAACATGGAAGAAATGATTATTTGAAGGCATGTCCTAAGACCTATGATTCTTCACTGCTTTGAATGCATGCAAGTATGAATGAGACAAAGATTTAAAGGTTCTAATGCTAAAACACAATAAAATTTCATCCAATCATTCATAAAAAAGCACAATCAAGAAGGTAAATACTCAATCTTACTAAAAATGAAGGAATATCTATATAGATGACACAAACATAACCTACAACCTAATGTACTATATAAATATGTAAAAAATGAGTTACAAACACTCCTCTCTGCAATGCACAAGAGAGCAATAAGGCAAGAACATCAAAAAAACATAATGTTTTTCTCCTATATACAAAAGATGACTCCAATGACTCAGATTGGGTTAATTGAAGTTAACTCAACTAAAAAATATCTCCATGAATCTCTCTCACAAGCAAAGATGAAAATCCCCAAAAAGAGGCATCAAAACTAATGTAATTTGAGCAAAAATAGGCTCAAACTCACTGTCACAATCAGTTTGACCAAAGTTGACTTTGAAACCGCATGAGCTAACTGAAAATCAAGACCCAACTCTCCATTTCAACTCCTCTCCTCTGATTTTGCATGATTTAACATGAAGTTAGCAATTTGAACAAATAAAAAGTAATCACTGATGAATTACTTTACTAGGTGTCATGGGTTTTCTCAATCTTTTGCATTTTTATGACAAATAATAAGGTAATTTATAAACTATTACTTTATTATTTATTTACATTATTAATTTCATTTCATCTCATGAAGACTTAAGGGGAATTAAATATTTTCAATTTCACCATTTCACCCTTGGTCAATAAAAAACAAATACACAAACACCTTATGACTCCCTTTGTCCTTCATGTTTTCCTCATGCATCTATATGATACTATAGTCTCAACACTTTCTCAAATTTGACTAAGGCATGTAAATAAGGTCAAAAGCTCACCTTGCCCTCAAAAGCCATATTTGTAGATAATGACACATATGATAAAAAAAAACACAACCTTATATCTCACATGCCATCAGATGTATTCCTATCTCAAATCTTAATAAACCTTTCAAAACACATCATAAAACACCTTATGAATCCCTTGGCAACCTTCAAATCATGGGCCCCTCAACAAATGACTAGGTCTTTTGACTAAAAAGTCTTAGACCATGGGCTACATTTATTTAGCATAATGATTTTCTAAAAAAACTATGTCAAAAAGCCCATCAAACCTCCCACGGGCTAGGGTTTCCATGTGAACAAAATACTTGAAACCCTTAAAGTCTTTCATTTCATTCCTTCATTTCCCCTATTCACTAGAGAGCATTGCCCTGAGGTTTGGGAGAGTTGCTATTTCTGTGAGATCTGGGACCATGTAGAGACTGAACTTGGACTCAACTACTGGTAAATTACCTCTTATGACTCCATCTGAAAGTAATTGTCTCCTTTACTAAGTTATTTCAATATAAAAGACATAAACATGTCTTCATTTCACTACTTTTGAAAAATATTTTTCTTTATAATATGAGTTTCCTCTTGAATAAAATAGCACAAAAGCTTCTATTCCTATAGTAGTGTTTGGGCTTGTCTTCAAACTATTTGTGGCTCATCTTTGAATGCTCTACAGGTGCGCCTCATGTGTTTTATTGACTAAATGCTCTTGGATTTGTTTTTGATGTTCAATCATATTTGCATATGAGATTATTTCCTTTTTCTTTGGAAGGAACTATTCTACATCTTCCTTCAGTCTTCTGAGAAGAAATGACTGAAGGATCAAGTGAAGCTTTGAAATTACTTGAACTCTTCTTTTCTCCTCTTCTTCCTCCTCTGTTAAATTATCAGAATCATTATCTTGGGCATCTTCTTTGCAATTTTCTAGCATGACCTGAACTGCATCTTTTGCCTTTTCCTTTGTTGTACTAGACATCATAGTCTTCTTCTTTCAGCCTCTGCCACCATTCCCTACTTTGTGATCCTATGCATCACTGTTCTCATTAGAAGTAGTCCCTTTTCTCTTGTCACCCCTACCAACACCTCTTACCTCAGGTTTTGGATCTTTTTCATCACCATTCTCGCTTGAACCAAATTTAGCATCTTCCATTTGCTCAAGCAAAAGCTCTGAATAAAGCTGAGTCTAGTTAAGAAGCGCCTCCAATCTGCAAAAAACCAAATCACCAATTCATTGTGTTCCATTTTTCATTTGTTTTTTATTTTCCTCCTCTTGTTTTGCTTGTTGTTCCTCTAAGCATTTCTCCTCTATGGAAAGGTCTTCTAGAACCCACAATACTTCCCCATCACATGGGGAATCATTATCCTCCACATCAATCTATAGATCACTTATAGATCTTCCCTCATCTTCTAATACAAATATTGGTGAATCTGCATCTCCTTCAACCTTGGCAGCCACAACATTAACCATTTCCAAAGCCTTTTAGACCTTTAGCAAAGTCATACTGCCCCTATTCAAATTAGATATCTTTCTTTCATTCTCTGTCAAACTCTTACATTTGCTTTCAAGTCCTTTAGGGTGAGGGCCTTTTTGACCAATGCAGGATCTCTAATGTTTGAAACCATATAGGCCTTTTATAATGGTTGACTGTACTATTCACTTGTTTGGAAAGCTCCAAAACATTAACAAACTTCTTCAAAATGCATGATAGAGTTCCAAATGCAAGTACAAACCTGCTGACTTGATGTATCTTGGATGAACTTTGTTGGATGTTGAGAAAAATCAAGGAGACCCCTGCTATCTTCGCTAGCCTTGCATTCGAAAACTAACATCTCAAACTTGATAATGTTCATTTCATCTCATCTACATGAAGGGTAAGGGTCCTTGAAGAAAGATCTCCTTTGGCTGGTAGATTACCATGTAAGATGATGCTATGGCTATCAGAAACATGAATCCAATGCAACCTGCTCTTCTCTTTTGTTTTGATCTTGGCACCTAACTTTTTTCATATCTCTTATGCTTCCTACTTGCATTATCAAAAGATTCAAGAATGACTACAATATGTGAAACTGATCACTACTCCATTGTTCCTTTTCTGTCAGCTGTCTTGGACAATGTAACTATTTTTTAATGTTGGAACAACATCAAAGAAGGTTGTTTTGACTATTTTTGTTGCTCCTTCATGTTTGCTGTTATCATATATTGCTGGGACAGTCATAAAATGATTGACTTTTTGTCCTTTATGGCTGTCATACTTCTGATATGGTCATTCCCTTATGACTGTCCTGGTTTCTTTTATTGCGTTCAATAGTAATTTTAACCTCATTCACAACAAAAGTGATAAATATTTGTCATATTCCTCTTACATGACTGCTGTTCCTTACATTCTTTTTTTGCCTATCATGTGACTGTCATATCTTATATGGCTGTCCTAGTACAGTTGTGATTGCACTTTGCACTCAGAATTTGATCTTTAAACAGAATATGCTTTATTTGCAAAGCTTAATCATGTCTTTTTCTTATCCATGTTCCTCTTAAGACTTAGTGGGTAGCATGCTGGGCTCAAACCTTGTGGGAGCCCATTTTTTCACCACATGCTGAAATATCATGGACAATGATGAATGTACCTATACCTAGACATTACATAAACAAGTTAGACAAAACATACCTTTAGCTATATGACATGATGCTTCTTGTGTGGATTTACCTTTTGATCTGGGATTTGCATCTGCTATTCAAGTATCTCTTCTGCTTTTTCTTTTTGTATTATTTGATAATATGAGCATTTGGGTTTGATGCTTCATAAAGGTAAACAATAAATCTATTGCTTTTGTATATGAAAAGAATTTGAACCTTGAGCTCTAACAATGCTCTCATGTAGGTATCTCTAGAGCTCACTGGATGGAGGGAGCTGAAGATGGACCTGGTCAACCTTGGGATTCGTCATTCACAGGCAATGACGGGTCCCTATTCTCTTCATATGCTCTTTTCTCTTTTCAGATTTATAGTTTAGTTTTATGTTGCATCTTTCAGTCATTCCCACGGCTTGTGTGGGACACCTTAAACACTTCTTTTGAATACAATCAGTTATTTTCATATTATGTAAATGACTTATATGTTTCTTTCCTTTTGTGACTCAATTACATAATATGAACTAAAGTATTTAAGGTACATGTGTTTATATCATAAAGAAATAACAGTTATAAATACCCCTCTTCTGTAATTGCATTGTCTTGTACTAATAAACAACAACATACTTGATCAAATCTGATATCCTTTGAATGTTTGCTTTCTCAATGAGGATATTTAATTTATTTATCTGGGTTGTGTAACAACTCAACTTGAATTGTTACATGATCCCGATAAATAAATTTTGTAACTTGCTCACTAAGACAACCAGTGTTGACTGAATATCTCATGTTATCAAGACCTTTTTCTTACCCCCTTCTAACACTACTGCCAATGCATATACTTGGAGTTGCTAGTAATCAAGTAAAAATATAGTTAATTGCACAATTAGATTAGTAAATCAAATAAATAATGCATAAACAGGCTGCACTCCAATCATCTATTGCTAAAAAATAAACCTCTTCAGCATTGTTTTAGCAATAGAACATCTAAAAATTTGATTTGTAACAGTGATTTGTAAGTATTAAGATCCTAATCTAACCATAACCTACCTCTTATCTAACCAGATCTACAAAAAAAGAACAAAAGATAAGGGTTTATAGAGTAAATAAAATGAAAATAAAGAGGATCATCTTTCTATCTAATTTGCAATCCGTTATCTTGGAATATTCAATGAAATTTAATCAACCTACAATTCTATAACTAGTATTTCACACAATCATAAACATCATAGATGCTAAGGAATATTGTGAAAATTGTAAAGCAATTGCATAAAACTACCATATTACATGTGGAAGTATTACACAATCTTTGACAATTCCACCATGAAAGATATAACATTCAACACTTTATTGAGTTTCACCAAACAATACAAGTTTCAAAACAACAAATACAAATGAATCACCACCCAAAGTGTAGAACTAGCTTCTCATTGGCATGTGACAACTTCCAGCAGAAATCCACACTGTAAATTGCCTTTTGTCCTTGTTCTTGTGCTCTCAAAATTTCCCTCCTAGCTCCCTTTAAAACAAAATGACACTCCTCTTTTAATAGAGGTGATTTTTCATTTCACTCCGTGACTAGGTCAACCTAATTTCAAATTTGGGACCCCCCTTATAGGGTAGGACCTAGTGAAATTTACAAGTTACACTAAGATAAAGTAAGTCCTATTTAACCTCCGTATAAGTGAATTACATCTCAAAATCAAAGTTATTTCATTCTTGTCTTCCTTATGTACCTATATCTCTCCATCCATCAAGCAAAAGTGACCTTGTCCAGTTGAAGAAGATTAAATCATCCAAGTTCAACATGCCTTTCTGATGCCTCAGCACACCTCCATAGTGTGTCCAGCACCCTAGACCTAAAAACAAGCAAAGAGAGCATCAAATTCTTTATTATCAAATCAAATCAAGCAAAAAATCATCCAGATACATAATTCCAACCACTGAGCCTATCGATTCTAAATCCTGGGCAAATTTGTTGCCATTGGCAACTTCACAAATTTGGAGTTACTCTATTTGTTTTCATCATTTACTTTCTAGTATATTTATGACAATATCACAATGGCATTCCATGTTTCCCTACCGTATTCTTCTCAAATCCCAAATCTTCTTATTATATATCATGGCTGTCACAATTATGATGCATATTCTTGGGGTTGTTATAGCTCTAGTTTCATTAGCATGCAAGATACGATGCTAAGATGGTTGTTGATTGTTGGACTACTCATTCAGATTGTTCAATTTCTTTTACTTTGACAATGAGTACAAAATGGAATCCATTGTCTGGTGTATATCAACACTTCACATTAAAAGAAGAACTATACTTAATATAATACTGAAGGCCCATTTAATTTTTTTCTGAAGCCAATTAATAGGTGTCGCAAGAATATTGTGCCTCCTAATCAAAACCTATCATTGATCACGCACTTTGTATTGGAGTTTTGGAGATTCTTTTGTTATGTACACCTAATTACAATTATGAACGATAGTTAGGTAAAAAATGAGTTTTTAAGCTTCCACAACATAGTTTTACTTAAGGACGCATTCAATCATAAAAGACTTAAAAGGGTACCAAAAAAAATGAAAAAATACGTATAAAACCATGCACCCACAAGAATATTAAACCAAGAGTAACATGCAAAAATTAATATTAGATCTAAACTTTAATAGTTAAAGCTTTACTTTTGTATATAATTTGGTGGACAATTTATTATTGTAATGGTGAAATTAGTATACACATGCCAATTCTCTATTAGTTGTGGGTTTATTTTGATGGAATATTTTAATTCAAGATTATTTATTAACAAGTGGCACACTTTTGTGTTAGTTTTGGCTCACAACCTAATACATTTTATTTATCTATATTTTATTCATTTACACTTATTTAAAGTAGACCTTCATATATTAAACATTTACACATCATTTATTAGCCTCTTTGCACTCACATCTACACATTTATTCATTTCATTGAAACCAAAACCTTTCTATGGGACTAGCTCAATCACTAGAGGCTCATGACTAATCCCAAAACAAAATTTCAAATCTCAAATTCCAATATTCTTACACCTTTTCACTAATCATTGTGAGCCAACTTGACACATGTTTTCTAAGTTTTTATTATGTCTTGTTACTAAAAGACAATAATTTGTGAAATTAATACATATATAAAGGAAAAATATGTGAAATACATATCTAAAAACAAGGAGAAAGTACTGGATTTCATTTCTAAGGGACAAAGAACCTTAATTTACCCTAGAATCATCTAGGCCATCTACAATTCCATTCATGTTGACTTAAATAACTTTCTAAAAGATATAAAATCTAATTTGAATAAGGGATAGACCTAAGTAATTTTGACCTTGGTAGTCTAATAATCTCCACTAAGGTTTTTATAAACACCACCTTGGTAGCACTAGATGTAGGGAAGAAAAATCCAAAAAGATCACTACTGAATCTTTATATCAAATCATTCTTATAGGCCATAGCTGATTCCCACACAATAAATCATCCTCACAACACTCAGGTTCAATCTTGAGGGTTTTAAGACTATACTAGACTTGAGACATTCATTAGACCATGAGCATTGATTTTATGTACCTTGGTGATTGGACTTTATACACCATCAAAATTCAATCTTCATCATTGTTCCCAAAACTAAGTGTGCTTATCCTCCTATTTAATTATTGTATGAATTGTTCTTTTATCAACACCTTGTTGGTGACTAGACATGTGACTCTTCTTAACCTAGAGACCTGAGCTAACACATAAGGCCATAGGTATGTCTTCAAAGGTGGAAGGTAGGACTCTTGATCATATTGCAATAGGAAAGGACCAACTAATAAGGATGGATAACTCCTCCTTCTTGTGGTTCGACTAGATCAAGGGAGTGTTCCTTAAGGTGTATCTCTTTAAAGATTTAATCTTGAAGACAATAATACAATTGACTTTGACCTATAAACAATAGCCAATGCACTTAAGAATTATATTTGATTGTCACTAAGAACCAATGTATTGGGTTATCTTGGACCAAGGATAGAACACCTCTTATATGTAGATGCAACAACCATTTGGCGACTAGAATGTCTTCTGCTTAGAAAATTAATTCTTCATCATTGTTCCCAAAACTAAGTGCATCTATCCTGCTATTTAATTATTGTATGCATTGTTCTTTTATCGACATCCTATTGGTAACTAGACACGTGACTCCACTTAACCTAGAGACCAGAGCTAACACATAAGGCAATGGGTATGTCATCAAAGGTGTAAGGTAGGCCTCATGATAATATTGCAACATGAAAGAACCAATTGATAAAGATGCATATCTCCTTCTTCTTGAGGTTCTACTAGACCAAGGGAGTGTTCCCTAAGGTGTATCTCTTTTAAGATTTAATCTAGCAATGAATGATAAAATTGACTTTGACCTATAAACCATATTCAATGCACTTAAGACATATATTTGATTGTCACTAAGAACCAATGTCTTGTCTTATCTTGGACCGAGGATACAACACCTCTTGAAGGTGGATGCACTAGCCATTTGGAGACTAGAATGTATTCTTTTTAACCTCTTAAGATTTGCAGTATATTATCTTGATGGTAGAAACAATGTAGATTTCACTATGAATGACCTTCATGAGGTTCGCGGATACTTTGTGGTAACAAGGTAGTGAAATAATGTAATGCAATGGATCAACTACTACTATTAATACTCCTAAAGGTTGATTTTTTATGTTTTCTATAAATGAGGTGGAATGACAACATGTTGAAACAAATTGTAGATGGGCGTCTTTATAATGTATAAGTAGCAAACTTAGGATTCCATAACCAAAGAACATTACTTAGTAAACCATAAAGTGAAACCTTATAAAAGATGGCAAAAAGGACTTTTCTTTGCAATCCTTCACATAACATAGGCTCTACATGTAGAGATTGAAAATGGAAGATATTGCAGGGAAATAACATGAACATATCATAATTATCCATCACATAACATGACATATTTTAAAAATTATTTAAAGTTCAGTGAAAAAATTTATTAAATGAAATATTTTTGTAAATATAGAACACTTGAGATTTGAATATTTAAAATTCAAAAATTACAAATTATATATGTATGGAAAGTTAAAATTTGAAGAAAATTATGGAATTCACCACATATATGTTTATACTATTGAAACCTTATAAGCTGGTGTGAATTATATAAGAAAATGTAGCAACTTTTACTCTAGAAAATGATAAATTGAGATATACAATATTTTATTCTATCAGTGGCATTTAGGAAATAAAAAGAACCTTGATGAAAATAGACTTTCCTCTATTGCATTATTTTTCTTTTAGAGAAAAGGTGTAGGGACACCCATACTATATTAAAACATATGAGTTCAAATATATATATAATAACTAGGTAGGAACCAAAACATAAAAAAAGATACATTACTAGGGAGCAAACAGATCGATGTGGAAGCCTCTGTTGCATTATTATTGTACCCTTAAACATATATATAGCCTAATTAAAAAGTCACATTGGCACCGGTTCGATCATGGTTTTAGTGATAAGATTCTTTGTCTCAATGCCAGAGACACTAAATCCATCTCTTTCTTTGTAGAGAAGTTGGAGACCTTTTGACAAAGCATATGCATGATCTTTGCTAACTATTGGAACATTATCAGGTTTTAAATATTCCCAATTTAATTCTTTGAGTCTTTCATCAATTAAAGAATTGAGATATTTCAATGCATCTTCCTCCGTGGATCCAGGATGGTCTTTCATATAACATGTTATACACGATACTACTTCTCCTCGATCTGCCTCAGCCTTCAAAAACAACATTATTATTTTTGTAAGGTTTCAAACATAGTTACCCTTAAATATGATTAATTTTAATCATACGAATGAAGGAACACAAGGTTGTGAAAGTTAAATTGTCCAAATTTGTAGCATACCTTGAAAGTCTTTGTGTCACCTCTTAATCTAAGAGTCAAGCATAAAAGCTCATTGAACCTTGATGGATAGTCAATTTCTTTTAGAATGTCATCAGAAAGAGGCACATCTAATGACAGTACAGGTTGTAAGGTCACAACACGAGCCCCAGAACTTACTTTTCCATTCTCTAAATATTCCTCCAAAGATGGTGTATAACCCATAGCAAGCCACTCTGCTTCTTGGAAGTAAGCATCTATGTAAACTTCCCACTTTAAATTCAAAAAGAATTCCATGTTAATATTAATACTTTAATGTAACAAAATTAAAAATATAAAGAAACCAAGCTCCCCAAAATGAATATTAAAACAAATATATACATACAACTTTTAAAATGTTAAAGTTCAAATTCCTTCATTATGCTAAGAAAAACTAAGTTATTAATTTCATTAAGGGGAACCATATTAATTATAAATAGTAGAATATGTAATATATAGTCAAGGTAAATTTGGATATGTTGTTCAACTTGTCAATGTTTCATTCTTATTAGTACTACAAGTAAAATCAATATATTATTAAAGTGTATCTTACAAACTATAACAAGATAGAATATGTGGAGTAATTATTCCTCCTTGCACACTAGGTTTCCTATGGATGTAAGAGAAATAATAACTTAAAATATAGAAAAATGCTTGTTAACTGAATGCTAATTAAAACACTTAAAATAAATGTGTACACATTGTTTTATTAAGAATTTTATAGTGAATTTGAAAGATTTTTGGACAAAGTGCATAGAGATTATGTTCAAAAAAATGTGAAGAATATATTTTTTGGTTTGGTGCTGATATTGATGGTGGAATTTTAATGTTACATCTAGGAATTATATCTTGATCCTCTTTAAAAAGTCCTTATTCTTTTTTCCTCAATCTTTTGCAAGTTTCACAAGTGATATGGATATAATTCTTCATATTCACTTGGGCTTGTGGAATAAATAGCTTGTTAATCCATACCTGAGCCCAGGATTGCTAATCTTCTATGGTTTCTAGTCTACCAAAAGATTTTTCTTGGTGAAAAAATATACAAATTGGTATGTGTCATCATAATTACCTAGCTTCCCAAATATAGGAGTCTCTCTAACATCTCTTATTTAGGATTACTTACATAGTGGATTTCTCTATTTGGAGATACAACACCATGGCATACTTACATTGCTTTAGAATTATAATTTCTTCAAAGCTTCTATTTTGTTTTAGCTCTTGAAGGATAGAAATTATGTCAGTTTTAATGTAAAAGCACTAAATCTTGTTTTCTCAACAAGAAAGTTCATGTGCATATCTCTATTTATTTTTAGATGTAGTCACAAATAAAGAAGTTGGTGCTAAAATTCTTGCTTTCTCACAAGACCTACTCAATCAATTGGGAACTACTCTTTGATACTCATAGAAGATCACTAGTCTAATATAGGGAAATATATAGCTAATACTTTACAAAATAAAATGGAAAATTTTGATAATGTTAAATAATAAAAATAAAGGTAAGTTTGGTCACAATAAGATGAAAATAGGCCCTCTTACTCCATATATAACATAATTTAAAATGAGGTGTTACCAACTTGTTATAATTAAAGAATAATTAATAAGTACAATATAGGTTCTCATTATCAATAATAATTAGTAAGTCAAGAAAGGGTAAGAAAAGTATGGTCTTTAAACATGCAAGGAAATATATATTATATGTAAATAGTAATGAGGTTGGGTTTAAGATTAAAAAATCTAGTTAAATGAATACCTTAATTGAATAAAATCAATTATCTATCCACTCTATACAAATAGAACATAGATTATATTTATTAAAAATTAATATTTATAAAATCGTACAGCTTTACGTGCGTAGTCAAGTGTCTCTCTGCCTTGAGTTTTTTCAGCCTCTCGAGCCATATCCCTCACACCCTCATCAAAGGCCTTGAATGCTACTTTCATAAATTCCGGTAGTCCTTCCGTGGCTTCCAAATCCCACCTTTCATATAGCACAAGATAATCTATTACTATACTATCTATATATATATAACAGAATGTTGATTGTCCCTTAGTGCATATAGAAATGTGTTTGAGAAAGTACATAAGAATATGGAAAATTAAACCCATTTATGTCTACCCACTATAAACCATGACACATTATAGTCAATGTGCTAGCTATTTATATGGACACTAAGGTCCCCACATAAATAACTAGACTTTCTATCATGCATATGGTTTAAGCTATTCCTTTGTGTCACCCCAATTTACCAATATAAGTAAAAAAAAATACCTCTTAATGGCTTGTGTGAAGCGCTTGAGCTCGTCCAAAGTTCCATAAGTGTCATAAATATCATCCAAACAAGTGACAAATGTAGCCATCTTTGCAAACCCAATTCTAAAAGTAGAATATTTTGGCTCAATACACCCTCCAGCTGCCCAAAAGTAAAATTCCACATGGCGATGGCGAGCAAAGTCTAGTTTAGCTAGACCGGACTCTGTCCACCATCTAAAATGCACACAGATTTCTTAATAAACATGAGTAACTTTGAAATCTTCAAGTATAGATTATATTGTAAATAATTTAAGCTTCAAACCGAGAGAATATCTTCCATAACATGAATTTCGCACCTTGAGAGAATTTGAAGTTCTTGTTGTTGCATTGATTGGATCATATTGAAGTCTAACTTTGCCAATTCTAAAACCTTTGAGTTGAAAATACTGTAACAATTTCGACATTACATTGTTAAATTATTTTAGAGATCTTCAAGCAGACTTAAAACATTCAAATTTATGTTCTATTAAGAGATCTAATTTTTTTAAAGTTTTTGCCTAAGGTTTTGAGTTAGGAGGAGATGGGTATGTTACAAGGTATTGAAATTACTTGTTGATGGTCTTGGCATCTCCATATATGTCAATATAAGTCCTTGCTTCCAACCTGGGCACATTGGTGTGCCAACCATAGTCTAGATTGAATTCTATCTGTTACATCACATAAATTAGAATCCTGTTTGATAAATGTATTTAGAGTCTTAATAATAAAAAATATTAATGGGTATGGATACCTCCTTTGAAAGACTAGTATTGTTAATCTTTGGTAGAGCTTGTTTTAAATATGTAGTAGAAAAGGCTTTGGCATCATCCAAAGCTTGCTCCCAGGGAAATGCAATGAGTGAAGCTCGGAACAAATTTAGAATGCTTCTTATTTCCTCCTCTTTTGATTGACTATTTGAGTGCAGCAATTGCCCATCTTTACCATTGAACTGTTGCAACACACCTGCCATAATATCAAGTTAGAAGCATTCTAAAGTAAATCTAATATTAAGGTTTAGTACTTTTAGGGATAAGAAATTTCATTCTAAAAATAAATCCAGTTAAATATTTTCGACTCAATGATTGCAGAAATCACCTGGAGAGACGCCATATCTGTGCAGGCGAAGAATTCGAAAACCCAAGGCTGTGGTGTTGAGATCTACACAAGGACTCTCTCTACCACATCCAATGCCTTTCTCATTCCAATATCTGCTATTCAAATAATTCTTAGATATGAGAACTGGACTAAGGATTACTATCTACAATATACAACTACAACTACAACTATTTACTTGCAGACCCAGGTTCCAACCTAACAAGTTGATGCTGGAACATAATATCAATCTTGAATCTTAAAGAAACAAGCAAACCTGTAAACGTAGTCAAGAGCTGCCTTTATTTCATCTTGAAAATGGCGCTCAATTCCAAGGCGTTCTACATTGTCTACCGTTGAAAGATGGTGATACAGATCGTCTGCGGATGAAGAGTGTGCATGAAGGGCATTGAACATGTTCTTGATCTCCTTAATGAGCTTTTCAGCACGTTCACCGTAAGAGGGAGCCTGCAAGCCATCACAGATTAAAAAATAAGACAAAACAAATCAAGACTTGGACCAAACAACAATAACTTTTAACACTTTGTATTTAGAAAGTAAGCACCCCTTAAACTCAGTTCAGTAACTTACATCATAAAAATTTGAGAGAGATTGTAGGAATTCATCATCCCACAAGTTGGGATGATGATTGCCAATGCGCCGTGTTATGCCTTCATCAGTGGTAATCAACGCCATATTGATAGGAATTTGAGCAACTCTGCGGCGTGCAGGTGTTTTGGTTGTTGGGTATACTTTGCTGAAAAGCTTATGTTGAATAGAAGGCTTATGAAGTGGTAGCTTCTGTCCAACCATAGTTGAAACCAAAGGTGTAACGCAACACAGAGACATTTTGGCTCTAATATTATTCTTCTGGGCAAAGAGGATTTTTTTCTTTGTTATGGTGAAGCTTGTCTTCCACTCCAATTTATAGAACTTCCATTAGATTTTCAAAGGCTGATAGGAAGCTTGTTTGATCCTTATTTTGTTCGTATACAGATATTTCTTTTTTTGATAGCGATAAAAAGTCTGATGGCACGTTGCTTGAAAATGTGAAAGTGTCTGCTTTAAATTAATGCTTTAAATTAAATTAAAGTCTGATGGCACGCAGCTTGAAATTTCCGCTAGCACGGTTTGTTCGGAGATTCCACCTTTGAAGATAATATAGAGGTTGATGGCGATATTTTAGTTCTATTTACACTTATCTTTATACATTCATTTTATATAAAGACACATTATTCTTAGACACATTATTCTTAGTCTTGCATGTGGGTTTGTTTTCTTCCCATAAAATGTTTTTCCTGGTTTTGTTTTCTTCACATACATCAAAAAATGTGCATTGAAAATATTAACACCTATTTATTAAGTCAATGTACCATACACATTGAAATATAGTGTCTATATTAGAAAAAAAAACATTTAATATATGACAATGACTGTCACGAGTTCTCTTCATGAACACTAAAGAAATATAGAGATTTAGAGTGGATGTCTTATCATTTGGTTTGTATCCATTGAGTAAATGTTCACAAAAAGTGTTTTTTTTTTCACTTAATAATAAATACACTTCACAAACATCAAGTTTTTATGGAAGTCCATCTCTTGCTCTAAAGCTCTCATTTTGGCATAGGTGGGGAGGATGTTGGCAAAGGTTGTATAATTAGTGTTCCATGAGATTACATTTCTTTGAGACAACTTGTCATATAGTGTTGGTGCTCATTTTGACCTGGAGGTTGAGCTTGCATGTTGGAGGGTTTCTTCATTCAAACCCTAGGTATTCCTCTTCATCAGCATGAGCTTGGCTTATCGACTGGAGTATTTTTGGTTCCACCAATGTGGTGTGTTTGGCCGATAGGGTCCATTGGCGTGGGTCTCACCGACAGGGGATTTGGAACGGTCATCGGGGTGATCGTTGTTATCGGCAAGCTTCATTTCTATTTGGCCGATATGAATGGTCTGGCCGACGGGAGCATGGTGACTTTGTGCATCGGTTGGACTATAGGTTTGGTCTCACCGATGAAGTGTTCATCGGCGTAGTGGTTGTCATCGGCGAGGGGATTTTGGGTTATCTTGATGGCATATGTTTGGCCAATGGATGTCTATCAGCGAGAGTTGTATCATCGGCCTAAGTGTTTTGAGTTGTGCCGACAATGGGAGGCTTGGCCGATGGGGAGTCGTCGGTGTGTGTCTGGCTGATGGTGGAGTTGATGGTAGGCATCGGCGTAACATGTGCGATTGGCCGAAGAGTTTTTGACTTGCCCGATGGTGTATGTCACACCGACAGAAGGAGGAAGCCAAGGTCCATCAGCATGAGTTGTATTGTCGGTGAGTGTCGTTTTTGTTGCGTCGATGGCCTTTGTCTTGGCGACGGGTATGTTTTGAATGGTCGTCATTGTGACTCGGCCTATCGGTGAGAGTTTGTTTTTGCGCGCCGATGGTCTATGTCTTGGCGACAGGCGTGTATGGAATGGACCATCGGTGAGACTTGGTAGGTCGGCAGGAGAATTGTGGAGTTGGCCGATGGTTCTTCTCTGGTCGATGTGGAAGTTGTAGGCTTTCGGGAGGTGTTCATCGGCCAGACTATTGATGTCGGGGTGAGTTTCGAGGGGTTGGCCGATAGACTATGTCTGGGTGGTGGCCTTGGGGTGAAGGCTTGTATGTCGAGCGCGGCAAAAGTGCTCGACATTTGTTATGCATGTGGCCGCATTTATAAAGTGCTAATATGGTCTCCTCATCATGCATGTGGGACTATTCTCCCTACATAATTTGAACTGTGAGCGCAGTGCATTTTGGCGGGAAGTTTTCTTGGGGCGCTGTTGCTACTTTTTCCATTGGCTACTGGTGGTTGAGACCTTTAATGGCGACTGTGCTGAGGCATGGGTGAGTTGTTGAACAGTCTTGTACCTAATTTTTTGGCATGAGGACTTCCAGATGGCAGCACAAGGCTTGAGGCCACCCTTGTCTACCTCCTGTCTATTGCTGCAATAACTTCTGAGCGCCATTCCTTCTAAGGACTATATCTGGCGGATTTTTGTCAAAAACATGTAATTAATTGCTAGAGGTACACTTTCTGGCCAATATACGCAAACTATGTTAGCATTTTTGTGGTTGTTGAAAAGTTGAACATTTTGGCTCTGTAATACAATACAGTTGGATTTGGCTGCTCTATCCATAAAAACTTGTGAGTTTATGTATCTCCTGTTGTATGTTTTTGCATGAATCCATTGATTTCATGGTTAACCTTATATGAGAAATGCTATGTTAGCATGTGTTTTTGTTAATTCTGTCTCCAGTATTGCATGTGTCTTTCTTCTGAGTCTGGATGTTTAAGGAATGTCTAAGATTCTAGAACATAGAATTCCTGTGTTGAATGTTTGATCTCTTAACTTCTACTCAAGGGGTAGATTAAATTATTCTCAGATTAAATATTGGGAAGGGTACACTGCAATAGGGATGCCATAAGTATAGATAGCTTAACACTTTGTATTGGGAGATATTTGTAAGGCAGGTATCATATGTATCCCCCTGAAATCCAGTTTTATTTGTTCATGCTAATCATTCACAGGTGTATGTCTATTGACTCCATGCCCTGGATAGGCACCAATCTTGCTTTGTGTTAGCATTACCTACCATGTCCAGCTTTGCATCCAAGTACAAAATCAAAATCAAAACTCCAAAACAACCATTAGGACAGTAGAATTAGTTTTAGGATCCTCAGTCCTCTATCTACAACTACAAATAGGCCCAAAGCTAGCCCCTTTGCTCTTATCTTTCAGTTTTGGTCTACTTACAGGAGGACTCATCTGCTTTCTGTTAGCATCCCAGCCTTTGTATGCATATCCTCATGGATGTTGAGTAGGGAATGCCCCCCTAGGTTTTGCAGAGCCTGAAGAAGAAGAGGAGATAAAATATAGAGTTTATCTCCTACACTATTGGCCCCTGGCCCAGAGATCCTGTTGATCATTGATGGCTACCTTGTAGGGAAATCTGGGAGTAAGCATCCAGTCTGGGAAAAAACCAACAGAAATTGGCGACTCTACTGGGGATGGATTGATAAAAATGAATAAATTTGTGGCCCATCCAAGTCACCAACAGAAATTGGCGACTCTGCTGGTGAATTTGTGAAAGAACCCTAATTTACAAAAGAAAATAGTTCCTAGAAATAGGTGGCGACTCCGAAGTAATCTCCCAACTGGTCAAAGTAAAATTTATATGCGGGGGAGAAGATCCCAACAAAATCCTTTATTTGAAGAGTTACCAATAACTAGGAGAATGATGTACATAAGAAAGGGAGCTGTCTTAGTCAGTCATGAGGGTTCCCCAAGAAAAAATGGTGATATGCAAGATAACCCTAGGCCATCAGGACAACATGTGCCTCACTTTTCAAATGCAAAAGCTGATATTCAGAGTGCATATGAGAGGCAACAGGGTGGTAGCATGAGAATGAGGTCAGAGGTGTTCCAAGAACACCCATTTCTAGACCCTAGTGAAAGGTTTGAGGAGGCAGAGTCTCTGAGGGATGATGAAGATGATGACCAGAATGGTATGAGACCATCTACCTCTATGCTTAAAGAAGAACAGTTAGCTGAAGAAATCAGAAATCTGAGAGCAGAACTAGAATATCTACAAGCCATGAAAATCAGAGATGACATGAGGCAGAAAGTGCAAGCTTTAAGGACTGCCCAAAATGATTCAATTCCTACCCTTGAGAATGCAAATGTGCAGAGACATCAGCAAAGAAATGAAATGCAGCATCAGCATAATGATCAAAGACAAAATGTGAATGATGCTAGGATACCACTGAACAATGTGAGAAACCAGAATCAAAATAGAAACATTAATGCTAACCAGTTTGACAGACAGCCCATGCAGCTAGATAGATTCAGACAGCTGGTATTTGATGGTATCCTTGGGTATCCTAACCCCATTGACAAGCATCTAAGGTTGCAAGTGCCTAAATTTTCAGGAAACAACACTATGTCAGGAGAAGATCATCTAAAGGCTTTTCAAAATGTCATGGATAACTTTGAGGTTGAACATGAGGATGTTTTCATGAAGTCATTCATGCAATCTTTAATAGATGAGGCTAGAGAATGGTATAAGAATCTGCCTGACCGGAGCATTTCATCATGGGATGATTTTAAAAGGATGTTCAAGGAGCAATATGGTGACAAAACTGACCCTAGCTTTTTTGCAAATGAGTTTACCAGTATCACTAAAGGGTCAAATGAGCAAGTTATAGATTTTAATGCAAGATTTACTAAAGTGTTAAACAAATTGCCACATCACATGAGGCCAAATGAACCAATGTGCATAATATTGTATATCAATGCCTTTGATGCAAAAACTGCATATGGATTAAGAGATAAAAGTCCTGCTACTATCAGGGATGCTTTCAGAATTGTAGTGAATATTGAGAACAACAGGAAAGCATTAGGCAAAACAAACAGAAGGGATGATGTGAAAATTCTGTAGAATCCAAACAAGCCTCAGAACACTCAAGGTAATACATCTGCCCCTAAAGATAAGATAGACAAATTGGCAAATGTTGTTAAGGACCTAAGCTATAGACTAGCTAGAAGTGAAAAAGGGATAGGTCTTGATAGGCAAGTCTACCAAAGACAAGAAAAAAGGCCATCATTGCATGATATGCCTTATAATACCAATTGGAGTAATGGTAAGCCTATATTCCCACACAACAACACAAATCAGAGAAATCAACATGTCAAAGAAACTCCTGATCCTCTAAAGAAAGCTATAAATATTGTTGATGATACTCCATGGTGTATAATTTGTCAGATGCCACATTCACAGTCACAGTGTATGATTGCTCAGTCCTTGTATGATAATGCTACATCTTGTAATGAATGTAATGAACCACATTATGTGTAAGATAATGATGTTAATATGATGTCCATAAGCAATGGATACCCTCTTTATGATGCTGATGAGAGTATAGATGATGGAATTCAGGCCTGTCAATAGGATTCTTATGATGAAGATAAGGGAGAAAGCTATGTGTATGCTCAGAGCTCACACAATTTTCTGAGTAATCTACAACGACCTTCTGATAAGGAAATTAGGGCCCTCACAGCTGTAGCAGTGGCCCAAGTCAAGAGTAACTACAATCTCAGAGGTAAAGCTCAAATAAGCAGCCCACATCAGCCAGAAGGTATTTCTGTAGGTCAGCCAGTGCATGGTCATAAGGGAATTGAACCACAGAAAAGGCATTGGGTTAATAATAAGCAAAATTTTAGACAACGAACAGGTCATGAATCTCAAGGACCAGAAAATAGAATCCCCCAGGCTGAAGATCAAAGTAAAGGTTCCCAAGACAAGAATGATGATCAAGGAACTATGAAAGTAAAAAGCTAAATCAGTTCAGGATAAGAGTAAGACCGTGGAGCAAGCTACAACTGTTATACAAAATTATCCTCCATTTGATATAGCTCAAGTCCTCTCCGAAGTAAAAGTCTCTGTTCCACTTATGGAACTGATGAAGGTTGAAGAGATCAAGAATAGGACAGTATCCCTAATTTCAGGGGTATCTTCTCAAGCTAAGAAGAATGTTCAGATCCAGGGTGAGAAGCATGTCATGTGTAATGAAGAAGATGAGGCTCCTGAGGTTTATTTAGGGGTGACTATGACAAAGTGCCCCTCACAAGTGGAAACATTTTATGTATCCCTGGTTATAAATGGAAAAATAATCAGAAATTGTATGCTTGACTCTGGAGCATCTACAAATATCATGCCTTTAGCCATCATGCAACAAGTTGGATTGAAAATTGACAAGGCATGTGGAAAATGTTATGCTATGGATGCCAGAGAGGTACCAGTTATTGGAATCATGAAGGATGTAGATTTCAGACTGGCAGCATTTCCTGAAAAGAGATATAAAATGAATGTAACAGTGGTTGACATCAAGCCACAGTATGGTATGTTGCTATCAAGAAGATGGGCAACACTAATTGGTGGAAGTATGCAACTGGACCTGTCATATGCCATGATTCCAATGAATGGCAGGGATATTAAGCTAATCAGAGAAGAAAGATCATCAGAGACAGTGGAAGACCAAGAAGCAAAGGAATAGATATGCTTTGTGAACACTGACTGTGATAACTTCAAGGTTGTCTCAGATGATAGAGAAGATAAAGAGAAAAATGTCAACATTAAAGAGCTAGACCAGCAAAGTCTGTGGACTATGTTTTTTGATGGAGCTTGTGCAAAAGAAGGCTCTGGAGCTGGAGTTGTTTTCCTGTCTCCAAATGGTACGCTCCTCAAATTTTCCTTCTTGCTGAGGTTTGCTTGTACAAACAACATTGCAGAGTATGAAGCTTTACTCTTAGGCCTAAATATAGCCCTCAAACATGGAATTAAGATGCTAAGAGTATTTGGGGATTCTGAGCTGATTGTATCCCAAATTAGAGATAGGTATGCTTCAAAAAACAAAAGATTGAAACAATACAAGCATGTTGTTTGGGATACCATTGAACTATTTGATGCATTTTCAATAGGATGGGTAGAGAGATCAAAGAATGTTATGGCCGATTTCTTAGCTAATGTTGCAATAAGGCCAGATGACATCACTCTATCAGATGTTACAAATGTAGAAGTTAAAATCAGGCCTGTAGTACTAGAGAACATATGCAGTTGGCAAGTGTTTAATGATGATAGGGACTTGTTAAAATTTTTGCACTACATAGATGAATATGAGAATCAAGAAGTTGATTTCCAAGCTTTTGTAGAAACTATAGATGGAAAAGAAACTCTTGTGGGGAAAGAGATAATTCAATTGAAGACTAATAAAATCCCTAGAGGGTTAGTAGCTTTGAAATAGCTTTTGACAGTAGAGACCAATTGGTCACAAAGACATCTCCCACAAACAAGGAAGATTTAGAAAAGATAAATTTGTGGACATCTCAGGTCCCTAAGAAGGTATACATTGGTAAGCAACTCAAACCACACATTAGGAGTATGCTGATTGCATTACTGAAAAGGTATAAACATGTTTTTGCTTGGTCATATGAGGGCCTAAAAGCCTATAGGGAAGACTTATTCCAGCATGAGATCCCATTGAAGCCTGGAGCTAAACCATTTAGACAAAGGCAAAGACCTATTAATCCTACCTTAGTTCCAAAAATGCAAGAAGAACTCAAAAAGCTTAGGGAAGCTGGAATAATTGTGCCAATTAGACATTCAACTTGGGTGTCTAACCTTGTCCTAGTCAGAAAAAAGAATGGTGATATTAGGCTTTGTGTTGACTTTAGGAACTTCAATGTATCCTCTTTAAAGGATAATTATCCACTGCCTAATATGGAAGCTATGTTGCAAAAAGTGACTGGTTGCGAACTCTTATCTATGATGGATTGATTTTCAGGTTATAATCAGGTGAAGGTAAAGGAATTAGAACAGTATAAGACTACCTTCACCACTCCATGGGGAATTTATGTGTATGTTAGAATGCCATTTGGTCTAACAAATACAGGTGCTACATTTCAAAGAGCAATGGATGTTGCTTTTGCAGGGTTGATTGATTCAATCCTGGCTATATATTAAGATGACTTGACTACCTATTCAAAGAAGGAAAAGCAGCATTGTTTGCATCTAGAGCAGATTTTCATAAGAGCACTGGAGTATGGCATTTCTTTAAATCCAAAGAAGTGTGCTTTTGGGGTAGTTGAAGGAAAGCTCCTGGGGCACATTGTTTCCAAGGATGGAATTAGGATAGATCTAGAGAGAGTAGCTGCTATTGACAGAATTCAAATGCCAAAAACTGTAAAAGGAGTTTAGTCCTTCTTTGGACAGATAAATTTTGTTAGGAGATTTGTTCCCAACTTTGCAGAAACCACAAGGAACATTTCCAAGATGATGAAGAAGGATGCAACTGTCCACTGGGAAAGTGAAACAATTGAATCATTTTAGAGTATCAAAGAGGCAATCAAGATGGCCCCTATTCTTAAATCTCCTGATTTTTCTAGGCCATTCCAATTGTTTTCATTTGCTTCCTTTCACACTGTTGCTGCATGTTTATTACAAAAAAATGAAGAAGGATTTGAACAGCCTATTGCTTTCTTCAGTATGTCCTTGCAGGCTTCTGAGTTGAAATATGATATCATGGAAAAAAAGGCGTATGCACTAGTCAGAGCCATCAAAAGTTTCAGGCCATACCTGGTAGGATCACATATAATTACGTATGTACCTCATGCAACAGTCAAAGACATATTCACTCAACAGGAGGTGACTGGAAGAAGGTGCAGATGGATAAACAAACTACAAGAGTTCAACATAGAAATACAAGTTACCAAGTTGGTAAGAGGACAAGGATTAGCCAAGATGATGGCACAGTCAAACTTGGACGCATGCCAAGTCAATGCAGTCCAAAATGAGAATATAAATGAATCAAGATCTGAATGGTATAAGGATATTATATATTACTTGCAAAATCTGAATTATCCTTCCCATTTAAATGATAGTCAAAAGAGGACTTTAAAGTTACATGCAATCAAGTATGTTATTGTTCAAGGTGAGCTATACTCGAGGAACCCTGATGGTGTGCTACTGAGGTGTGTGGGTGAAGATATAGCTAACAATGTTTTGATTGACATGCATAAAGGATTGTGTGGTGGACATTATACTGCCCAAACAATAGCTCACAAGATTCTCAGAGTAGGATATTGGTGGCCCACTCTCTTTTTAGATGCACAAAGGTTAATGAGGAAGTGTGACCCTTGCCAGAGATTCTCAAGAAAGTTGAGATATGATGGTGCTTTACCCCTCAGAATTGTAACTGTGGATGCTCCATTTTAGCAATGGGGAATTGACTTCATAGGTGAAATTGCAGACAAGTCAAGTGGGGGACATAGTTGGATTTTGGTGGCAACTGATTACTTTACCAAATGGATTGAGGCCATTCCAACTAAGAGAGCTACAAGTAGGGTGGTGATGGATTTCATACTAGAAAATGTTATCATCAGGTTTGGAGTACCATTCAGGATAGTCACTAATAATGCTATGTGCTTTAGATCAGCTGAGTTTGTTGATTTTTGCACTAAATATGGGATAAATCTATCATATGCATCACCATACCACCCACAGGGAAATGGTCAAGCAGAATCAAGCAATAAAAGCATCATGAAAATTATCAAGAGGATACTGGATAAGAACAAGAGAGCTTAGGACTCAAAACTAAAGTTAGCAATATGGGCTGATAGGGTGACAGTGAAAAAAGCTATTGGGATGTCACCCTTTGAGCTAGTATATGGTGCATCAGCTAGATTGCCTATAAACAATCTCCTACCAGTTTATAGATTCATCCAGGAAAATGATGAGGAGATTGAAGACTCCATGACAGAAAGAGTGAACCAGCTGGTTGCATTGGATGAGAACAGAAGGAAAGCCCACCAGATCAATCTCAAGAGACAACAAGATGTGAAATATCTATTTGACAGGAGAGCTACTAAGAGGAAGTTTCAAGTCAATGATCTGGTGCTTATTGGCTAGAGTATTTTTGGTTCCACTGATGTGGTGTGTTTGGCCGATGGGGTCCATTGGCGTGGGTCTCACCAACAAGGGATTTGGAATGGTCATCGGGGTGATCGTTGTTATCGGCAAGCTTCATTTCTGTTTGGCCGATATGAATGGTCTAGCCAATGGGAGCATGGTTACTTTGTGCATCAGTTGGACTATAGGTTTGGTCTCGCCGATGAAGTGTTCATCGGCATAGTGGTTATCATCGGCGAGGGGATTTTGGGTTATCCCGATGGCATATGTTTGGTCGATGGATGTCTATTGGCGAGAGTTGTATCATCGGCCTAAGTGTTTTGAGTTGTGTCGACGATGGGAGGCTTGGCCGATGGGGAGTCGTCGGTGTGTGTCTGGCCGATGGTGGAGTTGATGGTAGGCATCAGCGTAACATGTGCGATCGGCCGAAGAGTTTTTGACTTGCCCAATGGTGTATGTCACACCGATGGAAGGAGGAAGCCAAGGTCCATCAGCATGAGTTGTATTATCGGTGAGCATTTTTTTTGTTGCGCCGATGGCCTTTGTCTTGGCGACGGGTATGTTTTGCATGGTCATCGGTGTGACTCGGCCTATCGGTGAGAGTTTGTTTGGGCGCGCCGATGGTCTATGTCTTGGCGACATGCATGTATGGAATGGACCATCGATGAGACTTGGTAGGTCGGCAGGAGAATTGTGGAGTTGGCTGATGGTTCTTCTCTGGCCGATGTGGAAGTTGTAGGCTTTTGGGAGGTGTTCACCGGCCAGACTATTGATGTCGGGGTGAGTTTCGAGGGGTTTGCCGATAGACTATGTCTGGGTGGTGGGCTTGGGGTGAAGGCTTGTGTGTCGAGCGTGGCAAAAGCGCTCGACATTTGTTATGCATGTGGCCATGTTTATAAAGTGATAATATGGTCTCCTCACCATGCATGTGGGACTATTCTCCCTGCATAATTTGAACTATGAGCGCAGTGCATTTTGGCGGGAAGTTTTCTTGGGGTGTTGTTGCTACTTTTTCCATTGGCTGCTAATGGTTGAGACCTTTAATGGCGACTGTGCTGAGGCGTGGGTGAGTTGTTGAACAGTCTTGTACCTAATTTTTTGGCATGAGGACTTCCAGATGGCAGCGCAGGGCTCGAGGCCACCCTTGTCTACCTCCTGTCTATTACAGCAATAACTTCTAAGCGCCATTCCTTCTAAGGACTGTATCTGGTAGATTTTTTGTCAAAAACATGTAATTAATTGCTAGAGGTACACTTTCTGGCCGATATAGGCAGACTATGTTACCATTTTTGTGGTTGTTGAAAAGTTGAACATTTTGGCTCTGTAATATAATACAATTGGATTTGGTTGCTCTGTCCATAAAAACTTGTGAGTTTATGTATCACCTGTTGTATGTTTTTGCATGAATCCACTGATTTCAAGGTTAACCTTATATGAGAAATGCTATGTTAGCATGTGTTTTTGTTAATTCTGTCTCCAATATTGCATGTGTCTTTCTTCTGAGTCTAGATGTTTAAGGAATGTCTAAGATTCTAGAACATAGAATTCCTGTGTTGAATGTTTGATCTCTTAACTTTTGCTCAAGGGGTAGATTAAATTGTTCTCAGATTAAATATTGGGAAGGGTACACTGTAATAGGGATGCCATAAGTATAGATAGCTTAACACTTTGTATTGGGAGATATCTATAAGGCAGGTATCATATGTATCCCCTTGAAATCCAGTTTTAGTTGTTCATGCTGATCATTCACAGGTGTATGTCTACTGACTCCAGGCCCTGGATAGGCACCAATCTTGCTTTGTGTTAGTATTACATACCATGTCCATCTTTGCATCTAAGTACAAAATCAAAATCAAAACTCCAAAACAACCATTAGGATAGTAGAATTAGTTTTAGGATCCTCAGTCCTATGTCTACAACTGCAAATAGGCCCAAAGCTAGCCCCTTTGCTCTTATCTTTTAGTTTTGGTCTACTTACAGGAGGACTCATCTGCTTTCTGTCAGCATCCCAGCCTTTGTATGCATATCCTCATGGATGTTGAGTAGGGAATACCCCCTAGGTTTTGCAGAGCCTGAAGAAGAAGAGGAGATAAAATATAGAGTCTATCTCCTACACTGTTGGCCCCTAGCCCAGAGATCCTGTTGATCATTGATGGCTACCTTGTAGGGAAATCTAGGAGTAAGCATCCAGTCTGGGAAAAAACCAAGATATAGTTCACATGCCTTGTGTGTGCTTCCACATTTTGCATACATGTTCAATTATGTTTTGATGGATGTTGATGCCTTGTTCTAAAGCTCCTATTTTGGCACAAGTTGGGAAGAACCTGTCAAATGGTATGGAGTTAGGCCTTATGCATGTCAATTGCATTTGCTTAAAAGTTTCCAAGGCCTTTTCACTAAACTCATTTTCACATATCCTACAATCATGCCAGTCCATGAGACCACATATTTGTGATGCATTTTATCAAACAATTCACATGCCTTGTGTATGTTTCCCCATTTTGCATACATGTCTACTAGGGCACTTGCAACAACAACATGGGATAAAATATTACTTTTGATTACACTTTTATGAAAGTCCATCCCTTGTTTTAAATCTCCCATTTCGACATAGGTGGGAGGATGTTGGCAAATGTTGTGGAATCTGGCTTAATGCCTTCCAATTACATTTTCTTAAAAGTTTCCAATGCATTTACAATAAACTCATTTTGTGAAAGGAAGCAAGCTATGCAGAAACAACTTCCTACACTAATCTAATGATGAAAGTTAAGCAAATTTTAATCTTTACTAGTTACAGGTTATTAGATGCACATTAACAAAAAGGTAATAACACATCAAAAACAAGTACAATGCTCACAACACAAGATATACCTAGGGAAAACCCTTTCAGGTAAAAAACCCCACACTCCAAAACTTGCACAATATATTATCAAATCAAAAGATGATTACAACACACATGCAATGCAACCTCTTTCAGGAGTACACAATGTCGATTGTCATTCGCATCCCATGACCTTTCACATTCTCTAGCTGCTTATTTATCAAGCCTACTTGGTAGTTATCCAATGTTGGTTTTTTCCATGTCAACCAATAACAAACTAATTGCCGACGCCTTTATTAAATATAGGGTGTTTTTTGCTTTGGGGGCATTGCCCCCAGCAGGCCCCGCTAGGGACATTGCCCCCAGACCCCTATCATGGGCTTTGCCCCTGGGTCCCACTGGGGGGATAAGCCCCTCGGGCCTTGCAGGAGGGGCTTCGCCTCCCCTTCACTCCCCCATTAGTTATTTTGGGGAAAAACCATAGCTGACAAAGTTACCAAAATTTATCTTGCTGTATGTACCCACAACCTTGCACCATGATCAGTCACAACATACTAACAACTTGTCACACCTGTCATTTCAACTCTTACATGTCATAGAATCTGTCATAACTCATGACACATAACCACAAGGTGCCGACACATAGAAAAACTATGCCAAGTCAACATGGGATCCCTACCTCCTCATATGAAAACAAAATTTACATAGAATTTTACAATAGTAGGAAAGAATAAATAAATACAACATTAGGAACTTACAAAGGTTGAGACACCTTAATTCCCAATATTCTTCCACTTGTCGAACACCTTTCAAGAGCCAATAGAATGACAAGATTTAACTGCTAGGGGCTAAGAGGCCCATAGACTCTGAACACCATCTGAACTTCTCCGTGGTCATAGGTTTTGTCAAGGCATCTGCAACATTCATCAAAGTGTCAACTTTCTCCAAATTTACCTTCCCATCCTCTACCATGTTATGAACAAAATGGTACTAGATATCAATATTCTTTGTCCTCACGTGCAAAGTAAGATTCTTCACCAAACATATGGCACTCTGACTATCACAACAAATGGTTATCTTCCCTGTAACAAGCCTAACATTAGAACACAATCTTTTAAACCAAATGGCTTCTTTTCAAGCATGAGTTGCAGCCATTTACTCTACTTCAGTAGTGGACAAAGCAACCATAGGTTTCCACTTACTCATCCAACTAATAGCACCATCGAACATAATGAATACATAAAAGCACTGGTGAATCTCCTACTACCAATGTCACCTGTCCAATTTGAACCAACAAATCCTCAAATACAAAGTGAATGCCAATCCCTTATAAGATAACCATGATAACATAAGTAATACTTGGAAGCATCCCGTAAGTATCTAAACACTCTCTTCACTGCATCCCAATGTACCCCATCCAGGATTAGCAATAAATTGACTAAAGACTCCCACTACTTGGGCAATGTCTAGTCTTATACAGACCATAGAATACATCAAGATATACCGGCTGCACTAGCATAAGGAACTCTGCTCACATCCTCCATACCAGAAGGAGACTTTAGACAATCTATAACAAATAACTTTGTCCACATCATAACATGAACAGTCAATGGTCTACAAGCTTCCATGTTGAATCTTTCCAACAAGGTGTTCACATACTTACTCTGGCCTAACCACAGTTTTTTGTTAGCTCTATCTATTCTAATTTCCATTCCCAAGATGTATCTGGTTGCCCCTAGATCTTTCATCTCAAACTGTGCTGACAATTGGGACTTCAAATCAGAAATCAAATTCTTACCATTCCCAATGAACAACATATCATCAACATATAATGCAATAATGAGAATGCAATCATTATCCATCTTAAAGTGAACACAATGATCTGATTTTGATCTTAGAAATCCCAAACTCAACACAAAGCCATTAAATTTTTGGTACCACATCTTAGGAGATTTCTTCAAACCATACAATGACTTTTTCAACTTGCAAACTAGATTTTCTTTACCTTTTATCATGTAGTGCTCTGGCTATGACATATAGATTTCTTCCTCCAAGTCACCATGAAGGAAAGTTGTCTTTACATCCATTTGTTCAACTTCTAAATCGTATGATACAACTGATAACAAGAATTTGATAGATGTCAGCTTTGTAATAGGAGATAAAACCTCACAATTATCTATTCCCTCAACCTGGGAATAACCCTTTGAGACCAACCTTGCCTTAAACTTCTCAACACTACCATCTGAACCAAATTTCTTCTTGAACACCAATTTGCATCCAACAAGTTTACATGCATCAGGAAAGGACACCAGATTTTCCAAGTATTGTTTTTCTCCATGGAAGCCATCTCGTCTTCCATGGTCTATTTCCAGAAATATGCATCACTTATACCCACAACCTCGCTTATGGTCCTAAGCTCATCAATGTTAGAAATCAAAGCAAAAATACACCTAAAATCATGCAATGAATAACCAAACCTATCAGGTTGTTGCCTTATCAGTGTGGACCTCCTCAAATATTGATGTTGAGGTTCTTCGTCTTCTTCTAAATTTTCAAAGCTACTAGAGCTCTCCTCTTCATCAGGTCTAATAGATGTCTTCGGTTCAACTTTCTCAGGGGTGGAAGGAAGCTGAACCATGTGCATACTCTTTGTCTTCTTATTTCTCTAGCTGTAGAACAATAGAAGAAGGATTGAGCTCTATGAAGATCACACTTCTGCTATACAGACTCTCTCAGCCACTAGATCCCAAAGCTTGTACCCTTTCACATCGATGCCATAATCGATGAAGATACACTTCACAACCTTGTTCTCCAACTTAAACCTTTTCTCCTTAGGCACATGTGCATATGCCTCACAACCAAATACTCAAATGTGTCTCAATGAAGGATTTTTACCAGACCACACCTCCATAAATGTCTTATCAACAAGTGCCGATGTAGGAGACCTATTAACTAGGTAAAAAGTGATAGCAAAAACTTCAACCTAGAAATTTTGTTCAAGGCCAACTCCATGTAGCATACTCCTTGCCCTCTCCATCAACATTCTATTCATCCTCTCTGTAACTCCATTCTGTTGAGGGGTATATAGAGTTGTCTTGTGCCTCTCAATCCCATGTTCTTTATAGAACTTGTTAAAATCTACTAAACAAAAATCACCATCGTTATCAGTCTTTAAACACTTAATCTTTCTATCCTTCTGATTCTCTATAAGAGCTTTGAACTATTTTAATCTACTAAAGACTTCATATTTACTTCTAAGGAAATACACCCATGTCCTACTATAATCATTAATGAATGAAACAAAGTAAATAGATTTTGAAATTGAGGGAACATTAACTGGACCAAACACATCAGAATGAATCAAATCCAACACCTAAGAAGATTTGTGAGAACTAGAATAAAACTGAACATGGTTTTGTTTGTACCAATAAAACTGAACACGGTTTTCTTTGTACCATAGATGCAATGTTCACAAAATTCAAACTCAAGATTACAATCATTCATACCCTCAATGAGCTTTTTATTTTTGAAGGTCCTTAAATCAATTTCACCAATGTGACCAAGCCTTTGGTGCCATAACATTATCTTCTTAGCTAGAATTTTCATCTCCATAGAATGAGCACCCTTAGGTACCCAGAAAACACAACCATCGGAAGTAGATGCAATAGTCCTCTTTGCTGCTGGTTCCAATGGTGAGGATGGAGACTCTAAAGTTTTCTTCTTTGAAACAAGGCACTATTGCACTAAACCATGCATGCATGAAGCTGAAATAGAGTGCCAATCCAAACACCCTTAGCTAGCACCATAGCTCCTCTAGTCATCTTGCATCCTCCATTCAAGAAAACAACTTGCACACCCACATCATTCAAATTACTTACAAATAATAGGTTACATGCCAAACTAGGGATATGCAAAACACCATTGATCCCCTTCACTCATCCATTAGGGAATCAAATCAAAAGTCTTCCACAACCAACAATCTATTAGAAATGAAGGTGCAAACTACACAATGGAAATATGATTCAAACTTTATTATCCTTTAAACAATGTAGAATCAATGGAGATTACAACAGAAATTAAAACCCATCACACAGAAATAACATGCACTAAGAACTGAACACATAACATAGTATGTAATGTGGAGAAAACCCTTTCAGCTAAAAAACTCCACCAAGAAAAGAGGCTCCATGTTGTATCATCTTCAAATATGAGATTACAATGCATGCACTTCCTCTATTCCTTTAGTCTTCAATCCAGTGACGCCTGTTCCTCTCCAATCTAACAAAAACATAGTACAAATATTCTTATAAAAGGGGGTTGCCTTCTAGTGCAAGATAACTAACAAAATATCAACTATCAGATCTATGATCTAATGATAAATGGTCAATATTCACAATGATAAAATATAAATAAAATGATATTTTGGGGGTGTTGCCCCTGAACCTGCACTGAGGCACACGGCCCCTAGACCCCCCACCAAGGGGGTGATCCCCTCAGACCCCTCACAAGGAGGAAACCCACTATGACCCCCTGTCACAAATGAATGAGCATTGTGTACTGATTATAAACATACAACTGAAACAAGATCGCTGCTGGTGAAACCTTTCATCCTTTATGGGTGATTTACAAACAATATTAGGAGTAATTAATTACATAGAATTTACAAGGTTGATGGCACCTTAATCCTAACACAAGCTTTAGGTGAGAGTCATCACCCAAGTACACCTTCCCACCATCATATTTTTCATACTTTGAAAACCAACCTCGATGATACGTCATGTGAAAACATGCACTAGAGTCAATAATCTATACATCTTCAAATGCATGTGTTTCCAAGGAAGTGACAAACACTTCTCCATCATCTTGAGAGGACTTATTACAATTTGAATCATAGTTCTTTTTCTTTTTCTTTTTCTTCTTCTCCTTGCACTCCTTGTAGAAGTGACTTGGTTTTCTGTAGTTCCAACATAGAGCATTGGACTTCCAAAGAGACTTGGATCTCCCATGGGATTTGGATCTTCTTTTTTCTTCTTTCTTCTTATCCTTTTTCTTCCCTTTCTCTTTAGATCTACCATGAATCGCAAGAAATTCCTTAGTTGACTCGAAAGATTTTCTCCACATCTCTTCAAACAACAACAAAGAAACCACTTTATCCATCTTGAAGGTGGTAGTGGTACTCCCAATGGCCATAACAAGGGGGTCCCATGAATCTAGTAATGAACACAATAATGTCATACATCGATCCTCCTCCTCCATCTTCACACCAAGAGAGGTCAACTAGGCAACAAGCATATTGATAATATTCAGGTGATCAATGAAAGATCCTCCATCTTCCATCCTCAAAGAATACAATTTCTTTTACAGGAATAACTTTTTCACTAGGGATTTAGCCTGATAAACATCTCCAAGTTTCTTCCAAAGATCTTTTGCAGTCATGTCTTCATGGATATTTAGGAGCACTGAATCAACCAAACAGAGTATTATTAGACCCTTAGCCTTCTAATCCATCAGATCCCAATCTTCTTGTTTCATGCCCGATGGCATGCTTCCAGATACTAGGAGCCATAGATCTCTATCCACTAATAAACTTGTCCTTCATCTTGAGTTTCCATAACTCAAAGTTACCTCCATTAAACTTCTCTATCTCAAACCTCCCAGATGTTCTCACCATCTCTTTCCTACAAGAAATATTTCAAAATCCTCTACACAAGCTCCCTCTCAAAATGAAGATCAGCTCAAAAAACCCTCTACCCAACAACTAGAACCAAAGGTGATCAGGGTTTGATACTGACTGAAAGGAAGCAAGGTATGCAAAAACTTCTTCCTACACTGATCTAATGAGGAAAGTTATGCAAATCTCAATATTTACTAGTTATAGGTTATTAGATGCACATTAATAGAAAGGTACTAGCACATCAAAAACAAGTACAATGCTCACAATACAAGATATACATGGGGAAAACCCTTACGAGTAAAAAACACCACTCCAAAACCTGCACAATGTATTATCAAATCAAAAGATGATTATGCAAGCTCTTTCAGGAGTACACAATGTCAATTCTCATTTGCATCCCATGACCTCTACCATCATATCCTATAGGCTTAAAGGTTTAACAACTATTTGTTGCCTCTTTTGCAGGTTCAAATATAACCATGAGGGGATTGCAAGAGGTGGCAGCTAATTTTGTAGTATTTGTCTATCTAGTTGCTACTCTGCATCAGTGCCTTCTTTGTTTTCAATATTCTCTTCTTCCTCAATATTCTGTTCCTCTCCAGTTTTCTCTTCCTCCTCAGTTTTCTCTTCCTCCTTAGTTTTCTCTTCCTCTTCAGTGGACTTTGTTATTTCAACATGTTTCTATTGTTGTTCAAGAGTTCTAATGAGTTCTTGTTGTTTTTCAACATTCAAGACATGCTCCTCTATTTTCCAGTTACCAAATGAGGAGGCTAAAAGATCCTTCTAGAAGGATGGCATGATCATCTCCAACACATTGGATGCAATCTCTATTAGCTCACAGTCTTCCATGTGAGACTTCAAAAGCTTTTCTTTTGCCTTTGCTTGGGTAAAGGATGCTATCTTCATTGTCCGAACCAGGGAGAGGGAATCAAAATTGAATGGTCCTTGAAGTAGCTCCGGTTCATCTAATTCCATCATTTCTTTGGTCAAGAAATCTTTAACTATTTTTGCAGTGTCTCTTGCTAGATACAGAGTCTTCTTTCCTTCTACTACTTCAGAACTATCACCAGGGGTTTTCTCTGATTGATCTTCTTCTCTTCCCTTTACCTCTTCCTCTTGATTGATTCTCTCTTCTTTTCTTGTTTCTCCTTCAGTTCTGGAGTCTGTTGGGGGATCTAGAAGAGAGATATTTACTTCTTCATGAACTTCCTCTTCTAGAACAGAGGAATCCAGGTCCTTAGTCTTCTCCTCAACTATCTACTTTGACTCTTCTATAATTTTCTTAGTAGAGTCTTCCTTTAATGCACTTAATCCTTCGACATCAGAAGGTTCATCACTTATGTCCTCTATAATAGGAATATTGAATCTTTTGTATGCATTTTGAAGGATGTCTTCAATTTCATTTTCCACTTGATCAGTCTCTCCGAGCATAAGCTTGTTCATTCTAGCTTTGCTCCGAAACTCATCCTTACAATCCTTGAAGATCATGTTCATTTGTTTAGGAGTGATGGAAGGATAGAGCTGAATAGCTATTTGTTCTGGAATCTCCATATCCTTTTCCTTAGAATTGTTCTTTCTCATTTCAAGTTCCTTCTCTAGGATTTTAGGAATCAGAGATATAATTTCAATGAATGCTTTATTGTAGATGTTTAGATATTTGACTATTGCATCTTGTAAAATCTTCTGGTCAGCTTCACTATATTCATCATAAATTTAAGTCATTGGTTGCAGATTCCCATCCACAGTGACTAATTTGATGATATCATCAATGGAGAGTGTAGGCTTTTCAACAAATCCTTCTATTTCTTCTTCTTTGTTTTTGCTGGCAGATGATTCCATAGAAGTTTTCTTTTTCTTCTTCATTTTCTTAACTTCCTCATCTATTTCTGTCTCTTCATCATCTTTTTGACTTGTATATGACCTTGTGGCCTTTTTCTTTGTTCTCTTCTCACCCTTTCCAGATGTCTTGGCTTCCGGTTTAGAGGCTTTTTTTCTCTTAGAGGTGGCAGGTGCAAAACTCTTGGAGGATCTGGTCTGGGAGGGGGCTTGCACAGGATCACTTTCTCTTTCTCCTTTTTGTTTTTCTTTCTCTGTTGTTTCTAGTTTTTCTCTATTTGCATCAACTACTTCTTTAGAAATACCAAATCTTTTGGCAACTTCCTCTACTTCTCTTCTCACTTTTCTTTTCATCTCCGGTTGTCTTAGCTCAACATGAATCTTCACACTTAACTCTTGGAAGGTTCCAAACCTTTCTACCTCAAGGTCCTTGGGCTAACTCAACAGATGTTGGATATACAGCTCTAGGATTTTCTCATCAACCTCATACCCCATTGGCATAATCCAGACTATCCTTGGCTCCACTACCTCCATTATGCATTGATCAGTGTCTACCATAAAGCACACTGTATCCTTGTATTTCTCAACCAATGATTAGAGGATTCTTTCTCTAGCCTACATCATACTTTGAAAGTTCTTGAAGTAGCCCTAGAGTGCTGTATTTTGTGCCTTGGCATCACCAAGCCCATGCATATAATCTCTGATTTGTATGGCTACTGGTCTGTCATTTTGCCATATCCAACCACTGGATCCAGGTAGCTCATTTATATAGTAAAAGAATAAACATAGAATCAAGCCACCATACTTAAATGAATTCTTCTTATCCTTCTTTATTTTCTATAGATTCTCTAACAGTTGATTCAGGAGAAGCTCACAAAGATCATAGTCATCATTTTTCCTTAGCATTTCATATGCAGTATATATGGCAGTTCTGGATACAGAATTATCCTTGCTGGAGTGATATATCTTATAGCCAATTATCATAGAGGTAAACTTGATATCCGGGTCAGTGATATCTTCTATTGTCATTGCTCTTTTGTCAAATTTTGATCCAATAGCCTCACTTATAGTTTAGTTTTTGACCGATTTAAGAGCAAGTAACCCACTGGATGAGTGCAATCCAGTTACCACCCTAATGGCATCTTTTGTGATCTTAAATGGCCTCATCAACCACATGAATTTGTCATGCATTTTGCTCAGAACATACCAGACCCATTCATCTTTTGCAAAACAGGGGAAATGGATGCAATGTCCAAAATGCTTGTCCCGGATGGCCTTGTATTGAGGTTTGAGTTCAAATGATTCATCTATTAACTGCTTGTGATAGATATCCATCAGCTTGGATTCCCTGAATTCCTCAATATTCACATGAATGTATGCCCTAACATCTTCTACATGCAAAACCCCATGCGGAATACTAGAGAAGGCACCTAAGGGATCAACTTGTAGAGATTTGTAAGGGTGTTTCTTGAACTTAGGGCACGGCCTATCAGTGATTTTGACAACATTCAGAGTAGCCATCTTTTTAAAAGATTCAGAGAGAGATATTCAAGAGTGAAAATACCTTTTTAATGCCTCTTGGGTTCACAATATGAGCCGGATAGGATTGTTGGTTAAATCAACTTCTGTGGTTGATCTTCGAGAGGTTTGAAGCAATCTTGTTGCAGAGCTCCTTCTTTATTTTTCTCAAATGCAAATGTGCAAATGATGAACAAAAGAACCCTTATATTTCTGCGTAAACCCTAATTTCACATTGCAATAAATGCACAACTTAAGTCATTCCGGTTTCCTTGTTCTCCTTGTTCTTGAGAGAGATCTTTCTGGATCATTGAGATGCACTTAGAATGGTTCTTGGTGATGATTGACAATGTATCTCCATTTCTCCAGTCATTCCATTTATCTGCAGATCAAGATATTTGAATTTTGAATCATACCGGATCTAACTGTGAGAGTCCTACTTTTACCGGATGACTGTCAAACCTATCGGCAAGAAAAGTGCTATCAACTACTTTAGATTCTACTTCACCGATATGCGAATGACTTTTATCTTTGGTGAGACTCTACACTATCGGCAACAATCATTTTGTTAATTCTGATACACGATCACTTTCTCTCTTCGATGTGACCCTTATCATCGGGAAACACTTACCAACTTAAGCTAATGCACCAATGGACCAACCACTCATCAACGTGACTTCAATCTTTGGCAAACTTCCTTTATGTGTCTCCGATATGGTAGTCACTCTGATCACTCATCGGCCAAACCTTAAGATCTCTTGCCGCTAGGTGATTTCTCTCAATGGATCTCTGTCAGTATCAATTATCCCTTGTCACCCTGATGTAACTAAGTCAAATTAGCATTTGCCATCACAATTTCAGCAAGACATGCGGATCTCACGTATTTTTTACCAAGGGTTATTTGGATGTTTCTCTAAAAACCCTTTAATCCACAACCTTCCATGTGCCAATTTCAGGCACCAATTGACTAGTTGGGGGAAATTATTTTTCTTTTGTGACTCCCCCTAAGCTAAAGCTCATCTATTTAGTTTCTGAAAGGAATATTAGCACTAGATTTTGGTGCGGATCCATCCTCAACATTTTCTGTGCTTCTCTTCACCCAAATCTTGTTCATTTCCCTTTGAATTTTGTCTGCATTCACTTTTCCTTTTCCTTTGTCTTGGTTTTAATTATGATGCACCGGACCCTTTTTGTCTTGATTCTTACTTCTGCAGAATTTGGCAATATGACCGGATCTATTGCAATTGTAGCAAACAACATTTCTTTGCATATTTGACTGGTATCCTCTTGATCTACATTGATTAGCCATATGTCCCATTCTATTGCATACAAAACATCTACCATTGAATCAATTATTTATTTGCAGATTTCTACATTCAGGAGATTTGTGACCATACCTTTTGCAGTTAAAACATTGTCCAGAGAAGGATGGGTTAAATTGATTCATTCTTCTTCTGCACATATTTGCTTTATGATCGAAGCTATTACAATTGTGGCAGTATCCATTGAAGGATGGATATCTTTGAGCATTTTGTTGCCTTACCGGAGGTCTTCTAGGCCCATTCCTTGGATTTCCTGATCTAGAGTTCCTCTGACCAGATCTGGAGCTATCACCTTTCTCATACCCCAAGCCTTGCTTGTCATCTACCCTCTTTTGGCTTTCAAGAAGAACTTCAAGTTAACCAAAGCTTATCTTGAATTTCTCTTTGTATTCATTTGTTGTTTGAAGATCCCTTTTAAGAGTGTCTATCTGATTCTCAAGTTGTTCTTCATTATCTCTAGCTTCTTCAAGATCAGATTCGAGATGCCTGATTATTCTATCCATTTTGTGGTAGTCTTCTGACTTCTCCTTGAGAGATTGTTTTAGATTATCTTCAATTTTTCTCTTCTCTTCAATTTCTTGGGTGAACTTCATAACCCCTAATTCCATTTCATGTCTTACCATAATGACCTCTTTTGATAGCTTCTCGCATAACTTGTTCTTCTCATTCAGATCTTAATTAGTATCATTGGCGTCACTTTGACTTACTAATTTCTGAAGTAGTTCCTTTCTCTTTTTCACAGAGATACTTAGTTTCTCCATTAGTTTGTTTATGAAATCATCAGCTTGTTTGAGTCTTTCTCTCAAGTTATTGACTTCAGAGTGAGATTGCTCAAGATCATCTAGGGCAGACTAAAGTTGTTCCCTCATACCATACGTATCCATTGGAATTCCCAGATCTTCCTCAAGCTGTTAGGCTCTATTTGGAGGAACTTAACTCTGATACCAATTGTTGATAACTGAGATAGGGGGTGAATCAGTTATCTTAATTATTTGACTTTCTTTTCTTCTTTTATAATTAGTGCAGTATCAAAACAAATAAGCATACATGAACATGAGAGCAGAAAAAAAATCAACACACATAACACAAGGATTTTTACGTGGAAAATACTGTTAAGAGAAAAACCACAGGGTGATTAACCTGAGATTGTATTCTCTATTAAAAGAATAGAAGTACAAAATGGCACTTGCCAATTAGTGCTCACTTCCCGAGCACACTGCTCACAAGAGGCTCACTGCCTACAATAGTTTATAGAAAGAAACCAAGTACTTGAACTGATGAGAATCATCCACATATGCTGAGGTTCAGTTCCAGTTAGGCTCAATATACTGATCTACTGCACTTCATTCTTCCTCTACTTTAGTGTTGCTGTTATGTCATATACCGGACCTGTATTACTGCCTCCACACTACTCTCTGCTTTCTTCACACAACATAATACACCACACACACATTCTCATCTAAATCCATCTAGTAAATATATCTGCACCAAGGATTTCAACATCTTTCTAGTCATCATCCAGAATACTCAATATTTTCCCAAACTCTGGTCTATCAGCTGAATCCTTGCTTACTAAGTGATGCGTATCAAAGAGATACTTATAGAAGTCATCAATCATGTCAGCCAATCATGAATGATCCCTCAAGAAACTTGATTGCCATCAATTTCTTATCTGGAAAAAGGCCTGATGCTTTGCCGGTCAGTTCTTCCTCAGTCTACTCTGCCAAACAGGAACCCAACACTTAGGTGCTCATATCTTTCCACTCTTTCATCACCCGAGGCTCAATCTCTGGAATGTATTAGTCATGATACTCCTCTTGACTTCCCCAAGTCCATACTTTACAGAGATACTTCCTCTGAGAGATCTAGACCTGATTGTTGGACCTTGTTGCATGCTCTGTTCTTGCTCACCAGACCAAAATACTCTTCAATCTGACTTCTGGTATAGACATACCATGTCCTGCGGATGTGTGGGATGGACTTTGTTGCCATCAATGACAACACTCATGAAGCCACACAGTGTCTTGCCAACAGAGGAAGGTGTTGAAACTCATTTTAGTACCTTTTTTTAATCTATTTTATTTGATAATTTTTATTTGGAGGAATAGTGAAGGGGAGCTGAGAAGAGGAAGTGGAAAAGGATAGAGAATTACTAGAGGTGCAACCAAAGAAAGAAGGGAGAGATGAAATTAAAATTCTAAAACATAGTGTTTCTTGTAGATTGAGAGGATGAGCCCATGAAGGCCATAATGTCACATGTTTTGTTGTAGATTTTTTGTAATTCTTCAGTTGTGAATTAACTAAATCAATGAGAATTTGCATTCCATTTTTATTTTACCTACAATTTGTGATGTATTGTGTAATAGCCACTTGGTTTTATGGTTTGATAAAACCCTTGATCCTTGATCTACATCACAAATCTATAAATCCAAGGCTCCTCTCTCCTCCAAGGCATCAATAAGAAATATTTGTAGGCACATGCTATCAAACTAACCTAAGTCTATTAGAGAAACTGAACAAAGAAAATCATCATCAAGAACTTCATCAAAAGGAGCCATCATTCATATCAAGGAAATATATGAGCTTTTGTTTAGTCTTGCATTTGTTCTAGTTTCCTTTGCTTTCATGCTCTAATCCAAGGTAGAGGTAGTCTAGTAGCTTAGGTTGTATTTCTAGATTAAATTTTTCCCCCTCTATAATATCCAATTCCAAGCCACTTGGGCCCATGGATATAACAAAAAGAGATGCTTGAGGGCTTACAAATATCCACATAAACAATGAAGGGGATTGGAAACACCTAGATGGATAAGGCCAGATCCAATGCGAAGACCTTGATATAAGAGGCACCATGAAAAGTGACCTAGTTTGGGCTCAAAAATGGTTAGCCAAACAATTTAAAATTTGTAGTACAATTGAGTGGTAGTGGACTAAAGGTTTCTCTTGATATTAAGTTTCTAAACCATGGGAAAGTGGGGAGAAAGGGAAGAATACCCCTAGAAGCTCTTGTAGTTCCTAAAGGGAGTGTCCATATACCACTCCCAATCATTCTGCCAAGGTACAATGCATTGAATCCAAATCTTATGCACCGTTTATAAAAAAATAGACTCCATAATGATTTGAAATGACGCAATATATTTATTCCAAGCCTATATCTAGCTTGAAACATTGGTCAAGATAGCCAATTCTTAGTGGCTCTTGAAGAGAGGTATGAAATGAAGCAAATCCCATTCTTAAAGAGCTTTAGTACATGGACCTAGGGAACTTTGGAAAGAGGTCAACCCTTGCAAGTAATCATATGAGACCACCAAAATGATTGTTTGTTGAAATAAATCTCATAACTAAAATGCTTCCCTTTCCAAATAAGCCAGAATTTAATAGCTTCCCAAGCCTTCTATTTATACTTTTGGCAACAAAAGTGCCTTGAATTTTCATTGGGTCCTTAAGGATCTGAATGTAGTGAAGACCTAGACCTTGCCATGCCTATCAACTACTAATTAAACATAGACATGCATGATGTTTAAATCTAATGACTATATTTTACATTAGAAGGTCCTTAATTCTAGGGTTTGAGATCAAGTAAAATTTTTTTGAATAGTTGTGTGGTTTTCATTTTCTTCTATCTATTGAGCTCTACATTCCTCTTTAATGGTTCCTAGTAGAGGGTGGAAATTCCACCTCTTTAGATCTAGTTCTAGATCATATGTTTGTGAAAAATAAATTGATGTAGCAATAGTAGTAATTGGTAAGAATGAATTGGAATCTACTACATTCATGTTGACTCTAGAAGAATCCCCAATGATTAATATTAGTCATGATGAGTTCAAGAAAACTATTTCAACATTCCCAGGTCATAGCTTGATTTGTAGGTCCCTTGATCCTCAAGTCTCTTTGGAGGAATTAGTTCTTTGGGCAAGGAAGAATCAAAAGTCTCAAGGCGTATATTAAATCCAATCTTGTGCTAAAGGGAATTTCATAGCTAGTTTTGCAAATGAATCAAATAGAGATGGATCATTTGAACAAGGTTCATATTTCTTTTGAAATGCTACCCTTCTCATGAAACATTGGCATGTGGGGTTTAAATCTTCAAAAGAAATCCCTATGACTACCTATTTCAATTTTGATGTATGCTCTTCCTCAAGTGTCATAGTCTCCCTATGTCTTTGAGACAATTTCTAGTTACTTTTATACAACCATTGATATTTAAAAAGCACTCTGTAGGTATGGTAAAGTTTTTTATGCTAGAATATGTGTGGAATTAGATCATGTCTCTTCTTCCATTCCTAAGAGTATCACTATGTGTGCTAGAGATTTTTAATGGTCGTAGGCTTTAGATTATGAAAATTTTCCTTTTATATGTAGATGATGGTATTAATATGCTCATTTTATTCTAGTAATACATGAGCTTTCAAAGAAATACAAAAAATGAGAAAAAGAAAGCTGAGAAAAAATAGGCATAGAGGGTTTCACATTTCCAAATGAAAAACAAACTTTCAACATTAGAAATTTTATTTCTCCAAATGATGAGGATAATGTGGGTTTACCTTCTAACTCTAGGAAGGAGGAAAATCATAAATAAGATTTACATTAGAATGAAGGGACAAGCAATAAATAAAGGCTCAATGATTTTGAATTCAAAGGTGATCTGGAACAAGTTTTGGTTGAGAAAGAATCTATAGATTTTTGGAAGTTAGAGATGTAAGGGAAATAAAAAATACCTCTTAGCTTAACTTTCCGATGCAAAAATTCAATTAAATAATAAAGCCCCTCAAGATTATTTGGAGGGTTGTATCTTAGAGCAAGAAAGTGTAGAAAAACTAATTCCAAATAGATGACTAGTAAAGAGGGAGGGAGATTTTGGGCACAACAAGGTGGGGAGACCTAGTGGGTATATTACATTACAAAATACAACTATGGAAAAGGTTACAATTGGAAATCAATGCCAATCGGAGTTTGTGTTTGTTGGAACCAATAAAACCAACATTGATCAATAACAATGCTCTCTTGGAACATAAGGAGATTAAAATCCACATCCAAAAATCTTTTACTTTAGAGTGTCTCAGAGAAATACAACTCATAGATTATTATGTTACAAGAACTAAATCTATGAAAATGGATAATTTTAAACCTTTCTCTAGGTCCTATAAGAAATGGTGTGTTATAATCACATAGGTAGTGGGCTTGCTACAATCAAGAATAATGTGGAGTTTTTATTACTGAAATCCTTTCTTCTAATTAATGGATGATTCTTCAAGTTAGTTGTGTGTATTCTATGTAAAATTTATCTCTTGTTAATGTTTATGGCCCTCAATCTTTTAAAGAAAATTAACATTATTGGGTTTAAATATTATCTATTATGAGAGTTAACTTTGGAGAAAGATGGCTTGTGGCTAGAGATTTTAATTCTAGACTTGATTATTGTAAGAAGAAAAGGGTGCTAAAATAAAGGAGATAACCAAAATTTCACTTCTTTCTTAAGAGATTTTTATTTGTGGTATGTTAAACCTTAAAATGATTGGTTTTCTTTCTTTAATAGAACAAAGGGATAGGATAATATTTTGGCTAGATTAAATAGGTTTTTCCCTCTACCTCCTAGCTACAAATAGATATTATTTTAATTATGAGGTTCTAATGGAAATGGGTTTTTACCATTGGCCTATTTTCTTAACCTTGTTGATGATAGTTTTCCAAGAAAGATTCCCTTTAGGTTTGAGAAAGGTAGTTGTCACATAAGGAGTTGGATGAAGTCATCTAAACTTTCTTGAATGGTCCTCATTCCAGTTTTGGTACTGCAATGTACCTTTTACCCAAGAAGTTAAATTTCTTAAAGATTCTTCTTGAGTATTGGAATAGATATGTGTTAAAAAATCTTTTTCATGGTAAAAAAGTAACATAGAAAATAGAATGGTTGAAATTTAAACATAAAAACATGTTGGTTTTGGCCACTAAAGCATTCAAAGATGAGGAGAAAGAGGTATCTTCTTATCTTGATGAGACTTATAGATGTGAAGAAATATTGTGGAAACAAAAATCTATACTAAAATGGATTGATGATGAGGGTCATAATACAAAGTTTTCTCATATTTCCTATAAAAGGAGAAGACACAAGAACTTTATATCTAATTTGGAATTAGATGGAGGTCTAATAAGGGATCATTAGTCTCTATTTGGCATAATATATGTAAATTGGAGAAAAATTGGGTAGGGAAGAAAAGCAATCTCTTTTCCTTAATTCTATTCCTTCCCAGATTGGCCTAGAGGAAAATAAAATCTTGTTGATGAGGATATCCTTAGACAAAGTTAGATGTACTCTTTTTGGCATGGATGGAGATCATGCTTCTAGGCCTCCTAGATTTCCTTCTTATTCCTTTCAACATTTTTTGGATATCATTCTTCAACATATTTTGGAAATGGTGCAAAAATCCATGGACTAAAGATAGATTCTAAAGGCAATGAACTAAACTTTTCCTTCTCTTATTCCAAAATAGAAGGATTCTCTAAAAGCTAAATATTTCAAGCCTACATAACTTTGCAATACCATTTATAAGGTCATTTCTAAGATTATTGCTAATAGACTCATATATCTCCTTGTTTAATTTTTTAAGGGTAGGGAGATTCATTAAAGGCCAATAGATACTAAATGGTATTATTTTAGTTCATGAAACAATACACTTTTACATTGGTAGTAATAAAAAAGGTGTGCTCATGAAATCAGACATTGCAAAAGCTTATGATCATGTTAGTTGGAGATTCCTCAATAGAATTATGCAAAAATATGGTTTTGTTAATGACTAGGTGGAATGGGTCATTGGGTCTTATTATTTTGCCCTATCTCCTATTCTTGTTAGTGGATTTGCAAAAGATTTTTTTTCTTCCTTTTACAATATTTAGCAAGAGAATCCCTTATCTCCCTACTTTTTAACCCTTATGGCTTAATCTCTAGGAAAATTTATAAGCTCTCTTAAAATAAAGGGTTGCTTACATGGACTTAAAAGATTTCTTACTTTTCTATGGAAGGAACAACAAATTTCTATAGATCTTATTTTGGATAGTTTTATAAAATTTTTGGCTAAATGGAAAGTTGGATGACTTTCATCAACTGGAACGTTGGTTACACTCAAACATATCTTTCAAGCTATTCCTTTCTATTTATTTTCACTTTTTCAAGCTCTTGAAAGTATCATTGGAAAAGTCAATTCAGTAACGAGGGACTTTCTCTAAAAAGGTTCAAGGAATCATTTTAAATTTCCCATGTTAGTTAGGAATGACATTTGTATAAGTAGAGATAAAGGGGGCCTAGGGATTAAAGATGCTTAGATTTTTAATGAAGCCTTATTAGATACGCGAGTTTGGAGAATCATTTCTTCTATCAACAAGATTGAATTCATATTCTAAAAATTAAATATCTCAATGGTGCACTCCCTTTGACCAATTTGAAGATCATTCGTTGACCAACACTGCTTTGTGAAATTCCCCTTATTTCAAGTCTCTTTATATATCTTATGACTCACTAGGAATCGAAAGTTAAAGATTATTGGGAAGAAAATGCTAAGAGCTATGGTATATCTAGATCCTTGAAATCTTTACTTACTATCTGTGAGGTTGATGAAAGAGATTGTCTTAATCTATCTATGTTATTGAAAATTTTTAAGCCTACTTGAAACCTCAAGAGAGTTAATCTGGGTTGTAATCTTAAAGGTGATTGGAGAGACATAGTCAAGGATGGATATGAAAAATTAATGATATCAAATTTTACTCTAAAAGATCTTAATGATCTCAAGTAGCCTATTAATGCAGGGTATTTCCCAAACCCCTAGCGTTCCATGAAAGAACAATCATTTTTGAGGAATAAAGAAATGAGAATCTAAACTACAAATAACCATAGATTCCACTAGTATTTCTCTTATTATCTTTACTTTATCCTGATCTCTTCGCACTTGAATACAACATTTGGATTTAGTAATCCCATGAAAAACATTTTAGTTGGCCCATGAAACATTTGGTTTTTTTTTTGTTTTCTTAATAGAGATAAAAATAAGAAGTCTAAAGGCACATTGCTTGATATTCAATGGATGGGATGAAAGCCCTAATGTAACTTCTTGAAATTTCCCAGCACGATTTGTTCAGAGATTTTTCCATTTGATGAAAGTGACTGTAAATGATTTCTGAAAAACTACATGTATTATTCTTAGTCTTTGTGCATGCGTTTGTTTTCTTCCCATAAAATCTTTTTCCTGGTTTTGTTTTCTTCACATACACCAGAAAAATGTGCATGTGTCTCCCTACTTTGAAACTGCTAAAACCTATTTATTAAGACAATGTACCATATTGAAATGTATAGTAGCATTTAATATATATGTGACATAAGGACTGCCATGGCTTCCCTTCAAGAGCACAAAACAAATACAGATATATTGTCTTATCATTTGGTTTATATCTTTGAGTAAATGTTTATGTAAAGTGATTGACACCAACTAAAGATTCTTCCATTTAATAATAAATACACTTCAGAAATATCAAATTCTATGGAGGTTTATTTCTTGTTCTAAAGCTCTTGTTTTGACACAGGTGGGGACGATGTTGGAAAGAGTTGTAGAATCTGTGTTCCATGAAATCACATTTCATTGAGACAACTTGTCAAATAGTTCACATGCCTTGTGTGTGCTTCCACATTTTACATAGATGTCTATCAAGGCACATGCAACTATAACATTTGACAAAAATCAACTTTCAATTATGTTTTCATGGATGTTGATAACATGTTCTCAATCTCCCATTTTGTCACAAGTTGGTAGGATGTTGGCAAAGGTTATTGGAGTTAGGCCTTACACCTGTCAATTGTATTTGCTTAATATTTTCCAAGGCTTTTTCTCTAAACTCATTTTTGCATATACTACAATCATCCCATTCAACGAGAACACATCTTGTGATGCATTTTGTCAAACAACTCACATGCCTTGTGTATGCTTCCACATTTCTCATACATGTATACTAGGGAACTTGCAACCACAACATGCGATAAAAATTTACTTTTGATTATGCTTTTATGGAAGTCCTTCCCTTGTTCTAAAGCTCCCATTTTGGTATACATGGGAGTATGTTGGCAAAAGTTGTGGAATTTGGCTTAATGTCTTCTAATTTTATTTGCTCAAAACTTTCCAATGCATTTCTGATATACCCATTTTGTGTATATCTTGCAATCATTATAGTCTATGAAGGGATGAAAACATTTGGAGGAACATTTAAGAATCTTCTTACATGAACAACTAAGCCATTAGGGAAATTGGGAAAAATACTTGCCTAATATCCGCTATACTCTTAGCATTTTTGTATCGATACCTTATAGACGATTAATGCTCTTTATGTTATATTGTTTATGCCTCATCAATTACATTGTTTATGCCTCATCGGTTACATTAATTATTTATAGTCTTTCTTTTGGGCATTAAATGAGTATAGTATGTTGCATTATTGACTTTTGGAGATTTTTTAGAAGTAGCTAAAAGGCTATTAAAATGGAGAAGAACTTGTTTAAATTATGATAACCAAATATCACTAAAATAATAATAATTCACATAGAGAATTGTATATCAGCCAAATAAAATAACTGTGAAAGAAGGATAAAAAATCAAAAGAATATTGGTTCAATTATTCCATTGATTTTAATGGTAGAGACTAACCACAAAGTATAGTTGTTATCAACTAGGATTGCACCTGTGTTGCAAAGCTGGAAAGCTTAGTAATCCTGTGTAACATGGGAATACCTTCAGTTTGTGGGTATCCTATGACAAAGATAAACCTCAAGATTATGGGTTGGTTCCCCTTTGATTTTCTAATAAATTAATGACTTTGTAGGAAAAGGGTTGGAAGGTTTTCTAATGCATCTACTAAAACTAGATTTAAATGGGTGGTGATGCACCTAAATTATAGAAACATGCATCCCTAATTAACAACTACCTTCAAAATATCTATCCACACAAATCAATTTGGCAATATGACCACAAAAGTAATTCAAAAGGAAGGCTTGAATAAACTATCTCTTGGAGGAAAACTAGGTTTTCACAACATGGAAGAAATGATTATTCGAAGGCACAACCTAAGAACTATGATTCTTCACTACTTTGAATGCATGCAAGTATGAATGAGACAAAGATTTAAATGTTCTAATGCTAAAACACAATAAAATTTCATCCAATCATTCATAAAAAAGCACAATCGAGAAGGTAAATACTCAATCTTACTAAAAATGAAGGAATATCTGTATAGATGACAAAAACATAACCTGTAACCTAATGTACTGTATAAATATGTAAAAAAAATGAGTTACAAACACTCCTCTGTGCAATGCACAAGAGAGAAATAAGGGAAGAACATAAAAAAAGTATAATTTTTTTCTCCTATATACAAAAGATGACTTCGATGAGTCAGTTGGGTTAATTGAAGTTAACTCAACTAAAAAATATTTCCATGAATGTCTCTCACAAGCAAAGATGAAAATCCCCAAAAAGAGGGGTCAAAACTGATGTAATTTGAGCAAAAAAAGGCTCAAACTCACTATCACAATCAATTTGACCAAAGTTGACTTTCAAACCACATGAGATAACTGAAAATCAAGACCCAACTCTCCATTTCAATTCCACTCCTTTGATTTAGCATGATTTGACATGAAGTTATCAATTTGAACAAATAAAAAGTAATCATTGATTACTTTACTGGGTGTCATGGATTTTCTTAATATTTTGCATTTTTATGACAAATAATAAGGTAATTTATAAACTATTACTTTATTATTTGTTTACATTATTAATTTCATTTCATCTCATGAAGACTCAAGGGGAATTACATATTTTCAATTTCACCATTTCACCCTTGGTCAATAAAAAACAAATACACAAACACCTTATGACTCCCTTTGTCCTTCATGTTTTCCTCATGCATCTATATGATACTACAGTGTCAACACTTGCTCAAATTTGACTAAGGCATGTAAATAAGGTCAAAAGCTCACCATGCCCTCAAAAGCCATATTTGTAGATAATGACACATATGATAAAATCAAACACAACCTTATATTTCCCATGCCATCAGATGTATTCCTATCTCAAATCTTAATAAACCTTTTAAAACACATCATAAAGCACCTTATGACTCCCTTGGCAACCTTGAAATCACAGGCCCCTCAACAAATGACTAGGTCTTTTGACTAAAAAGTCTTAGACCATGGGCTACATTTATTTAGCATAATGATTTTCTTAAAAAACTATGTCAAAAAGCCCATCAAACCTCCCACGGGCTAGGGTTTCCATGTGAACAAAATACTTGAAACCCTAAAAGTCTGTCATTTCATTCCTTCATTTCCCCTATTCACTAGAGAGCGTTGCCCTCAGGTTTTGGAGAGCTACTATTTCTGGAGGGTTTCTATGAGATCTGGGACCATGTAGAGACTGAACTTGGACTCCACTACTAGTAAAATGCCTCTTATGACTCCATCTAAAAGTAATTTGTCTCCTTTGCTAAGTTATTTCAATATAAAAGACATAAACATGTCTTCATTTCACTGCTTTTGAAAAATGTTTTTCTTTATAATATGAGTTTCCTCTTGAATAAAATGGCATAAAAGCCTCTATTCCTATAGCAGTGTTTGGGCTTGTCTTCAAACTATATGTGGCTCATCTTTGAATGCTCTACAGGTGCGCCTCAAGTGTTTTATTGACTAAATGCTCTTGGATTTATTTTTGAAGTTCAATCATATTTGCATACGAGATTATTTCCTTTTTCTTTGGAAGGGACTGTTCTACATCTTCTTTTAGTCTTTTGAGAAGAAATGACTAAAGGATCAAGTGAAGCTTTGAAATTACTTGAACTCTTCTTTACTCCTCTTCTTCCTCCTCTGTTAAATTATCAGAATCATTATCTTGGGCATCTTCTTTGCAATTTTCTAGCATGACCTGAATTGCATCTTTTGCCCTTTCCTTTGTTGTACTAGACATCATCGTCTTCTTCTTTTAGCCTCTGCCACCATTCCCTACTTTGTGATCTTTTGCATCACTATTCTCATTAGAAGTAGTCCCTTTTCTCTTGCGACCCCTACCAACATCTCTTGCCTCAGGCTCAGGATCTTTTACATCACCATTCTCACTTGAAGCAAATTTAGCACCTTCCATTTGCTCAAGCAAAAACTTTGAATAAAGCTGAGTCTGGTTAAGAAGCGCCTCCAATCTGTAAAAAACCAAATCACTAATTCATTGAGTTCCATTTTTCATTTGTTTTTCATTTTCCTCCTCTCATTTTTCTCGTTCTTCCTCTAAGCATTTCTCCTCTATGGAAAGGTCTTTTGGAACCTGCAATACTTCCCCATCACATGGGGAATCATTATCCTACACATCAATCCGTAGATCACTTATAGATCTTTCCTCATCTTCCAATATAGATATTGGTGAATTTGAATCTCCTTCAACCTTGGCAACGACAACATTAACCATTTCCAAAGCCTTTTAGACCTTTAGCAAAGTCATACTGCCCCTATTCAAATCAGATATCTTTCTTTCACTCTCTGTTAAACTCTTACAGTTGCTTTCAAGTCATTTAGGGTGAGGGCCTTTTTGACCAATGCAGGATCTCTAACGTTTGAAACCATATAGGCCTTTTATAATGGTTGACCGTACTATTCACTTGTTTGGAAAGCTCCAAAACATTAACAAACTTCTTCAAAATGCATGATAGAGTTCCAAATGCAAGTGCAAACCTACTGAATTGATGTATCTTGGATGAACTTTGTTGGATTTTGAGAAAAACAAAGGAGACCCTTACTATCTTCACTAGCTTTGCATTTAGATTAAGGCTAAGGGTCCTTGAAGAAAGATCTCCTTTGGCTGGTAGATTACCACGTAAGATGATGCTATGGCTATCAGAATCATGAATCCAATGCAACCTCCTCTTCTCTTTTGATCTGATCTTGGCACCTAACTTTTTCACATCTCTTATGCTTCCTACTTGCATTATCAAAAGCTTCAAGAATGACTGCAATATGTGAAACTGATCACTACTCCACTATTCCTTTTCTGTCAGCTGTCTTGGACAATGTAACTATTTTGTTAATGCTGGAACAACATTAAAGAAGGTTGTTTTGACTATTTTTGTTGCTCCTTCATGTTTGATGTTATCATATATTGCTAGGACAGTCATAAAATGATTGACTTTTTGTCCTTTTATGGCTGTCATACTTCTGATACGGTCATTCCCTTATGACTGTCATGGTTTCTTTTATTGCATTCAATAGTAATTTTAACATCATTCACAACAAAAGTGATAAATATTTGTCTTATTCCTCTTGCATGCCTGCTGTTCCTTACATTCTTTTTTTGGTTGTCATGTGACTGTCCTATCTTATATGGCTCTCCTAATATAGTTGTAACTGCACTTTGCACTTAGAATTTGATCTTTAAATAAAATATGCTTTATTTGAAAAGCTTAATCATGTCTTTTTCTTATCCATGTCCCTCTTAAGACTTAGGGGCCAACATGTTGGGCTCAAACCTTGTGGGAGCCCATTTTTTCACCACATGCTGAAATATCATGCACAATGATGAATGTACCTGTACCTACACATTGCACAAACAAGTTAGATAAAACATACCTTCAGTTATATGACATGATGCTTCTTGTGTGGATTTATCTTCTGATCTTGTACTTGCATCTACTATTTAGCTATCTCTTCTACTTTTTCTTTTTGTATTATTTGATAGTATGAGCATTTGGGTTTGATGCTTCATAAAGGTAAACAATAAATCTGTTGCTTTTGTATATGAAAAGAATTTAAACCCTGAGCTCTAACAACTCTCTCATGTAGGTATCTCTGGAGCTCACTAGATGGAGGGAGCTAAAGATGGACCTGGTCAACCTTGGGATTTATCATTCACAGACAATGATGGGTCCCTATTCTCTTCATATGCTCTTTTCTCTTTTCAGATATATAGTTTAGTTTTATGTTGCATCTTTCAGTCATTCCCACAGCTTGTGTGGGACACCTTAAACACTTCTTTTGAATACAATCAGTTATTTTCATATTATGTAAATGACTTATATGTTTCTTTCCTTTTGTGACTCAATTACATAATATGAACTAAAGTATTTAAAGTACATGTGTTTATATCATAAAGAAATAACAGTTATAAATACCTCTCTTATGCAATTGCATTGTCTTGTACTGATAAACAACAACATAGTTGATCAAATCTGATATCCTTTGAATGTTTGCTTTCTCAATGAGGATATTTATTTTATTTATCTGGGTTGTGTAATAGCTCGACTTGAACTATTACATGATCCCAATAAATAAATTTTGTAACTTTCTCACTAAGACAACCAATGTTGACTAGATATCTCATGTTATCAAGACTTTTTCTTACCCCCTTCTAACACTACTGCTAAGGAATATACTTGGGGTTGCTGGTAATCAAGTAAAAATATAGTTAATTGCACAATGAGATCAGTAAATCAAATAAATAATGCATAAACAGGCTGCACTCGAATCATCTATTTCTAAAAGATAAACCTCTTCAGCATTGTATTAGCAATAGAACACCTAAAAATCTGATTTGTAACAGTGATTTGTAAGTATTAAGATCCTAATCTAACCATAACCTACCTCTTATCTAACTAGATCTACAAAAAAAGAACAAAAGATAAGGATTTATAGAGTAAATAAAATGAAAATAAAGAGGGTCATCTTTCTATCTAATTTGCAATCTGTTATCTTGGAATATTCAATGAAATTTAATCAACCTACAATTCTATAACTAGTATTTCACACAATCATAAACATCATAGATGCAATATGCTATGGAAAATTTTGAAAATTGTAAAACAATTGCATAAAACTACCATATTACATGTGGAAGTATTACACAATCTTTGACAATTCCACCATGAAAGATATAACATTCAACAATTTATTGAGTTTCACCAAGCAATCCAAGTTTCAAAACAACAAATACAAATGAATCACCACCCAAAGTATAGAACTAGCTTGTCATTGGCATGTGACAACTTCTAGCAGAAATCCACTTTGTAAATTGACTTTTGTCCTTGTTCTTGTGCTCTCAAAATTGCCCTCCTAGCTCCCTTTAAAACAAAATGATACTCCTTGAATAGAGGTGATTTTTCATTTCACTCCATGACTAGGTCAACCTAATTTCAAATTTAGGACCCCCCTTATAGGGTAGGACCTAATGAAACTTACAAGTTACACTAAGATAAAGTAAGTCCTATTTGACCTCCCTATAAGTGAATTATATCTCAAAATCAAAGTTATTTCATTCTTGTCTTCCTTATGTACCTATATCTCTCCATCCATCAAGCAAAAGTGACCTTGTGCAATTGAAGAAGATTAAATCATCCAAGTTCAACATGCCTTTCTAATGCCTTAGCACACCTCCATAGTGTTTCCAGCACACTAGACCTACAAACAAGCAAAGAGAGCATCAAATTCTTTATTATCAAATCAAATCAAGCAAAAAATCATCACGATACATCATTCCAACCACTGAGCCTATCAATTCTAAATTCTGTGCAAATTTGTTGCCATTGGCAACTTCACAAATTTGGAGTTACTCTATTTGTTTTCATCATTTACTTTCTAGTTTATTTATGACAATATCACAATGGCATTCCATGTTTCCCTACCATATTCTTCTCAAATCCCAAATCTTCTCATTATATATCATGGCTGTCACAATTATGATGCATATTTTTGGGGTTGTTATAGCTCTAGTTTCATTAGCATGCAAGATAAGATGCTATGATGGTTGTTGATTGTTGGACTACTCATTTGGATTGTTCAATTTCTTTTACTTTGACAATGAGTACAAAATGGAATCCATTGTCTGGTGTATATCAACACTTCACATTAAAAGAACTATACTTAACATAATACTGAAGGCCCATTTAATTTTTTTCTGAAGCCAATAAATAGGTGTCGCAAGAATATCGTGCCTCCTGATCAAAACCTGTCATTTGTCATGCACTTTATATTGGAGTTTTAGAGATTCTTTTGTTATGTACACCTAATTACAATTATGAATGATAGGTAAAAAATGAGTTTTTAAGCTTCCACAACATAGTTTTACTTAAGGATGCATTCAATCATAAAAGACTTAAAAAGGTGCAAAAAAAAATGAAAAAATACGTATAAAACAATGCACCCACAAGAATAGTAAACCAAGAGTAACATGCAAAAATTAATATTAGATCTAAACTTTAATAGTTAAAGCTTTACTTTTGTATATAATTTGGTGGACAATTTATTATTGTAATGGTGAAATTAGTATACACCATCAATTCTCTATTAGTTGTGGGTTTATTTTGACGGAGTATTTTAATTCATGATTATTTATTAACAAGTGGCACACTTTTGTGTTAGTTTTTGCTCACAACCTAATACATTTTATTTATCTATATTTTATTCATTTACACTTATTTAAAGTAGACTTTCATATATTAAACATTTACACATCATTTATTAGCCTCTTTACACTCACATCCACGCATTTATTCATTTCATTGAAACCAAAACCTTTCTATGGGACTACGTCAATCCCTAGAGGCTCATGACTAATCCCAAAACAAAATTTCAAATCTCAAATTCCAATATTCTTACCCCTTTTCACTAATCATTGTGAGCCAAATTGACACATGTTTTCTAAGTTGTTATTATGTCTTGTTACTTAAAGACAATAATTTTTGAAATTAATACATATATAAAGGAAAAATATTTGAAATACATATCTAAAAACAAGGAGAAAGTACTGGATTTCATTTCTAAGGGAGAAAGAACCTTAATTTACACTAGAATCATCTAGGCCATCTACAATTCCATTCATGTTGACTTAAATAACTTTCTAAAAGCTATAAAATCTCGTTTGAATAAGGGATAGACCTAAGCAATTTTGACCTTGGCAGTCTAATAATCTCCACTAAGCTTTTTATAAAGACCACCTTGATAGCACTAGATGTAGGGAAGAAAAATCCAAAGAGATCACTGCTGAATCTTTACATCAAATCATTCTTATAGGCCATATCTGATTCCCACATAATAAATCATCCTCACAATACTCAGGGTCAATCTTGAGGGTTTTAAGACTATACTGAACTTGAGACATTCATTAGACCATGAGCATTGATTTTATGTGTACCTTGGTGATTGGACTTTATACACCATCAAAATTAAATCTTCATCATTGTTCCCAAAACTAAGTGTGCTTATCCTCATATTTAATTATTGTATGAATTGTTCTTTTATCGACACCTTGTTGGTGACTAGACATGTGACTCTTCTTAACCTAGAGACCTGAGATAACACATAAGACCATAGGTATGTCTTCAAAGGTGTAATGTAGGACTCTTGATCATATTACAATATGAAAGGACCAACTGATAAGGATGGATAACTCCTCCTTCTTGTGGTTCGGCTAGATCAAGGGAGTGTTCCTTAAGGTGTATCTCTTTGAAGATTTAATCTAGTAGACAATAATAAAATTGACTTTGACCTATAAATCATATCTAATGCACTTAAGAATTCTATTTGATTGTCACTAAGAACCAATGTATTGGCTTATCTTGGACCAAGGATATTGTTGATAACTGAGAGGGGGGGTGAATCAGTTATCTTAATTATTTCTACTTTCTGAACTTTCTTAATAATTAATGTAGTATCAATTTAAATAAGCAAACATAACCATGAAATGGAAATACACATGAGACAATATTTTTGACGTGGAAACCCTGTTAAGGGAGAAAACCATGGGGTGATTAACCTAAGATTGTATTCTCTGTTAGAAGAATAGAAATACAAAAATGGCACTTGCCAATTCAGGCTTACTGCTCAAGCACACTGCTCACAAGAGACTCACTGTCTACAAGTTGTAACAAGAATAATAAGATACTTGAACTGATGTGAAGCATCCACACATGCTGGAGTTTAGTTCCAGTTAGGCTCAGTAAATTGATCTGCTGCACTTCATTCTTCCTCTTCTTTTGTTCTGCTGTCCATTCACATACTAGACCTTCCTTACTGCTTTTGCTCTGCTCTTCTCCTTTTGTTCGCACACCACACTATCCTACTCCAACTTGTCTTATCGAAATCCATCTAGTATATATATCCGCACAAAGAATTTCATCCTCTTTCTAGTCGGCATCTGGAATAGTCAATATTTCCCAACCTTTTTTCTGTCGGCTAAATCTTTGCTTCCCAAGTGATACAGATCAAAAATAAACTTATATAAGTTATCTAATAAGTTGGCCAATCATTAGTGATACCTTAGAAATCTTTATCATCATCAAAATCTCATCCGGAATAACTTCTGATGCTTTGCCTGTCAGTTCTTTCTCTGTCTGTTCTACCAAGCTGGACCCCAGTACTTAGAAGCTTATATCTCTTTACTTTTTCAACCACTGGAGGCTCAAACCCTGGAATCTATCAGTCAAGATACTCCTTTTGACTTTCCCAAGTCCGCACTTTCCAAGGATACTTCCTCTAATAGATCCAGACCTAACTGTCAGACCTTCTGCATGCTATGTTCTTGCTTACTGGACCTATAAGCTCTTCAATTTGACTTCCGGTAGAGACACACCATATCCTGTGAATGTGTGGGATGATCTTTGTTGCCATCAATGACAACAATCATAAAGCTCCAATGTGTCTCTTGCCAACAATCTCCCCCTTTGGCATTGATGGCAACACTTAGTGAAAAATGACTAAGTGTTATACTATACTCCCCCTTTGTTGATGCTTTCTTCTAATGTATGCTTTACCGGAGCTCCCCCTTAGTTGGATTCCACATTTTTCACTATTCCTCACTCCCCCTTTGACATCAATGGCAAAGGGTAGGGTCCGCATGCCAAAATTGCCTAAAAATTCAACTATACTTAGCCGCATAAGTATATAGATAGGTTTTACTTACATATACTGTAATATGTCTACAAATGTTGTCTTCATCTGTACAACTTGTGTCGCCAAAATCTACTTCATCTTGTCCAAAATTGAGATATGACCACTCAGTAGGAATGCAAAAGCTTCTGCCCTCTTGAGATCTATTGGATCACTGGTCTGGGCTGTGGTCTAAGCATCTGTTAGGGCCTCATGCATGGCCTCTAATTTGGGAATAATCACCCCTCTAAGCTCACTCATCCTGTTTATTATGTTCTTCCTCTCCTTTTCAAGTTTCTTAATCTTATTCATGACTACAATAATTTGACCTTCCTGATTTACTATGGATAGAGTGAGAGGATCAAAATTCTGTGAGAGGTTTAACAGTTTATCCTCTTGTTCCTTTACTCTCTTCTCAATATCCTTGGTCACTTTAGGCTAGGATAAACAAAATTTGTAGAAATCTCCGCCATCCTTGAGAGCATTTTCCAAGCTCTTTATTCCAATATCCAAAACTCTCCTATCATTTGCTATTATGCCTTGTAACTCCGAGAATCTCTTATCAAAAAACTCTTTCCGAACCTTTGCCCCAGCTGACTTTTCCAATGACTCAAAGTGAGTGTTAACAGAATTAACAAGAGTTTTGAGATTGCCGGATGTGGAGGCTAAAGAGTCCTTTTGGAAGGAAGGCATAATCTTCTCTAAGACATCGGATACAGCTTCTATGAGCTCACAGTCTACCAGGTGAGACTTCATAATTTTTTCTTTTGCCTTTGCTTGGGTGAAGGATGCTAGCTTCATGGTTTGCATCGGAGAGAGGGAATCAAAATTGAATGGACCTTGAAGCAACTCTGGTTCATCAAATTCCATCATCTCTTTGGTCAAGAAGTCTTTAACTACTTCTGCTGTGTCTCTTGCCAGAGACAGAACTTCCTCTACTTTTGCAACCTTAGTACTGTCATCTGTGGTCTTTTTTGTTTGATCTTCTTCCTATCCCTTCACTTTTTCTCCCTTCTCCTCTGTTCTTACTTCTCCTTTAGATTTGGAGATTGCAGGAGAATTTGGGTTTACTTCTCCTTGGACTTCCTCTTCTAGAGCAGAGGAATCTAAGTCCTTACCTTTTTCTTCACCTATCTCCGTAATCTCTTCTACTACCATCTCAATGGTTTCTTCCTTGTCGCCCATAGCAGAGGGCTTATCACTTATGTCCTCTACTATTGGAATGTTGAATTTTTTGTATGCATTCTGGAGGATCTCTTCTATTTCATTGGCTATTTTGTCAGTTTCACCGAGCATAAGCTGATTCATTCTAGCTTTGCTCTGGAACTCATCCTTGTAGTCTTTGAAGATCATATTCATTTGCTTCAGAGTGATTGAAGGAAAGAGTTGAATGCCTATCTGTTCTCAGATCTCAAGATCCTTTTCCCTAGCATTATTCTTTCTTATCTCTTATTCCTTCTCTAGGCTTTTGGGAATGAGAGATATGATTTCAATAAAAGCTTTATTATATACATTCAAATACTTAACTGTGGCTTCCTCTAGAATCTTTTTATCTGCTTCATTGTATGCATCATAGAATTTTGTTATTGGTTGCAAGTTCCCATACATAGTGACTGCTTTAACTACATCATCTAAGGACAGAGTGGGCCTTTCAACGAATTCTTCTACCATCTCTTCCTTGTCTTCACCAGTAGAGGGTTCACTAGAAGATTTCTTCTTCTTCTTCAGTTTCTTTACCTCCTCATCTGATTCAGTTTCTTCATCATCCTTCTATCTAACATAGGACCTTGTTGCCTTTTTCTTTGTTCTCTTTTCTCCTTTTCTGGATGTTTGGACTTCCAGTTTTAATGCCTTTGATCTTTTATCAGAGGTAGGTACAGCCCTTTTAGAGGATCTGGTCTAGGAGGGAGCTTTTACCAGATCACTTTCCTTTGCTGCTTCTTTCTTCTCTTTCTCTGCCCTTTCCATCTTTTCTCTATTTGTATCAAGTGCCTCCTTGGATATTCCAAATCTCTTAGCAATTTCTTCAACTTCCCTTCTCACTTTCCTTTTTGTCTCCAGTTGTCGAAGTTCCACATGAATCTTTACACTCAATTCTTCAAAGGTTCCAAACCTTTCTGCCTTGGGATCCTTGGGTTGACTAAGCATATGTTGAACATGTAGCTCAACAATTTTCTCATCCACTTCATACCCCATTGGCATGATCCACATTGTTCTTGGCTCCACTGCCTCCATTAGGCACTGATCAGTTTCTACCATAAAGCATATTGTATCTTTATATTTTTCAACTAAAGGTTTGGGGATTCTCTCTCTTGCTTGCATCATGCTCTAAAAATTCTTGAAATAGCCCCAGAGAGCTATATTTTGTGCCTTGGCATCACCAAGCCCATGTATATAATCTCTGATTTGAATAGCTACTAGTCTAACATTCTGCCATACCCAGTGACTGGATCTAGGAAGCTCATTCATGTAATAAAAGAATAGGCAGAGTATCAAGCCACCATACTTGAAGGAGTTCTTCTTGTCCTTCTTTATCTTTTGCAGATTTTCCAAAAGTTGGCTTAGAAGAAGTTCACATAGATCATAGTGAGCATTTTCTTTTAGCATCTGATAGGTTGTATAAACTGCAGTTTCCAGTACTAAATTTTCCCTACTGGAGTGATAAATCTTGTAACCAATTATCATGGATGCAAATTTGACATCCAGATCAGTGATATCTTCAATTGTCATAGCTCTCTTGTCAAATTTTGATCTGGTTGCATCACTTACTGTCTGATTCTTGACAGAATTGAGAACAGGTATCCCATTGGATGAGTGTAGACTGGTTACTACCCTAATTGCATCTTTGGTGATTTTAAATGGTCTATTCAACTAGAAGAAATTGTCATGCACTCTGATCAATACATACCAGACCCATTCATCTTCTTCAAAACAGGGGAAATGAATGCACTGTGCAAAATGCTTCTCCCGAATGGCTTTATACTGAGGTTTGATTTCAAAAGAATCATCTATTAACTGCTTGTGATAGATATCCATTAACTTTGATTCCCCAAATTATTCAATGCTTGCATGAATGTAAACCCTAACATCTTCTACATGCAAAACCCCATGCAAATGCTTGAAAAGGCACCTAGGGGATCAACTTCTAGAGATTTATATGGATGCTTCTTAAATTTAGGGCAAGGTCTATCAGAGATCTTCACAACATTCGGAGTAGCCATTTCCAAAAAGATTTTATAGAGAGATATTCAGCAAAGAAAAATACCTTTTTCGTTTCTAGGGTTCACTGAAAGAGCCAGATTTGATTAGCTGGATGAAATGATTTCAATGGCTAATCTTTGAGAGTTGAGACAATTTGATGCAGAGCTCCTTTTTCTTTTCTTCTTGAGTGCAAATGTGCAAATGACAAACGAATGAACTCTTTTATTTCTGGGAAAGCCCTAATTTTCACCCTGCAATAAATGCGCAACCTAATTCATTCTAGTTTACCTTGTTTATCTTAATTGGAGACATAACTTTTTCGGTTCACTGAGATAGACTTTAGAGTTATTCTTGGAGAATAGTGATAATCTATCTTCCTTTCACTAATCATTTGTTCTATCCGCAGATCAAGATTCCATAGTTTGAATCATGTCGCGTTTAACTGTGAGAGACCTACTTCTCACCGGATGACTGAGGAACCGGATTAGTCCTCTACCTATTTAAAACTTCTTGCAGATCTTTCATATCTTACTCACAATTTACTTGGATGTTTCTCTAAGAGCCCTTTAATCCAAAATTTTCCTTGTGCCAATTCTGGCACCAATTGACTGGCTGGGGGATAATGTTTTTCTTTGAGACTCCCCCTGAGCCAGAGCTCACCTTTTAATTTCTGGAAGGAATATCAACACCAAAGTCTAGTGCAGATCCATCCCCTACATTCTCTGTACTTTTCTTCATCCATATCTTATTCATTTCACTTTGAACTTCATATGCATTCACTTTTTGTTTTCCCTTGTCTTGATTCTGATTATGATGTGCCAGACCTCTTTTTTCCTGATTCTTGCTTCTACAGAATTTGGCAATATGACCGAATCTATTGCAAATTTGGCAAACAACATTTCTTTGCATATTTGATTGATATCCTCTTGATCTACATTGATTAGCCATGTGACCCATTCTATTACATGCAAAGCATCTACCATTGAATGAATTGTTCATTTGCATATTTCTGCATTCATGAGATTTGTGGCCATACCTTTTGCAGTTGAAACATTGTCCGGAGAAGGATGTATTAGTCTGATTCATTCTCTTTCTGCACTGATTAGCCCTATGACTAAAGTTATTGCAGTTGTGGCAGTATCCATTAAAGGGTGGATATCTTTGAGCATTAGGCTGTCTTACCGGAGGTCTTCTAGGCCTGTTCCTTGGATTTTCTATTCCAAAATTCTTTTGACCGGATCTAGAGCTTTCTCCTTTCTCATATCCCAAACCACACTTGTCATCTACCCTCTTTTGGCTTTCAAGAAGAACTTCAAGTTGAGCAGAACTTATCTTGAATTTCTCTTTATATTCATTTGCTATTTGAAGATCCCTTTTAAGAGAGACAATTTGATCCTTAAGTTTTTCTTCATTATCTTTAGCATCTTCAAGATCAGATTCAAAATGTCTGATAATTCTATCCATCTTGTGGCAATCTTTTGATTTTTCCTTGAGAGAATGTCTTATATCATCTTCAGTTTTTCTTTTCTCTTCAATCTCTTAGGTAAACTTCATAGCTTCTGATTCCATTTCATATCTTACCATAATGATTTCTTTTGATAACTTTTCACATAACTTGGTTTTTTCCTTCAGATCTCCATTTGTATCATTGGCTTCACCTTGTCTTGCCAGTTGTTGAAGTAGCTCCTTTCTCTTTTTCATAGAGAGACTTAGTTTCTCTTTTAATTCATTTATGAAATCATCAGCCTGTTTGAGTCTTTCCTTCAATTCATTGATTTTAGAATTTGACTACTCAAGATCATCTAGGGTAGACTTAAGTTACTCCTTCATACCATACGCATCCATTTGAATTCCCAGGTCTTCCTCAAGCCGTTAGGCTCTGTTGAGAGGTACTTGGCTCTGATACCAATTGTTGATAACTGAGAGGGGGGGTGAATTAGTTATCTTAATTATTTCTTCTTTCTGAACTTTCTTAATAATTAATGCAGTATCAATTTAAATAAGCAAACATAACCATGAAATGGAAATACACATGAGACAATATTTTTGATGTGGAAACCCTGTTAAGGGAGAAAACCACGGGGTGATTAACCCAAGATTGTATTCTCTATTAGAAGAATAGAAATACAAAAATGGCACTTGCCAATTAGGGCTTACTGCCCGAGCACACTGCTCACAAGAGACTCACTGTCTACAAGTTGTAACAAGAATAATAAGGTACTTGAACTGATGTGAAGCATCCACACATGCTGGAGTTCAGTTCCAGTTATGCTCAATAAACTGATTTGCTACACTTCATTCTTCCTCTTCTTTTGTTCTGCTGTCCATTCACATACCAGACCTTCCTTACTACTTTTGCTTTGCTCTTCTCCTTTTGTTCGCACACCACACTATCCTACTCCAACTTGTCTTATCAAAATCCATCTGGTATATATATCCGCACAAAGAATTTCATCCTCTTTCTAGTTGGCATCTGGAATAGTCAATATTTCCCAACCTTTTTTCTGTCGGCTGAATCCTTGCTTCCCAAGTGATGCGGATCAAAATAAACTTATATAAGTTGTCTAATAAGTTTGCCAATCATTAATGATACCTTAGGAATTTTTATCATCATCAACATCTCATCCAGAATAACTTCTGATGCTCTACCTATCAGTTCTTTCTCTATCTATTCTACCAAACCAGACCCCAGTACTTAGAAGCTTATATCTCTCTACTCTTTCAACACCGAAGGCTCAAACCCTAGAATCTATTAATCAAGATACTCCTTTTGACTTTCCCAAGTCCACACTTTCTAAGGATACTTCCTCTAATAGATCCGGACCTGACTGTCAGACCTTCTGCATGCTCTGTTCTTGCTTATCAGACCTATAAGCTCTTCAATCTGACTTCCGATAGAGACACACCATATCCTGCAGATGTGTGGGATGATCTTTGTTTCCATCAATGACAACAATCATGAAGCACCAATGTGTCTCTTGCCAACAGATACAACACCTCTTATATGTAGATGCAACAACCATTTGGCGACTAGAATGTCTTCTTCTTAGAAAACTTTATGTACCTTGGTGATTGGAATTTAAACACCATCAAAATTAATTCTTCATCATTGTTCCCAAAACTAAGTGCATCTATCCTCCTATTTAATTATTGTATGTATTGTTCTTCTATTGATATCCTATTGGTGACTAGACATGTGACTCCACTTAACCTAGAGACCCGAGCTAACACATAACACCATGGGTATGTCATCAAAGGTGTAAGGTAGGACTCATGATAAGTTGTAACATGAAAGAACCATTTGATAAAGATGCATAACTCCTTCTTGAGGTTCTACAAGACCAAGGGAGTGTTCCCTAAGGTGTATCTCTTTAAAGATTTAATCTAGCAATGAATGATAAATTTGACTTTAAACTATAAACCATATTCAATGCACTTAAGACATATATTTGATTGTCACTAAGAACCAATGTCTTGTCTTATCTTGGACCAAGGATACAACACCTCTTAAAGGTGGATGCACCAAACATTTGGAGACTAGAATGTATTCTTCTTAACCTCTTAAGATTTGCAGTATATTATCTTGATGATAGAAACAATATAGATTTCACTATGAATGACCTTCATGAGGTTCACAGATACTTTCTAGTAACAAGGTAGTGAAATAATGTAATGCAATGGATCAATTACTACTATTAATACTCCTAAAGGTTGATTTTTTATGTTTTCTATAAATGAGGTGGAATGACAACATGTTGAAACAAATTGTAGATGGGCGTCTTTATAATGTATAAGTAACAAACATAGGATTCCATAACCAAAGAAGATTACTTAGTAAACCATAAAGTGAAACCCTATAAAAGATGGTAAAAAAGACTTTTCTTTGCAATCCTACACATAACATAGGCTCTACATGTAGAGATTGAAAATGGAAGATATTACAGGGAAATAACATGAACATATCATAATTATCCATCATATAACATAACATATTTTAAAAATTATTTAAAGTTTAGTGAAAAATTTATTGAATGAAATATTTTTGTAAATATAGAACAAGATTTGAATATTTAAAATTCAAAAATTACAAATTATAAATGTATGGAAAGTTAAAATTTGAATAAAATTATAGAATTCACCACATATATGTTTATACTAGTGAAACCTTATAAGCTGGTGTGACTTATATAAGAAAAATGTAGCAACTTTTGCTCTAGAAAATGATAAATTGAGATATATAATATTTTATTCTATCAGTGGCATTTAGGAAATAAAAAGAACCTTGATGAAAATAGATTTTCCTCTATTGCATTATTTTTCTTTTAGAGAAAAGGTGTAGGGACACCCATACTATATTAAAACATATGAGTTCAAATATATATATAATAACTAGGTAGGAACCAAAACATAAAAAAAATATACATTACTAGGGAGCAAACAGATCAACGTCGAAGCCTCTATTGCATTTTTATTGTACCCTTATACATATATATACCCTAATTAAAAAGTACATTGGCACCGGTTCGATCATGGTTTTAGTGATAAGATTCTTTGTCTCAATGCCAGAGACACTAAATCCATCTCTTTCCTTGTAGAGAAGTTGGAGACCATTTTACAAAGCATATGCATGATCTTTGCTAACTGTTGGAACATTATTAGGTTTTAAATATTCCCAATTTAATTCTCTGAGTCTTTCATCAATTAAAGAATTGAGATATTTCAATGCAACTTCCTCTGTGGATCCAGGATGGTCTTTCATATAACATGTTATACACGATACTACTTCTCCTCGAGCTACTTTAGCCTTCAAAAACAACATTATTATTTTTATAAGGTTTCAAACATAGTTACCCTTAAATATGATCAATTTCAATCATACAAATGAAGGAACACAATGTTGTGAAAGTTAAATTGTCCAAATTTGTAGCATACCTTGAAAGTCTTTGTGTCACCTCTTAATCTAAGAGTCAAGCATTAAAGCTCATTGAACCTTGATGGATAGTCAATTTCTTTTAGAATGTCATCAGAAAGAGGCACATCTAATGATAGTACAGGTTGCAAGGTCACAACGCGAGCCCCAGAACTTACTTTTCCATTCTCTAAATATTCCTCCAAAGATGGTGTATAACCCATAGCAAGCCACTCTGCTTCTTGGAAGTAAGCATCTATGTAAACTTCCCACTTTAAATTCAAAAAGAATTCCATGTTAATATTAATACTTTAATGTAACAAAATTAAAAAATATAAAGAAACCAAGCTCCCCAAAATGAATATTAAAACAAATATACATACAACTTTTAAAATGTTAAAGTTCAAATTCCTTCATTGTGCTAAGAAAAACTAAGTTATTAATTTCATTAACGAGAACCATATTAATTATAAATAGTAGAATATGTAATATATAGTTGAGGTAAATCTGGATATGTTGTTCAACATGTCAATGTTTCATTCTTATTAGTACTACAAGTAAAATCAGTATATTATTAAAGTGTATCTTACAAACTATAACAAGATAGAATATGCAGAGTAATTGTTCCACCTTGCACACTAGGTTTCCTATGGATGTAAGAGAAACAATAAATTAAAATATAGAAAAATGCTTGTTAACCAAATGCTAATTAAAACTCTTAAAATAAATGTGTACACATTGTTTTATTAAGAATTTAATAGTGAATTTGAAAGATTTTTGGACAAAGTGCATAGAGATTATGTTCAAAAAAATGTCAAGAATATTTTTTTTGGTTTGGTGGTAATATTGATGGTGGAATTTTAATGTTACATCTAGGAATTATATCTTGATCCTTATTTAAAAAGTCCTTATTCTTTTTTCCTCAATCTTTTGTAAGTTTCACAAGTGATATGGATATAATTCTTCATATTCAGTTGGGCTTGTAGAATAAATAGTGTATTAATCCATACCTGAGCCCAAGATTGCTAATCTTTTATGGTTTCTCATCTACCAAAAGATTTTTCTTGGTGAAAAAAAAATACAAATTGGTTTGTGTCATCATAATTACCTAGCTTACCAAATATAGGAGTCTCTCTAACACCTCTTTTCGAAAATACCTAGAAGTGCAGCTGCAATCTTTTTTCTACCTCTTATTTAGGATTACTTACACAGTGGATTTCTCTATTTGGAGATACAACACCATGGCATACTTACATTGCTTTAGAATTATAATTTCTTCAAAGCTTCTATTTTGTTTTAGCTCTTGAAGGATAGAAATTATGTCAGTTTTAATGTAAATGCACTAAATCTTGTTTTCTCAACAAGAAAGTTCATGTGCATATCTCTATTTATTTTTAGATGTAGTCACAAATAAAGAAGTTGGTGCTAAAATTCTTGCTCTCTCACAAGACCTACTCAATCAATTGGGAACTACTCTTTGATACTCATAGAAGATCACTAGGCTAATATAGGGAAATATATAGCTAATACTTTACAAAATAAAATGGAAAATTTTGATAATGTTAAATAATAAAAATAAAGGTAAGTTTAGTCACAATAAGATGAAAATAGGCCCTCTTACTCCATATATAACATAATTTAAAATGAGGTGTTGCCAATTTGTTATAATGAAAGAATAATTAATAAGTACAATATATGTTCTCATTATCAATAATAATTAGTAAGTCAAGAAAGGGTCAGAAAAGTATGGTCTTTAAACATACAAGGAAAAATATATCAATGGATCAATGGGAATGAGAAAACTAGGTTTTATATATAGGTTATATTGCAACCTATTTTCACTTTTTGAAGAGGTTCATATTTTTTAATGAATTATAAATTATATGTAAATAGTAATGAGGTTGGGTTTAAGATGAAAAAATCTAGTTAAATGAATACCTTAATTGAATAAAATCAATTATCTATCCACTCTATACAAATAGAAAATAGATTATATTTATTAAAAATTAATATTTATAAAATCGTATAGCTTTACGTGCATAGTCAAGTGTGTCTCTACCTTGAGTTTTCTCAGCCTCTCGAGCCATATCCCTCACACCCTCATCAAAGGCCTTGAATGCTACTTTCATAAATTCCGGTAGTCCTTCCATGGCTTCCAAATCCCACCTTTCATATAGAACAAGATAATCTATTACTATACTATCTACCCATATATAACAGAATGTTCATTGTCCCTTAGTGCATATAGAAATGTGTTTGAGAATGTACATAAGAAATATGGAAAATTAAACCCATTTATGTCTACCCACTATAAACCATGACACATTGAGTCAATGTGCTAGCTATTTATATGGACACTAAGATCCCCACATAAATAACTAATCTTTCTATCATGCCTATGGTTTAAGCTATTCCTTTGTGTCACCCCAATTTACCAATATAAGTTAAAAAAAAACCTCTTAATGGCTTGTGTGAAGCACTTGAGCTCGTCTAAAGTTCCATAAGTGTCATAAATATCATCCAAACAAGTGACAAATGTAGCCATCTTTGCAAACCCAATTCTAAAAGTAGAATATTTTGGCTCAATACACCCTCCAGCTGCCCAAAAGTAAAATTCCACATGGCGATGGTGAGCAAAGTCTAGTTTAGCTAGACCGGACTCTGTCCACCATCTAAAATGCACACAGATTTCTTAATAAACATGAGTAACTTTGAAATCTTCAAGTATAGATTATATTGTAAATAATTTAAAAGCTTCAAACAGAGAGAATATCTTCCATAACATGAATTACTCACCTTGAGAGAATTTGAAGTTCTAGTTGTTGCACTGATTGGATCATATTGAAGTCTAACTTTGCCAATTCTAAAACCTTTGAGTTGAAAATACTGTAACAATCTTGATATTACATTGTTAAATTATTTTAGAGATCTTCAAGTAGACTTAAAACATTCAAATTTATGTTCTATTAAGAGATCTAATTTTTTTAAAGTTTTTGCCTAAGGTTTTGAATTAGGAGGAGATGGGTATGTTACAAGGTATTGAAATTACTTGTTGATGGTCTTGGCATCTCCATATATGTCAATATAAGTCCTTGCTTCCAACTTAGGCACATTGGTGTGCCAACCATAGTCTAGATTGAATTCTATCTGTTACATCACATAAATTAGAATCCTGATTGATAAATGTATTCGGAGACTTAATAATAAAAAATATTAATGGGTATGGGTACCTCCTTTGAAAGACTAGTATTGTTAATCTTTGGTAGAGCTTGTTTTAAATATGTAGTAGAAAAGGCTTTGGCATCATCCAAAGCTTGCTCCCGGGAAATGCAATGAGTGAAGCCCGGAACAAATTTAGAATGCTTCTTATTTCCTACTCCTTTGATTGACTATTTGAGTGCAACAATTGCCCATATTTACAATTGAACTGTTACAACACACCTGCCATAATATCAAGTTAGAAGCAATCTGATGCTTTCATAATATAACCTAAAGTAAATCTAATATTAAGGTTTAGCACTTTTAGGGATAAGAAATTTCATTCTAAAAATAAATCTAGTTAAATATTTTTGACTCAATGATTGCAGAAATCACCTAGAGAGACGCCATATCTATGCAGGTGAAGAATTCGAAAACCCAAGGCTGTGGTGTTGAGATCTACACAAGGACTCTCTCTACCACATCCAATGCCTTTGTCATTCCAATATCTGCAATTCAAATAATTCTTAGACATGAGAACTGGACTAAGGATTACTATCTAAGGCTTATGTTGAATAGAAGGCTTATGAAGTGGTAGCTTCTGTCCAACATTTTGGCTCTAATATTATTCTTCTGGGCAAAGAGGATTTTTTTCTTTGTTATGGTGAAGCTTGTCTTCCACTCCAATTTATAGAACTTCCATCAGATTTTCAAAGGCTGATAGGAGGCTTGTTTGATCCTTATTTTTGTTCGTATATAGATATTTCTTTTTTTGATAGAGATAAAAAGTCTGATGGCACATTGCTTGAAAATGTGAAAGTGTATGCTTTAAATTAAATTAAAGTCTGATGGCACGCAACTTGAAATTTCCGCTAGCACAGTTTGTTCAGAGATTCCACCTCTGAAGATAATATAGAGGTTGATGGTGATATTTTAGTTCTATTTACACTTATCTTTATATTTTAGTTCTATTTACACTTATTTTTGTTCATATACAGAGGTTGATGGCCACATTTGAACCCCATGGAAAATCACAAAAAGATATTTGTTTTGGAGTATTGTTCTAAATTCCTACACCAATACCCTCTTCTCCACTCTACTTCTAATGATGAAATTTGGATACTCTTTCCAATTCTCATCTACTTTATTTAAATATCATCGACTTTAATGGTCAAACAATCAATAGCTAATTTACACTTCATCTATACCAAAGAGTGGTAATTATTTGTCCTATTTTTATTGGTCAAAATTGACGTTTGCTATTGAAGTGGATGATGTTTAAGAATAACCATTCCCATCTAGTTTGGGGCCCATTATGATAGAATGTCTTCATAGGATTGACAAGTGGTTATTTTAGTTCTATTTACAGTTATCTTAATACATTCATTTTGTATAAAGACACATTATTCGTATTCTTGCACGTGGGTTTGTTTTCTTCCCATAAAATGTTTTTCCTGGTTTTGTTTTCTTCACATACATAAAAAACTGTGGATTGAAAATATTAACACCTATTTATTAAGTCAATGTACCATACACATTGAAATGTAGTGTCTATATTAGAAAAAAAACATTTAATATATGACAATGACTGCCATGAGTTCTCTTCATGAACACTGAAGAAATATAGAGATTTAGAGTGGATGTCTTATCATTTGGTTTGTATCCATTAAGTAAATGTTCACAAAAAGTGTTTTTTTTTTCATTTAATAATAAATACACTTCACAAACATCAAGTTTTTATGGAAGTCCATCTCTTGCTCTAAAGCTCTCATCTTGGCATAGGTGGGGAGGGTGTTGGCAAAGGTTGTATAATTAGTGTTCCATGAGATTACATTTCTTTGAGACAACTTGTCAAATAGTTCACATGCCTTGTGTGTGCTTCCACATTTTGCATACATGTCTATTAGGGCACTTGCAACTATAACATTTGAAAATAAATTTCAATTATGTTTTGATGGATGTTGATACCTTGTTCTAAAGCTCCTATTTTGGCACAAGTTGGGAGGAACCTGTCAGATGTTATGGAGTTAGGCCTTATGTCTGTCAATTGCATTTGCTTAAAATTTTCCAAGGCCTTTTCACTAAACTCATTTTCACATATCCTACAATCATGCCAGTCCATGAGACCACATCTTTGTGATGCATTTTATCAAACAATTCACATGCCTTGTGTATGTTTCCACATTTTGCATACATGTCTACTAGGGCACTTGCAACAACAACATGGGATAAAATATTACTTTTGATTATGCTTTTATGAAAGTCCATCCCTTGTTTTAAAGCTCCCATTTCGACATAGGTGGGAGGATGTTGGCAAAAGTTGTGGAATTTGGCTTAATGCCTTCCAATTGCATTTTCTTAAAAGTTTCCAATGCATTTACAATAAACCCATTTTGTGAAAGGAAGCAAGGTATGCAGAAATAACTCCTACTCTAATCTAATGAGGAAAGTTAAACAAATTTTAATCTTTACTAGTTACAGGTTGTTAGATGCACATTAACAAAAAGGTAATAACACATCAAAAACAAGCTCACAGCACAAGATATACCTAGGGAAAACCCTTTCAGGTAAAAAGCCCCACACTCCTAAACCTACACAATATATTATCAAATCAAAAGATGATTACAACACTCTTGCAATGCAACCTCTTTCAGGAGTACACAATGTCGATTCTCATTCGCATCCCATGACCTTTCACATTCTCTAGCTGATTATTTATCAAGCCTCCTTAGTAGTTATCCAATGTTGGTTTTTTACATGTCAGCTAATAACAAACTAATTGACGGCGCCTTTATTAAATATAGGGTGTTTTTTGCTTCAGGAGCATTGCCCCCAGTAGCCCCTACTAGGGACATTGCCCCCAGACCCCTATCATGGGCTTTGCCCCTGGGTCCCCCTGGGGGGATAAGCCCCCTGGGCCCTGGATGAGGGGCTTCACCTCCCCTCCACTCCCCCGTTAATTATTTTGGGGGAAAACCATAGCTGATAAAGTCACCAAAATTTATCTTGCTACATGTACCCACAACCTTGCATAATGATCAGTCACAACATACTAACAACTTGTCACACCTATCATTTCAATTCTTACATGTCATAGAATCTGTCATAACTCATGACACATAACCACAAGGTTCTGACACATAGAAAAACTATGCCAAGTCAACATGGGATACCCACCTCCTCATATGAAAACAAAATTTACATAGAAAATTACAATAGTAGGCAAGAATAAATAAATACAACATTAGGAACTTGCAAAGGTTGAGACACCTTAATTCCCAACATTCTTCCACTTGTCAAACACCTTTCAAGAGCCAATAGAATGACAAGATTTAACTGCTAGGGGCTAAGAGGCCCATAGACTCTAAACACCATCTGAACTTCTCTGTGGTCACAGGTTTTATCAAGGCATCTGCAACATTTGTCAAAGTGTCAACTTTCTCCAAATTCACCTTCCCATCCTCTACCATGTCATGAACAAAATGGTACTAGACATCAATAATCTTCATCCACACGTGGAAAGTAGGATTCTTCACCAAACATATGGCACTCTGACTATCACAACAAATGGTAATCTTCCCTGCAACAAACCTGACATTAGAACACAATCTTTTAAACCAAATGGCTTCTTTATAAGCACGAGTTGCAGCCATTTACCCTGCTTCAGTAGTGGACAAAGCGACCACAGGTTTTCGCTTACTCATCCAACTAATAGCACCACCAAACATAATGAATACATAAAAGCACTGGTGAATCTCTTACTACCAATGTCACCTATCCAATTTGAATCAACAAATCCTCAAATACAAAGTGAATGCCAATCCCTTATAAGATAACCATCATAACATAAGGAATACATGGAAGCATCCCGCAAGTATCTAACACTCTCTTCACTACATCCTTATGTAGCCCATCCAGGATTAGCAATAAATTGACTAAAGACTCCCATTGCTTGGGCAATGTCTAGTCTTGTACAGACCATAGCATACATCAAGATATACCAGCTGCACTAGCATAAGGAACTCTGCTCACATCCTCCATATCAAAAGGAGACTTTAGACAATCTATAACAAATAACTTTGTCCACATCATAACATGAATAGTCAATGGTCTACAAGCTTCCATGTTGAATCTTTCCAACACGGTGTTCACATACTTACTCTGGCCTAACCACAGTTTTCTGTTAGCTCTATCTATTCTAATTTCCATTCCCACGATGTATCTGGTTGCCCCTAGATCTTTCATCTCAAACTGTACTGACAATTGGGACTTCAAATCAGAAATCAAATTCTTACCATTCCCAATGAACAACATATCATCAACATATAATGCAATAATGAGAATGCGATCATTATCCATCTTAAAGTGAACACAATGATCTGATTTTGATCTTAGAAATCCCAAACTCAACACAAAGCCATTAAATTTTTGGTACCACATCCTAGGAGATTGCTTCAAACCATACAATGACTTTTTCAACTTGCAAACTAGATTTTCTTTACCTTTTACCATGTAGTGCTCTAGCTTTGACATATAGATTTCTTCCTCCAAGTCACCATGAAGGAAAGTTGTCTTCACATCCATTTGTTCAACTTCTAAATCGTATGATACAACTAATAACAAGAATTTGATAGATGTTAGCTTTGTAATAGGAGATAAAACCTCACCATTATCTATTCCCTCAACCTGGGAATAAAACTTTGCAGCCAACCTTGCCTTAAACTTCTCAACACTACCATCTAAACAAAATTTCTTTTTGAACACCCATTTGCATCCAACAAGTTTACATCCGTCAGGAAAGGGCACTAGATTTCCAAAGTATTGTTTTTCTCCATGGAAGCCATCTCGTCTTCCATGGCCTCTTTCTAGAAATATGCATCACTCATACCCACAACCTTGCTTATGGTCCTAGGCTCATCAATGTTAGAAATCAAAGCAAAAATACATTTGAAATCATGCAATGAATAACCAAACCTACCAGGTTGTTGCCCTATCGGTGTGGACCTCCTCAAATATTGATGTTGAGGTTCTTCATCTTCTTCTAAAATTTCAAAGTTACTAGAGCTCTCCTCTTCATCAGGTCTAATAGATGTCTTCGGTTCAACTTTCTCAGGGGTGGAAGGAAGCTGAACCATGTGCATACTCTTTCTCTTCTTATTTCTTGTCATGCCCACATTTTCCATGTGGTCACAACACGCGTCACACGTGTCATAGCCACATCTAGCATGTGGTTATGACACGAACTAACAAAAAATTTTCTCACGCAACCCTAGAAACCCCCTCGCATGCATAAGCATGCTCAGTGGTGAACGCTCAAAGCGAAAATACTATAGTTGTCGGCGGGGTACAAGTACAATTGCATGCAACCAGATGCAAGCAGTCCAACCAGGGGGGTCTCCTTGATACAGTTAACGTCGCTACAAGGTTTATATTTTCGAGGTCCCTAACCCTATTTCTTAGTAGATTTCGACAGCATAACGCCTTATGGTGTAAGTGGGAATTTACTCAACACTACACCACTTATGGGGTTCCCTAATAGATTAACAACTTCCCACTACGCCTTGTTCGTACTAAACTAACTCATGATCTCCCTATGGGGATATTTTTTAGCAAAGCACATTTATCTGCCTTCTTTCCCGTTTCCTGAAATATACTCCTACTTCGAGCTTAGCATTCTCAACAAGACAGTTCGTTTGCCCTCTCTTCCGTTTCTCTGGATCTTAATTTTGATTGTATTTTTATCACGCTCACCTTAACTATTTCTCTGAAGTTTTCATTTGTTTATATTTCGGTCTCTCTCTTTTGGGTCTCTTCATTTTCTTTATGTTTATCCTGTCCTTTCTTCATATTCTACTTCAATTAGAGTTATCATTGTATCTATTTAACATTGTTCCTAACTTCCAGATTTTTAGATCACACAGGCTGGTTTACTACTTCGCTGGACTCGGTCTCCTATTTTTCTCCGATCTAGGATTCATCGTTATGTTTGTATTAATTAAATTTGTTCCTAAGCAAATTTAGCAGAAAGATCCATCAACTTTAGTTCTCTTATCCCATGAGGGAAATGCCGCGCATTTTCTCTTCTGTGTTTTCCAATGTTAGTTTTTCTTCTTCTTACTCTCTTGCAGGCTTTCTTCTTTTGACATTTACTAACTACAGTTGAGATTAAAATGGCCTCACATGGAATGTCTGTGATGGCTTCTTAAGTTTATTTCTAGTGACCTTTTTAAACAAGGTGGCACATAATTTTTCTCTTCATTTTCCTGGTTATTAAATTTCGTTGATAGTTAAACTTCCGAGAAACTCTTCTAGGACTATTAAAGTATATTTCTTTATGCTCTCTTTAAGTTAAAATTTTATTTTCTCTTGTCGTTGTAACGAGAATACAAATGGCCTCTCTGATAAACTTATCAATTAAATAATATATGTATGTATCGATATATATATATAAATATATAAGATATATATATATATATATAAATAAATATATATACAAGTATATTTCTCTTATCGTTATAATTACTGTTGTTATTATTACTATTATCTAATACTAATTCTATTATTACAATTGTATTTCTTTATTTTTAATAAAATAGATTTATATATATATATATATATAAATGCTATTATTACATTTGAAATTCTCTATTTTTAATAAAATATATATATATATATATAATCCATTGTCTATTATATAAGAGGCTCCCCTCTTTATAAAAACTAACCAAAGATATTATAACATAGTTTATTTGTTTGAATTGCTAAACATTTGGAACCCTAACTGAGAAATTCTCTTGTGTTTTGTATGACAGGTTGAAGTCATGGCGGCGGCCATGGAGGAGGGTCAACCTGAGAGAGGGGCGACAGAGGTGGGAGAGCCGCATAGAGTGTGAGGCGCGGTGGGATGGTGGCATTCGTGGTGGAGGTCCGCGCATAGAGCTGTGGCGGGGTCATGGTTTCGGCGGCGTGGCAGCCGCAGAGACAGTGGTGAAGGCACGAGGGCGCGGGCGTTTTGCGGCTGTGTGCTGGCCGTGGTGGAGGGCACTTCATGGTGGGGTGGTGGCTTGGCCATAGGGTTTCATGGGCCACGCGGTTGTAATGTTGGCAGCGGGGGTGTGGGGAGGGGGCGGAGCCCCCACCCACACCCCACTATGTGGGGTGTGGGTGGGGGCTCCGCCCCCTCCCCACACCCTCCTTTGTTAAAGGCTGGCGGTGGGGTTCAAACCCCACCGCCCTTGTATATATATTTTTTTGTCCTCTCTGTATTTTTTTAAAAAAAACACAGAGTCTACAATTATTCCATTTCCTGATATATGTATTTTCCCATTCAAATGTGTATATACCATTTTAATTAAATACAAACAAAGTAATTAAATTTCATTTTTATATAAACAATTTTCAAATTTAGTAAAACAATATATATATATATATATATATATATATATATATATATATATATATATATATATATATATATACTCAACTTCACCTTTTAATCACCATTTCACCTATTCAGTTTAGTAGAATTTTACAGTATTAGTTAACGGTAATAGACAAATGATTTTGGAGGTTAAATAATGTGTGAACTTTATAATAAATGGATTGATTTAAAATGAATGAATTAAATCTATAATGAATTGCAATTTCAATGCATCACCAAAACGTAACAATAATCAGTAATCAACATACAAGGATATTTAAAATTTATTTCTTTCCCGATCTCATTTAACTTCAAGTCAGTCATTTTCTTCTCATGCAAGAAGTAAGGTATAAACCACAATTTACCCTTCTAAAAATTCTTTTTATCTCAATTTCCATTTCAATAAAATAGTAAAGTTACATCTACAGATGTTTTACAAAAAAACTAATGTTTTCACTAATTTTTCCAATAATCATGAATTTGGTTTTTACAACTTGATAATATAATTGAAAGACCATACACAACAACAATACTATAGTTGAACTTTAACACCTTTGTCAAGATCAATATACAACTTCACTACTCAACAACAGATACTGCAAGTATACATAACTGTCAAAACTCATAACTAACAAACACCACTGAAGGGTAGAATTTCTCTTTTTTCTCCAAACAATAAATTATATAACTCTAGAGGAAGAGAATCCTTCCATAATGAACTTAACAGGATGTACTCAATAACCAAACTCTTCTTATAGCAAGGATGAAGTTCTTTCTCCTTAAATGCAGTGCTCCTCCAATTCCAACCACAAGCTTCAAAAGGAAACCTGCGTATCAAAGACAAACAAAGAAGAAAACACCACTCATATAGCTCTCCTCCCTTCCGTAGACCCGCAAGAGGGTCACCCCCGAGCTAGGGAGACCATACTCACACCTAGGTATCTCAAGCATTCCACTTCACAACAAGGAACAACAACAAACCCAAAGCACACAAACACCCGTGGGTAAATTACAACATGAAAACTCAACTACAGTGAGCTTCATAAGGGGCAGGAGAGTGGACACACTCGACTCTAGAGTGTCACCCTTTCAGTTATGATAACCAACACAACTCTCTTGGCCTCAAACCAAGTTTGATCACAAAATTTTTTTTAAGAAATCTGTATTTGACTCTCAAGTCAAAGAACCGGTCACAAATACAAGCCCTCAAGGCTTTCAACATCCCAAAAGAAGAAAAACAGGTATGCACCCGAGGAGGATCACTCCTCCCCTACCCCAAACTTGATGAGCATTTCTCCCAAGTGGGAGAAGCTCTGTCAACAACCCGACAACAGATCCCACAGAAACAAATCTAAAACACAAACAAATAAACACCTTTCACACAATTTCTTTTCATACAACATTCAGATATACGAAGAAAGGTAAAACCAAACCAACCTTACAAAGCCCTTCTGGAATGAAACTGTTGTAGAGCTCCACTGAGATCTCCTCCAACCTTAGCCACCAACTCCTTCTTCCTTTCCTCCCTCAAGCTAACTTTCCTATTCTAGCAATAAAATAAAACTCTCCAAAAAAAATCAACTAACTCCCTTCCCTTCCAAAAAATGGAATTCAAATAACCCAAAACCCTCCAGTTTAGAGGAATGGGGAGGTGACACTTGTCACCTCCTCACCCTTCCCAAAACGACTATTATGTCCCAAGGGATGAGTGTTGGCTTATGTCACTCACCCATCCCTAGAGTACTCCTTATCCCTCTCCTCATGTCATTTCTCTTACGCATGGGAGAAATAAAAGGAGTTAAAGGAGGAAAAGACAGGTGACCCATTCCTCTTCTCCCTTCCTTCAACATGGATGACCCCACAGCACATGGGGAATCTCACTAATGGTGAGGGTGACTTCAAGTCAATCCCTCTATAATGGATGGGTTTGTAGTCATCTCTTACCTTGGGGAATGAAGAGGGATGGGTTGGGTGTTGGTACAACCCATCATGTCCCCCCCATACCTCCAATTTTCGCCACTTAACTTCAGGGGGTAGTTAAGATGGCTTGATGGAGGTTACCCAAGGGTTACCCATGCCAAATGGGGCCCTAGACCCATGGGGTATAACCCAGGGTCAACTTTAACCCATTCTGGACAACCATGGTCAGGGTAAAGCACAAGAAAAGGCCTCCAAGATTTAAATAGAAGAAAAGAAATTCAAATTCAAACTTTTTACAACACAAATCATAAGTCAGTGTTACAAGAGGGTAGACCAACCCATTCGACCTTATGAAGACCACATTACGACACCATATCAAACACAGAGTGATCTTGGTTCCTTGTGGAACCAGATCGGCTTAACAGGGAATAACAATAACAAGGTGCGGAATGATCTCCGAAATCTGTGGTTTGATTAGTAAATTCCTGCACACTAAATTGCAAGATCAGTTTCACATATAATCATCATAGCCGAAGCAACTTAAAAACATGCATTATCATGACATAGCTCTAAATAGCATAAAAGAATCATATTACAATTTTCCATCATCACCTAATTAACTTTTTTTTTTTTTAAATATAAACTTATCCAAACATCACCCAATTAGTTTTTCCGTAAACAAAATAAAGTTTAATAGTTTGACAAATCTGGGAACTACTATCCCACACATATAAAAAGTATCAATAACAGTAATGTAAATAGTCACAAGAACAGAAGTAAAAAGGTGGTCCTCACATTTCTCTAGCTATAGAACAATAGAAGAAGGATTGAGCTCTATGAATATCACACTTCTGCTATACAGTCTCTCTCGGCCACTAGATCCCAAAGCTTGTACCCTTTCACATCGATGCCATAATCGATGAAGATACACTTTACAACCTTGTTCTCCAACTTAAACCTCTTCTCCTTAGGCACATGTGCATATGCCTCACAACCAAATACTCAAATGTGTCTCAATGAATGATTTTTACCATACCACACCTCCATAAGTCTCTTATCAACAAGTGCTGATGTAGGAGACCTGTTAACTAGGTAAAAAGTGATAGCAACAACTTTAGCCTAGAACTTTTGTTCAAGGCCAACTCCACATAGCATACTCCTTGCCCTCTCCATCAACATTCTATTCATCCTCTCTACAACTCCATTCTATTGAGGGGTATATAGAGTTGTCTTGTGCCTCTCAATCCCATGTTCTTTATAGAACTTGTTAAAATCTACTAAACAAAAATCACCACCATTATCAGTCCTCAAACACGTAATCTTTGTATCCTTCTGATTCTCTATAAGAGCTTTGAACTCTTTGAATCTACTACTGACTTCATATTTGCTTCTAAGGAAATACACCCATGTCCTTCTACTATAATCATCAATGAATGAAACAAAGTAAATAGATTTTGAAATTGAGGGAACATTAACTAAACCAAACACATTAGAATGAATCAAATGCAACACCTAAGAAGATTTGTGAGAACTAGAATAAAACTGAACACAGTTTTGTTTGTACCAATAAAACTGAACACGGTTTTCTTTGTACCATAGATGGAATGTTCACAAAATTCAAACTTAAGATTACAATCATTCATACCCTCAACGATGTTTTTATTTTTGAAGGTCCTCAAACCATTTTCACCAATGTGACCAAGCCTTTGGTGCCATAACATTGTCTTCTTAGCTGGAATTTTCATCTCCATAGAATGAGTACCCTTAGGTACCCAGAAAGCACAACCATCAAAAGTAGATTAAATAGTCCTCTTCGCTGTTGGTTCCAATGGTGAGGATGGAGACTTTAAAGTTTTCTTCTTTGAAACAAAGGCACTATTGCACTGAACCATGCATGCATGAAGCTGAAATAGAGTGCCAATCCAAACACCCTTAGCTAGCACCATAGCTCCTTTAGTCATCTTGCATCCTCCATTCAAGAAAACAACTTGCACACCCACATCATTCAAATTACTTACAAATAATAGGTTACGTGCCAAACTAGGGATATGCAAAACACCATTGATCCCCTTCACTCATCCATCAGGGAATCAAATCAAGACTCTTCCATGACCAACAATCTATTAGAAATGAAGGTGCAAACTACACAATGGAAATTTGATTCAAACATTATTATCCTCTAAACAATGTAGAATCAATGGAGATTACAACAGAAATTATAACCCATCACACAGAAATAACATGCACTAAGAACTGAACACATAACATAGTATGTAAAATGGAGAAAACCCTTTCGGCTAAAAAACTCCACCAAGAAAAGAGGCTCCAAGTTGTATTATCTTCAAATATGAGATTACAATACATGCACTTCCTCTATTTCTTTAGTCTTCAATCTAGCAGCGCCTACTACTCTCCAATCTAATAAAAACATAGTACAAATATCCTTATAAAAGGGGGTTGCCTTTTGGGGAAAGATAACTGACAAAATATCAACTGTCAGATCTGTGATCGAATGAAGAATGGTCCATATTCATAATGATAAAATATAAATAAAATGAGGTTTCGGGGGTACTGCCCCTAAACCTGCACTGAGGCACACGGCCCCTGGACCCCCCCACTAGGGGGTTGATCCTCTCAGACCCCTCAGAAGGGGGAAACCCACTATGACCCCTCGTCACAAATGAATGAGCATCGTGTATCGGTTATAAACATATGGTTGAAACAAGATCATTGTTGGTGAAACCTTTCATCCTTTATGGGTGATTTACAAACAATATTAGGAGTAATTAATTACATAGGATTTACAAGGTTGATGGTACCTTAATCCTAACACAATCTTTAGGTGAGAGTCATCACCCAAGTACACCTTCCCACCATCATATTCTTCATACTTTGAAAACCAACCTCGATGATACATCATGTGAAAACATGCACTAGAGTCAATAATCTATACATCCTCAGATGCATGTGTTTCCAAGGTAGTGACAAACACTTCTCCATCATCTTGAGAGGACTTGTCAGAATCTGAATCATAGTTCTTTTTCTTTGTCTTCTTCTCCTTGCACTCCTTGCGGAAGTGACTGGCTTTTCTGTAGTTCCAACATAGAGCCTTGGACTTCCAAAGAGACTTGGATCTCCCATGGGATTTGGATCTTCCTTTTTCTTCTTTCTTCTTATCCTTTTTTTTCCCATTCTCTTTAGATCTACCACGAACCGCAAGAGCTTCCTTAGTTGACTCAAAAGATTTTCTCCACATCTCTTCAAACAACAACAAAGAAACCACTTTATCCATCTTGAAGGTGGTAGTGGTACTCCCAATGGCCATAATAAGGTAGTCCCATGAATCTGGTAATGAACACAATAATGTCTTACATTGATCTTCCTCCTCCATCTTCACACCAAGAGAGGTCAATTAGGCAACAAGCTTATTAAAAATATTCAGGTGATCAACAAAAGATCCTCCATCTTCCATCCTCAAAGAATACCATTTCTTTTACAGGAATAACTTTTTCACCAGGGATTTAGCCTGATAAACATCTCCAAGTTTCCTCCAAAGATCTTTTGCAGTCATGTCTTCATGATATTCATGAGCACTGAATCAGCCAAACAGAGTATTATAAGACCCTTAGCCTTTTGATCCATCAGATCCCAATCTTCTTGTTTCATGCCCGATGGCATGGTTCCAGATAATAGGAGGCATAGATCTCTATCCATCAATAAACTTGTCCTTCATCTTGAGTTTCCATAACTCAAAGTTACCTTTATTAAACTTGTCTATCTCAAACCTCCTAGATGTACTCACCATCTCTTTCCTACAACAAATATTTTAAAATATTCTACACAAGCTCCCTCTCAAAATTAAGATCAGCTAAAAAAACCCTCTACCCAACAACTAGAACCAAAGGTGATCAGGCTCTGATACCGACTGAAAGGAAGCAAGGTATGCAAAAAATTCTTCCTACATTGATCTAATGAGGAAAGTTATGCAAATCTCAATCTTTACTAGTTATAGGTTATTAGATGCACATTAATAGAAAGGTAATAAAACATCAAAAACAAGTACAATGTTCACAATACAAGATATACGTGGGGAAAACCCTTACGAGTAAAAAACACCACTCCAAAACCTACACAATGTATTATGAAATCAAAAGATGATTATGCAAGCTCTTTCAGGAGTACACAATGTCAATTCTCATTTGCATCCCATGACCTTTCACATTCTCCAACCACTTATTTATCAACCCTCTTTGGTGGTTATCCAATGTTGTTTTTTCTATGTCAACCAATAACAAATTAACTGTTGATGCCTTTATTAAAGATAGGACATTTTTTTGCTTTGGGGTACTATCCCGAGGCCCCAACCAAGAGCGCTATCCCCAGCAATCCTCACTGGGGGCATACACTAGACCCCTACCATGGGCTTCGTTCCCAAGCCCTTGCCAGGGGATAAGCCCCCTGCACTCCCCGTTAATTATTTTTTGGGCAAACTACGGTTGAAAAAGTCACCAAAATTTACCTTGCTACATGTACCCGTAACCCTGCAACATCAACATACTAACAACTTGTCACACCTTTCATTTCAGCTCTTACATGTCGTAGAATATGTAATAACTCATGACACATGACCACAAGGTGCCAACACATGGTAAAACTATGCCAAGTCAACATGGGACACCTACCTCCTCATATGAGGACAAAATTTACATAAAAATTACAATAGTAGGCAAGAATAAATAAACACAACATTAGGAACTTACAAAGGTTAAGACACCTTAATTCCCAACATTTTGTGCATATTTTGCAGTCATTAAAGTCCATGATGGAATGAAAATATTTCAAGGAACATTGATGAATCTTTCTACACAAATAGTAGGCCATTACAGAAAATTAGGAACAATGCATACCTAATATCGACATGTCTGTGATTGCTTGTTGCTGAGTGATTGGGGTGAGAAAGTCTTTGATAAACATCTTCATTTGATTCAACTACATTTTCAACTCATATTTAGCCTGTCTATCTTTCTACATTCTCTCCTTCACTACATCCACCACTAAATCCAAGGAGTTTATTTATTCATTCGGCTCTACTTACCTAGATTTACTCTTGTAATATGATAATCTTTTGATAAGAGTTCCTTGTCGTCTTTGTTAGCTATAGAAGTTGTAATTTTTGCAATCCTTTCCCTTTGCTTATTGACTTTGATAGAAGATAAGGTCCTAGGCTTCTTCATTGACTTATTCTTATCCACCTCTACCATCATATCCTATAGGCTTAAAGGTTTAACAACTATTTGTTGCCTCTTTTACAGGTTCAAATTTAACCATGAGGGGACTGCAAGAGGTGCCAACTAATTTTGTAGTATTTGTCTATCTAGTTGCTACTCTGCATCACTGCCTTCTTTGTTTTCAATGTTCTCTTCTTCCTTAATATTCTCTTCCTCTCTAGTTTCCTCTTCCTCCTCAGTTTTCTCTTCCTCTTTAGTGGACTTTTTTATTTCAACATGTTTCTATTGTTGTTCAAGAGTTCTAATGAGTTCCTGTTGTTCTTCAACATTCAAGACATGCTCCTCCATTTGCTACTGTGCCTTGTCCACATCATCAGAAAAAAATGAGATGAGGTTTCTCCAAGGTGATCATCTTCTTTCAATACTTACTCTATTGTCTCAAGGATAGCCTCTTCTTGAGTTGAAGCCATATCCACATGATCACTTTGTGTGACTTGCTGCTGCTCTTGATGCTCTGTATCTTCTTCATCTACAATCTAGTTTCTTCCTCTTGATGCTTTACATCTTCCTGTTGAGCATCCTCTTCAATAACCTCCTCTTGACCTTTATCTTCTTGACTCTTATCTTCTTCTTCACCCTCAGAGATATCAATAGGGACATTTGTTGTAGGAAGTTAATTTGATTGTACTTCTCCTTTCATAGGGGAATTTGCTTCTGTTTGATCCTTCTCGCTCATGGTCTCAGTTCCCTTTCCCAGAGTTTGTCCTAAAGCTAGCCTTGGTGGAATTATTTGTGCTTGTGGAATAGCACCCAGTCCAGCAACAACTCATGCATCTACAAATTTCTTTGTAATAGATGCTTTTTTGAAAGCATCCCCTAACATGGATGCCAACTACTCAGGAGAAGAGGGATCAATTGATCCCCTCATTTTATTTGGTGGGGCTTTTGGACTCTTTTGATATATTTTGGGCTTAGAAACTGAAGGTGAACCTGTGTTTGAAGTCTTCTATCTTTTATATGTTTCTAGTTTTGATGAAGGGGTCTCTTACCTCCTCTTGCCTTTACATTTTGTTGGGGTTGGCTTGAAGTTCTATAGTTTGAGATTCAACCACTCATTGCTGTGTTGTAGGACCCCTGCACCGAGTTCTCTCAAAGAGATGTCTTCTTTCTAGGACCAATCTATTGGATCCAACCTATTAGTGTCTATGCTGTCCAACTGATATACTAGATCCAGAATGCCCCTGTCATCTTTAAATAATTCTTCAGGTATATCATTTCTCAAAGAAAATTCTCTTAACTAAAAAGTAGTGAGCCTTGTATATTTCTTCTTTCTCACTTCAAGATCATCTTTACAATTGGCCCAAAAGTCTTCAAGAGAGTGTTTGTCATCAAATCCAATTGTGGGAAATAATTGCTTAAGTCTACCAGCAGGGTCAAAATTCTCCCTTGCCTCATACAGTTTTAAATTTAAAGCATCAAGCTCCTCTGTTGTTGTCTTGGCAACTTGTATGGATAGGCACTTGTAAAAATCCAACTCAAATGGATACTTGACTCTAGATTTATGTTTCCCAAACAATTTAAGATGTACTTCACTTATTTTTCAAGAAAATTTAATCAAAATTAGCCTATCACTACAATGCCTAGGCAATAGAAAGGGTGCCCTCTTGAAACCTACAACCCTAATGTATGTAGATTTGGGAAATTGAATGAACCATTCTCACCATCCCCTTACTAGCTCAGTGGCCTTATCTAACATTCTCCATCCTATATCTCTTGTAAGCTGGAGGATTATTGCATATAAAAATGCATCATTAACCCTCTTAAAGTGTTTCTCAGCTTCTTTTATTTCCAAATGAGGGAAGAAATCCCAAACTTTATTCTATCTTGGACCTTCTCCTCTGACTCCCACTATGCTTTTAAACCAAGAAAATCACCAACTCTAGCTGCTAGGTACACAATGTAGGACGTCATGTAAAACTTTTTGGTGTTGGTGACTGACATTATTTGCTCATGAATGCAATCTGAGACCATTGCACCCCAGTCCAAGTGTATATCACCCTTAAGAATAATATAAATAAACTAAAACATCTAGGTCTCATAGTTCCTGGACTCTTCCTTACCACATGCCCTACTGAGGAGGGTTATCGAATCCGCAACCTCCCTTTAACATCTGATCTGGTAAGCTTTGTTGGGACCTTAGATATAGATTTATTCTCTGTAGCTAACCAATGTTTACCCAGATATTTCTTGTGGCCATCGACATCTGTGTCATATTGCTTTGTTGAATTTGTAATGGCTAAAAGGATAACCTAACCATATAGAGGAAGATCAAAAGCTTCTCTAACCATGGAGGTGTGATGTCTAATACTAGTTTTCCATTTGAATCCACACACCTCCTAATGTCTGGATCATAGTAATGAGAAATTTGAGAATCAACTCTGGGCATTGAACAACTTGGGGAAATCCTACCACATGAGCTAGGTCAGATGCAACTATCCTTCTAGAATGAGGTGTGACATCTAGTGAGAAGGTTTCTGAGTTAAGCTACACCAAATCAATGTGTCCGAGGTATGTTTCTGTGATGTTTGCTAGTTCACTTTTGAACTTAGACACTTTAGGGATACCTTGGAAAGTATAACTCATAGTGATAGGTGGTTCTCTCTTGGTAATTTATTTCTTCTTCTTCCCTTTCTCTATAGCCTCAATGGAAACACTCTCTTGGGTAACATCTTCTATAGATTTTTCAAAGTCCAAGATAGTTTCCTCACTTGCTTGAGTAGATGCTTCAAGTTATAGCATTTAATTGTACTTGGAAGAGGCATAGGAAGGAGTAAAAACAAAAGAAAATCTAAATCTACATAAAAATTTTATCATTTTGAGTGATTTGTCAATTTTTGGGTTTTCGAGCCCATTTTAGACTTTTGGACCAAGTCGAATTGTGCTCTCGGGGCCCGAAATCTTACTAGGAATCCATCAATTTTTTCTCGAGCCTTTGGTTAGTGGGAGGATGTTGGTTTTTTGGTCATTTCTACCTTTTATCTTTAGGGTTTGAAAATCCTCTCATGGCTTGAGATCTTAATCGGACTCTCTACGAGGAATTGTGAACTTAATAGTGGGGCGCAGGGCTCTGATAGGTTTTGGGACATTTGAGATTAGAGCCAAAAGTCCTTTCGGGACCTGACTTCTTGAAGGAACTTCCTTTTGGAAGGTTTTCTAAGCAAGTGGAGTCTGCGTGGGAAGCAAGACTCTGAATAGATTTTGGCTATCTTAATTCACAGTCAAAAGTGCAATTTGGACCTAGAATCCCACTCGGACCTTATTTTGCTTATCATCTAAGTCAAACACTCCTACGGGGCATGGAAGCATAGGTGAACATCGGTTCAATGGTTTCAAAAGTATAGGACCAAAAGTCCTGTCGAGACCTGAGGTTTCGACAGACTTTCTTTCACTAACTAATACTCCGGGAGGTGAGGACTCGGGGCAATTTAGGAGTTTGGGTTCTAAGGTGTTAGGGTCCTAAGATCCTTTTGGGACCTGAAGTCCCAAAAGGATATTTCATTTTGGATGAAATTTTCTAAGTCTTTTAATGTGGCGCAAGGAGCGGAGCCCCAAAAGAATTCAGAACTCTTGGTTCTACATCCTTAGAAACCTAAAATCCTTTCGAGGGACTTGAAGTCCCAAAGGGATTTCCTTACTTAACACTTTATGTAGACCTACGAGGGGTAGGATCATAAACAACTATAGGTCCCTTTATATTGAGGTCAAATATCCTTCCAGGTCTCGAGGTTCTGAAAGGATATGTTTAAATAATTTCACGAACTTATGACTATATTTTTTGAAAACTCAAAGCCCCAACCCTGGAGTCCATTTATTCAAACCTAAAATTGAAAGGAAAACCTAGCCAAGAAGGAAAAACATAGAAAAATGACAAAAACCCTAAGCTAAAACAACAACAGAACCTAAATTAAAACCTAAAGAATGAATTAAAACCTAAACTAAACATAAACAAAACAACAACATAATTCAAATGTTCAAACCAAACCAAACAAAGGAAAGATAAGAGAAAGATAAGGAATGAGAACAAACCCCCCTTATTGGGAATCAACGATGGTCGAGGGACATGAAGAACATGGGAAGAAAACAAGAACAATGACCTCCAACTTCTAAAATCTCTGGCTTAATCGACCCAAGATCTTCAAATATTTGCAGGTTTAGATGCAATAAGCTTTATGGAGCTCTAAGAGTTGAAAATCATGAAGGCACAAGCATAAAATGAGGATAAAACATCAAGTGAAGGATTAAATACCTTCGTATTTAATCCTTCATACCACAATAAATGTGGTAGGTCGGGGGTGGAAGCGCAGAGGGAAATGAAACTTTTGGACTAAAGTCCAAAAGTTTGAAAAGCTGATTGGGGCCCGAAATCCCAATCAGACATTCTAGAGAGAATCTAAAATCCATAAATGGACATAATGCCTGGGATCTCAAGAGTTAAAGGTGGGGTGTGTATGCAGGGTATAATAGGTAGAAGGTGTACAAACATCCTCCATTTTGTGAAGGTGGGTAGAGGCAGTTTTAAGGTGCATCTTTTAGGATCTCTATTGGGTAGAGGGTAGTTGTGGTTGTGGTTGTGTGTGTGTGAGTTTTGTTTCAGGTTGAAGAAACCTATAACTATAAAGGGCATATGCTCTAAAATAAATATATGTTATGTTTTGATGTCATGCTTGTAGGTGTGTGCAGGTTATTGAGGTGAAGTTGTAGATTGTGTGAGTTGCAGGTGGCTAAGATGTCAAATAGGAAGAGTATGAGGTTGGCCTTGGGAAGGGATTTAATAATTTCTTTACTTGTGGGAAGAGAGAGAAGATTAAGAGCTAAGCTTAACAATATGCGGAAGGCGCTAAAAGTTTTAAGAGAGATTAGAGTAGAGATTGAAAAGAGAAAATAAGAGAAGAATAAGGGTAAGGGTAAGTCTTATTATCTTCCTGATGATAATTCATTTGCAAGTAAATCCGTGTGTGTAGAAAAAGATGAGGGAGAAAGAGCAGAGTGCCATGTTGATGACACTGAAGAAGAAGATGAAAGTGCAGCAGCAGGAACATGTCTTGTGGAAGGCATGAAGTAGTTAGTGAAAGAGGAGAAGATACTATAGCAAAGAATAATGAAGAAGGAAAATTTTTAGAGACAAAGAAGAGTGAGGTTTCAATAGAGATTTATCCTTAGAAGGACATATTGGTAAAAACAGAGAATGAGGAAGGAGTTGCAACAGTAGTAGAGAAGGAAAAGATTACCAAGGTAATGGTTAATTTTTTTTATTTTTATAACAAAGAGGATGATAATGAGTTGTATGTAGATTAGGTGGTGAGGGTGGATGAGGAGGTGAATGCAGAAGAGAAGATGAATTTTTTTTTATGATCTTGTTAGTACAGGTGTAGGCAGGTGTTGTAGAGGATGGTGGTGGAGGCTGGATTATGGTGGGTTGAATCCCATGAGAGAAGGGAAGAGAGGAAATCACAATTGGAGGAGGAGGTTAGCTCATGGTGGATTAATTTCCATGAGAGGAAAGATGAGTGAAGAGCAGAGTTGGTGGAGAAGGATGAAATTGTCCCAACCAAATGCGGGAAGAGGAGAAAGAAGAATGTTTCTAAAACCTATTGTAGTGATGGAGTTTGTCGTAAGTTTTTTACAACTTGGAAGGGTAATTCAATCATCCAACTCTATTTTATGAGCCATTCTCACAAAATTCTTCTTACCTGGCATATCTAATGCAGGAGCATTTGGGTCCATAGGCAATCTTGCATCGACAAAAATATTTTTATTTTTAATTTTATTTTTGGTTTGATTTGGTTGTTTTAGTCATCTTTCTACATCAAGAAACTTCTAATTTGGTCAAATTTTCAAAAATGAAGATTTCACCTAAACGCAGTTTTAAAGCTTTGCAGGCAGTTTTGTGGAAATCATTATTTTTCAAAATCCATGAGGACTAGAGACAAATTCTTTTATAGGAATGTTTAAAATTGTATTTTATCAGATTTAGCAAGTTTTTGTGGCCATATTCTTCACTAGTTGAGAGAAGTTGATTTTCTTTGTTTTTACCTGATAAGTTACAAAAACAATTCATTCTAGAGATTTTTAAAAAGTTGGAGTAAAATGGTTTTACAGGGGTCTTGAGGAGGTTATTCTACTCAAATTGGCTAGATTTAATGCAAAAATAAGTACCTAGTCATAAATTATGTAAAAAGTCATTTTCTGTGCTTTTTGGGCATTTGATGAAAATCAAAGGCACTTGAAAATGTGAGAGAGTAGCCACCTAAGAGAAAAAACATGGATTTGTTGTTCTAGACAACAAATTTTCATTTCTAAAATAAGGTGAACTAATTAAAGGATATGTTTTTAAAAATTAACTTTTACAATGCCACTTTGGTAGTCTAGGCACCTATTTTTGGAGGAAGAATCTGTAGTTTTTAAATTGAAACAACCTCCTTTTATGAGGTATTAAAATTTAAGGTGGTACTCCATTTTTTTAATGTTATATTTATGAAGTAGCTAAATAGTGGAGATAGTGGCATGGAAAGGTAGAGGATGTTGATAACTGAGACATGGGTGAATTAGTTATCTTAATTATTTGACTTTCTTTTCTTCTTTTATAATTAGTGCAGTATCAAAACAAATAAGCATACATGAACATGAGAGCAGAGAAGAAATCAACACACATAACACAAGGGTTTTTACATGGAAACACCTATTAAGGGAAAAACCACGAGGTGACTGACCCAAGATTGTATTCTCTGTTAAAAGAATAGAAGTACAAAATGGCACTTGCCAATTAGGGCTCACTGCCTGAGCACACTACTCACAAGAGGCTCACTGCCTACAATATTCTATAGAAAGAAACCAAGTACTTTAAATAATGAGAAGCATCCACATATGCTGAGGTTCAGTTCCAGTTAGGCTCAATATACTGATCTACTGCACTTCATTCTTCCTCTGCTTTAGTGTTGTTGTTCTGTCACATACCGGACCTGTATTACTACGTCCACACTACTCTCTTCTTTTCTTCGCACAACATAACACACCACACACACATTCTCATCAAAATCCATCTGGTATATATACCCACACCAAAGATTTCAACATCTTTCTAGTCAGCATCAGGAATACTCAATATTTTCCCAAACTCTAGTCTGTCGGCTGAATCCCTGCTTACTAAGTGATGCGTATCAAAGAGATACTTATAGAAGTCATCAATCATGTCGGCCAATCATGAACGATCCCTCAAGAAACTTGATCACCATCAATTTATTATTCAGAATAAGGTCTGATGCTCTGTCGATCAGTTCTTCCTCAGTCTACTTTGCCAAACAGGAACGCAATACTTAGGTGCTCATATCTTTTCACTCTTTCATCACCGGAGGCTCAATCTCTAGAATGTATCAGTCATGATACTCCTCTTGACTTCCCAAGTCTGCACTTTACTGAGATACTTCCTCTGAGAGACCCGGACTTGATTGTTGGACCTTGTTGCATGCTCTGTTCTTGCTCACCGAACCAAAATACTCTTCAATCTGACTTCTAGTATAGACATACCATGTCCTATGGATGTGTGGGATGGACTTTGTTGCCATCAATGACAACACTCATGAAGCCACACAGTGTCTCTTGCCAACAATCTCCCCCTTTGGCATTGATAGCAACACTTAGTGAAAAATGACTAAGTGTTATAGCACACTCCCCCTTGGCTGATGCTCTGTTCTTATCTACACTTTTTCGGAGCTCCCCCTTAGCTAAATTCCTCATTTTTCACTACTCCTCACTCCCCATTTGACATCAATGGCAAAGGGTAGAATCTGCACACCAAAATTTGCAAAATTTAACCTATACATAGTCGCATAACTATATATACAAGTCATACTTACATATACATAAGTATATCCGCAAAAGTTGTATTCAACTGGACAAATTCTGTTGCCCAACTCTACTTCATCCTATCCAAGATTGAAATGTGACCACTTAGCAAAAATACAAAAGCTTCTGCCCTCTTTAAGTCTATCAGATCACTGGTCCGGGCTGTGGTCTGGGCATCAGTTAGGACCTCATGCATTTCCTCTAACTTGGGGATAATTATCCCTCTTAGTTCACTTAGCCTACTTATTCTTTTCTTCTTCTCCTTTTCAAGCCTCTTAATTTCATTTATAGTGGCAATGGTTTGACACTCTTGATTAAATATGGAAGAGGTGAGAGGATCAAAATTTTGAGATAAATTTGATAGTTTGCTCTCTCGTTCTTCCACCTTCTTGGCAATGTCTGCTGTCACGGTGGACCAAGATAGACAAAATTTGTATAAATGTCTGCCATCTTTAAGAACATTTTATAATCTCTTTATCCCAATATCCAAATTTCTCCTATCATTTGTTATTAGTCCCTGCACCTCAGAGAATCTCTTTCCCAAAAATTTTTTCCAAACTTTATCTTCCACTGACTTCTCCAAAGAATCAAATTGTGTGCTAATAGAATTAACAAGAGATTTCAAGTTACTGGATGAAGAGGCTGAAAGATCCTTCTGGAAGGATGGCATGATCTTCTCCAACACACCAGATGCAATCTCTATTAGCTCATAGTCTTCCATGTGAGACTTCAGAAGCTTTTATTTTGCCTTTGCTTGGGCAAAGGATGCTATCTTCATTGTCTAAACCGAGGAGAGGGAATCAAAATTGAATGGTCCTTGAAGTAGCTCTGGTTCATCTAATTCCATCATTTCTTTGGTCAAAAAATCTTTAACTATTTCTACAGTGTCTCTTGCTGGAGATAGAGTCTTCTTTCCTTCTGCAGATTCATAACTTTCACCAAGGGTTTTCTCTAATTGATCTTCTTCTCTTCCATTTATCTCTTCCTCTTGACTGATTCTCTCTTCTTTTCTTGTTTCTCCTTCAGTTCTGGAGTCTGTTGGGGGATCTGGAAGAGAGATATTTACTTCTTCATGAACTTCCTCTTCCAGAACAGAGGAATCCAGGTCCTGAGTCTTCTCCTCACCTATCTCCTTTGACTCTTCTACAATTTTCTCAGTAGAGTTTTCCTTTGATGCACTTAATCCTTCAACATCAAAAGGTTCATCACTTATCTCCTCTATAACAGGAATATTGAATCTTTTATATGCATTTCAGAGGATGTCTTCAGTTTCTTTTGCCACCTGATCAGTCTCTCTAAGCATAAGCTTGTTCATTCTAGCTTTGGTCCAGAATTCATCCTTGCAATCCTTGAAGATCATGTTCATTTGTTTAGAAGTGATGGAAGCATAAATCTGAATAGCTATATGTTCCCAGATCTCCATATCCTTTTCCTTAGCATTGTTCTTTCTCATTTCAAGTTCCTTCTCTAGGCTTTTAGGAATCAGAGATATAATTTCAATGAATGCTTTATTGTAGATGTTTAGAGATTTGATTGTTGCATCTTGTAAAATCTTCTGGTCAGCTTCACTATATTCATCATAAAATTCAGTCATTGGTTGCAGATTCCCATCCACAGTGACTGATTTAATGATATCATCAATGGAGAGTGTAGGCTTTTCAACAAATCCTTCTATTTCTTCTTCTTTGTTTTTGCTGGCAGATGATTCCATAGAAGTTTTCTTTTTCTTCATCATTTTCTTAACTTCCTCATCTATCTCTGTCTCTTCATCATCTTTTTGACTTGTATATGACCTTGTGGCCTTTTTCTTTGTTCTCTTCTCACCCTTTCCGGATGTCTTGGCTTCCGGTTTAGAGGCTTTTTGACTCTCAGAGGTGGCAGGTGCAGAACTCTTGGAGGATCTGGTCTGGGAGGGGACTTGCACCAGATCACTTTCTCTTTCTGCTTCTTGTTTTGATCTAGTCTGGGAGGGGACTTGCACCGGATCACTTTCTCTTTCTGCTTCTTGTTTTTCTTTCTCTGCTCTTTCTAGTTTTTCTTTATTTGCATCTACTGCTTCTTTAGAAATGCCAAATCTTTTGGTGACTTCCTCTACTTCTCTTCTCACTTTTCTTTTCATCTCTAGTTCTCTTAGCTCAACATGAATCTTCACACTTAACTCTTGGAAGGTTCCAAACCTTTCTGCCTCAGGGTCCTTGGGCTGTCTCAACAAATGTTGGATATGTAGCTCTAGGATTTTCTCACCAACCTCATACCCCGTTGGCATAATCCAAACTATCCTTGGTTCCACTGCCTCCATTAGGCATTGATTAGTGTCTACCATAAAGCACACTGTATCCTTGTATTTCTCAACCAATGATTGGGGGATTCTTTCTCTGGCCTACATCATACTTTGAAAGTTCTTGAAGTAGCCCCAGAGTACTGTATTTTGTGCCTTGGCATCGCTAAGCCCATGCATATAATCTCTGATTTGTATGGCTACCGGTCTGTCATTTTGCCATATCCAACCACTGGATCCAGGTAGCTCATTCATATAGTAAAAGAATAAACATAGAATCAAGCCACCATACTTAAATGAATTCTTCTTATCCTTCTTTATTTTTTGTAGATTCTCTAACAGTTGATTCAGGAGAAGCTCACAAAGATCATAGTCAGCATTTTTCCTTAGCATTTCATATGCAGTATATATGGCAGTTCCGGATATAGAATTCTCCCTGCTGGAGTGATATATCTTATAGCCAATTATCATAGAGGCAAACTTGATATCCGAGTTAGTGATATCTTCTATTGTCATTGCTCTTTTGTCAAATTTTGATCCAGTAGCCTCACTTACAGTTTGGTTTTTGACCAATTTGAGAGCAAGTAACCCACCAGATGAGTGCAATCCGGTTACCGCCCTAATGGCATCTTTTGTGATCTTAAACAGCCTCATCAACCACATGAAGTTGTCATGCATTCTACTCAAAACATACCAGACCCATTCATCTTCTGTAAAATAGGGGAAATGGATGCAATGTCCAAAATGGTTGTCCCGGATGGCCTTGTACTGAGGTTTGAGTTCAACTGATTAATCTATTAACTGCTTGTGATAGATATCCATCAACTTGGATTCCCTGAATTCCTCAATATTCATATGAATGTATACCCTAACATCTTCTACATGCAAAACCCCATGCGGAATGCTAGAGAAGGCACCTAAGGGATCAACTTCTAGAGATTTGTAAGGGTGTTTCTTGAACTTAGGGCGCGACCTATCAGTGATTTTGACAACATTCGGAGTAGCCATATTTTTAAAAGATTCAGAGAGAGATATTCAAGAGTGAAAATACCCTTTTTACTCCTCTTGGGTTCACAATATGAGCTAGATAAGATTGCTGGTTAAATCAACTTCTACAGTTGATCTTTGAGAGGTTTGAGGTAATCTTGTTGCAGAGCTCCTTGTTTCTTTTTCTCAAATGCAAATGTGTAAATGATGAACAAAAGAACCATTATATTTCTGCGTAAACCCTAATTTCACATTGCAATAAATGCACAACTTAAGTCATTCTGGTTGCCTTGTTCTCCTTGTTCTTGAGAGAGATCTTTCCGGATCACTAAGATACACTTAGAATGGTTCTTGGTGATGATTGACAATGTATCTCTATTTCTCCAATCATTCCATTTATCCGCAGATCAAGATATTTGAATTTTGAATCATACTGGATCTAACTATGAGACTCCTGCTTTTACTGGATGACTGTCAAACCTATCAGCAAGAAAAGTGCTATCGGCTACTTTAGATTCTACTTCGCTAATACACCAATGACTTTTGTCTTCGGTGAGACTCTACACTATCAGCAACCATCATTTTGTTAATTCCGATACACGATCACTTTCTCTCTTTGCTGTGACCCTTATCATCAGGAAACACTTAACAACTTAAGCCGATGCACCTATGGACTAGATGAATGCTATTGGCCAAACCTTAAGATATCTTGCCACTAGGCAATTTCTCCCAATGGATCTCCATTGGTATCAATTATCCCTTGTCACCCCGATGTAACTAAGTCAAATTAGCATTCGCCATCATAGTTTTGGCAAGACATGCAGATCTCACGTATTTTTTACCAAGGGTTATTTGGATGTTTCTCTGAAAACCCTTTAATCTGCAACCTTCCATGTGCAAATTTCAAGCACTAATTGACTGGCTGGGGGAAATTATTTTTCTTTTGTGACTCCCCCTGAGCTAGAGCTCATCTATATAGTTTCCAGAAGGAATATCAGCACCAGATTCTAGTGTGGATCCATCCTCAACATTTTATGTGCTTCTCTTCACCCAAATCTTGTTCATTTCCCTTTGAATTTCATCTGCATTCACTTTTCCTTTTCCTTTGTCTTGGTTTTGATTATGATGCACCGGACACTTTTTGTCCTAATTCTTACTACTGCAAAATTTGGCAATATGACCAGATTTATTACAATTGTAGCAAACAACATTTCTTTGCATATTTGACTGGTATCCTCTTGACCTACATTGATTAGCCATATGTCCCATTCTATTGCATACAAAGCATCTACAATTGATTGAATTGTTTATTTGCAGATTTCTACATTCATGAGATTTGTGACCATACCTTTTGTAGTTAAAACATTGTCTGGAGAAGGATGGGTTAGATTGATTCATTCTTCTTCTGCACTGATTTGCTTTATGACCGAAGCTATTGCAATTGTGGCAGTATCCATTGAAGGATGGATATCTTTGAGCATTTGGTTGCCTTACTGGAGGTCTTCTAGGCCTGTTCCTTGGATTTCCTGATTCAGAGTTCCTCTGATCGGATCTGGAGCTTTCACCTTTCTCATACCCCAAGCCTTGCTTGTCATCTACCCTCTTTTGGCTTTCAAGAAGAGCTTCATGTTGAGCAAAGCTTACCTTGAATTTCTCTTTGTATTCATTTGCTGTTTGAAGATCCCTTTTAAGAGTGTCTATCTGATTCTCAAGTTGTTCTTCATTATCTCTAGCTTCTTCAAGATCAGATTCCAGATGCCTGATTATTCTATCCATTTTGTCGCAGTCTTCTGACTTCTCCTTGAGAGATTGTTTGAGATTATCTTCAATTTTTCTCTTCTCTTCAATTTCTTGGGTGAACTTCATAACCCCTTATTCCATTTCATGTCTTACCATAATGACCTCTTTTGATAGCTTCTCACATAACTTGTTCTTCTCATTTAGATCTTCATTAGTATCATTGACTTCACTTTGACTTGCTAATTGTTGAAGTAGTCTGTTTCTCTTTTTCACAGAGATACTCAGTTTCTCCTTTAGTTCGTTTATGAAATCATCAGCTTGTTTGAGTCTTTCCCTCAAGTTGTTGACTTTAGAGTGAGATTGCTCGAGACCATCTAGGGCAGATTAAAATTTTTCCCTCATACCATACGTATCCATTGGAATTCCCAGATCTTCCTCAAGCTGTTAGGCTTTGTTTGGAGGAACCTAGCTCTGATAAGCATACATGAACATGAGACTAGAAAAGAAATCAACACACATAACACAAGGATTTTTACGTGGAAAACCCTGTTACGGGAAAAACCACGAGGTGACTAACCCAAGATTGTATTCTCTATTAAAAGAATAGAAGTACAAAATGGCATTTGCCAATTAGGGCTCACTGCTTGAGCACACTGCTCACAAGAGGCTCACTCCCTATAATAGTTTATAGAAAGAAACCAAGTACTTGAACTGATGAGAAGCATCCACATATGTTGAGGTTCAGTTCTAGTTAAGCTCAATATACTGATCTACTACACTTCATTCTTCCTCTGCTTTAGTGTTACTATTTTGTCACATACCGGACCTGTATTACTGCTTCCACACTCCTCTCTACTTTTCTTCACACAACATAACACACCACACACACATTCTCATCGAAATCCATCTGGTATATATATCCACACCAAGGATTTCAACATCTTTCTAGTCGGCATCCGGAATACTCAATATTTTCCCAAACTCTGGTCTGTCAGCTGAATCCTTGCTTACTAAGTGATGTGTAACAAAGAGATACTTATAGAAGTCATCAATCATGTCATAAAATCATGAATGGTCCCTCAAGAAACTTGATCACCATCAATTTCTTATCTGGAATAAGGTGTGATGCTCTGTCGGTCAGTTCTTCCGCAGTCTACTCTGCCAAACAAGAACCCAACACTTAGGTGCTCATATCTTTTCACTCTTTCATCACCGGATACTCAATCTCTGGAATGTATCAGTCATGATACTCCTCTTGACTTCCCCAAGTCCGTAATTTACTAAGATACTTCCTCTGAGGGATCCAGACCTGATTGTCAGACCTTGCTGCATGCTCTGTTCTTGCTCACCGGACCAAAATACTCTTCAATCTGACTTCTAGTATTGACATACCATGTCCTGCAGATGTGTGGGATGGACTTTGTTTCCATCAATGACAACACTCACGAAGCCACATAGTGTCTCTTGCAAACAGAGGAAGGTGTTGAAACTCATTTTAGCACCTTTTTTTCATCTATTTTATTTGATATTTTTTTATTTGGAGGAATAGTGAAGGGGAGCTGAGAAGAGGAAGTGGAAAAGGATAGAGAGCTACTAGAGGTGCAACAAAAGAAAGAAGGGAGAGATGAAATTAAAATTCTGAAATACAGTGTTTCTTGTAGATTGCAAGGATGAGGCCATGAAGGCCATAATGTCACATGTTTTGTTGTAGATTTTTTGTAATTCTTTAGTTGTGAATTAATTAAATCAATGAGAGTTTGCATTCCATTTTTATTTTACCTCCAATTTGTAATGTGTTGTGTAATAGCCACTTGGTTTTATGGTTTGATAAAACCCTTGATCCTTGATCTACATCACAAATCTATAAATCCAAGTGGTGCAGAGGCACCTACCTAACAGCTGGCCTTCATGAGGCAGTTAGTAGTTATAGGTCTTGTTTATGATTCCAAGAAGGTCTGTTAAGACCAATTGCATGTAATAAGGTCATGCTGATCATGATAAGATCATGCTGACCAGGCTTTTGCTATTTTGAGTTAGTTGGTTATAACAGCTGTCATGATGTATGATCGGTTGGATCTCCCAGCCACCTGGAGAGTTCCCAGCCGCTTGGAGTCGGGTCAGTAGTACTCGTAGGATAATCTATTTAAGCATGAGATCGGTTGATTGTAGATCATCGATCGGCAGTATAGTATTGCATTAAGCAGAGGAGTTCATTTGTGCTGTGTGAGAAGTAGTATATTGTATTGCATCTTTGAAATCAATAAAGATCCTGTTTCGTTTTCTATTTGATCTCCTTTGTATAATCGATCTACTGGTTTGGGTGGTTTCATGGATTCACTGATCCATTCCACCGGTTGACTCATCTGATCGGTGGAATGGTAATGTACAGTAGGTTAGGTTGTAGTTTGTTTTCTGTTTGCATGCAGGTGTGCAGGATCACAGTCGACAGATGTTGAAGACCCTAGCATGGGTATGTGCTAGGTCAAGTTGAGAAGTTTGAGTTGGAAGATCACCCTGAGGTTGGATCGGGTCATCCCTGGAGGATCGGCGAAGTGAAATTTCGCTAAGTGAAGAAGTTCGCTAAAACGGCATCATCAGGATATTTCTGCAAATATCCTGCAGACAGTTCGGATATCGTCATCCGGATAAGTGAAGGAGAGCATGACGCTTTCGAGTGCATGAAGTGCAAGTGCGTCGGGGTGATCATCATCTGGAGGAGCCGAGGAGGAGCGTATCGGCATCAGGATCATCTATCAGGAGTGCCAATCATCCACGTATCGCGAGTAGATGCGAGAGTGAAAGTTTGTTTTTTTTGACTAAGTGTTGAAGAGGTCATCAGGATATTGGGTGATGTCATCGTCATCAGGATATGACGTCATCGTCATCAGGATATTGAGATATCCCTCTACGCGAGTTTATCCTGCCGTTGTTAAGTGCTTGGGTATCGGCAGAAGGCTGTATTAACATCATCAGGAGGTTTCGAGAGGACCGGATAAAGTAGATCATGATGTTGTTGCTTGTGTCGTCGGCTAGAGGAGCATCGAAGGGAAGGTGCTGAAGTGGTCGTCATCAGGATCTTTGGGGCAACCGGATATCAGTTATCCTGCTGACGAAGGAAGTGTTGCATATCATGATGCCGATGGAGTTCGGCGCCCGATGAACAGTGCAACAGGAGGATGTTTGCGCCCGTTGAACATCATGATGATGATGATAGGCGGAAAACGGAGGAAGTGAATAGTAGTCGGCAGGAGGATAAGTGTGATCATCCGAAATATGATGATGCTGTTGGTGGTTTTAGGAAATATGATGATGCTGACAGAGTAAAGCGGAATATGATGATGATGGCGAAGATGATGATGATGATGAGGATGGGCTGCAGACATCCATGCTATATGCGAATGTTATAGTGTGGATGCCTCTGCATCACCAAGCCTCCTCTCTCATCCAAGGCATCAATAAGAAATATTTGTAGGTACATGCTATCATACTAACCTGAGTCTATTAGAGAAACTCAACAAAGCAAATCATCATCAAGAACTTCATCAAAAGGAGCCATCATTCATATCAAGGAAATATATGAGCTTTTATTTAGTCTTGCATTTGTTCTAGTTTCCTTTCCTTTCATGCTCTAATCCAAGGTAGAGGTAGTCTAGTAGCTTAGGTTGCATTTCTAGATTAAATTTTTCCCCCTCTATAATATCCAATTCCAAGCCACTTGGGCCCATGGATATAACAAAAAGAGGTGCTTGAGGGCTTACAAATATCCACAGAAACAACAAAGGGGATTGGAAACACCTAGATGGATAAGGCTAGATCTAATGTGAAGACCCTGATATAAGAGGCACCATGAAAAGTGACCTAATTTGGGCTCAAAAATGGTTAGCCAAACAATTTAAAATTTGTAGTACAATTGAGTGGTAGTGGACTAAAGGTTTCTCTTGATATTAAGTTTCTAAACCATGGGAAGGTGGGCAGAAAGGGAAGAATATACCTAGAAGGTCTTGTAGTTCCTAAAGGGAGTGTCCATATACCACTCCCAATCATTCTACCAAGGTACAATGCATTGAATCCAAATATGATGCACCGTTTATAGAAAAATAGACTCCATAATGATTTGAAATGACCCAATATCTTTGTTCCAAGCCTATATCTAGCTTGAAACTTTGGTCAAGATAGCCAATTCTTAGTGGCTCTTAAAGAGAGGTATGAAATGAAGCAAATCCCATTCTTAAAGAGCTTTAGCACATGGACCTAGGGAACTTTGGAAAGAGGTCAACCCTTGCAAGTAATCATATGAGACCACCAAAATGATTGTTCGTTGAAAGAAATCTCATAACTAAAATGCTTCCCTTTCCAAATAAGCCAAAATTTAATAGCTTCCCAAGCCTTCTATTTATACTTTTGGCAATAAAAGTGCCTTAAATTTTCATTGGCTCCTTAAGGATACGAATGGAGTGAAGACCTAGACCTTGCCATGCCTATCAACTACTAATTAAACATAGACATGCATGATGTTTAAATCTAATGATTATAGATTACATTAGAAGGTCCTTAATTCTAGGGTTTGAGATCAAGTAATTTTTTTTAATAGTTGTGTTGTTTTCATTTTCTTCTATCTATTGAGCTCTACTTTCCTCTTTAATGGATCCTAGTAGAGGGTGGGAATTCCACCTCTTTAGATCTAGTTCTAGATCATATGTTTGTGAAAAATAAATTGATGTAGCAATAGTAGTAATTGGTAGGAATGAATTGGAATCTGCTACATTCATGTTGACTCTAGAAGAATCCCCCATTATTAATATTAATCATGATTAGTTCAAGAAAACTATTTCAACATTCCAAGGTCATAGCTTGATTTGTAGTTCCCTTGATCCTCAAGTCTCTTTGGAGGAATCAGTTCTTTGGGCAAGGAAGAATCAAAAGTCTCAAGGAGTATATTAAATCCAATCTTGTGCTAAAGGGAATTTCATAGCTAGTTTTGTAAATGAATCAAATAGAGATGGATCATTTGAAGAAGGTTTATATTTCTTTTGAAATGCTACCCTTCTCATGAAGCATTGGCATGTGGGTTTTAAATATTCAAAAGAAATCCCTATGACTACCTATTTCAATTTTGATGTATGCTCTTCCTCAAGTGTTATAGTCTCCCTATGTCTTTGAGATAATTTCTATTTACTTTTATACAACCATTGATATTTAAAAAGCACTCCATAGGTATGATAAATTTGTTTATGCTAAAATATGTGTGGAAGTGGATCATGTCTCTTCTTCTATTCCTAAGAGTATCACTATGTGTGCTAGAGATTCTTAATGGTCTTAGGCTTTAGATTATGAAAGTTTTCCTTTTATATGTAGATGATGGCATTAATATGGTTTTTTTATTCTAGGAATACACTAGCTTTCAAAAAAATACAAAAATGAGAAAAAGAAAGTTGGGAAAAAATAGGCACAGAGGGTTTCACATTTCGAAATGAAAAACAAACTTTCAACATTAGAAATTTTATTTCTCTAAACATTGAGGATAATGTGGGTTTACCTTCTAACTCTAGGAAGGAGGAAAATCATAAATAAGATTTACATTAGAATGAAGGGACAAGCAATAATGAAATGCTCAATGATTTTGAATTCAAAGTTGATCTGGAACAACTTTTGGTTGAGAAAGAATCTATATATTTTTGGAAGCTAGAGATGCAAGGGAAATAAAAAAATACCTCTTAGATTAACTTTCCCATGCAAAAATTCAATTAAATAATAAGGCCCCTGAAGATTATTTGGACAGTTGTATCTTAGAGCAAGAAAGTGTAGAAAAACTAACTCCAAATAGATGACTAGTAAAGAGGGAGGGAGATTTTGGGGACAACAAGGTGGGGAGACCTAGTGGGTATATTGCATTACAAAATACAACTATGGAAAAGGTTACAATTGGAAGTCAATGCCAATTAGAGTTTGTGTTTGTTGGAACCAATAAAACCAACATTGATCAATAACAGTGCTCTCTTTGAACATAAGGAGATTAAACTCCACATCCAAATTTTTTTTACTTTAGAGTGTCTCAGAGAAATACAACTCATAGATTATTATGCTACAAGAACTAAATCTATGAATATGGATAATTTTAAACCTTTCTCTAGGTCCTCTAAGAAATGGTTTGTTTTAATCACATAGGTAGTGGGCTTGCTACAATCAAGAATAATGTGGATTTTTTATTACTGAAATCCTTTCTTCTAATTCATGGATGATTCTTCAAGTTAGTTGTGTGTACTCTATGTAAAATTTATCTCTTGTTAATGTTTATGGCCCTCAATCTTTTAAAGAAAATTAACAATATTGGGTTTAAATCTTATCTGTAATGAGAGTTAACTTTGGAGAAAGATGGCTTGTGGCTAGAGATTTTAATTCTAGACTTGATTATTGTAAGAAGAAAAGGGTGCTAAAATAAAGGAGATAACCAAAATTTCACTTCTTTCTTAAGAGATTTTTATTTTTGGGATGTTAAACCTTAGAATGACTGGTTTGCTTTCTTTAATAGGACAAAGGGATAGGATAATATTTTGGCTAGATTAAATAGGTTTTTCCCTCTACCTCATAGCTACAAATAGATATTATTTTAATTATGAGGTTCTAATGGAAATGGGTTTTTACCATTGGCCTATTTTCTTAACCTTGTTGATGATAGTTTTCCAAGAAAGATTCCCTTTAGGTTTGAGAAAGGTGGTTATCACATAAGGACATAAATGAAGTCAACTAAACTTTCTTGAATGGTCTTCATTCCATTTTTGGTACTGCAATGTACATTTTACCCAAGAAGTTAAATTTCTTAAAGATTCTTCTTGAGTATTGGAATAAATATGTTTTTAAAAATCTTTTTCATTGTAAAAAAATAACATAGAAAATAGAATGGTTGAAATTTAAACATAAAAACACATTGGTTTTGGCCACTAAAGCATTCAAAGATGAGGAAAAAGAGGTGGCTTCTTATCTTGATGAGACTTATAGATGTGAAGAAATATTTTGGAAACAAAAATCTATACTAAAATGGATTAATGATGAGGGTCATAATACAGAGTTTTCTCATATTTCCTATAAAAGGAGAAGACACAAGAACTTTATATCTAATTTGGAATTAGATGGAGGTCTAATAAGGGATCATTAGTCTCTATTTGGCATAATATATGTAAATTGGAGATAAATTGGATAGGGAAGAAAAGAAATCTCTTTTCCTTAATTCTATTCCTTCCAAGATTGGCCTAGAGGAAAATAAAATCTTGTTGATGAGGATATCCTTAGACAAAGTTAGATGTACTCTTTTTTGCATGGATGGAGATCATGCTTTTGGGCCTCATAGATTTCCTTCTTATTCCTTTCAACATTTTTGGGATATCATTGTTCAACATATTTTGGAAATGGTGCAAAAAGCCATGAACTAAAGATAGATTCTAAAGGCAATGAACTAAAGTTTTCTTTCTCTTATTCCAAAATAGAAGGATTCTCTAAAAGCTAAAGATTTCAGGCCTACATCACTTTACAATACCATTTATAAGGTCATTTCTAAGATTATTGCTAATAGACTCAAATCTCTCCTTGTTTAATTTTTTAAGGGCAAGGGAGATTCATTAAAGGCCAATAGATAATAAATGGTATTATCTTAGTTCATGAAACGATACACTTTTACATTGTTTGTAATAAAAAAGGCATGCTCATGAAATAGGACATTGTAAAAGCTTATGACCATGTTAGTTGGAGATTCCTCAATAGAATTATGCAAAAATATGGTTTTGTTAATGACTAGGTGGAATGGATTATTGGGTCTTATTCTTTTGCCCTATCTCTTATTCTTGTTAGTGGATTTGCAAAAGATTTTTTCTCTTCCTTTTACAATATTAAGCAAGAGAATCCCTTACCTCCCAACTTTTTAATCCTTATGGCTTAATCTCTAGGAAAATTTATAAGTTCTCTTAAAATAAAGGGTTCCTTACATGGACTTAAAGCTTCATTCATAGAGAATAACTCGTCAACAATTTGTGGATGACAATACGGTTTTTCCTTCCCCTCTTATATTTGAAATAAAGATAATTAGAGACTTTTTATCATGTTATGAACACGCTTCTGGTCAGCTTGTGAATAGAATAAAATATTCAATTTTCATTCTTGATGTTGGGGATATGGAGCAAGATTTTCTTTGTAGATGTCTTTGCTTTAGAAAAGGCTCTTTTACTAATTTCTAACTTGGTTTCTTTCTTTTCTATGGAAGGAACAAGAAATTTCTATAGATCTTATTTTGGACAGTTTTATAAAATTGTTGGCTAAATGGAAAGTTGGATGACTTTCATCAACTGGAATGTTGGTTCTGCTCAAACATATCTTTCAAGCTATTCCTTTCTATTTATTTTCAGTTTTTTAAGCTCCTGAAAGTATCATTGGAAAAGTCAATTTAGTAATGAGGGACTTTCTCTAAAAAGGTTCAAGGAATCATTTTTAATTTCCCATGTTAGTTAGGAATGACATTTGTATAAGTAGAGATAAAGGGGGCGTAGGGATTAAAGATGCTTAGATTTTTAATGAAGCCTTATCAGATAAGTGAGTTTGGAGAATCATTTCTTCTATTAACAAGATTGAATTCATATTCTAAAAATAAAATATCTCAATGGTGCACTCCCTTTGACCAATTTGAAGATCATTCATTGACCAACACTACTTTGGGAAATTCCCTTTATTTCAAGTCTCTTTATATATCTTATGACTCACTAGGAATCCAAAGTTAAAGATTATTGGGAAGAATATGCTAAGAGCTATGGTATATCTAGATCCTTGAAACCTTTACCTACTATCTGTGAGGTTGATGAAAGAGATCGTCTTAATCTATCTATGTTATTGAAAATTTTTAAGCCTACTTGAAACCTCAAGAGAGTTAATCTGGGTTGTAATCTTAAAGGTGATTGCAGATACATAGTCAAGGATGGATATGAAAAACTAATGATATCAAAGCTTACTCTAAAAGATTTTAATGATCTCAAGTAGCCTATTAATGCGGGGTATTTCCCAAACCCCTAGCATTCCATGAAAGAACAATCATTTTTGAGGAATAAAGAAATGAGAATCTAAACTGCAAATAACCGTAGATTCCACCAATATTTCTCTTATTATCTTTACTTTATCCTGATTTCTTCCCACTTGAATACAACATTTGGATTTAGTAATCCCATGAAAAGAATTTTAGTTAGCCCATGAAACATTTGGAGATTTTTTTGTTTTCTTAATAGAGATAAAAATAGGAAGTCTGAAGGCACGTTGGTTGATATTCAATGGATGGGATGAAAGCCCTGACACAGCTTCTTGAAATTTCCCAGCACGGTTTGTTCAGAGATTCTGCCATTTGATGAAAGCGACTATAAAGGATTTCTAAAAAACTAAACTTATTATTCGTAGTCTTTGTGTGTGCATTTGTTTTCTTCCCATAAAATTCTTTTCCTGGTTTTGTTTTTTTCACATACATCAGAAAAATGTGCATGTGTCTCCCTACTTTGAAACTGTTAAAACCTATTTATTAAGACAATGTACCATATTGAAATGTATATTGGCATTTAATATATATGTGACATAAGGACTGCTATGGATTCCCTTCAAGATCACAAAACAAATACAAAAATTTTATCTTATCAGTTGGTTTATATCTTTGAGTAAATGTTTATGTAAAGTGTTTGACACCAACTAAAGATTCTTCCATTTAATAATAAATACACTTCACAAATATCAAATTTTATGGAGGTTTATTTCTTGTTCTAAAGCTCTTGTTTTGACATAGGTGTGGAGGATGTTGGAAAGGGTTGCTAGAATGAGTGTTCCATGAAATTACATTTCATTGAGACAACTTGTCAAATAGTTCACATGACTTGTGTGTGCTTCCACATTTTGCGTAGATGTCTATCAAGGCACATGCAACTATAACATTTGACAAAAATCAACTTTCAATTATGTTTTGATGGATGTTGATAACATGTTCTTAATCTCCCATTTTGTCACAAGTTGGGAGGATGTTGGCAAAGGTTATTGGAGTTAGGCCTTACACTTGTTAATTGTATTTGCTTAATAGTTTCCAAGGTTTTTTCTCTAAACTCATTTTTGCATATCCTACAATCATCCCAGTCCATGAGAACACATCTTGAGATATGTTTTGTCAAACAACTCACATGCCTTCTGTATGCTTCCACATTTCGCATACATGTATACTAGGGCACTTGCAACCACAACATGCGATACAAATTTACTTTTGATTATGCTTTTATGGAAGTCCTTCCCTTGTTCTAAAGCTCTCATTTTGGTATACGTGGGAGTATGTTGGCAAAAGTTGTGAAATTTGGCTTAATGTCTTCCAATTGCATTTGTTTAAAAGTTTCCAATGCATTTATGATAAACCCATTTTGTGCATATCTTGCAATCATTATAGTCTGTGAAGGGATGAAAACATTTGGAGGAACATTTAAGAATCTTCTTACACGAACAACTAAGCCATTAGGGAAATTGGGAAAAATACTTGCGTAATATCCGCTATACTCTTAGCATTTTTGTATCAATACCCTAGAGACTATTAATGCTCTTTATGTTATATTGTTTATGCCTCATCAATTACATTGTTTATGCCTCATTAGTTACATTAATTATGCATAGTCTTTCTTTTAGGCATTAAATGAGTATAGTATGTTGCATTACTGACTTTTGGAGTTTTTTTAGAAGTAGCTAAAAGGCTATTAAAATGGAGAAGAACTTGTTTAAAATATGATAACCAAATATGACTAAAATAACAATAATTCACATAGAGAATGGTGTATCAGCCAAATAAAATAACTGTGACAGAAGGATAAAAAATCAAAAGAATATTGGTTCAATTATTCAATTGATTTTAATGGTAGAGACTAACCACAAAGTATAGTTGTTATCAACTAGGATTGCACCCATGATGCAAAGCTAGAAAGCTTAGCAATCTTGTGTAACATGGGAATACCTTCAGGTTGTGGGTATCTTACGATGAAGGTAAACCTCTAGATTATGGGTTGGTTCCCCTCTAATTTTCTGATAAATTAATGATGTTGTAGGCAAAGGGTTGGAAGGTTTTCTAATGGATGTACTAAAACTGGATTTAAATAGGTGGTGATGCACCTAAATGATAGAAACATGCAGCCTTGATTCACAACTACCTTCAAAATATCTATCCACACAAATCAATTTGACAATATGACCACAAAAATAATTCAAAAGGAATGCTTGAATAAACTATCTCTTGGAGGAAAACTAGGTTTTCACAACATGGAAGAAATGATAATTCAAAGGCACAACCTAATACCTATGATTCTTCACTGCTTTGTGTTGGTGCCTGCATGAACAGTTAGGTTTCAAGCTTCTAAATCTGCAAGCACCCTCCCAAAAAATCCTAAGTCTTAGGGCTCCCTCAGCATGTTTCAGCCTGACCTGATATTCTTGGGGGGGGTCATCATATTTTCAATTATTGACCTGATATTTCCACAAGGTCATCATGTTTCTAACTCAGTCATCTTAGTTATGATCACCTCGATGCTGCTGCAAGGTTTCATTATGACCCGGTATTCTGAAAGGGGGGGTCATATTCTAATATCGGGTGATCTTAGTCAAGATCACCTCGACACTATTTTATCACCCCGATCTTACAGATGTCAATTTTATATGGGGGGTGATATCTACTTGTCCATCACCTTGATATTCCGCGAGGGGGTCATGTTTCTAATATCGGTCACCTTACGAGGATCCCCCTGATATTGCAATATGATGATGACATGAGCAAGTACAAAAGGATCATTGGTGAGGTTTTTCATTTGAATATGATGAGGAGGATCTCTTCTCTGATGCATCAAGTTGCACCGATGAGGGTGATCATCAGGCTAATTTTGAATATCAGGTGGGTTCAGCATGAGGTTCACTATTATCAGGGTGATATTCCGATGGAGGTGATATTTCATATCAGGGTGATATTGCATATCATGATATCATGCAGGGGGTTTGCCATTGGCATGGGTCATGATCATGGAGTCTTAGCTGATGGTTCACTGGTCACGCAAGGTAAAATTGTGCGACATCATATGTGCTCATGCCTTTGCTTATAAAGTATTTGTTGGCAAGAGACACTATATGGATTCATGGTTGTTGTCATTGATGGCAACAAAGGTCATCCCACATATCTGCAAGTCATGATGTGTCTCTACCGGAAGTCAGAATAAAGAATGTTGTGGTCCGGTGAAGAAGAACAGAGCATGTGGCAAGGTCCGACAGATTGGTCCGGACCTCTCAGTGGAAGTGTCTTGGTACAGTGCGGATTTGGGGAAGTCAAGAGGACTACCTTGAGTGGTATATTCCAAGGATTTAGCCTCCGGTGATGGACAAGGAAAAAGATATGAATGGTTGAGTACCGGATTCCTGAGAGACAGTGAAAACAGAGGAAGAACTGACTGGCAGAGTATCAGACTGCCTTCCAGATGAGTTACTATTGATGACAGAGGTTGTGAAGGCATGAATCATGTTTGGCCGACATGATTAATGATATCTACAAGTATATGCTTGATCCGCATTGCTTGGTGAGGAAGGATTCAGCCGACAGAATGAAAGTTTATAAGAAACTAGACTGTTCCGGATGCCGACTAGAAAGGTGATGAAATTACTTGTGCGGATATATATAGAGGATGGATTTAGTTGTGAAGAGTGTGTGTGTGTGGAGAGATATGCGAATAAGTCCAGATAAAGAGCAGAGGTAGCAAAAAGGATCCGGTATGTGAAAGATAGCAGAATAAAGAACAGAGGAAAGATGAAGTGCAGCAGATCAGTGTACTGAGCCTAACCGGAACTGAACTCCAGCATATGCAGATGCTTCCAATCAGTTCAAGACTATGATTCTCATCACTTTGTAGACAGTGTGTCTTTTTGTAGGCAGTGGGCCTCTTGTGAGCAGTGTGCTCGGGCAGTGAGCCCTAATTGGCAAGTGCCATTTTTGTAATTTCCTATTCTTCTAACAGAGAATAATTCTTGGGTTAATCACCCCATGGTTTTCTCCCTTAACAGGGTTTCCACGTCAAAAATACTATGTCATGTGTTTCTTATTTCATGGTTAATGTTTTTGTGTTTGAAGAAAAGTTCAATAAGGGAAATAATTAGGATAACTGATTCACCCCCCCCTCTTAGTTATCAACAATTGGTATCAGAGCTAAGTTCCTCCTAATAGAGCCTAACAGCTTGAGGAAGATCTGGGATTTCAAATGGATGCATATGGTTTAAGGGAGCAACTCAAGACTGCCCTTGAGGATCTTGAACAGTCAAATTCTGAAGTCAGTGAATTAAAGGAAAGACTCAAACAGGATGATGAATTCATGAGAGAATTAAAAGACAAATTAAGTCTCTCTATGAAAAAGAGAAAGGAGCTGCTTCAACAGTTGGCAAGACAAAGTGAAGAAAGCAATACAAATGAGGAATTGACTGAGCAAACCAAGTTATGTGAAAAGTTATCAAAAGAAGTCATTATGATAAGACATGAAATGGAATCAGGAACTATAAAGTTTACTCAAGAGATTGAAGAAAAAAGAAAGGCTGAAGACAATCTAAGACAATCTCTTAAAGAAAAATCAGAAGAATGCCACCAGATGGACAGGATTATCAGACACCTTGAATCTGATCTTGAAGATGCCAAAGATAATGAAGGAAAACTTGAGGATCAAATTGCCTCTCTCAAAAGAGACCTTCAAACAGCAAATGAATATAAAGAGAAATTCAAGATAAGTTCTGCTCAACTTGAAGTTCTTCTTGGAAGTCAAAAGAGGACAGATGACAAGTATGGCTTGGGATATGAGAAAGGAGAAAGCTCCGGATCCGGTCAGAAGAATCTTGGATCAGAAAATCCAAGGAGCAGGCCTAGAAGACCTCCGGTAAGACAGCCAAATGCTCAAAGATATCCATCCTTCAATGGATACTGCCACAACTGCAACCACTTTGGTCACAAAGCTAATCAGTGCAGAATGAGAATGAATCAGAATAATTCATCCTTCTCCGGACAGTGCTTCAACTGCAAAAGGTATGGACACAAATCCCATGAATGCAGAATTATGCAAGTAAACAAATCATTCAAAGGTAGATGCTTCACATGCAATAGAATAGGTCATATGGCAAATCAATGCAGATCAAGAGGATATCAGTCAAATATGCAAAGAAATGTTATTTGCCAAATCTGCAATAGGTCCGGTCATAATGCTAAAGTCTGCAGAAACAAGAATCAGGACAAAAGAGGTCCGGTGTATAATCAGAATCAAGACAAGGGTAAACAAAAGATGAATGCGGATGAGGTTAGGAATCAGATGAGCAAGATTTGGGTGAAGAAAAGTTCAGAGAATGTAGAGGTTGGATCCGCACCAGACTCTGGTGCTGATATTTCTTCCGAAAATTAAAAGTGAGCTCAGGCTCAGGGGGAGACTCAAAGAAAATCTTGTTCCCCCAGCCAAACAAGTGGTGCCGGATGTGGCACAAGATGCGGATCAAAGGGTTTGTAGATATGAATCTTGAGATACTTCAGTCAAGTTTTCAGAGGTCCGCATGAAGTTATGAAGAAGCTGTGATCGATCAAATAAGACCTGTTTAGGGAGATGCTCCGGTATGATAAAGGATTACAAAAAGGTCCGGAAAGATCCAGAAATGCACTATCTTGTTCTGCGGATTGGACAGAGTGTTTGAGATGATCTTGTAATATGCTACCTCGATTTATTCATGATTGAAAGATCCGGATGATATCCATAGATCAGGACTAATCCGGGATACTCCAAGCTATCCAGACAAGGCAAACCGGAATGATGTAGGTGAAGCATTTATTGCGGACAGGGATTAGGGTTCGCGGAGCAATTTAAGGGATTTCTCAAAGGTCATTTGCTCATTCTGCACTTGAGAAGAAGCGAAAAGTGGAGCTCTGCAACAAGGTTCTTCAAGCACACCAAGGATCTCCTGCCGAAGCTGTTGAATAAAGAAATCAATCCAACCACTCCGTGCAAACCGAAGGCGCATAAGGTATTCTCCGTTTTTCATTACCTCACTGCAAATCTTTGAAGAATGGCTACTCCAAACATAGTTAAGATCTCCGATAGACCTCGCCCCTCATTCAAGAAACATCCCTACAAATCGTTGGAGGTAGACCCACTAGGAGCCTTCTCTAGTGTTCCTCACGGAGTTTTACACACCGAAGACATTAGGGTTTACATACATGCAAACATTGAGGAATTTGGGGAATTCAAATTAAGAGACCTCTATCACAAGCAGCTGATTGACAATACTTTTGAGCTTAAACCAGAGTATAAGGATATTCAGAAGAAACAATTTGAGCAATTTATTCATTTCCCCTGTTTTGAAGAGGATGAATGGGTCCGGTATGTACTGAGCAGGATGCATGACAACTTTCTATGGCTAGATAGACCCTGCAAGATTACAAAAGAGGCAATTAGAGCAGTAACTGGTCTATACTCTTCCGGAGGAGTACCTATCCTCAAATCTGTCAAGAACAACATTGTAACTGAGGCCACCAGATCAAAATTTGACAAAAGGGCAATGACCATTGAAGACATCTCCGATCCGGATATCAAATATGCATCAATGATAATAGGATACAAGATCTACCACTCCAGCAGGGAGAATTCTGTATCCGGAACTGCAGTATACACTGCCTATGAGATGCTAAGAAAGAATGCAGAGTATGATCTCTGCGAACTACTGCTAAGCCAATTAATGGAAAATATACAGAAAATCAAGAAGGATAAGAAGAATTCCTTTAAGTATGGTACTCTGATTGTATGTCTATTCTTCTACTTCATGAATGAGCTACCCGGAACAAGTGGATGGGTATGGCAGAATGACAAACCTGTTGCAGTCCAGATAAGAGACTACTTGCATGGACTTGGGGATGCAAAAGCGAGAAATTCAGCTCTATGGGGATACTTCAAAAACTTTCAGAGCATGATGCAAACAAGAGAGAGAATTCCTCAGTCTCTCATTGAGAAATACAAGGACTCAGTGTGCTTTATGGTTGACACTGATCAGTGCCTAATGGAGGCAGTGGAGCCAAGGACTGTCTGGATCATGCCCATGGGGTATGAAGTTGATGAACAGATAGTGGAGCTGCATGTTCAACACATGCTAAGTCAGCCCAAAGATCCTAAGGCAGAAAGGTTTGGAACCTTTGAGGAGCTGAGTGTAAAAATACATGTAGAACTCAGGGAACCTGAGATTAAAAGAAAGGTAAGAAAAGAAGTAGAGCACATTGCTCAAGGCCTAGGTATCTCAAAGGAGGCACTTGATGCCAGCCGGGAAAAGAGGAGGAAGGCCGAGGAAGAAGAGAAAAGCAAAGAAAGTGCTCCGGTTGGAGCTCCCACCCAGACCAGATCAACAAAGAGATCTGCACCTCCCTCAACCAAAAGTTCAAAACCGGAAGTCCAGGCATCCGGTAAGAGATCCAAGACAAAAGCCACAAGGGCTTATGGAAGACAAAAGGATGAAGAGGAAACAGAATCAGATGAGGGAGTAAGAGAAGTAAAGAAACAGAAGAAGAAAGGATCCGGTAAGCCCTCCACAGGCCAAGACAAGGATGAAATGGCAGAGGTAACTGTTGAAAAGCCCACTCTGTCATTAGAGAGCATAATCAAGTCGGTCACGGTGGATGGAAACCTTCAACCAATGACTGAATCCTATGATGACTTCAGTGAGGCAGACCAAAAGACTCTGCAGGAAGCCACAGTTAAATATCTGAACATATACAATAAGGCTTTCATTGAGATCATATCTCTCATTCCTAAAAGCCTAGAGAAGGAAATGGAAGTAAGAAAGAATAATGCTCACGCCAAAGATCTTGAGATCCGGGAGCAGATAGCTATTCAGCTATATCCTCAAATTGATCCCAAGACAATGAACATTATCTTCAAGGACTGCAAAGATGAGTTCAGAAGCAAAGCCAGGATGAATCAACTCATGCTTGGTGAGACTGACAAAGTGGCCCAAGAAACAGAAGAGATCCTCCGGAAGGCCTTCAAAAGGTTCAATCTTCCTGTTGTAGAGGACTTAGGTGTAGAAATAGCTGCTGATTTGGAATCTTCTGTTCTGGAAGAAGTGAGCCCTGAACAGACAAGTGAGGACTTGGGACCCTCTGCTCCAGAAGAAGGGGCCCATGAACAAGTTAGCATCTCTCCTCCGGTTTCCCCTACAGTCTCCGGATCCAAAGAAGAAGAGCAATTACAGGAGAAAGAAGCAGTGGTGAAAGACAAAGAGGTTGACAGTTCTAAGACTGCAGAAGAGAAGAAACATCTGTCTCCGGCAAGAGACACTGCACAAACTGTTCAACAATTTTTGAGCAAAGAAACTCTAGAGATTGATGAACCGGAGCTTCTAAAAGGTCCATTTGATTTTGACTCTCTCTCTCCGGTACAAACAATGAAGATAGCTTCATTTGCAAATGCCAAGGCAAATGAAAAGCTCCTGAAGTCTCATATGGAAGACTGTGAGTTGATAGAGGCTGCCTCCGGAGTACTTGTGAAGATCATGCCATCAATCCAGATAGATCCGACAGCCTCCACTTCCGGTAATCTAAAAACCTTAGTCAGCAGTGTTGATACACATTTTGATTCTCTAGAAAAATCAGCTGAAGAAAAGGTCCGGAAGGAATTTTTGGATAAGAGATTTTCAGAGATATTAGAATTAATTTCTAAAGATAGGAAGATTGTAAGCATTGGAATAAAGAGCTTAGAGAATGCTCTTAAGGATGGCGGTGATATCTATAAATTTTGTATATCCTGGTCAAAGGCAACAGCAGCATTTGACAAGAAAATAAAAGAGGAACAGGATAAGCTACAAAGCTTATCTCAAAGTTTTGATCCTCTCTCTTCCTCTATAATAAATCAAGAATGTCAGACTATTGCAGTCTTGAACGAAATAAAGAATCTTGAGAAGGAAAGGAAGAACATCACCAACCGGATGGGAGAACTTAGAAGGATTATAATCCCTAAGTTGGAAACCATGCATGAGGCCATCAGTGATGCTAGGACCACCGCCCAAACAAAAGATCCGACAGATCTCAAGCGGGCAGAAGCGTTTGCATTTTTGTTAAGTGGTCACATTTCAATTTTGGACAGAATGAAGCAAAGTTGGGCTACCGAAATGATTCAATTACAGACATCCTTTGCAGACATTCTTCAATATATGTGAGTATGTAAATATGCGGCTAAGTATAAGAAATTTTTGAAAATTTTGATATGCGGACCCTACCCTTTGCCATTGATGTCAAAGGGGGAGTGAGGAGCAGTGAAAAATGAGGGATCCAACTAAGGGGGAGTTCCGGAAATTGTATATAAAGACAGAGCATCAGCAAAGGGGGAGCATAGTGAAAACACTTAGTCATTTTTCACTAAGTGTTGCCATCAATGCCAAAGGGGGAGATTGTTGGCAAGAGACACTATATGGATTCATGGTTGTTGTCATTGATGGCAACAAAGGTCATCCCACATATCCGCAAGTCATGATGTGTCTCTACCGGAAGTCAGAATAAAGAATGTTGTGGTCCGGTGAAGAAGAACAGAGCATGTGGCAAGGTCCGACAGATTGGTCCGGACCTCTCAGTGGAAGTGTCTTGGTACAGTGCGGATTTGGGGAAGTCAAGAGGACTACCTTGAGTGGTATATTCCAAGGATTTAGCCTCCGGTGATGGACAAGGAAAAAGATATGAATGGTTGAGTACCGGATTCCTGAGAGACAGTGAAAACAGAGGAAGAACTGACTGGCAGAGTATCAGACTGCCTTCCGGATGAGTTACTATTGATGACAGAGGTTGTGAAGGCATGAATCATGTTTGGCCGACATGATTAATGATATCTACAAGTATATGCTTGATCCGCATTGCTTGGTGAGGAAGGATTCAGCCGACAGAATGAAAGTTTATAAGAAACTAGACTGTTCCGGATGCCGACTAGAAAGGTGATGAAATTACTTGTGCGGATATATATAGAGGATGGATTTAGTTGTGAAGAGTGTGTGTGTGTGGAGAGATATGCGAATAAGTCCAGATAAAGAGCAGAGGTAGCAAAAAGGATCCGGTATGTGAAAGATAGCAGAATAAAGAACAGAGGAAAGATGAAGTGCAGCAGATCAGTGTACTGAGCCTAACCGGAACTGAACTCCAGCATATGCAGATGCTTCCAATCAGTTCAAGACTGTGATTCTCATCACTTTGTAGACAGTGTGTCTTTTTGTAGGTAGTGGGCCTCTTGTGAGCAGTGTGCTCGGGCAGTGAGCCCTAATTGGCAAGTGCCATTTTTGTAATTTCCTATTCTTCTAACAGAGAATAATTCTTGGGTTAATCACCCCGTGGTTTTCTCCCTTAACAGGGTTTCCACGTCAAAAATACTGTGTCATGTGTTTCTTATTTCATGGTTAATGTTTTTGTGTTTGAAGAAAAGTTCAATAAGGGAAATAATTAGGATAACTGATTCACCCCCCCCTCTCAGTTATCAACAGTATTAAGGAGGTCGCTACGGGGTGAATGTGGGATAATTAGTTCCCACATGATTTGAAAAATTAGGGTCATATTTCTTGGCAGGAAAATTTCTAAAACGCACTGTCGACTGCATTCCCAAGGCTGTGGGTTGGTATACCATTAATGGCGGATGTTACAGGGTATGGGCGAAGGCGTGCATGGATCAACCACCCAATTTAAGATGCGAATCCCTAGGTGGCAGTGCAGAGCTCGAGTTCAACCACCCTGCGTCCTCTCCCACCTGCTACATTCAATGTTTGAGCACCATTTCTCATGATGAACTGTATCTGGCAGATTTTTGAATTTTTCCATGTAATTAATGTTGGGTGCACTCTCCTATTGTATATAGTAGACTGTTATGCTCATTTGTTGTCGTTGAAAAAACTAGACAAATTTTGGTGCTGTGACAAGATACAACTTCATTGGTGGCCCTGTTCTGGATGTCTTGTGAGTTTATGAATCTCATGTTGTATGTCTCATGCATAAATTTATAGATTTCATGTTGATTTGAATGAGTAATGCTACATTGCATGTGTTCTGTTATTTGTCTCCAAATTGAGTGTGTTCTTCTTCTGAATCTAAGCATCTAAGGGGTGTTTATGGTTCTAGAGTATGGGTTTACTATATTGAATGCTGGATTTCTTACTTCTGCTCAAAGGGTAGATTAAATGTTTTAGATCAAGTGTTGGGAGGAATGTACTACAGTGAGGATGTTTGTAAGTAGAGATAATTGAATACTTAGTCTTGGGAAGTATCTGTAAGACAGGTGCTAAACAAACCCCCTTGAAATCTAGTCTTTGATATATGTTTGTGCTGATCATTCACATGTGTATGTCTATTGACTCCAAGCCCTGGATAGGCACCAGTCTAGTCTTGTATTGAGGTTACACCCTAGGTCCTAATTTTGCATCCAAATATAAAATCAAACTCAAGCTTCAAATCCAAACCTTTAGGACATTTAGAAGTAGTTTTAGGAGCAGAGTCCTCTGTCTCACAATTGAACACAGGCCCAAAGCTAGCCCCTTTGTAATTATTTTACAGTTTTGGTCTACATAAAGGAGGATTTATCTGCTTTGTGTCAACATGCGCCAGTTCACTAGCATATCTTATGGATGTTGAATAGGGAATACTCCCCTTGGTTCTGCAGAGCCTAAAGAAGAAGAGGAGATATTTATAAATTCTATCTCCTGTATTGTTGGCCCCTGGCCCAGAAATCCTGTTGATCATTGATGGCTACGTTGTAGGGATAACTGGGAAAAAGCATCCAGTTAGACAAAGAACCAACAGATTTGGCAACTCTACTAGGGAATCTTTGTGAAAGAACCCTGATTTAAAAGAAAATAATTCCTAGTTGTAGGTGGCGACTCTGAACAATCTCCCAACCAGTAAAGTAAAAATTTGTATGCAAGGGAGAAGATCCCTGCGTAATCCTCTGTTTGAAGAGTTACCCAGAAAGATGATGTATAGGAAAAAAGGGACTGTCCCAGCTAGTCATGAGGGTTCTCCCAGGAATAATGATAATGTCCAATATAATCCTAGGTCTTCAGACTAGCAAGCACCTTTTTTTTCAAATGCAGAAGCTAATATTCAAGATATATATGAGAGACAACAGGGTGGTGGATTGAGAATGAGGTCAGAAGTGTTTCAAGAACACCCTTTCTTGGATCCCAGTGATAGATTTGAAGAGGCTGAATCTCCAAGGGATGACGATGATGATGACCAGAATGGAATGAGACCATCTTCTTCCATGCCAAGAGATGAAGAATTAGCTGAAGAAATCAAGAGCCTGAAGGCTGAATTAGAATATTTACAGGCTGTGAAAATTAGAGATGATATGAGACAAAAGGTGCAAGCTCTGAGAATTGCTCAACCTGGTGCAGTCCCCACCCTTGACAATACAAATGTGCTGAGATACCAGCATAGAGATGAAGCCCATCATCAGCAAAATGATCAAAGACAAAATGCAAATAATGTAAGAAATCAAAATGCAAATAGAAATGTAAATGTAAATCAGTTTGATAGACAACCTATGCAGCTGGATAGATTTAGACAACTATTTTTTTATGGCATTCCTGGTTACCCTAATCCCATTGACAAACATGTGAGGCCATAGGTGCCAAAATTTTCAGGACATAATGTTGTATCAGGGGAAGACCACTTAAAAGTTTTTTAGAATATCATGGAGAAACAAGCATATGCATTAGTTAGAGCAGTCAAAAGCTTTAGGCCATATCTAGTAGGATCTCAGATAGTTGCATATATGCCTCATGTAGCAGTCAAGGATATTTTTACCTAGCAGGAGGTAACAAAAAGAAGATGTAGATGGATAAATAAATTACAAGAATTCAACATAGAGATATAGATCACAAATCTGGTAAGGGGACAAGGCTTGGCAAAGATAATGACAAAATCAAATCTGGAAGCATGCCAAGTGAACATGGTACAAAATGAAACTATTAATATGTCAGAATCTGACTGGTATAAGGACATTGTATATTACTTACAGAATTTGAATTGTTCTTCCCACTTCAGTGGTAGTCAGAAAAGGACCTTGAAGTTACATGCAATCAAATACATAATTCTTCAAGGAGAGATATATTGGAAGAATCCTAAGGGTGTCCTACTGAGATGTGTGGATGAAAATCAGGCTACTAATATTTTAAATGATCTGCACAAAGGAGTATGTGGTGGACATTACACTGCCAAGACAACAGCCCACAAAATTCTTAGAGCAGGCTATTGGTGGCCAACTCTTTTCTTAGATGCACAAAAGTTGGTGAGGAGATGTGATCCTTGCCAATGGTTCTCAGGAAGGTTAAAGCATGAAGGTGCACTACCCCTTAGAATTGTAACTGTAGAAGCTCCATTTTAGCAATGGGGAATTGATTTTATAGGGGAGATTTCAGAAAAATCAAGTGGAGGACATAGTTGCATTTTGGTTGCTACTGACTATTTCACCAAATGGATGGAAGCCATTCCAACTAAAAAATCTACAAGCAGGGTGGTGATGGATTTTATTCTAGAAAACATTATTATTAGGTTTGGAGTACCATTCAAAGTGGTCACAGATAATGCCATGTGCTTCAGATCTGGTGAATTTGTTGGTTTTTGTAACAAATATGGGATTAATTTGTCATATGCATCACCATATCATCCACAGGGAAATGGTCAGGCAGAGTCTAGTAACAAAAGCCTCATGAAAATTATCAAAAGGATGATGGACAAGAATAAAAGAGCTTAGGATTCAAAGCTGAAGATGGCACTATGGGCTGACCAGGTAACAATGAAGAAATCAACTAGAAGGTCACCTTTTGAGTTAGTATATGGTGCAACAACTAAATTACCTGTGAATAATCTCTTGCCAGTCTATAGGTTTGCACAAAAAAATGATAAAGATGTTGAAAACTCAATGACAGAAAAGATAAATCAGATGGTTGCTATGGATGAAATCAGAAGGGAGGCACACAGGTCAAACATCAAGAAACAACAAAGTGTAAAATATCTGTTTGATAAAAGGACTATAGAGAGGAAATTTGAGGTAGATGATTTAGTCCTTATTTGGAATGCGAGGAGTCAGGATAAGGGCAAGCATGGCAAATTTGAGCCCTTATGGATGGCCCCGTACCTGATAAGAAATATTCATGGAGAGGACTCCTACTTTCTCCAGGCCCTAGATGGTGAGAGGCTCGAATTGCCTATGCATGGTCAATTCCTTAAGCTTTATATTTCGTAAGTGATTATCTTCTGTGTAGATTTGTAAGTTTGTAAATTGTTTGTAAATTGCTCTGTATAGTCGGTGTTGTGCATTTTTTGTGTTTTACCTGGTGTTAGGACAGTAAAAATTTTGAAAATTTTTCTATCTTTTCACTCCATTATATTTGAACAAATCCTAAAAAAAAACACCCCAAAAGACCATAATAAAAATTTAATGTATCTCACAAGGTGTCTATGGATGAGTAGTGCCAAATTTCTTCAAAGTCAATCCATCGGCAAGATGTTGTTTTGTTTACACCGATACATAAGGAATCATTTCAAAATAACCATCGGCGTGAGAAGGTAGATCGGAAGGAGATCTATGGAAGTCACCGATGGAATAAGTAATACTGATGACCTTACATCAGCAAGAGAAGCAAGTGGTCATACCGATCGGTATGACAGACAACTATCGGATGACCTTTTAAAAGTTACCCCGACGGTATTTATCATACCGATGAAGTATTTTGGCAAGAGTCTCACCGAACATCCTGCGGGGGTAACGAAGCAAATAGCCATCGACAAGAAGTAAACTATCGGGATAAGACACAAAGAAGTTTCTGATACTCAATGTCTTGGCGATAAGAGAGCTTTCGGCAAGACTCACAGTGATACAAGTATCTGTCCGGATGACTCAACATATCGGGACAAGGGAATTAGGTCTCGCTGATTCACAAGTCACGGCGATCAAAAGGTATCAGTGATACTTTAACATACTTTGTCCGATAAAGAATATGAAAGAACCATCGGTGAGATGATTCGGATCAGATTATCTTTTGAAAGCTATCCCAATAGTATGTTTCATTCCAATGGGTATACTCTAGTGGCAAGACATTAAAGCAGTCATTCCGATCCAAAGTAACATAACTATCGGTGGGACAACAAAGTCAGGGAAACATAATTATGTTATCCCGATAGTATTAATTACCCTGATAAACAAATTATATCGGTAAGACTCATTACTTCGGAAGGAAATCTAAATCACATGGCGATGAAGGAAGTCATGCCGATGGTCGTGCCCACTTGAAGATATGACATTACATAGCGTCGGGAATACAATTGAGGGGTCACGCCGATTTACTGTTCGCGCCATAAAAGCATTAAGGTCGCCCAGACATTTTAAAAATCATGCCGATAAGAAGAGTTATGGCGATGTGACACTTCACAGCGATGAACATTGAATTGATCAGATAATTAAATACAAATGGCTATGAAATTTCTACGATCATTATAGTTGGAAAAAACTGTCTGAGAAGAGAATACAGAGGAACTCTTAAGGCAAAAGCAGAGGATTCCAATTCTAGCCACCGAACGATAGGTACATATACACAAACCACTGTATAGCCTGTATTTAAATTCTCTGCCAAAGTTTTAAAATGGAAACTCTGGGAAAGGGAAAAGGAAGAAAGTTACAAGGGGAAACCAGTAAGCCTAAGAAACAAAAAACTGAACAAACCCCTGAGGAGAAAGTGAAAGAAAGAAAACTCAATCAAGACCTAATTGACCAATTACCTGGGTCAACTCCCAAGGCCAGAAGGTCTGCCCAACTCAGGGCAGAAGTGGAGAAATTAGAAGATAAACACAAACGCCTGGGAGATATCTGGACCCCAATTCGGGGACATGAACTTTTCAGATTCCACTATAATAGAAGGTTTAGGAATGCTCCTGTGTCAAACCCATGGCACATGAATTTAGGAAAACTGGTTGTACCTAATGTATTCTTGAATGTGGAACTCCTTCAATTGCTTGCCAGACATTATAATTCAAACCTGAAAGCCATCTGCAACCCACAAGGAGAACCAATTGTACATTTGTCAAAAAATGCTATTTGTGAGGTTTTTGATTTAGATGATTTATGCACTGTCCCTATCATTTATGAAGATCTGGATAAAGAGTATTGGAGAATGGACACAACTTATAATGGATGGAGGTTGCCCATTCATAGGCCCAGGGTTGAAGGAGAAGTGATGCCCTTAACTGAAAATGATGGCCCTCCCTTTCATGTAGCCATATTTGAACCATATATATAGCATACCTATTTTTCTATGGGCCAAGTCCATGGCTCAGAGGTCCCCGAGTTCATGACTATTCCTCTGATGGTCATAGCCTCTGACATTCAGTGTCATAATGCAAGGCAATTCGATTGTGCTTCCTATATTGCTAATAGAATGGACTTTGGTCTATCTGCAATAAAAAATAGTGCTCCAGCATGCTCTTTTGAGCATTACTCAATGCTTATGCACATGGTATTATATTATGGCCAGGAAGTAGGGTTATGGCCAAGTGAGTTTCAAGTTGTTGATGCAAATAAGAAAGGGGAAAAGATACCTATACAAATGTGGACCAGAATCTGGGATAGTAGATATGCCCACTCCAGTTATGCTCAATTTGAAGAGCATTGTGTAAAAGTGTTGTATAGGTATTTTAATCACCCCTGTGAATATTCAATTTCAACTGAAATAAAAAGATTCCTCAGACCAAAAGATTTTGGTGGCCCCCCTACTATCACTCATAATTGGGGAGACTGGTATTGCTTTGAAGATGCTACTATGATCATAGTTTATGGTGTTGAGGATGCTCCATTCATATTGCCCAAGACTGTCCCTGACAGGCTTGCATATCTGGAGATAATCAGGCAAATGCATTGTTCAAATGTGATGCATTTGAGTTCACATGACAAACAATCGTTTATGCCCAGTACCTTATGTTTTGGAGATTTTACTGTGGTTTCAAAAGAAGGTTACAATCTCATTCTGGATAAATTAATGCATTATAACATGATGACTACTGAGATGAGAAAAGGATTTGACCCTGAAGGCTTTATTGACTCTACAAGAAGAAAACAAAATCTTAGTGGATACATGCACATACATTATCCACATGATGATGTCATTAGAAATTTAGAAGAAGCAGAAGTCGAATTGGTGGTAGAGAAATATATAATAGGGATCTAAGTGAAAAGAAAAAGTAGTTAGCAGAGATTGAAGTGGTATCCTCTGGAGATGAAGAACTGACAGAACAAGAGCAGCCACAAGATAAAACAATGGAAATGTCCAAAAGGAAAATGCAACAATATCAGCCTCCAGTTGTGCTACATGATGAGGAGGCGTCTGCTGATGAGGATCCACGCCAAGCAGCTTATGATTCTTTCATTTCAGATGATAAATTTATTCAATCAAAAGAATTTAAATCATTCCTGTATAAAATACAACGGGAAAGAGATCAAAGAATCAGTAGATGATATTTTTGCTGATAATGAAAAACAATTATTAGATATGCTGAAGGAAACAGTAGATAAGGAAATGCAGGACATGACACCTAGCAAGGGTAGACAGTTACTTAAAGATGTAGGGGTTATGATTTTTCCTGGTCTGGATTTAAATTCTGCTTTGGTTTTTGACAGTTTTCTGAATAACACAGATGATAAGTATAAACTTACTCTAGAAGGAGTTAATGAAGTATATATGGGAACAAGGTATAATAATGATGAAAATTCCTTGATGATATGGGCATTATACCCTCCCCATAAGAAGATGGCCATCATAGATACTGAAAAGACTTTTGGCCACGTTATGACTTTGAAAGCAGAGGAAACTGACCCTATAATTACAACAGACATTGGTATCAATGTTGCAAAATTGAATAAAGCACAAGCTCAAATGTTGATCAAAGAAAGAGATGCATACAAATTGAATTGTGAAAGACTGACAAAAGAAAATGATTACTTGAAGGATGCTGTTAAGAGCACTTTTGGTCAATCCACTAAAAGAATAACTCAAGGTGAGAGCTCACAGGGCATTCAACTGTTATCCCCTGATCAGGCAACCCAAATTCAGATAGATGCATTTGTTACAATACTACAGAGCAGGTATGCAAACATGGTGCAGTGGTTAAACCAGTTTTGGGATAATTACTCAGAGAATCATAAAGCAGTTCAAGAACATGAAAGACATGAAAAGAGAATACGAGAAAAATTAACTGAGCTACACAACAGAAGCGCTGCTGATAGTACAAATATCTCTGATGCAAAAGCATTTCTCAAACAGCACCAAAATTATTATGACAAACTTAAAGCTGATGCTAATGAAGGAAATGATGCCTCAAACGTAGGAGTGCCCAAGATATTTAAAGACAATGGAGAGGTAAAGAGCAAGGAAGAATGGATTATTGATTATCAAGTTATATTACACAAAGCCACAGGAGCTCTGAAAGACAAAGCCTCTGCGTCTAGAGAAGTTTGCAAACAATTGGAAAGCATGATCACACTTGATATAATTACCAGAAGTGCTGTTGACCTTACTGATTCTCATCGTGAGCAGGATTACTTGGACTACTTGGCTAAAGTTTACTTGTGGCTAAATAGAGCCTAATCATAATTATGTTATAGTTGTTAATGTTTGTTAAGTTTCCAAAAAACTTATTGAAGAGTTATGACTCTTCATAGAAATATCTATATAAATCCAAACAATCGATGCTGAGAGATCATCAGCAGTAGAATATATTCAAATACATCATATATATAATGTTTTAAAATGACTATGTTGCATATTTTATTTGAATAAGAAGTTTAAAGTTCTCTGATTCAGTGGTTCTGCTTTGGTATCAGTTGTTTGTTAAGATTATTCAATTGTGTGGCTGTCTCCATTTCTGCATTTCCTTGATATTCAGATTAAACATATCAAGTATATATTTGATCTGTCAATACACATTTGCTGTATCTGTGTGATTAAATAGGTTGGTATCCATTTGAGGAATTAAACCCTTTTGATTTAGTTACAGTACCCTAGAAATATTAAGCTTGGATTACTAAGTAGGGCCATACAATTAGATTGCCATTCTGTCTCCAGTAAAATATTATCTGTTAATCTTGTCCATTCATTTCATTTGGTTCCTTCAAGTAAGGATTAAAATACCTTCTGGTGAATTATAAGATATCTAATTTTATTTGGTTGGATTATCAAGAAGAGTTTGTCAGTCATTTACTTGCACGTTTATACAAGTTATAAACTAAAACTGTGCCAAACAACTAGAATTATTACCATTAGGAAACCATTAGTCCTGGTCCTTCAAACTAACTCTGTTACCCAACAAGGCACTAGTCTTATTTTACTTAAAACCTTTTACCTTAATATTGCTTATACAATTTCTACCAATTACTCATTAGACATTAAACCTAAAATCAGTTAGCAAGCATTTCATCTATCCTACATCTTGTGCCATTGTAGATAGATTTAATTAGTCCACGCATTCACATTCAATCTGCTTTAAGTTTCCAAGGTTTACCCACCTAGGTGTAGCAGGACCTAAAGCGAAGGAAATCATCAAACCTTGAAGGTTGATTTCATCATGTTAGTTCAGAAACGTTGCCAATCTAAACATAGAGCTTGGCATCCCCTTAGGATTGGCATCCCCTTAGGATTGGCAACCTGCATTTCTGAGACCTAACAAATTGGCGACTCTACTGGGGACTAGTAAAAGACCTTAGAAATTAATCCTTTCTTTCATAGAGTCATTTCAGAAAATTTAAGTTGGTAACTCTGCTGGTGACAAGAACCCTACAAATAAAATATAAACTTTTCCTATTTAAATAGATGGCGACTCTAGTTACAATTATAACAAAAAAAAATTCAATATCAAATGGATGGTAGGAGATCCAAGATGGAAGGCAGAAATTTGCAGTCATCTCCACCACTTAGAAACATTTCCAAAAGAAATGTGAATTCAAAGCATTCCCACCAAGATAATAATCTGGACATCCAAGAAAATGATTCAAAACAAAATATTTCAATTCACAACAAATTCACACCTCTGCATGATTCAAACGAGAACCTCAGTGGAGCAACTGATGATATTTTGGCAAGGTACAGACCCACTCCTCAAGAACAGCATGATCATGATGCAAAGGTCATGAGGGATATTGATAGGAAACAAGCTGAACATGATTTCAAGATGTCATTACATCAGGGAGAAGAGATAGGATATGGATTTTCAAATCAAGGAATGAATGATAATCTAGAACATCAGGAAATAAATAATCAGGACATGAGTGAAGAGCAACAGGAAATACTCATGCTCTGAAAGGAACTTGAAAGGTACAAGATACAGGAAGAGAGGGAGTTGTTGCAGCAAGAAATTCAACAAAGGAAAAATAAAGCCAAAACAGCTCCCCCAAAATATGTACCCCCGCATAGAGGGAATATTTCAAGAAATACACAGCAAAATACAAGTGGCGCTCAAAACTCACATGCTTTCGGAAGTCATCAGAACACTATTTCCCAAAACCCTAGACCACCTCCCATACGTAATGTATCTCAACACATAGTAAATACTTACCCACCCCCTGGTCAACAATATTATAGACCACAAAATCATCACACAAATCCCCACATGAACCAACATCAACAATATGCATATCATCAGCCACCAGATGGATATAATTATTATCCCAATCCACCACCTATATAGTCAATTTGATTTAACTAGATATCATTTGTATCCATATCCTATGGATAGTACTTGGAGGAATATGGTTCCCAAGTTTACTGGAAATAATGCAATATCTACGGAAGATCATATCAGAAGTTTTAATGCTTTTGTACAGGATATTGGTATGGATTGGGAAGAGATTAGAATGAGGTTATTTATGATGTCCCTCACTGAAGATGCCAGAGATTGGTTTAATAGCTTGCTTGATGCATCAATCAATTCAATAACTAATTTCCATAACCAGTTTAAGGATCAGTATGGTAACCAATATGCTCTTGAGTTTGCATTACATGAATTAATAAGTATATAGAAGTATCAAAATGAGTTAGTATTTGATTTCAACTTGAAGTTTTCCAAGTTACATAATAAGGTACCACATGGAGCTAAGTTATCTGACCAGGCAGCACTAAGTATCTATATGAAAGCATTTGACCCCAAAACAGGATATGAACTTAGAAACAGGTGTCCTGCAACCTTGGCTGAAGCACAGAAAGTGGCCATAACTATTGAAAATAATAGGAAGGCTGCAGGAATGGTTAGTAAGAGGGATAATCATAGAAATCCTCAGAATCCAACTATTCAACAGACTAAACCAGATAGTCAGCATAGACATGATAGACCTAGGTTACATGATATGCCCTACAATACAAATTGGAAGGATGGAAGACCTATCGATAACAACAGAAAGCAACCATATGGAAAAGATACTCCTGATCCCCTGAAAAGAAACATGGCACACATGGCAGAAAATAAGCCTTGGTGTTTTGTATGTAATTTACCACATTTACCTGAATACTGTGAGGTAGCTAAGTCCATACAGCAAGAGGAAATGCTATACAACTATAATAGGGATAATCACACCATCAATATGATGCAAGATACACCATGTGTGGTGACAGAAGATTATTCTTCTTCAGAAGAAGAAGGATATGAGTATGATGTAGGGAACCAGAAGTATCATATCAACATGGGAGAACAAGAGGTATTCTCAGACCAGGAAGATAGTTATAACAAAAAGTCATATGGTCAATGGAGAAAACCTACTGAGGATGAAAGAGAAGCTCTCACAGTGGCTGGAGTGGCTCAAGCTCGAAACACTTATAACTTAAGGAATAGAACAACAAATGTTGGGCAAGGAACTCCTGGGAGTGTATTTATAAAAGACCAGAATAACAAAGGGAATAATACAAAATCATCATCTAAAAAACCAAAAAAGGGAATGAAAGAAAATCAAGAAAAAGAGAACACAAAAATAGAAAAAAATGATCAGATCATAGCCCATTCTTTTGACATTGCACATGCAGTGTCTCAGGTGAAGATATCAGTCCCACTTCTAGAGATGATGAAAATAGATAAATATAGGAGTACAGTTGTCAAGATGATTTCTGATACACCAAATCCAAAACATAAAGGGTTTGTAAAAACAACAAATAATGTGCATCAGGAAAATTTCAAGATGCCTGAGGTATACCTTGGCGACACACTTACAAAAAATCCCTCACAGGTAGACCCATTCTATACTACACTAGTAATCAAGAACAGGATAGTCAGAAATTGCATGATTGATTCAGGTACTGCTATGAATATCATGCCTATAGTAGTTATGAAAGAATTGGGAATGTGGGCTGATACTACGTATGGCCAGTGTTATGCAATATATAACAGATCTATCCCAATAGTTGGTATCATGAAGGATGTAGAGATAAAACTTGCCTCACATCCTGAAGCCACTTATAACATTGACATTACTGTGGTTGACATCCCACCGTATTATGGGATGCTTCTATCAAGGCAATGGGCTGCAATGGTAGGAGGCAATGTTCAGTTAGATTTATCATATGCCACCATACCAGTGGGTGGCAAGGAAATCAAATTGTGCAGAGAGCCAAGGTATGACAATATTATAGAAAGAATGGACAGGCATCAGGTGAATTTCTTTTGTGACACAGATTTAGGAGTTTTCAAAGTTGGAGAAACTACACCAGAATTGCATAACACTGACGCAATACACACTGAATCTATGAAAGAAGAAAATGATTTGTGGAAAATGTATTTTGATGGTGCATGCAGCAAAATAGGAAATGGGGCTGGAGTAATTTTCATTTCACCAGGAGGTAAAACTTTTAAATACTCTTTCCTATTGACATTTGAATGCACAAATAATGTAGCTGAGTATGAAGCCCTGCTCATTGGCCTAAAAATAGCCACCAAACACAAAATAAAAAAGTTGGTTGTCTATGGTGATTCTGAACTGGTCATTTCCCAAGTAAGAGAAAAATACTTATCTAAAAATAAAAGATTAAGATAGTACAGAAATGCAGTTTGGGATAGTGTTGAATTATTTGATGCATTTTCAATCAGCTAGGTTGATAGGTCTAAAAACATTATGGCAGACTTTTTAGCAAACATTGCATTAAAGAGAGATGATGTCACATTAGGAGGAATCACAGAAGTTGAATTTAAAACTAGACCTACCATCCCTGATAATATATAGAACTGGCAAGTATTTGATAGTGATGTTGATATAATCAATTTCTTACATTGTGCTGACTATTATGAAAATCAAGAAATTGATTTTAACGCATTTGTAGAAGAACATGATGGGAAGGAAACCCTTTTTGGCCAAGAGGTGGTTCAGTTGAAAATGAATAAGATACCCAAAGGACTTATTGCATTAGAAAAGGCATTTGATGGCCATGACAGATATAAAAAGAAAGACACACCAGTGATACCTAGTAACCTTGAAGAAATCAATTTAGGGACAAACAACTCCAAAAAATGTGTATATTGGAAGAAGTCTTGACCCAAAAATCAGGAGCAGACTTATCAACCTGCTCAGGAAGTACAGGCATGTATTCGCTTGGTCATATGATGATTTAAAGGCATATAGAGAGGATTTATTTCAACATGAGATACCACTAAAGCCAGATGCTAAACCATTCAGACAGAAGCAGAGGCCGATTAATCCTACACTAGCCCCTAAAATGCTAGAGGAACTGACAAAGTTAAGGGATGGAGCTATAATCAAACCTATTAGACATTCTTCCTGGGTTTCAAATTTAGTACCTGACAGGAAAAAGAATGGTGACATTAGACTGTGTGTGGATTTCAGAAACTTGAATAAGTCTTCCCTCAAAGATAATTATCCTCTTCCCAATATGGAGGCAATATTGTAGAAAGTCACTGGGTGTGAATTATTATCAATGATGGATGGTTTCTCCGGTTACAATCAGGTAAAAGTTAAGGAATTAGAACAATTTAAGACTGCATTCACTACTCCATGGGGAACATATGTATATTTGAGAATGCCATTCGGATTAACTAATGCCGGAGCAACATTCCAAAGAGCAATGGATGTGGCTTTTGCTGAATTGATCAATAAGATTATGATAGTGTATCAAGATGATTTGACAACATATTCAGAAAAGGCTGAATATCATTGCACTCACTTGGAACAAATATTTATCAAAGCCCTAGAATATGGGATATCATTGAACCCTAAAAATGCCATTTTGCAGTGACAGAAGGAAAATTGCTTAGTCATATAGTATCAAAGGAAGGAGTTAAAATAGATCCTGAAAGGGTAAAAGCAATTGATCAGCTCCCTATTCCAAAAAATGTAAAAGCCATACAATCATTTTTTGGCCAGATAAATTTTGTCAGAAGATTTATACCAAATTTTGTAGAAATTGTTTGTCCTATATCAAGAATGCTGAAGAAGAACTCAGAAATAAAGTGGACAACAGAAACATTAGAAGCATTTGGCAATATTAAGGAGGAAATCAAGCAAGCTCAAGTCTTAGTATCCCCTGACTTGAGTAAACCTTTCCAACTTTTCTCATTTTCTTCCTATCATACAGTAGTAGCAGTGTTATTACAGAAAAACAATGATGGATATGAACAGCTTATCTCTTTCTTCAGCAAGTCCCTTTAGAATGCAGAGTTGAAGTATGACATTATTGAAAAACAAGCATATGCATTGGTAAAAGCAGTTAAAAATTTTAGACCATATTTGGTGGGAGCTAAAATCACAACATATGTTCCTAATGCTGCAGTGAAGGATGTATTGGTCCAAACTAAAGTCACCGGTAGGAGATGTAGGTGGATCAATAGGATTCAGGAATTCAACATTGAAATCCAAATCACTAATTTGGTAAGGGGACAAGGTCTTACCAAATTGATGGCTGAAAGTAATCTAGAAGCCTCTCAAATATGTAATGTTGATGCAAGTACCAATAGTGAACACACTCCATGGTATACTGATATAATATATTATCTAAATCATATGAAGTGTCCTGAAGGATATGATGATAACAAAAGGAGGACACTCAAACTACAAGCTTCAAAATATGTACTCATCAGTGGGGATCTTTATTGAAAAAACAGAGATGGGGTTCTACTATTATGCTTGGATGAATATCAATCAAAATGTATTGTGAAGGAGTTGCATGAAGGCATGTGTGGAGGTCATTTCTCAGCTAAAACTACAGCCCACAAAATCCTGAGGGCAGGATACTATTGGCCTAAAGTTTTTAATGATTCATACCAGTACACTAGAAAGTGTGAAGCATGCCAGAAGTTCTCAGGCAAGTTAAAATATCAAGGAGCACTACCCTTAAAACCTATGCAGGTTGAGGCTCCATTTTATCAATGGGGTATTGATTTTATAGGTGAAATCTCAGAAAAATCAAGTGGGGGCACAGATGCATTTTAGTGGCTACTGATTACTTTACAAAATGGGTGGAAGCAATCCCAACCAAACAGGCTACAAGTAAAGTTGTGATTAATTTTCTAATGGATAATATTAGATGCAGATTTGGTACTCCAGTAAGATTGATTACAGATAATGGGATGTGTTTTAGATCTGATGAATTCAAAGGTTTTTGCAGTACACATGGTATCACTATTTCTTATGCTGCTCCCTACCATCCACAGGCCAATGGACAAGCTGAATCAAGTAATAAGAGCCTCTTGAAAATCATAAAAAGAATGTTGGATAGAAATAAGAAGGCTTGGGATTCAAAATTAAGAATGGCAGTATGGGCTGATAGAATTACTATAAAAAGAGCAATTGGGAGATCTCCTTATGAGTTGGTATATGGAACACAAGCAAGATTACCATTGGAAAATCTTATACTAGTATACAAATTCATTCTCCAGGAAGACTTGAATATTCCTGAACTAATGGAGGAAAGGTTGGAACAATTGGCAGAGCTTGATGAAACAAGAAGAATAGCTCAGAGGCAGAATGTTAAATTACAATCACAGGTAAAATATCTCTTTGACAAGAAGGCCAAAGACAGAAAGTTTGAAATAAATGATCTGGTACTGATGTGGAATGCAAGATGTCATGACAAAGGAAAACATGGAAAATTTGAAGCCCTGTGGTTGGGTCCTTTCGTTATCACTGGCAAGGGAGGTGATGATTCTTATTATGTATAGAATATGTCAGGAGAGGAGCAGGAATTGCCTGTACATGGGCAATATTTGAAGCAGTTCTTTTCATAAACATGTACAAAGAGAATTGAGCATTGCCAGTGCATGGACAACCTTCAAATAATTCTCAAAATATCTTATTCCATGCACAGTAGTTTAGGAATCATTCCCGCTCCCCATCATTTGTTACTTTCCTTTTCCCATTTTCATAAGAACCTCACCTTGAAATAAATAAAATATGTGGTCTACTTCCCCAAGAGATCTGGATCCTTGTTATACTCACAGAGAGTATACATCCCAGACAGAGCCACTGTTAGGACAGTAAAAATTTTGAAAATTTTACTATCTTTTCACTCCATTATATTTGAACAAATCCTAAAAAAAACACCCCAAAAGACCATAAGAAAAATTTAATGTATCTCACAAGGTGTCTATGGATGAGCAGTGCCAAATTTCTTCAAAGTCAATCCATCGGCAAGATGTTGTTTTGTTTACACCGATACATAAGGAATCATTTCAAAATAACCATCGGCGTGAGAAGGCAGATCGGAAGGATATCTATGGAAGTCACCGATGGAATAAGTAATACCGATGACCTTACATCAGCAAGAGAAGCAAGTGGTCATACCGATCGGTATGACAGACAACTATCAGATGACCTTTTAAAAGTTGCCCCGATGGTATATATCATACCGATGAAGTATTTCAGCAAGAGTCTCACCGAACATCCTGCGGGGGTAACGAAGCAAATAGCCATCAGCAAGAAGTAAACTATCAGGATAAGACACAAAGAAGTTTCTGATATTGAATGTCTTGGCGATAAGAGAGCTTTCGGCAAGACTCACAGCGATACAAGTATCTGTCGGGATGACTCAACATATCGGGACAAGGGAATTAGGTCTCGCTGATTCACAAGTCACGATGATCAAAAGGTATTGGTGATACTTTAACATACTTTGTCTGATAAAAAATATGAAAGAACCATCGGTGAGATGATTCGGATCAGATTATCTTTTGAAAGCTATCCCGATAGTATGTTTCATTCCGATGGGTATACTCTAGCGGCAAGACATTAAAGCAGTCATTCTGATCCAAAGTAACATAACTATCAGTGGGACAACAAAGTTGGGGAAACGTAATTATGTTATCCTGATAGTATTAATTACCCTGATAAACAAATTATATCGGTAAGACTCATTACTTCGGAAGGAAATCTAAATCACATGGCGATGAAGGAAGTCATGCTGATGGTCATGCCCACTTGAAGATATGACATTACATAGCGTCGGGAATACAATTGAGGGGTCATGCCGATTTACTGTTCGCGCCATAAAAGCATTAAGGTCGCCCAGACATTTTAAAATTCATGCCGATAAGAAGAGTTATGGTGATGTGACACTTCACAGCGATGAACATTGAATTGATCAGATAATTAAATACAAATGGCTATGAAATTTCTATGATCATTATAGTTGCAAAAAACCGTCCGAGAAGAGAATACAGAGGAACTCTTAAGGCAAAAGCAGAGGATTCCAATTCTAGCCACCGAACGACAGGTACATATACACAAACCACTGTATAGCCTGTATTTAAATTCTCTACCAAAGTTTTAAAATGGAAACTTCCGGAAAGGGAAAAGGAAGAAAGTTACAAGGGGAAACTAGTAAGCCTAAGAAACAAAAAACTGAACAAACCCCTAAGGAGAAAGTGAAAGAAAGAAAACTCAATCAAGACCTAATTGACCAATTGCCTGGGTCAACTCCCAAGGCTAGAAGGTCTGCCCAACTCAGGGCAGAAGTGGAGAAATTAGAAGATAAACACAAACGCCTGGGAGATATCTGGACCCCAATTCGGGGATATGAACTTTTCAGATTCCACTATAATAGAAGGTTTAGGAATGCTCCTGTGTCAAACCCATGGCACATGAATTTAGGAAAACTGGTTGTACCTAATGTATTCTTGAATGTGGAACTCTTTCAATTGCTTGCCAGACATTATAATTCAAACCTAAAAGCCATCTGCAACCCACAGGGAGAACCAATTGTGCATTTGTCAAAAAATGCTATTTGTGAGGTTTTTGATTTAGTTGATTTATGCACTGTCCCTATCATTTATGAAGATTTGGATAAAGAGTATTGGAGAATGGACACAACTTATAATGGATGGAGGTTGCCCATTCATAGGCCCAAGGTTGAAGGAGAAGTGATGCCCTTAACTGAAAATGATGGCCCTCCCTTTCATGTAGCCATATTTGAACCATATATACAGCATACCTATTTTTCTATGGGCCAAGTCCTTGGCTCAGAGGTCCCCGAGTTCATGACTATTCCTCTGATGGTCATAGCCTCTGACATTCAGTGTCATAATGCAAGGCAATTCGATTATGCTTCCTATATTGCTAATAGAATGGACTCTAGTCTATCTGCAATAAAAAACAGTGCTCCAGCATGCTCTTTTGAGCATTACACAATGCTTATGCACATGGTATTATATTATGGCCAGGAAGTAGGGTTATGGCGAAGTGAGTTTCAAGTTGTTGCTGCGGATAAGAAAGGGGAAAAGATACCTGTACAAATGTGGACCAGAATCTGGGATAGTAGATATGCCCACTCCAGTAATGCTCAATTTGAAGAGCATTGTGTAAAAGTGTTGTATAGGTATTTTAATCACCCCTGTGAATATTCAATTTCAACTGAAATAAAAAGATTCCTCAGACCAAAAGATTTTGGTGGCCCCCCTACTGTCACTCATAATTGGGGAGACTGGTATTGCTTTGAAGATGCTACTATGATCAGAGTTTATGGTTTTGAGGATGCTCCATTCATATTGCCCAAGACTGTCCCTGACAGGCTTGCATATCTGGAGATAATTAGGCAAATGCATTGTTCAAATGTGATGCATTTGAGTTCACATGACAAACAATTGTTTATGCCCAGCACCTTATGTTTTGGAGATTTTACTGTGGTTTCAAAAGAAGGTTACAATCTCATTCTAGATAAATTAATGCATTATAACATGATGACTACTGAGATGAGAAAAGGATTTGACGCTGAAGGGTTTATTGACTCTGCAAGAAGAAAACAAAATCTCAGTGGATACATGCACATACATTATCCACATGATGATGTCATTAGAAATTTAGAAGAAGCAGAAGTCGAATTGGTGGTAGAAAAATATATAACAGGGATCTAAGTGAAAATAAAAAGCAGTTAGCAGAGATTGAAGTGGTATCCTCTGGAGATGAAGAACTGACAGAACAAGAGCAGCCAGAAGATAAAACAATGGAAATGTCCAAAAGGAAAATGCAACAATATCAGCCTCCAGTTGTGCTACATGATGAGGAGGGGTCTGCTGATGAGGCTCCACGCCAAGTGGCTTATGATTCTTTCATTTCAGATGATAAATTTATTCAATCAAAAGAATTTAAATCGTTCCTATATAAATACAAAGGGAAAGAGATCAGAGAATCAGTAGATGATATTTTTGCTGATAATGAAAAACAATTATTAGATATGCTGAAGGAAACAGTAGATAAGGAAATGCAGGACATGACACCTAGCAAGGGTAGACATTTACTTAAAGATGCAGGGGTTATGATTTTTCCTGGTCTGGATTTAAATTCTGCTTTGGTTTTTGACAGTTTTCTGAATAACACAAATGATAAGTATAAACTTACTCTAGAAGGAGTTAATGAAGTATATATGGGAACAAGGTATAATAATGATGAAAATTCCTTGATGATATGGGCGTTATACCCTCCCCATAAGAAGATGGCCATCATAGATACTGAAAAGACTTTTGGCCACGTTATGACTTTGAAAGCAGGGGAAACTGACCCTATAATTACAGCAGACATTGGTATCAATGTTGCAAAATTGAATAAAGCACAAGCTCAAATGTTGATCAAAGAAAGAGATGCATACAAATTGAATTGTGAAATACTGACAAAAGAAAATGATTACTTGAAGGATGCTGTTAAGAGCACTTTTGGTTAATCCACTAAAAGAATAACTCAAGGTGAGAGCTCACAGGGCATTCAAGTGTTATCCCCTGATCAGGCAACCCAAATTCAAATAGATGCATTCGCTACAATACTACAGAGCAGGTATGCAAACATGGTGCAGTGGTTAAACCAGTTTTGGGATAATTACTCAGAGAATCATAAAGCAGTTCAAGAACATGAAAGACTTGAAAAGAGAATACGAGAAAAATTGACTGAGCTATAAAACAGAAGTGCTGCTGATAGTACAGATATCTCTGATGCAAAAGCATTTCTCAAACAACACCAAAATTATTATGACAAACTTATAGCTGATGCTAAGGAAGGAAATGATGCCTCAAACGCAGGAGTGCCCAGGATATTTAAAGACAATGGAGAGGTAAAGAGCAAGGAAGAATGGATTATTGATTGTCAAGTTATATTACATAAAGCCACAGGAGCTCTAAAAGACAAAGCCTCTACGTCTAGAGAAGTTTGCAAACAATTGGAAAGCATGATCACACTTGATATAATTACCAGAAGTGCTGTTGACCTTACTGATTCTCATCATGAGCAGGATTACTTGGACTACTTGGCTAAAGTTTACTTGTGGCTAAATAGAGCCTAATCATAATTATGTTATAGTTGTTAATGTTTGTTAAGTTTCCAAAAAACTTATTGAAGAGTTATGACTCTTCATAGAAATATCTATATAAATCCAAACAATCGATGTTGAGAGATCATCAGCAGTAGAATATATTCAGATACATCATATATATAATGTTTCAAAATGACTATGTTGCATATTTTATTTGAAGAAGTTTAAAGTTCTCTGATTCAGTGGTTCTGCTTTGGTATCAGTTGTTTGTTAAGATTATTCAATTGTGTGGCTGTCTCCATTTCTGTATTTCCTTGATATTCAGATTAAACATATCAAGTATATATTTGATCTGTCAATACACATTTGCTGTATCTGTGTGATTAAATAGGTTGGTATCCATTTGAGGAATTAAACCCTTCTAATTTAGTTACAGTAGCATGGAAATATTAAGCTTGGATTACTAAGTAGGGCCATACAATTAGATTGCCATTCTGTCTCCAGTAAAATATTATCTGTTAATCTTGTCCATTCATTTCATTTGGTTCCTTCAAGTAAGGATTAAAATACCTTCTGGTGAATTATAAGATATCTGATTTTATTTGGTTGGATTATCAAGAAGAGTTTGTCAGTCATTTACTTGCACGTTTATACAAGTTATAAACTAAAACTGTGCCAAACAACTAGAATTATTACCATTAGGAAACCATTAGTCCTGGTCCTTCAAACTGACTCTGTTACCCAACAAGGCACTAGTCTTATTTTACTTAAAACCTTTTACCTTAATATTGCTTATATAATTTCTACCAATTACTCATTAGACATTAAACCTAAAATCAGTTAGCAAGCATTTCATCTATCCTACATCTTGTGCCATTGTAGATAGATTTAATTAGTCCACGCATTCACATTCAATCAGCTTTAATTTTCCAAGGTTTACCCACCTAGGTGTAGTAGGACCTAAAGCGAAGGAAATCATCAAACCTTGAAGGTTGATTTCATCAAGTTAGTTCAGTAACGTTGCCAATCTAAACATAGAGCTTGGCATCCCCTTAGGATTGGCAACCTGCATTTCTAAGACCTAACACCTGGTCTGCCCGGAGACGATCTAGTTCTCGCTGTAGCCTTGTCCCAACAAGTCCCCAATCAGAGCCAATGTTGGTGCCTGCATGAATAGTTAGGTTTCAACCTTCTAAATCTATAGGCACCCTCCCAAAAAATACAAAAAATCCTAAGTCTTAGTGCTTCCTTAGCATATTTCAGCCTAACCTGATATTCTTGGGGGATCATCATATTTTCAATTATCAGCCTGATATTTCCGCAGGGTCATCATGTTTCTAACATCAGTCATCTTAGTTATGACCACCCTGATGCTGCTGCAAGGTTTCATTATGACCCGATATTCTAAAAGCGGGGGGTAATATTCTAATATCAGGTGATCTTAGTCAAGATCACCCTGACGTTGTTTTATCACCTCGATCTTGCAGACGTCAATTTTATATGGGGGGTGATATCTACTTGTCCATCACCCTGATATTCTGCGAGGGGGTCATCTTTCTAATATCGGTCACCTTAGGAGGATCCCCCTGATATTGCAATATGATGATGACATGAGCAAGTACGGAAGGATCATCGGTGAGGTTTTTCATTTGAATATGATGAGGAGGATCTCTTCTCTGATGCATCAAGTTATACTAATGAGGGTGATCATTAGGCTGATTTTGAATATCAGGTGGGCTCAGCATGAGGTTCTCTATTATTAGGGTGATATTCTGATGGAGGTGATATTTCATATCAGGGTGATATGAAATATCGGGGTGATATTGCATATCATGATATCATGCAGGGGGTTCGCCTTTGGCGTGGGTCATGATGATGGGGTCTTAGCTGATGGTTCATTGGTCACGCAAGGTAAAATTGTGCGACATCATATGTGCTCATGACTTTGCTTATAAAGTATTGAGGAGGTCACTGCGTGGTGAATGTGGGATAATTAGTTCCCACATGATTTGAAAAATTAGGGTCATATTTCTTGGCGCGAAAATTTCTAAAACGCACTGTCCACTTCATTTTCCAAGGCCACGGGTTGGTATGTCATTAATGGCAGATGTTATAGGGTATGGGCGAAGACGTGCACGGATCAACCACCTGATTGAAGATGTGAATCCCTAGGCAGTGGCACAGAGCTCAAGTTCAACCACCCTACCTCCTCTCCCACCTGCTGCATTCAATGTTTGAGCGCCATTTCTCATGATGAACTGTATCTGGTGGATTTTTGAATTTTGCTATGTAATTAATGTTGAGTGCACCCTCTTGCTGTATATAGCAGACTATGTTACTCATTTGTTGTCATTGAAAAAATTGGACAAATTTTGGTGCTGTGACAAGATACAACTTCATTGGTGGCCCTATTCTAGATGTCTTGTGAGTTTATGAATCTCATGTTGTATGTCTCATACATAAATTTACAGATTTCATGTTGATTTGAATGAGTAATTCTATATTGCATGTGTTCTATTATCTGTCTCCAAACTGAGTGTGTTCTTGTTCTGAATCTAAGCATCTAAGGGGTGTTTATGGTTCTAGAGTATGGGTTTACTATATTGAATGCTTAATTTTTTACTTCTACTCAAAGGGTAGATTAAATGTTTTAGATCAAGTGTTGGGAGGAATGTACTGCAGTGAGGATGTTTGTAAGCAGAGATAACTGAATACTCAGTCTTGGGAAGTATCCGTAAGGTAGGTGCTAAACAAACCCCCTTGAAATCTAGTCTTTGATATATGTTTGTGCTTATCATTCACATGTGTATGTCTATTGACTCCAAGCCCTGGATAGGCACTAGTCTAGTCTTGTATTGAGGTTACACCCTAGGTCCTAGTTTTGCATCCAAATATAAAATCAAACTCAAACTTCAAATCCAAACCTTTAGGACATTTAGAAGTAGTTTTAGGACCAGAATCCTCTGTCTCACAACTGAACATAGGCCCAAAGCTAGCCCCTTTACACTTATTTTACAATTTTGGTCTACATAAAGGAGGATTTATCTGCTTTGTGTCAACATCCCCTAGTTCACTAGCATATCTTATGGATGTTGAATAGGGAATACCCCCCTTAGTTCTGCAGAGCCTAAAGAAGAAGAGGAGATATTTATAGAGTCTATCTCCTGTACTGTTGGCCCCTGGCCCAGAAATCTTGTTGATCATTGATGGCTACCTTGTAAGGATAATTGGGAAAAAGCATCTAGTCAAAAAAAGAACCAACACTTTGAATGCATGCAAGTATGAATGAGACAAAGCTTTAAAGGTTCTAATGCTAAAACACAGTAAAATTTCATCCAATCATTCATAAAAAAGCACAATCGAGAAGGTAAATACTTGATCTTACTAAAAATGAAGGAATATTTGTATAGATGACAAAAAGATAACCTGTAACCTGATGTACTATATAAATATGTAAAAAATGAGTTACAAACACTCCTCTCTGCAATGCACAAGAGAGCAAAAAGGCAAGAACTTAAAAAAAAACATAATTTTTTTCTCCTATATAAAAAAGATGACTCCAATGAGTCAGATTGGGTTAATTGAAGTTAATGCAACTAAAAAATATCTCCATGAATCTCTCTCATAGGAAAAGATGAAAATACCCAAAAAGAGGGGTCAAAACTAATGTAATTTGAGCAAAAATAGGCTCAAACTCACTGTCACAATCAGTTTGACCAAAGTTGACATTGAAACCACATGAGATAACCAAAAATCAGGACCAAACTCTCCATTTCAACTCCTCTCCTCTGATTTTGTGTGATTTGACATGAAGTTATCAATTTGAACAAATAAAAAGTAATCACTGATGAATTACTTTACTGGGTGTCATGGATTTTGTCAATCTTTTGCATTTTTATGACAAATAATAAGGTAATTTATAAAGTATTACTTTATTATTTGTTTACATTATTAATTTCATTCCATCTCATGAAGACTCAAGGGGAATTACATATTTTCAATTTTACAATTTCACCCTTGGTCAATAAAAAACAAATACACAAACACCTTATGACTCCCTTTGTCCTTAATGTTTTCCTCATGCATCTATATGATACTACTGTCTCAACACTTGCTCAAATTTGACTAAGGCATGTAAATAAGGTCAAAATCTCACCTTGCCCTCAAAAGCCATATTTACAGATAATGACACATATGATAAAAACAAACACAACCTTATATCTCCCATGCCATCAGATGTATTCCTATCTCAAATCTTAATAAACTTTTCAAAACACATCATAAAGCACCTTATGACTCCCTTGGCAACCTTCAAATCGTGGGCCCCTCAACAAATGACTAGGTCTTTTGACTAAAAAGTCTTAGACCATGGGCTACATTTATTTAACATAATGATTTTCTTAAAAAACTATGTCAAAAAGCCCAACAAACCTCCCACGGGCTAGGGTTTCCATGTCAACAAAATACTTGAAACCCTAAAAATCTTTCATTTCATTCCTTCATTTCCTCTATTCACTAGAGAGCGTTGCCCTGAGGTTTTGGAGAGCTGTTATTTCTGGAGGGTTTCTGTGAGATCTGGGACCATGTAGAGACTGAACTTAGACTCCACTGCTCGTAAATTACCTCTTATGACTCCATCTGAAAGTAATTTGTCTCTTTTGCTAAGTTATTTCAATATAAAAGACATAAACATGTCTTCATTTCACTGCTTTTGAAAAATGTTTTTCTTTATAATATGAATTTCCTCTTGAATAAAAGGACATAAAAGCCTCTATTCCTATAGCAGTGTTTGGGCTTGTCTTCAAACTATTGTGGCTCATCTTTGAATGCTCTGTAGGTGCGCCTCAAGTATTTTATTGACTAAATGCTCTTGGATCTATTTTTGATGTTCAATCATATTTGCATATGAGATTATTCCCTCTTTCTTTGGAAGGGACTATTCTACATCTTCCTTCAATCTTCTGAGAAGAAATGACTAAAGGATCAAGTGAAGCTTTGAAATTACTTGAACTCTTCTTTTCTCCTCTTCTTCCTCCTCTGTTAAATTATTAGAATCATTATCTTGGGCATCTTCTTTGCAATTTTCTAGCATGACCTGAACTGCATCTTTTGCCTTTTCCTTTGTTGTACTAGACATAATCATCTTCTTCTTTCAGCCTCTACCACCATTCCATACTTTTTGATCTTTTGCATCACTATTCTCTTTAGAAGTAGTCCCTTTTCTCTTGAGACCCCTACCAACAGCTCTTACCTCAGGCTCAGGATCTTTTGCATCACCATTCTTACTTGAAAAAAATTTAGAATCATCCATTTGCTCAAGAAAAAACTCTAAATAAAGCTGAGTCTAGTTAAGAAGCGCCTTCAATCTACAAAAACCCAAATCACCAATTCGTTGAGTTCCATTTTTCATTTGTTTTTCATTTTCCTCCTCTTGTTTTGCTTGTTCTTCCTCTAAGCATTTCTCCTCTATGGAAAGGTCTTCTAGAACCCACAATACTTCCCCATCACATGGGGAATCATTATCCTCCACATCAATCCGTAGATCACTTATAGATCTTCCCTCATCTTCCAATACAAATATTCGTGAATCTACATCTCCTTCAACCTTGGCAGCCACAAAATTAACCATTTCCAAAGCCTTTTAGACCTTTAGCAAAGTCATACTGCCCCTATTCAAATTAGATATTTTTCTTTCATTCTCTGTCAAACTCTTACATTTGGTTACAAGTCCTTTAGGGTAAGGGCTTTTTTGACCAATGCAGGATCTCTAATGTTTGAAACCATATAGGCCTTTTATAATGGTTGACTGTACTATTCACTTGTTTGGAAAGCTCCAAAACATTACCAAACTTCTTCAAAATGCATGATAGAGTTCCAAATGCAAGTGCAAACATGCTAACTTGATGTATCTAGGATGAACTTTGTTGGATTTTGAGAAAAACAAAGGAGACCCCTGCTATCTTCACTAGCTTTGCATTTGAAAACTAGCATCTCAAACTTGATAATGCTCATTTCATCTCATCTACATGAAGGATAAGGGTCCTTGAAGAAAGATCTCCTTTGGCTGGTAGATTACCATGTAAGATGATGCTATGGCTATCAGAAACATGAATCCAATGCAACCTCCTCTTCTCTTTTGATCTGATCTTGACACCTGACTTTTTTCACATCTCTTATGCTTCCTACTTGCATTTTCAAAAGCTTCAAGAACGACTGCAATATGTGAAACTGATCACTACTCCACTGTTCTTTTTATGTCAGCTGTCTTAGACAATGTAACTATTTTGTTAATGCTGGAACAACATCAAAGAAGTTTGTTTTGACTATTTTTGTTGCTCCTTCATGTTTGTTGTTATCATATATTGCTGGGACAGTCATAAAATGATTGAATTTTTGTCCTTTATGTCTGTCATACTTTTGATATGGTCATTCCCTTATGACTGTCCTAGTTTCTTTTATTGTATTCAATAGTAATTTAAACCTCATTCACAAGAAAAGTGATAAATATTTGTCTTATTCCTCTTGCATGACTGCTATTCCTTACATTCATTTTTTGGCTATCATGTGACTGTCTTATCTTATATGGCTGTCCTAGTATAGTTTTGACTGCACTTTGTGCTTAGAATTTGATCTTTAAATAGAATATGCTTTATTTGAAAAGCTTAATCATGTCTTTTTCTTATCCATGTCCCTCTTAAGACCTAGGGGGTAGCATGCTGGGCTCAAACCTTGTGGGAGTCCATTTTTTCACCACATGTTGAAATATCATGCACAATAATGAATGTACCTATACCTACACATTGCACTAACAAGTTAGATAAAACATACCTTCAATTATATGACATGATGCTTCTTGTGTGGATTTATCTTCTGATCGGTACTTGCATCTGCTATTCAACTATCTCTTCTACTTTTTCTTTTTGTATTAGTTGATAATATGAGCATTTGGGTTTGATCCTTCATAAAGGTAAACAATAAATCTATTGCTTTTGTATATGAAAAGAATTTGAACCTCGAGCTCTAACAACTATCTCATGTAGGTATCTCTGGAGCTCACTGGATGCAGGGAGCTAAAGATGGACCTGGTCAACCTTTGGATTCATCATTCATAGGCAATGACAGATCCCTATTCTCTTCATATGCTCTTTTCTCTTTTCAGATATATAGTTTAGTTTTATGTTGCATCTTTTAGTCATTCCCACAGCTTGTGTGGTACACCTTAAACACTTCTTTTGAATACAATCAGTTATTTTCATATTATGTAAATGACTTAGATGTTTCTTTCCTTTTGTGACTCAATTACATAATATGAACTAAAGTATTTAAAGTACATGTGTTTATATCATAAAGAAATAACAGTTATAAATACCTCTCTTCTACAATTGCATTGTCTTGTACTGATAAACAACAACATACTTGATCAAATCTGATATCCTTTGAATGTTTTATTTCTCAATGAGCATATTTAATTTATTTATCTAGGTTGTGTAACAACTCAATTTGAACTGTTACATGATCCCGATAAATAAATTTTGTAACTTGCTCACTAAGACAATCATAGAATCTGAAGCATGTGTTGGATCTCCCATGGGATTTACATCTTCCTTTTTCTTCTTTCTTCTTATCCTTTTTCTTCCCTTTCTCTTTAGATCTACCATGAATTGCAATAGCTTCCTTAGTTGACTCGAGAGATTTTCTCCACATCTCTTCAAATAACAACAAAGAAACCACTTTATCCATCTTGAAGGTGGTAGTGGTACTCCCAATGGCCATAACAAGGTGGTACCATGAATCTGGTAATGAACACAATAATGTCATACATTGATCCTCCTCCTCTGTCTTCACACTAATAGAGGTCAACTAGGCAACAAGCATATTGAAAATATTCAGGTGATCAAGGAAAGATCCTCCATTTTGCATCCTCAAAGAATACAATTTCTTTTGTAGGAATAACTTTTTCACCAGGAATTTAGCATAATAAACATCTCCAAGTTTCTTCCAAAGATCTTTTGCAGTCATGTCTTCATGGATATTCATGAGCACTGAATCAACCAAACAGAGTCCTATCAGACCCTTAGCCTTCTGATCCATCATATCCCAATCTTCTTGTTTCATGCCTGATGGCATGGATCCAGATACTAGGAGCCATAGATCTCTATCCACCAATAAACTTGTCCTTTATCTTGAGTTTCCACAACTCAAATTTACCTCGATTAAACTTCTCTATCTCAAACCTCCCAGATGTGCTCGCCATCTCTTTCCTACAAAAAATATTTCAAAATCCTCTACACAAGCTCCCTCTCAAAATGAAGACTAGCTCAAAAAACCCTCTACCCACCAACTAGAACCAAAGGTGATCAGGCTTTGATACTGACTGAAAGGAAGCAAGGTATGCATAAACTTCTTCCTACATTGATCTAATGAGGAAAGTTATGTAAATCTCAATCTTTACTTGTTATAGGTTATTAGATGCACATTAATAGAAAGGTAATAACACATCAAAAACAAGTACAATGCTCACAATACAAGATATACGTGGGGAAATCCCTTACGGGTAAAAATACCACTCCAAAACCTGCACAATGTATTATCAAATCAAAAGATGATTATGCAAGTTCTTTCAGGAGTACACAATATCAATTCTCATTTACATCCCATGACCTTTCACATTCTCCAACTACTTATTTATCAAGCCTCTTTGGTGGTTATCCAATGTTGTTTTTTCCATGTCAAATAATAACAAATTAATTGTTGATGCCTTTATTAAATATTGGACATATTTTTACTTTGGGGGCACTATCCCAAGGCCTCGGCTAGGGGTGCTACCCCCAGTAGCCCTCACTGGGGGTGTACCCCTAGACCCCTTTTGTGGGCTCTGCTCCTGGTCCCTCACTAGGGGATAAGCCCCTTACACTCCTCGTTAATTATTTTTTGGGGAAACTACGGTTGAAAAAGTCACCAAAATTTACCTTGCTACATGTACCTGCAACCTTGCAGCATGATTAGTTACAAAATACTAACAACTTGTCACAACTTTCATTTCATCTCTTACATGTCATAAAATATGTCATAACTGATGACACATGACCACAAGGTGCCAACACATGGCAAAACTATGCCAAGGCAACATGGGACGCCTACCTCCTCATATGAGGACAAAATTTACATAAAAATTACAATAGTAGGCAAGAATAAATAAATACAACATTAGGAACTTGCAAAGGTTGAGACACCTTAATTCCCAACATTTTGTGCATGTCTTGCAATCATTATAGTCCATGATGGAATGAAAATATTTCAAGGAACATTGACGAATATTTCTACACAAATAGTAGGCCATTACAGAAAATTAGGAAAAATGCATACCTAATATCAACATATCTATGATTGCCTATTGCTGAGTGATTGGGGTGAGCAAGTCTTTGATAAACATCTTCATTTGATTCAACTGCATTTTGAACTCATATTTAGCCTGTTTATCTTTCTACATTCTCTCCTTCACTACATCCACCACTAAATCCAAGGAGTTTATTTGTTCATTCGGGTCTACTTACCTAGATTTACTCTTGTAATATGATAATCTTTGGATAAGAGTTCCTTGTCAACTTTGTTAGCTATAGAAGTTGCAATTTTTGCAATCCTTTCCCTGTGCTTATTGAATTTGACAGAAGGTAAGGTCCTAGGATTCTTCTTTGACTTATTCTTATCCACCTCTACCATCATATCTTCTAGGCTTAAAGGTTTAACAACTATTTGTTGCCTCTTTTGCAGGTTCAAATTTAACCATGAGGGGTCTGCAAGAGGTGGCAGCTGATTTTGTAGTATTTGTGTATCTAGTTGCTACTCTGCATCACTGCCTTCTTTGTTTTCAATCTTCTCTTCTTCCTCAATATTCTCTTCCTCTCCAGTTTTCTCTTCCTCCTCAGTTTTCTCTTCCTCCTTATTTTTCTCTTCCTCTTTAGTGGAATTTGTTGTTTCAACATGTTTCTATTGTTGTTCAAGAGTTCTAATGAGTTCTTGTTGTTTTTCAACATTCAAGACATGCTCCTCCATTTTCTACTGTGCCTTGTCCACATCATCAGAAAAAAATGAGTTGAGGTTTCTCCAAGGTGATCATCTTCTTTCAATACTTACTCTGTTGTCTCAAGGATAGCCTCTTCTTGAGTTGAAGCCATATTCACATGATCACTTTGTGTGACTTGCTGCTACTCTTGATGCTCTGTATCTTCTTCATTTGCAATAGTCTCTTCCTCTTGATGCTTTACATCTTCCTGTTGAGCATCCTCTTCAGTAACATCGTCTTGACCTTATCTTCTTGACTCTTATCTTCTTCTTCACCCTCAGAGATATCAATAGGGACATTTGTTGTAGGAGGCTAATTTGAATGTACTTCTCATTCCATAGGGGAATTTGCTTCTGTTTGATCCTATTCACCCATGGTCTCAGGTCCCTCTCCCAGAGTTTGTCCTAAAGTTAGCCTTGGTGGAATGATATGTGCTTGTGGAATAGCACCCAGGCCAGCAACAACACATGCATCTACAAATTTCTTTGTAATAGATGCCTTTCTGAAAGCATCCCCTAACATGGATGCCAAATGCTTAGGAGAAGAGGTATCAATTGATCCCCTCATTTTATTTGGTGGGGATTTTGGACTGTTTTGATAGTTTTTGGGATCATAAACTAAAGGTGAACCTGTGTCTGAAGTCTTCCATCTTTTATATGTTTCTAGCTTTGATGAAGGGGTCTCTTTCCTCTTGCCTTTACCTTTTCTTGGGGTTAGCTTGAAGTTCTGTAGTTTGAGATTCAACCACTCATTGCTGTGTTGTAGGCCAAATATCTTTCCGAGACCTGAGGTTCTGAAAGGCTATGTTTAAAGAATTTCACAAACTTATATTTTTTGAAAACTCAAAGCCAAGGTTGGATTTCCAACCCTGGAGTCCATTTATTCAAACCTAAACTGAAAGGAAAACCTAGCCTAGAAGGAAAAACACATAAAAATGACAAAAACCCTAAGCTAAAACAACAACAAAACCTAAATTAAAACCTAAAGAATGAATTAAAAACCTAAACTAAACATAAAAAAAAAAACAACATAATTCAAATGCTCAAACCAAACAAAACAAAGAAAAGATAAGAGAAAGATAAGGAATGAGAATGAACCCCCCTTATTCAGAATCAACGATGGTCGATGGATGAAGAACATGGGAAGAAAACAAGAACAATGACCTCCAACTTCCAAAATCTCTGGCTCAATCGACCCAAGATCTTCAAATATTTACAGGTTTAGATGCAATAAGCTTTATGGAGCTTTGAGAGTTGAAAATCACGAAAGAACAAGCATAAAATGAGGATAAAACATCAACTAAAGGATTAAATACCATCGTATTTAATCCTTTGTATGACAATAAATGTGGTAGGTCAGGGGTGGAAGCGCAAAGGGAAATCAAACTTTTGGACTAAAGTCCAAAAGTTTGAATATCTGATTGGGGCCCAAAGTCCTGATCAGACTTTCTAGAAAGAATCTAAAATCCATAAATGGACCTAATGCCTAGGATCTCAGGAGTTAAAGAACTCCTAGAACAAGTTCACAAAAACATTTAAAACACTTTCTTTGAAAAAAACAAAATGCCTAAGTGGAAACTTAGGACTTCACAAAAAAAGAAAATGAACAACAAAATCAAAGCAAAGAAAGAAGAAAAAGAAGGGGGCCTCCAACTGGAAAACAAAGGTGGGGTGTGTATACAGGGCATAATAGGTAGAAGGTGTACAAACATCCTCCATTGTGTGAAGGTGGGTAGAGGGGGTTTTAAGGTGCATCTTTTAGGATCTCTATTAGGTAGAGGATAGTTGTGGTTTTGGTTGTGTGTGTGTGAGTTTTTTTGCACGTAGAAGAAACCTATAACTGTAAAGGGCATATGCTCTAAAACAAATATATGTTATGTTTTGATGTCATGCTTGTAGGTGTGTGCAGGTTGTTGAGGTGAAGTTGTAGATTGTGTGAGTTGTAGGTGGCTAAGATGTCAAATAGGAAGAGTATGAGGTTGGCCTTGGGAAGGGATTTAGGAATTTCTTTACTTGTGAGGAGAGAGAGAAGATTAAGAGCTAAGCTTAACAATATGCGGAAGGCGCTGAAAGTTTTAAGAGAGAGTAGAGTAGAGATTGAAAAGAGAAAATAAGAGAAGAATAGGGGTAAGGGTGAGTCTTATTATCTTCCTGATGATAATTCGTTTGAAGGTAAATCTGTGTGTGTAGAAAAATATGAGGGAGAAAGAGAAGAGTGTCATGTTGATGACACTGAAGAAAAAGATGAAAGTGCAGCAGTAGGAACATGTCTTGTGGAAGGCATGAAGTAGTTAGTGAAAGAGGATGAAGATGAAAGAGGATAAGATAATATAGCAAAGACTAATGAAGAAGGAAAATTTATAGAGATAAAGAAGAGTGAGGTTTCAATAGAGATTTATCCTTAGAAGGACATATTGGTAAAAGCAGAGAATGATGACGGAGTTGCAACAATAGTAGAGAAGGAAAAGATTACCAAGGTAATGGTTATTTTTTTTTTATTTTTATAACAAAGAGGATGATAATGAGTTGTAAGTAGATAAGGTGGTGAGGGTGGATGAGGAGGTGAATGCAGAAGAGAAGATGAATTTTTTTTTATGATCTTGTTAGTACAGGTGTATGCAGGTGCTGTAGAGGATGGTGTAGTGGATGGTGGTGGAGGCTAGATTATGGTGGGTTGAATCCCATGAGAGAAGGGAAGAGAGGAAATCACAATTGGAGGAGGAGGTTAGCTCATGGTGGATTCATTTCCATGAGAGGAAAGATGAGTGAAGAGCAGAGTTGGTGGCAAAGGATGAAATTGTCCCAACCAAATGTGGGAAGAGGAGAAAGAAGAATGTTTCTAAAACCTATTGTAGTGATGGAGTTTGTTGTAGGTCTTTTACAACTTGGAAGGGTAATTCAATCATCCAACTCTATTTTATGAGCCATGCTCACAAAATTCTTCTTACCTGGTGTATCTAATGCAGGAGCATTTGGGTCCATAGGCAATCTTGCATCTCTAAAAATATTTTTAGTTTGATTTGGTTGTTTTAGTCATCTCTCTACACCAAGAAACTTCTGATTTGGTAAAATTTGTAAAAAAGAAGATTTCACCTAAACGCAGTTTTAAAGCTTTGCAAGTAGTTTTATGGAAATCATTATTTTTCAAAATCCATGAGGACTGAAGACAAATTCTTTTATAGGAATGTTTAAAATTGTATTTTATCAAATTTAGCAAGTTTTTGTGGCCATATTCTTCACTAGTTGAGAGAAATTAATTTTCTTTGTTTTTGCCTGATAAGTTTAAAAACAATTTATTCTAGAGATTTTTAAAAAGTTGGAGTAAAATGGTTTTACAGGGGTCTTTGGGAGGTTATTCTACTCAAATTGGCTAGATTTAATGTAAAAATAAGTACCTAGTAATAAATTATGTAAAAAGTCATTTTCTGTGCTTTTTGGGCATCTGATGAAAATCAAAGGCACTTGAAAACATGAGAGTAGCTGCCTAAGAGAAAAACATGGATTTGTTGTTCTAGACAACAAATTTTCATTTCTAAAATAAGGCAAACTAATTAAAGTATATGTTTTTAAAAATTAACTATTACAATGTCACTTTGGTAGTCTAGGCACCTATTTTTGTAGGAAGAATCTGTAGTTTTTAAATTGAAACAACCTCCTTTTATGAGGCATTAAAATTTAAGGTGGTACTCCATTTTTTTAATCTTATATTTATGAAGTAGCTAAATAGTGGAGATGGTGGCATGGAAAGGTAGAGGAAGGTGTTGAAACTCATTTTAGCACCTTTTTTTCATCTATTTTATTTGATATTTTTTATTTGGAGGACTAGTGAAGGGGAGCTAAGAAGAGGAAGTGGAAAAGGATAGAGAGCTACTAGAGGTGCAACCAATGAAAGAAGGGAGAGATGAAATTAAAATTCTGAAATACAGTGTTTCTTGTAGATTGAGAGGATGAGGCCATGAAGGCCATAATGTCACATGTTTTGTTTTAGATTTTTTGTAATTCTTCAGTTGTGAATTAATTAAATCAATGAGAGTTTGCATTCCATTTTTATTTTACCTCCAATTTGTGATGTGTTGTGTAACAGCCACTTGGTTTTATGGTTTTATAAAACCCTTGATCCTTGATCTACGTCACAAATCTATAAATCCAAGCCTCCTCTCACATCCAAGGCATCAATAAGAAATATTTATAGGTACATGCTATCATACTAACCTGAGCCTATTAGAGAAACTCAACAAAGCAAATCATCATCAAGAACTTCATCAAAAGGAGCCATCATTCATATCAAGGAAATATATGAGCTTTTGTTTAGTCTTGCATTTGTTATAGTTTCCTTTCGTTTCATGCTCTAATCCAACGTAGAGGTAGTCTAGTAGCTTAGGTTGCATTTCTAGATTAAAATTTTCCCCCTATATAATATCCAATTCCAAGCTACTTTGGCCCATGGATATAACAAAAGGAGGTGCTTGAGGGCTTACAAATATCCATAGAAACAACGAAGGGGATTGGAAACACCTAGATGGATAAGGCCAGATCTAATACGAAGACCCTGATATAAGAGGCACCATGAAAAGTGACCTAGTTTGGGCTAAAAAATGGTTAGCCAAACAATTTAAAATTTGTAGTACAATTGAGTGGTAGTGGACTAAAGGTTTCTCTTGATATTAAGTTTCTAAACCATGGGAAAGTGGGGAGAAAGGGAAGAATACCCCTAGAAGGTCATGTAGTTCCTAAAGGGAGTTTCCATATACCACTCCCAATCATTCTACCAAGGTACAATGCATTGAATCCAAATATTATGCACCATTTATAGAAAAATAGACTCCATAATGATTTGAAATGACCCAATATCTTTGTTCCAAGCCTATATCTAGCTTGAAACTTTGGTCAAGATAGCCAATTCTTAGTGGCTCTTGAAGAGAGGTATGAAATGAAGCAAATCCCATTCTTAAAGAGCTTTAGCACATGGACCTGGGGAACTTTGGAAAGAGGTCAACCCTTGCAACTAATCATATGAGACCACCAAAATGATTGTTCATTGAAAGAAATCTCATAACTAAAATGCTTCCCTTTCCAAATAAGCCAAAATTTAATAGCTTCCCAAGCCTTCTATTTATACTTTTGGCAATAAAAGTGCCTTGAATTTTCATTGGCTCCTTAAGGATATGAATGGAGTGAAAACCTAGACCATGCCATGCCTATCAACTACTAATTAAAATAGACATGCATGATGTTTAAATCTAATGATTATAGTTTACATTAGAAGGTCCTTAATTCTAGGGTTTGAGATCAAGTAATTTTTTTTTAATAGTTGTGTGGTTTTCATTTTCTTCTATCTATTGAGCTCTACTTTCCTCTTTAATGGATCCTAGTAGAGGCTGGGAATTCCACCTCTTTAGATCTAGTTCTAGATCATATGTTTGTGAAAATAAAATTGATGTAGCAATAGTAGTAATTGGTAAGAATGAATTGGAATCTGTTACATTCATGTTGACTCTATAAGAATTCCCAATTATTAATATTAATCATGATGAGTTCAAGAAAACTATTTCAACATTCCAAGGTCATAGCTTGATTTGTAGGTTCCTTGATCCTCAAGTCTCTTTGGAGGAATCAGTTCTTTGGGCAACGAAGAATCAAAAGTCTGAAGGAGTATATAAAATCCAATCTTGTGCTAAAGGGAATTTCATAGCTAGTTTTACAAATGAATCAAATAGAGATGGATCATTTAAAGAAGGTTCATATTTCTTCTGAAATGCTACCCTTCTCATGAAGCATTGGCATGTGGGGTTTAAATCTTCAAAAGAAATCCCTATGACTACCTATTTCAATTTTGATGTATGCTCTTCCTCAAGTGTTAAAGTCTCCCTATGTCTTTGAGACAATTTCTAGTTACTTTTATACAACCATTGATATTTCAAAAGCACTCCATAGGTATGGTAAATTTTTTTATGCTAGAATATGTGTGGAAGTGGATCATGTCTCTTCTTCCATTCCTAAGAGTATCACTATGTGTGCTAGAAATTTTTAATGGTTTTAGGCTCTAGATTATGAAAGTTTTCCATTTATATGTAGATGATGGCATTAATATGGTCATTTCATTCTAGGAATACACTAGCTTTCAAAGAAATACAAAAAATGAGAAAAAGAAAGTTGAGAAAAAATAGGCACAGAGGGTTTCACATTTCCAAATGAAAAACAAACTTTCAACATTAGAAATTTTATTTCTCTAAATGTTAAGGATAATGTGGGTTTACCTTCTAACTCTAGGAAGGAGGAAAATCATAAATAAGATTACATTAGAATGAAGGGACAAGCAATAAGGAAGTACTCAATGATTTTGAATTAAAACGTGATCTGGAACAACTTTTGTTTAAGAAAGAATCTATAGATTTTTGGAAGTTAGAGATGGAAGGGAAATAAAACATACCTCTTAGCTTAAGTTTCCCATGCAAAAATTCAATTAAATAATAAGGCCCCTCAAGATTATTTGGAGGGTTGTATCTTAGAGCAAAAAAGTGTAGAAAAACTAACTCCAAATAGATGACTAATAAAGAGGGAGGGAGATTTTGGGCACAACAAGGTGGGGAGACCTAGTGGGTTTATTGCATTACAAAATACAACTATGGAAAAGGTTAGAATTGTAAATCAATGCCAATTAGAGTTTGTGTTTGTTGGAAACAATAAAACCAACATTGATCAATAATAGTGCTCTCTTGGAACATAAGGAGATTAAACTCCACATCCAAAAAACTTTTACTTTAGAGTCTCAGAGAAATACAACTCATAGATTATTATGTTACAAGAACTAAATCTATGAATATGGATAATTTTAAACCTTTCTCTAGGTCCTCTAAGAAATGGTGTGTTTTAATCACATAGGTAGTGGGCTTGCTACAATCAAGAATAATGTGGAGGTTTTATTATTGAAATCCTTTCTTCTAATTCATGGATGATTCTTCAAGTTAGTTGTGTGTATTCTATGTAAAATTTATGTCTTGTTAATGTTTATGGCCCTTAATCTTATAAACAAAATGAACAATATTAGTTTTAAATCTTATCTGTAATGAGAGTTAACCTTGGAGAAAGATGGCTTGTGGCTAGAGATTTTAATTCTAGACTTGATTATTGTAAGAAGAAAAGGGTGCTAAGATAAAGGAGATAACCAAAATTTCACTTCTTTCTTAAGAGATTTTTATTTGTGGGATGTTAAACCTTAGAATGATTGGTTTGCTTTCTTTAATAGAACAAAGGGATAGAATAATGTTTTGGCTTGATTAAATAGGTTTTTCCCTCTACCTCCTAGCTACAAATAGATATTATTTAAATTATGAGGTTCTAATGGAAATGGGTTTTTACCATTGGCCTACTTTTTTAACCTTGTTGATGATAGTTTTCCAAGAAAGATCCCCTTTAGGTTTGAGAAAGGTGGTTGTCACATAAGGACTTGGATGAAGTCATCTAAACTTTCTTGAATGGTCTTCATTCTAGTTTTGGTACTGCAATGTACATTTTACCCAAGAAGTTAAATTTCTTAAAGATTCTTCTTGAGTATTGGAATAGATATGTGTTTAAAAATATTTTTCTTAGTAAAAAAAAAACATAGAAAATAGAATGGTTGAAATTTAAACATAAAAACATGTTGGTTTTGGCCACTAAAGCATTCAAAGACGAGGAGAAAGAGGTGTCTTCTTATCTTGATGAGACTTATAGATGTGAAGAAATATTTTGGAAACAAAAATCTATACTAAAATGGATTAATAATGAGGGTCATAATACAAAGTTTTCTCATATTTCCTATAAAAGGAGAAGAAACAAGAACTTTATATCTAATTTGGAATTAGATGGAGGTCTAATAAGGGATCATTGGTCTCTATTTGGCATAATATATGTAAATTGGAGATAAATTGGATAGGGAAGAAAAGCAATCTCTTTTCCTTAATTCTATTCCTTCCAAGATTGGCCTAGAGGAAAATCAAATCTTGTTGATGAGGATATCCTTAGACAAAGTTAGATGTACTCTTTTTGGCATGGATGGAGATCGTGCTTCTGGGCCTCATAGATTTCCTTCTTATTCCTTTCAACATTTTTGGGATATCATGGTTCAACATATTTTGGAAATGGTGCAAAAATCCATGGACTATTTAAAGATAGATTCTAAAGGCAATGAACTAAACTTTTCTTTCTCCTATTCCAAAGTAGAAGGCTTCTCTAAAAGCTAAAGATTTCAGGCCTACAACACTTTGCAATACCATTTATAAGGTCATTTGTAAGATTATTGCTAATAGACTCAAATCTCTCCTTGTTGAATGTTTTAAGGGCAAGGGAGAATCATTAAAGACCAATAGATAATAAATGGTATTATCTTAGTTCATGAAATGAAACACTTTTACATTGTTAGTAATAAAAAAGGTGTGCTCATGAAATCAAACATTGCAAAAGCTTATGATCATGTTAGTTGGAGATTCGTCAATAGAATTCTAAAAAAATATGGTTTTGTTAATGACTAGATGGAATGGGTCATTGGGTCTTATTCTTTTGCCCTATCTCCTATTCTTGTTAGTGGATTTGCAAAATATTTTTTCCCTTCCTTTTACAATATTTAGCAAAAGAATCCCTTATCTCCCTACTTTTTAATCCTTATGGCTTAACCTCTAGGAAAATTTATAAGTTCTATTAAAATAAAGGGTTCCATACATGGACTTAAAGCTTCATTCATAGAGAATGACATCACTCATCAATAATTTGTCGATGACAGTATGATTTTTCCTTCCCTTCTTATATTTGAAATAATGATAATTAGAGACTTTTTTTCACGTTATGAACACGCTTCTGGTCAACTTGTGAATATAATAAAATATTCAATTTTCATTCTTGATGTTGGGGATATGGAGCAAGATTTTCTTTGTAGATGTCTTTTCTTTAGAAAAGGCTCTTTTACTAATTTCTACCTTGGTTTCTTGCTTTTCTATGGAAGGAACAACAAATTTCTATAGATCTTATTTTGGACAATTTTATAAAATTGTTGGCTAAATGGAAAGTTGGATGACTTTCATCAACTGGAATGTTCTTTCCACTCAAACCTATCTTTCAATCTATTCTTTTCTATTTATTTTCACCTTTTTAAGCTCCTGAAAGTATCATTGGAAAAGTCAATTCAGTAATGAGGGACTTTCTCTAAAAAGGTTCAAGGAATCATTTTAAATTTGCCATGTTAGTTAGGAATGACATTTGCATAAGTAGAGATAAAGGGGGCCTAGGGATTAAAGAAGCTTAGAGTTTTAATGAAGCCTTATTAGATAAGTGAGTTTGGAGAATCATTTCTTCTATCAACAAGATTGAATTCATATTCTAAAAATTAAATATCTCAATGGTGCACTCCCTTTGACCAATTTGAAGATGATTCGTTGACCAACACTGCTTTGGGAAACTCCCTTTATTTCAAGTCTCTTTATATATCTTATGACTCACTAGGAATCCAAAGTTAAAGATTATTGGGAAGAAAATGCAAAGAGTTATGGTATATCTAGATCCTTGAAACCTTTACCTACTATCTGTGAGGTTGATGAAAGAGATCATCTTAATCTATCTATGTTATTGAAAATTTTTAAGCCTACTTGAAACCTCAAGAGAGTTAATCGGGGTCGTAATCTTAAAGGTGATTGGAGATACATAGTCAAGGATGGATATGAAAAACTAATGATATCAAAGCTTACTGTAAAAGATCTTAATGATCTCAAGTAGCCTATTAATCTGGCGTATTTCCCAAACCCCTAGCGTTCCATGAAAGAATAATCATTTTTGAGGAATAAAGAAATGAGAATCTAAATTGCAAATAACCGTAGATTCCACCAGTATTTCACTTGTTATCTATACTTTATCCTGATCTCTTCCCACTCGAATACAACATTTGGATTTAGTAATCCCATGAAAAGCATTTTAGTTAGCCCATGAAACATTTGGATTTTTTTTTTTGTTTTCTTAATAGAAATTTTTTTTTGTCTTGTTCAAGTTAGTTAGTTGGAGAAAGATGGCTTGTGGCTAGAGATTTTAATTCTAGACTTGATTATTGTAAGAAGAAAAGGGTGCTAAAATAAAGGAGATAACCAAAATTTCACTTCTTTCTTAGGAGATTTTTATTTGTGGGATGTTAAACCTTAGAATGATTGGTTTGCTTTCTTTAATAGAACAAAGGGACAAGATAATATTTTGGCTAGATTAAATAGGTTTTTCCCTCTACCTCCTAGCTACAAATAGATATTATTTTAATTATGAGGTTCTAATGGAAATGGGTTTTTACCATTCGCCTATTTTCTTAACCTTATTGATGATAGTTTTCCAAGAAAGATTCCCTTTAGGTTTGAGAAAGGTGGTTGTCACATAAGGACTTGGATGAAGTCATCTAAACTTTCTTGAATGGTCCTCATTCCATTTTTTGTACTGTAATGTACATTTTACCCAAGAAGTTAAATTTCTTAAAGATTCTTCTTGAGTATTGGAATAGATATGTGTTTAAAAATATTTTTCATAGTCATAGTAAAAAAATAACATAGAAAATAGAATGGTTGAAATTTAAACATAAAAACACATTGGTTTTGGCCACTAAAGCATTCAAAGACGAGGAGAAAGAGGTGTCTTCTTATCTTGATGAGACTTATAGATGTGAAGAAATATTTTGGAAACAAAAATCTATACTAAAATGGATTAATGATGAGGGTCATAATACAAAGTTTTCTCATATTTCCTATAAAAGGAGAAGAAACAAGAACTTTATATCTAATTTGGAATTAGATGGAGATCTAATAAGGGATCATTGGTCTCTATTTGGCATAATATATGTAAATTGAAGAAAAATTGGATAGGGAAGAAAAGCAATCTCTTTTCCTTAATTCTATTCCTTCCAAGATTGGCCTAGAGGAAAATAAAATCTTGTTGATGAGGATATCCTTAGATAAAGTTAGATCTACTCTTTTTGGCATGGATGGAGATCATGCTTCTGGGCCTCATAGATTTCCTTCTTATTCGTTTCAACATTTTTGGGATATCATGGTTCAACATATTTTGGAAATGGTGCAAAAATCCATGGACTATTTAAAGATAGATTCTAAAGGCAATGAACTAAACTTTTCTTTATCCTATTCCAAAATAGAAGGATTCTTTAAAAGCGAAAGATTTCAGGCCTACATCACTTTGCAATACCATTTATAAGGTCATTTTTAAGATTATTGCTAATAGACACAAATCTCTCATTGTTTAATTTTTTAAGGGCAAGGGAGATTCATTAAAGGCCAATAGATAATAAATGGTATTATCTTAGTTCATGAAACAATACACTTTTAGATTGTTAATAATAAAAAAGGTGTGCTCATGAAATCGGACATTGCAAAAGCTTATGATCATGTTAGTTGGAGATTTGTCAATAGAATTCTGCAAAAATATGGTTTTGTTAATGACTAGATGGAATGGGTCATTGGGTCTTATTCTTTTTCCCTATTTCCTATTCTTGTTAGTTGATTTGCAAAAGGTTTTTTCTCTTCCTTTTACAATATTTAGCAAGAGAATCCCTTATCTGCTTACTTTTTAATCCTTATGGCTTAATCTCTAGGAAAATTTATAAGTTCTATTAAAATAAAGGGTTCCTTACATGGACTTAAAGCTTCATTCATAGAGAATGACATCACTCATCAACAATTTGTGGATGACAGTACGATTTTTCCTTCCCCTCTTATATTTGAAAGAAAGATAATTAGAGACTTTTTATCACATTATGAACACGCTTCTAGTCAGCTTGTGAATAGAATAAAATATTCAATTTTCATTCCTGATGTTGGGGATATGGAGAAAGATTTTCTTTATAGATGTCTTTGCTTTAGAAAAGGCTCTTTTACTAATTTCTAACTTGGTTTCTTGCTTTTCTATGGAAGGAACAACAAATTTCTATAGATCTTATTTTGGACAGTTTTATAAAATTGTTGGCTAAATGGAAAGTTGGATGACTTTCATCAACTGGAACGTTGGTTCCGCTCAAACATATCTTTTAAGCTATTCCTTTCTATTTATTTTCACTTTTTTAAGCTCCTGAAAGTATCATTGGAAAAGTCAATTCAGTAATGAGGGACTTTCTCTTAAAAGGTTCAAGGAATCATTTTAAATTTCCCATGTTATTTAGGAATGACATTTGTATAAGTAGAGATAAAGGGGGCCTAGGGAATAAAGATGCTTAGATTTTTAATGAAGCCTTATTAGATAAGTGAGTTTGGAGAATCATTTCTTGTATCAACAAGATTAAATTCATATTCTAAAAATTAAATATCTCACTAGTGCACTCCCTTTGACCAATTTGAAGATCATTCGTTGACCAACACTGCTTTGGGAAATTTCCTTTATTTCAGGTCTCTTTACATATCTTATGAATCACTAGGAATCCAAAGTTAAAGATTATTGGGAAGAAAATGCTAAGAGCTATGGTATATCTAGATCCTTGAAACCTTTACTTACTATCTGCAAGGTTGATGAAAGAGATCATCTTAATCTATCTATGTTATTGAAAATTTTTAAGCCTACTTGAAACCTCAAGAGAGTTAATTTGGGTTGTAATCTTAAAGGTGATTGGAGATACATAGTCAAGGATGGATATGAAAAACTAATGATATCAAATCTTACTCTAAAAGATCTTAATGATCTCAAGTAACCTATTAATGCAGGGTGTTTCTCAAATCCCTAGCATTCCATGAAAGAACAATCATTTTTGAGGAATAAGGAAATGAGAATCTAAACTGCAAATAACCGTAGATTCCACCAGTATTTCTCTTATTATCTTTACTTTATCCTGATCTCTTCGCACTTGAATACAACATTTGGATTTAGTAATCCCATGAAAAGCATTTAATTAGCCCATGAAACATTTGGATTTTTTTTTTTTCTTAATAGAGATAAAAATAGGAAGTCTGAAGGCATGTTGGTTGATACTCAATGGATGGGATGAAAGCCCTGACGCATCTTCTTGAAATTTCCCAACATGGTTTGTTCAAAGATTTTGCCATTTGATGAAAGCAACTGTAAAGGATTTTTGAAAAACTACATGTATTATTCTTAGTCTTTGTGTGTGCATTTGTTTTCTTCCCATAAAATTCTTTTCCTGGTTTTGTTTTCTACACATACATCAGAAAAATATGTATGTGTCTCCCTACTTTGAAACTGTTAAAACCTATTTATTAAGACAATGTACCATATTGAAATGTATAGTGGCATTTAATATATATGTGACATAAGGACTGCCATGGCTTCCCTTCAAGAGCACAAAACAAATATAGAAATATTGTCTTATCATTTGGTTTATATCTTTGAGTAAATGTTTATGTAAAGTGTTTGACACCAACTAAAGATTCTTCCATTTAATAATAAATACACTTCACAAATATCAAATTTTATGGAGGTTTATTTCTTGTTCTAAAGCTCTTGTTTTGACATAGTTGGGGAGGATGTTGGAAATGGTTGTAGAATCTGTGTTCCATGAAATTACATTTCATTGAGACAACTTGTCAAATAGTTCATATGCCTTGTGTGTGCTTCCACATTTTGCGTAGATGTCTATTAAGGCACATGCAACTATAACATTTGACAAAAATCAACTTTCAATTATGTTTTGATGGATGTTGATAAAATGTTCTCACTCTCCCATTTTGTCACAAGTTGGGAGGATGTTGGAAAAGGTTATTGGAGTTAGGCCTTACACCTGTCATCCCTGTCCATGAGAACACATCTTGTTATGCATTTTGTCAAACAACTCACATGCCTTGTGTATGATTTGACATTTTGCATACATGTATACTTGGGCACTTGCAACCACAACGTGTGATAAAAATTTACTTTTGATTATGCATTTATGGAAGTCCTTCCCTTTTTCTAAAGCTCCCATTTTGGTATACATGGGAGTATGTTGGATAAAGTTGTGGAATTTGGCTTAATGTCTTCCAATTGCATTTGCTTAAAAGTTTCCAATGCATTTTCGATAAACCCATTTTGTATATATCTTGCAATAATTATAGTCTGTGAAGGGATGAAAACATTTGGACGAACATTTAATAATCTTCTTACATGAACAACTAAGCCATTAGGGAAATTGGGAAAAATACCTGCCTAATATCCACTATACTCTTAGCATTTTTGTATCGATACCTTATAGACAATTAATGCTCTTTATGTTATATTGTTTATGCCTCATCAATTACATTGTTTATGCCTCATCAGTTACATTAATTATGCATAGTCTTTCTTTTGGGCATTAAATGAGTATAGTATGTTGCATTATTGACTTTTGGAGAATTTTTAGAAGTAGCTAAAAGGCTATTAAAATGGAGAAGAACTTGTTTAAAATATGATAACCAAATATGACTAAAATAACAATAATTCACATAGAGAATGGTATGTCAGCCAAATAAAATAACTGTGAAAGAAGGATAAAAAATCAAAAGAATATTGGTTCAATTATTCAATTGATTTTAATGGTAGAGACTAACCACAAAGTATAGTTGTTATCAACTGGGATTGCACTCGTGATGCAACGCTAGAAAGCTTAGCAATCCTGTGTAACATGGGAATACCTTCAGGTTGTGGGTATCCTATGATGAAGGTAAACCTCCAGATTATGGGTTGGTTCCCCTTTGATTTTCTAATAAATTAATGACTTTGTAGGAAAAGGGTTCGAAGGTTTTCTAATGCATGTACTAAAACTGGATTTAAATGGGTGGTGATGCACCTAAATGATAGAAACATGTAGCCCCGATTCACAACTACCTTCAAAATATCTATCCACACAAATCAACTTGGCAATATGACCACAAAAATAATTCAAAAGGAAGGCTTGAATAAACTATCTCTTGGAGGAAAACTAGGTTTTCACAACATGGAAGAAATGATTATTTGAAGGCACATCATAAGACCTATGATTCTTCACTGCTTTGAATGCATGCAAGTATGAATGAGATAAAGATTTAAAGGTTCTAATGCTAAAACACAATTAAATTTCATCCAGTCATTCATAAAAAAGCACAATCGAGAAGGTAAATACTCAATCTTACTGAAAATGAAGGAATATCTGTATAGATGACAAAAACATAACCTGTAACTTGATGTACTATATAAATATGTAAAAAATGAGTTACAAACACTCCTCTCTGCAATGCACAAGAGAGTAATAAGGCAAGAACATTAAAAAAAAACATAATGTTTTTCTCCTATATACAAAAGATGATTCCAATGACTCAGATTGGGTTAATTGAAGTTAACTCAACTAAAAAATATCTCCATGAATCTCTCTCACAAGAAAAGATGAAAATCCCCCAAAAGAGGCATCAAAACTGATGTAATTTGAGCAAAAATAACCTCAAACTCACTGTCACAATCAGTTTGACCAAAGTTGACTTTGAAACCACATGAGATAACTAAAAATTAGGACCCAACTCTCTATTTCAACTCCTCTCCTCTGATTTTGCATGATTTAACATGAAGTTATCAATTTGAACAAATAAAAAGTAATCACTGATGAATTACTTTACTAGGTGTCATGGATTTTCTCAATCTTTTGCATTTTTATGACAAATAATAAGGTAATTTATAAACTATTACTTTACTATTTATTTACATTATTAATTTCATTTCATCTCATGAAGACTCAAGGGAAATTAAATATTTTCAATTTCACCATTTCACCCTTGGTCAATAAAAAACAAATACACAAACACCTTATGACTCCCTTTGTCCTTCATGTTTTCCTCATGCATCTATATGATACTACAGTCTCAACACTTGCTCAAATTTGACTAAGGCATGTAAATAAGGTCAAAATCTCACCTTGCCCTCAAAAGCCATATTTGCAGATAATGACACATATGATAAAAAAAAACACAACCTTATATCTCACATGCCATCAGATGTATTCCTATCTCAAATCTTAATAAACCTTTCAAAACACATCATAAAACACCTTATGACTCCCTTGGAAACCTTCAAATCATGGGCCCCTCAACAAATGACTAGGTCTTTTGACTAAGAAGTCTTAGACCATGGGCTACATTTATTTAGCATAATGATTTTCTAAAAAAACTATGTCAAAAAGCCCATCAAACCTCCCACGGGCTAGGGTTTCCATGTGAACAAAATACTTGAAACCCTTAAAGTCTTTCATTTCATTCCTTCATTTCCCCTATTCACTAGAGAGCGTTGCCCTGAGGTTTTGGAGAGCTGTTATTTCTAGAGGGTTTCTGTGAGATCTGGGACCATGTAGAGACTGAACTTGGATTCCACTATTGGGAAATTGCCTCTTATGACTCCATCTAAAAGTAATTTGTCTCCTTTGCTAAGTTATTTCAATATAAAAGACATAAACATGTCTTCATTGTTGGAAGGTGGCAAGTGATCAGGAAAGTACTGTACACTAGCCATGTATCCTCACCAGGGTTCGAGGCCGGGCCGAGCCCTGAGTGGGGGTTCGGGGGTGGCAGCCCCCGATAAATTTTTTTTTAGGGTTGACATAAAAAAATCCTATTTTTTATGACCGACATAAGAAACCCTAATTTTTGTAACCTACAAAAAGGCTTGATAAAAGTGGCTAGGGGTTAGGGTTTTGATATATTGTATTATAGCATTTTGCAATGATATTGAGTTGCAGGGATTGCTGATTGTAATCAGTTTGATTTACTGGATAATAATATTGGACTCTCTATTTAGTGGATGTAGCCCGAGTTTGGGTGAAACATGTTAAATCTTGTCTCTCACTGTTATTAATTCTGTGTATTTCCATTTCTCTATTTAATCTTTATTTGCATTTAATTGATATCTTCTACCGGCTAACCCTAACAAGTGGTATTAGAGCGGGTTGTGTTCGATTATCGTCTACAGGAAAGTCTCACGGTTGAGTGGGAGCAATAGCAGATGAGGGTAAATTAAAGGTCGATAAATTCGATGGGCAGAACTATCAGTTATGGAAGATGCAGATGGAGGATTACCTCTATCATCATCCTCCACATCAATCCGTAGATCACTTATAGATCTTCCCTCATCTTCCAATATAGATATTGGTGAATCTGCATCTCCTTCAACCTTGGTAGCCACAACATTAACCATTTCCAAAGCCTTTTAGACCTTTAGCAAAGTCATACTGCCCCTATTCAAATCAGATATCTTTCTTTCATTCTCTGTCAAACTCTTACATTTGCTTTCAAGTCCTTTAGGGTGAGGGCCTTTTTAACCAATGTAGGATCCCTAATGTTTGAAACCATATAGGCCTTTTATAATGGTTGACCATACTATTCACTTGTTTGGAAAGCTCCAAAACATTAACAAACTTCTTCAAAATGCATGATAGAGTTCCAAATGCAAGTGCAAACCTATTGACTTGATGTATCTTGGATGAACTTTGTTGGATTTTGAGAAAAACAAAGGAGACTGTTGCTATCTTCGCTAGCTTTACATTTGAAAACTAGCATCTCAAACTTGATAATGTTCATTTCATCTCATCTACATGAAGGGTAAGGTTCCTTGAAGAAAGATCTCCTTTGGCTAGTAGATTACCATGTAAGATGATGCTATGACTATCAGAAACATGAATCCAATGCAATCTCCTCTTCTCTTTTGATCTGATCTTGGTACCTAACTTTTTTCACATCTCTTATGCTTCCTACTTGCATTATCAAGAGCTTCAAGAATGACTGCAATACGTGAAACTGATCACTACTCCACTGTTCCTTTTCTGTCAGCTATCTTGGACAATGTAACTATTTTTTAGTGCTGGAACAACATCAAAGAAGGTTGTTTTGACTATTTTTGTTGCTCCTTCATGTTTGCTGTTATCATATATTACTAGGACAGTCATAAAATGATTGACTTTTTGTCCTTTATGGCTGTCATACTTCTGATACGGTCATTCCCTTATGATTGTCCTGGTTTCTTTTATTGCATTCAATAGTAATTTTAACCTCATTCACAACAAAAGTGATAAATATTTGTCTTAGTCCTCTTGCATGACTGTTGTTCCTTACATTCTTTTTTTGGTTGTCATGTGACTGTCATATCTTATATGGCTATCCTAGTAAAATTGTGATTGCACTTTACACTCAGAATTTGATCTTTAAATAGAATATGCTTTATTTGAAAAGATTAATCATGTCTTTTTCTTATCCATGTTCCTCTTAAGACTTAGTGGGCAGCATGCTGGGATCAAACCTTGTGGGAGCCCATTTTTTCATCACATGGTGAAAGTTAAACAAATTTTAATCTTTACTAGTTACAGGTCCTTAGATGCACATTAACAAAAAGGTAATAACACATCAAAAACAAGTACAATGCTCACAACACAAGATATACCTAGGGAAAACCCTTTCAGGTAAAAAGCCCCACACTCCAAAACCTGCATAATATATTATCAAATCAAAAGATGATTACAACACACTTGCAATGCAACCTCTTTCAAGAGTACACAATGTCGATTCTCATTCGCATCCCATGACCTTTCACATTCTCTAGCCGCTTATTTATGAAGCCTCCTTGGCAGTTATCAAATGTTGGCTTTTCCCATGTTAGCCAATAACAAACTAATTGCCGATGCCTTTATTAAATATAGGGTGTTTTTTTCTTTGGGGGCATTGCCCCCATCAGCCTCCACTGGGGACATTGCCCCCAGACCCCTATCGTGGGCTTTGCCCCTAGGTCTCCCTAGGGGGTAAGCCCCCCGGGCCTCGCAGGAGGGGCTTCGCCTCCCCTACACTCCCCTGTTAATTATTTTGGGGGAAAACCGTAGATGACAAAGTCACCAAAATTTACCTTGCTTCATGTACCCACAACCTTGCATCATGATCAGTCACAACATACTAACAACTTTTCACACCTGTCATTTCAACTCTTACATGTCATAGAATCTATCATAACTCATGACACATAACCACAAGGTGCTGACACAGAAAAACTATGCCAAGTAAACATGGGATGCCTACCTCCTCATATGAAAACAAAATTTATATAGAAAATTACAATAGTAGGCAAGAATAAATAAATACAACATTAGGAACTTCCAAAGGTTGAGACACCTTAATTCCCAACATTCTTCCACTTGACAAACACCTTTCAAGAGCCAATAGAATGACAAGATTTAACTTCTAGGGGCTAAGAGGCCCATAGACTCTAAACACCATCTGAACTTCTTTGTGGTCATAGGTTTTGTCAAGGCATCTGTAACATTCGTCAAAGTGTCAACTTTCTCCAAATTCACATTCCCATCCTCTACCATGTCACGAACAAAATGGTACTGGACATCAATATTCTTCGTCCTCATGTGGAAAGTAGGATTCTTCACTGAACATAAGGCACTCTGACTATCACAACAAATGGTAATCTTCCCTACAACAAACCTGACATTAGAATACAATCTTTTAAACCAAATGGCTTCTTTACAAGCATGAGTTGTAGCCATTTACTCTACTTCAGTAGTGGACAAAGCGACCATAGGTTTCTGCTTACTCATCCAACTAACAACACCACCGAACATAATGAATACATAAAAGTATTGGTGAATCTCTTACTACCAATGTCACCTGTCCAATTTGAATCAACAAATCCTCAAATACAAAGTGAATACCAATCCCTTATAAGATAACCATGATAACATAAGGAATACTTGGCAGCACCCCGCAAGTATCTAAACACTCTCTTCACTGCATCCCAATGTACCCCATCCAGGATTAGCAATAAATTGACTAAAGACTCCCATTGCTTGGGCAATGTCTGGTCTTATACAAACCATAGCATACGTCAAGATATACCAACTGCACTAGCATAGGGAACTCTACTTACATCCTCCATATCAGAAGGAGACTTCAGACAATCTATAACAAATAACTTTATCCACATCATAACATGAACAGTTAACGGTCTATAACCTTCCATGTTGAATCTTTCCAACATGGTGTTCACATACTTACTCTGGCCTAACCACAATTTTCTATTAGCATTATCTCTTCTAATTTCCATTCCCAAGATGTATTTGGTTGCCCCTAGATCTTTCATCTCAAACTGTGTTGACAATTGGGACTTCAAATCAGAAATCAAATTCTTACCATTCCCAATGAACAACATATCATCAACATATAATGCAATAATGAGAATGCAATCATTATCCATCTTAAAGTGAACACAATGATCTGATTTTGATCTCAAAAATCCCAAACTCAACACAAAGCCATCAAATTTCTGGTACCACATCCTAGGAGATTGCTTCAAACCATACAAAGACTTTTTCAACTTGCAAACTAGATTTTCTTTACCTTTTACCATGTAGTGCTCTAGCTGTGACATGTAGATTTCTTCCTCCAAGTCACCATGAAGGAAATTTGTCTTCACATCCATTTGTTCATCTTCTAAATCATATGATACAACTAATAACAAGAATTTGATAGATCTCAGCTTTGTAACATGAGATAAAACCTCGCCATTTTCTATTCCCTCAACTTGGGAATAACCCTTTGCGACCAACCTTGCCTTGAACTTCTCAAAACTACCATTTGAACCAAATTTCTTCATGAACACCCATTTGCATCCAACAAGTTTACATCTATCAAGAAAGGGCACTAGATTTCCCAAGTATTGTTTTTCTCCATGGAAGCCATCTCTTCTTCCATGTCCTCTTTCTAGGAATATGCATCACTCATACCCACGGCCTTGCTTACAGTCCTAGGCTCATCAATGTTAGAAATCAAAGCAAAAATACATCTAAAATCATGTAATGATTAACCAAACCTATCAGGTTGTTTCCTTATCCTTGTGGACCTCCTCAAATATTGAGGTTGAGGTTCTTCATTCTCTTCTGAAATGTCAAAGCTACTAGAGCTCTCCTCTTCATCAGGTCTAATAGATGACTTCGGTTCAACTTTCTCAGGGGTGGAAGGAAGCTAAACCATGTGCATACTCTTTCTCTTCTTATTTCTCTAGCTATAGAACAATAGAAAAAGGATTGAGCTCTATGAAGATCACACTTCTGCTATATAGTGTCTCTCGGCCACTAGATCCCAAAGCTTGTACCATTTCACATCGATGCCATAATCGATGAAGATACACTTCACAACCTTGTTCTCCAACTTAAACCTCTTCTCCTTAGGCACATGTGCATATGCCTCACAACCAAATACTCAAATGTGTCTCAATGAAGGATTTTTACCAAACCACACCTCCATAAGTGTCTTATCAACAAGTGCTGATGTAGGAGACCTATTAACTAGGTAAAAAGTGATAGCAACAACTTCAGCCTAGAACTTTTGTTCAAGGCCAACTCCACTTAGCATACTCCTTGCCCTCTCCATCAACATTCTATTCATCCTCTCTGCAACACCATTCTGTTGAGGGGTCTATAGAGTTGTCTTGTGCCTCTCAATCCCATGTTCTTTATAGAACTTGTTAAAATCTACTAAACAAAAATCACCACCATTATCAGTCCTCAGACACTTAAACTTTCTATCCTTCTGATTCTCTATAAGAGCTTTGAACTCTTTGAATCTATTAAAGACTTCATATTTGCTTCTAAGGAAATACACCCATGTCCTACTATAATCAACAATGAATGAAACAAAGTAAACATATTTTGAAATTGAGGGAACATTAACTAGACCAAACACATCAGAATGAATCAAATCCAACACCTAAGAAGATTTGTGAGAACTGGAATAAAACTAAACATGGTTTTGTTTGTACCATAGATGCAATGTTCACAAAATTCAAACTAAAGATAACAATCATTCATACCCTCAACGAGGTTTTTTTTTTTAAGGTCCTCAAGCCATTTTCACTAATGTGACCAAGCCTTTGGTGCCATAACATTGTCTTCTTAGCTGGAATTTTCATCTCCATAGAATGAGCACCCTTAGTTAACTAGAAAGCACAACCATCGAAAGTAGATGCAATAGTCCCCTTTGCTACTGGTTCCAATGGTGAGGATGAAGACTCTAAAGTTTTCTTCTTTGAAACAAAGGCACTATTGCACTGAACCATGCATGCATGAAGCTGAAATAGAGTGCCAATCCAAACACCCTTAGCTAGCACCATAGCTCCTCTAGTCATCTTGCATCTTCCATTCAAGAAAACAACTTGCACACCCACATCATTCAGATTACTTTCAAATAATAGGTTTTGTGCCAAACTAGGGATATGCAAAACACCATTGATCCCCTTCACTCATCCATCAGGGAATCAAATCAAGACTCATCCATGACCAACAATCTGTTAGAAATGAAGGTGCAAACTACACAATGAAAATCTGATTCAAACTTTATTATCCTCTAAACAATGTAGAATCAATGGAGATTACAATAGAAATTAAAACCCATCAGACAAAAATAACATGCACTAAGAACTGAACACATAACATAGTATGTAACATGGAGAAAACCCTTTCGGCTAAAAAACTCTACCAAGAAAAGAGGCTCCAAGTTGTATTATCTTCAAATATGAGATTACAATACATGCACTTCCTCTATTTCTTTATTCTTCAATCCAGCGATGCCTGTTACTCTCCAATCTAATAAAAACATAGTCCAAATATCCTTATAAAGTGGGGTTGCCTTCTAGGGCAAGATAACAGAAAAAATATCAACTGTCAAATCTATGATCTAATGACGAACGATCGATATTCACAATGATAAAATAAAACTAAAATGAGGTTTCGGGGGTGCTGCCCCCAAACCTGCACTGAGGCACATAGCCCCCAGACCCCCCACCAGGGGGTTGATCCCCTCGGACCCATCGCAAGGGGGAAACCCCCTATGACCCCCCATCACAAATGAATGAGTGTCATGTACCGAATGTAAACATATGTCTGAAACAAGATCGCTGCTGCTGAAACCTTTCATCCTTTATGGGTGATTTACAAATAATATTAGGAGTAATTAATTACATAGGATCTACAAGGTTGATGGCACCTTAATCCTAACACAATCTTTAGGTGAGAGTCATCACCCAAGTACACCTTCCCACCATAATATTCTTCATACTTTGAAAACCAACCTCGATGATAGGTCATGTGAAAAGATGCACTAGAGTCAATAATCTATACATCCTTAGATGTATGTGTTTCCAAGGTAGTGACAAATGCTTCTCCATCATCCTGAGAGGACTTGTCAGAATTTGAATCATAGTTCTTTTTATTTTTCTTCTTCTCCTTGCACTCCTTGTGGAAGTGACTCGATTTTTTGTAGCTCCAACATAGAGCCTTGGACTTCCAAAGAGTCTTGGATCTCCCATCAGATTTGGATCTTCCTTTTTCTTCTTTCTTCTTATCCTTTTTCTTCCCTTTCTCTTTAGATCTACCATGAACTACAAGAGCTTCCTTAGTTGACTCGAAAGATTTTCTCCACATCTCTTCAAACAACAAAAAAGAAACCACTTCATCCATCTTGAAGGTGGTAGTGGTACTCCTAATGGCCACAACAAGGTGGTCCCATGAATCTGGTAATGTACATAATAATGTCATACATCGATTCTCCTCCTCCATCTTCACACCAATAGAGGTCAACTAGGCAACAAGCATATTGAAAATATTCAGGTGATCAACAAAAGATCCTCCATCTTCCATCCTCAAATAATACAATTTCTTTTGCACGAATAACTTTTTCACCAAGGATTTAGCTTGTTAAACATCTCCAAGTTTCTTCGAAAGATCTTTTGCAGTCATGTCTTCATGGATATTCAGGAGTACTGAATCAGCTAAACAAAGTCTTATCAGACCCTTAGCCTTCTGATCAATCAGATCCCAATCTTCTTGTTTCATGCCCGATGCAATGGTTCCAGATACTAAGAGCCATAGATCTCTATCCACCAATAAACTTGTCCTTCATCTTGAGTTTCCACAACTCAAAGTTACCTCCATTAAACTGCTCTATCTCAAACCTCCCAGATGTGCTCACCATCTCTTTCCTACAACAAATATTTCAAAATCCTCTACACAAGCTCCCTCTCAAAATGAAGATCAGCTCAAAAAACCCTATACCCAACAACTAGAACTAAAGGTGATCAGGCTCTGATACCGATTGAAAGGAAGCAAGGTATGCAGAAACTACTTCCTACACTGATCTAGTGAGGAAAATTATGCAAATCTCAATTTTTACTAGTTATAGGTTATTAGATGCACATTAATAGAAAGGTAATAACACATCAAAAACAAGTACAATGCTCGCAATACAAGATATACGTGGGGAAAACCCTTACGAGTAAAAAACACCACTCCAAAACCTGCACAATGTATTGGCAAATCAAAAGATGATTACACAAGCTCTTTCAAGAGTACATAATGTCATTTCTAATTTTCATCCCATGACCTTTCCCATTCTCCAACCATTTATTTATCAAGCCTCTTTGGCAGTTATCCAATGTTGTTTTTTCCATGTCAACCAATAACAAATTAATTATTGATGCCTTTATTAAATATAGGACATTTTTTTGCCTTGGGGGCACTATCCCAAGGCCCTGACCAGGGGTGCTGTCCCTAGCAACTCTCGTTGGGGGCGTACCCCCAGACCCCTACCGTGGGCTCTGCTCCCGGGCCCCCGCCAAGGGATAAGACCCTTGCACTCTTTGTTAATTATTTTTTGGGGAAACTGTGGTTGACAAAGTCACCAAAATTTACCTTGCTACATGTACTCGCAACCCTGTAGCATGATCAGTTACAACATACTAAGAACTTGTCACACCTTTCATTTCATCTCTTATATGTCATAGAATATGTCATAACTCATGACACATGACCACAAGGTACCAACACATGGAAAAACTATGCCAAGTCAACATGGGACACCTACCTCCTCATATGAGGAAAAAATTTACATAAAAAATACAATAGTAGGCAAGAATAAATAAATACAACATTAGGAACTTGTAAAGGTTGAGACACCTTAACTCCAAACATTTTGTGGATATCTTGCAATCATTATAGTCCATGATGGAATGAAAATATTTCAAGGAACATTGATGAAACTTTCTACACAAATAATAGGCCATTACAGAAAATTAGGAAAAATGCATACCTAATATCGACATGTCTGTGATTGCTTGTTGCTGAGTGATTGAGGTGAGCAAGTCTTTGATAAACATCTTCATTTGATTCAATTGCAGTTTCAACTCATATTTAGCCTATTTATCTTTCTGCATTCTCTCCTTCACTACATCCACCACTAAATCCAAGGAGTTTATTTGTTCATTTGGGTCTGCTTACCTAGATTTACTCTTGTAATATGATAATCTTTGGATAAGAGTTCCTTGTCATCTTTGTCAACTATAGAAGTTGCAATTTTTGCAATCCTTTCCCTATGCTTATTGACTTTGACAGAAGATAAGGTCCTAGGCTTTTTCTTTGACTTATTCTTATCCACCTCTACCATCATATCATGTAGGCATAAATGTTAAACAACTATTTTTTGCTACTTTTGTAGGTTCAAATTTAACCATGAGGGGACTGCAAGAGGTGGCAGCTGATTTTGTAGTATTTGTCTATCTAGTTGCTACTCTATATCACTGCCTTCTTTGTTTTCAATCTTCTCTTCTTCCTCAATATTCTCTTCCTCTCTAGTTTTCTCTTACTCCTTAGTTTTCTCTTTCTCCTTAGTTTTCTCTTCCTCTTCAGTGGACTTTGTTATTTCAACATGTTTCTATTGTTGTTCAAGAGTTCTAATAAGTTCATGTTGTTCTTCAACATTCAAGACATGCTCCTCCATTTGCTACTATACCTTGTCCACATCATCAGAAAAAAATGAGTTTAGATTTCTCCAAGGTGATCATCTTCTTTCAATACTTACTCTGTTGTCTCAAGGATAGCCTCTTCTTGAGTTGAAGCCATATCCACATGATCACTTTGTGTGACTTACTGCTGTTCTTGATGCTCTGTATCTTCTTCATCTGCAATAGTCTCTTCCTCTTGATGCTTTACATCTTCCTATTGAGCATCCTCTTCAGTAACCTCCTCTTGACATTTATCTTCTTGACTCTTATCTTCTTCTTCACCCTTAGAGATATCAATAGGGACATTTGTTGTAGGAGGCTAATTTGATCGTACTTCTCCTTTTGTAGGGGATTTTGCTTCTATTTGATCCTGTTCTCCCATGGTCTCAGCTCCCTCTCCCAGAGTTTGTCCTAAAGCTAGCCTTGGTGGAATGATTTGTGCTTGTGGAATAGCACCCAGGCCAACAACAACACATGCATCTACAAATTTCTTTGTAATAGATGCCTTTCTGAGAGCATCCCCTAACATGGATGCCAAATGCTTAGGAGAAGAGGTATCAATTGATCCCCTCATTTTATTTGGTGGGGATTTTGGACTCTTTTGATATATTTTGGGATTAGAAACTAAAGGTGAACCTATGTCTGAAGTCTTCCATCTTTTATATGTTTCTAGCTTTGATGAAGGGGTCTCTTTCCTCCTCTTGCCTTTACCTTTTGTTGGGGTTGGCTTGAAGTTCTGCAGTTTGAGATTCAACCACTCATTGTTGCGTTGTAGGACCCCTGCACCGAGTTCTTGCAAAGAGATGTCTTCTTTCTGGGACCAATCTATTGGAGCCAACCTATTAGTGTCTATGATGTTCAACTGATATACTAGACCTAGAATGAACCTATCATCTTTAAATAATTCTTCAGGTATATCATTTCAGAAAGTGAATTCTCCTAACTAAAAAGTGTTGAGCCTTGTATATTTATTCTTTCTCACTTCAAGATCATCTTTACAATTGGCCCAAAAGTCTTCAAGAGAGTTTTTGTCATCAAACCCAATTGTGGGAAATAATTGCTTAAGTCTACCAGTAGGGTCAAAATTCTCCCTTGCCTCATACACTTTTAAATTTAAAGCATCAAGCTCCTTTGTTGTTGTCATGGCAACTTGCATGGATGGGCACTCATAAAAATCTGACTCAAATGGATACTTGACTCCAAATTTATGTTTCCCGAACAATTTAAGATGTACTTCACTTATTTTTCAAGAAAATTTAATCAAAATTAGCCTATCACTACAATGCCTAGGCAACAGAAAGGGTTCCCTCTTGAAACCTGCAACCCTAATGTATGTAGATTTAGGGAATTGAATGAACCATTCTCACCATCCCCTTACTAGCTTTGTGGCCTTATCTAACATTCACCATCCTATATCTCCTATAAGATGGAGGATTATTGCATATAAAAATGCATCATTAACCCTCTTAAAGTGTTTCTTAGCTTCTTTTATTTCCAAATGAGGGAAGAAATCCCAAACTTTATTATATCTTGGACCTTCTCCTCTAACTCCTACTATGCTTTTAAACCAAGAAAATCACCAACTCTAGCTGCTAAGGTACACAATGTAGGACATCATGTAAAACTTTTTGGTGTTGGTGACTGACATTATTTGCTCATGAATGCAATTTGAGACCATTGCACCCCAGTCCAATTGTATATCACCCTTAAGAATAATATAATAAACTGAAGCATCTAGGTCTCATAGTTTTTAGACTCTTCCTTACCACATGCCCTACTGAGGAGGGTTATCGAATCCCCAACCTCCCCTTTAAAATCTGATCTGATAAGCTTTGTTGGGACCTTAGATATAGATTTATTATCTGTAGCTAACCAATGTTTGTTCAAATATTTCTTGTAGCCACTGACATATGTGTCATATTGCTTTGTTGAATCTGTAAAGGCTAAAGGGATAACCTACCCATATAGAGTAAGATCAAAAGCTTCTCTAACCATGGAGGTGTGATGTCTAATACTAGTTTTCCATTTGAATCCACACATCTCCTAGTGTCTGGATCATAGTAATGAGAAATTTGAGAATCAACACTGGGCATTGAACAACTTGGGGAAATCCTACCACATGGGCTAGGTCAGATGCAACTATCCTCCTAGAATGAGGTGTGACATCTTGTGAGAAGGTTTTTGAGTTAAACTAAACCAAATCAATGTGTCTGATGTATGTTTCTGTGATGTTTGCTAGTTCACTTTTGAACTTAGACACTTTAGGGATACCTTGGAACTTATACTTCATAGTGATAGGTGGTTCTCTCTTTGCAATTTATTTCTTCTTCTTCCCTTTCTCTATAGCCTTAGTGGAAACACTCTCTTGGGTAACATCTTCTATAGATTTTTTAAAGTCCAAGATAGTTTCCTCACTTGCTTGAGTAGATGCTTCAAGTTATAGCATTTAATTGTACTTGAAGAGGCATAGGAGGGAGTAAAAACCAAAGAAAATCTAAATCTACATAAAATTTTGATCATTTTGAGAGTTTTGTCAATTTTTGGGTTTTCGAGCCCATTTTGGACTTTTTGACCAAGTCTAATTGTGCTCTTAGGGCCCGAAGTCTTACTAGGAATCCATTAATTTTTTCTCGGGCCTTTGGTTAGTGGGAGGATATTGGTTTTTTTGTCATTTCTATCTTTTATCTTTAGGGTCTAAAAATCCTCTCGGGGCCTGAGATCCTAATCGGACTCTCTACGAGGAATTGTGAATTTAATAGTGGGATGTGGGGCTCTGATAGGTTTTGGGACATTTGAGATTAGAGAAAAAAGTCCCTTCGGGACTTGATGTCTTGAAGGAACTTCCTTTTGGAAGGTTTTCTAAGAAAGTGGAGTCCACGCAGGAAGCAAGACTCCAAACATATTTTGGCTATCTTAATTCACGGTCAAAAGTGCAATTCGGACCTAGAATCCCACTTGGACCTTATTTTACTTATCATATAAGTCAAACACTCCTATGGGGCATGGAAGCATAGGTGAACATGGGTTCGATGGTTTCAAAAGTTTAGGACCAAAAGTCCCATCGAGAGCTGAGGTTTTGACAGACTTTCTTTCAGTGACTAATACTTCAGTAGGCAAGGCCTCGAGGGAATTTAGGACTTTGGGTTCTAAGGTGTTAGGGTCCTAAGATCCTTTTGGGACTTGAAGTCCCAAAAGGATATTTCATTTTGGATGAATTTTTCTAAGTCTTTTAATGTGGCGAGAGGAGCGGGGCCCCAAGAGAATTTAGAACTTTTGGTTCTACATCCTTGGAAACCTAAAATCCTTTCGGGACTTGAAGTCCCAAAGGGATTTCCTTACTTAACACTTTATGTAGACCTACGAGGGGTGGGATCATAAACAAGTTTAGGTCCCTTTATATTGAGGTGAAATATCCTTCCAGGACCCGAGGTTCTGAAAGGATATGTTTAAAGAATTTCATGAACTTATGACTATATTTTTTGAAAACTCAAAGCCAGGGTTGGATTTCCAACCCTGGAGTCCATTTATTCAAACCTAAAACTGAAAGGAAAACCTAGCCAAGAAGGAAAAACACATAAAAATGACAAAAACCCTAAACCTAAAACAACAACAGAACCTAAATTAGAACATAAAGAATGAATTAAAAACCTAAACTAAACATAAACAAAACAACAACATAATTCAAATGTTTAAACCAAACCAAACAAAGAAAAGATAAGAGAAAGATAAGGAATGAGAATGAACCCCCCTTACTGGGAATCAATGATGGTCAAGGGATGAAAAACATGGGAAGAAAATAAGAACAATGACCTCCAACTTCCAAAATCTCTAGCTCAATCGACCCAAGATCTTCAAATATTTGCAGGTTTGGATGCAATAAGCTTAATGGAGCTCTGAGAGTTGAAAATAATGAATGCACAAGCATAAAGTGAGGATAAAACATCAAGCAAAGGATTAAATACATTCGTATTTAATCCTTCGTACCACAATAAATGTGGTAGGTCAAGGGTGGAAGCACAGAGGGAAATCAAACTTTTGGACTAAAGTCTAAAAGTTTGAAAAGCTGATTGGGGCTCGAAGTCCCAATCAGACTCTCTAGAAAGACTCTAAAATCCATAATGGACCTAATGCCTAGAGTTTCAGGAGTTAAAGAACTCCTAGAACAAGTTCACAAAAACACTCAAAACACTTTCTTTGAAAAGGAAAAAATGCCTAAGTTGAAACTTAGGACTTAAAAAAAAAACAAAATGAACAACAAAAGGAAAACAAAGAAAGAAGAAAAAGAAGGGGGCCCCCCAACTAGACAACAAAGGTGGGGTGTGTATGCAGGGCATAATAGGTAGAAGGTGTACAAACATCCTCCATTGTGTGAAGGTGGGTAGAGGGGGTTTTAAGGTGCATCTTTTAGGATCTCTATTGGGTAGAGGATAGTTGTGGTTGTGGTTGTGTGTCTGTGAGTTTTGTTTGCAGGTAGAAGAAACCTATAACTGTAAAGGGCATATGCTCTAAAATAAATATATGTTATGTTTTGATGTCATGCTTATAGGTGTGTGCAGGTTGTTGAAGTGAAGTTGTAGATTGTGTGAGTTGTAGGTGGCTAAGATGTCAAATAGGAAGAGTATGAGGTTGGCCTTGGGAAGGGATTTAGGAATTTCTTTACTTGTGAGGAGAGAGAGAGAGAAGATTAAGAGCTAAGCTTAACAATATGCAGAAGGCACTGAAAGTTTTAAGAGAGAGTAAAGTAGAGATTGAATAAAGAAAATAAGAGAAGAATAGGGTTAAGGGTGAGTCTTATTATCTTCCTGATAATAATTCATTTGCAGGTAAATCCGTGTGTGTAGAAAAAGATGAGGGAGAAAGAGCAGAGTGCCATTTTGATGACATTGAAGAAGAAGATGAAAGTGCAGCAGCAAGAACATGTCTTGTGGAAGGCATGAAGTAGTTAGTGAAAGAGGATGAAGATGAAAGTGCAGCAGCAGGAACATGTCTTGTGGAAGGCATGAAGTAGTTAGTGAAAGAGGATGAAGATGAAAGAGGAGAAGATATTATAGCAAAGAATAATGAAGAATAAAAATTTGTAGAGACAAAGAAGAGTGAGGTTTCAATAGACATTTATCCTTAGAAGGACATATTGGTACAAGCAGAGAATGATGAGGAAGGAGTTGCAATAGTAGTAGAGAAGGAAAAGATTACCAAGGTAATGGTTAAATTTTTTGATTTTTATAACAAAGAGGATGATAATGAGTTGTATGTAGATAAGGTGGTGAGGGTGGATGAGGAGGTGAATGCAGAAGAGAAGATGATTTTTTTTTTATGATCTTGTTAGTATAGGTGTATGCAGGTGTTGTAGAGGATGTTGTAGAGGATGGTGGTGGAGGATGGATTATGGTGGGTTGAATCCCATGAGAGAAGGGAAGAGAGGAAATCACAATTAGAGGAGGAGGTTAGCTCATGGTGGATTAATTTCCATGAGAGGAAAGATGAGGAAAGAGCAGAGTCGATGGAGAAGGATGAAATTGTCCCAACCAAATGCGGGAAGAGGAGAAAGAAGATTGTTTCTAAAACCTATTGTAGTGATGGAGTTTGTTTTAGGGTTTTTACAACTTGGAAGGGTAATTCAATCATCCAACTCTATTTTATGAGCCATGCTCACAAAATTCTTCTTACTTGGCGTATCTAATGCCGGAGCATTTGGGTCCATAGGCAATCTTGCATCGCCAAAAATATTTTTAGTTTTAATTTTTTTTTTTCTTTGATTTGGTTGTTTTAATCATCTCTCTACATCAAGAAACTTTTGATTTGGTCAAATTTGCAAAAATAAAGATTTCACCTAAACGTAATTTTAATGCTTTGCGGGCAGTTTTATGGAAATCATTATTTTTCAAAATCCATGAGGACTGGAGACAAATTCTTTTATAGGAATCTTTAAAATTGTATTTTATCAAATTTAGCATGTTTTTGTGGCCATATTCTTCACTAGTTGAGAGAAATTAATTTTCTTTACTTTTGCCTGATAAGTTACAAAAACAATTCATTCTAGAGATTTTTAAAAAGTTGGAGTAAAATGGTTTTACAGTGGTCTTCGGGAGGTTATTCTACTCAAATTGGCTAGATTTAATGCAAAAATAAGTACCTAGTCATAAATTATGTAAAAAGTCATTTTCTATGCTTTTTGGGCATCTGATGAAAATAAAAGGCACTTGAAAACATGAGAGAGTAGCCGCCTAAGAGAAAAACATGGATTTGTTGTTCTAGACAACAAATTTTCATTTCTAAAATAAGGTGAACTAATTAAAGGATATGTTTTTAAAAATTAACTATTACAATACCACTTTGCTAGGACTTCTAGGCACCTATTTTTGGAGAAAGAATCTACAGTTTTTAAATTGAAACAACCTCCTTTTATGAGGCATTAAAATTTAAGGTGGTACTCCATTTTTTTAATGTTATATTTATGAAGTAGCTAAATAGTGGAGATGGTGCCATAGAAAGGTAGAGGAAGGTGTTGAAACTCATTTTAGCACCTTTTTTCATCTATTTTATTTGATATTTTTTATTTGGAGGAATAGTGAAGGGGAGCTAACAAGAGGAAGTGGAAAATGATAGAGAGCTACTAGAGGTGCAACCAAAAAAAGAAGGGGGAGATGAAATTAAAATTATGAAATACATTGTTTCTTGTAGATTGAGCGGATGAGGACATGAAGGCCATAATGTCACATGTTTTGTTGTAGAATTTTTGTAATTCTTCAGTTGTGAATTAATTAAATCAATGAGAGTTTGCATTCCATTTTTATTTTACCTCCAATTTGTGATGTGTTGTGTAATAGCCACATGGTTTTATGGTTTGATAAATTCCTTGATCCTTGATCTACGTCACAAATCTATAAATCCAAGCCTCCTCTCTCATCCAAGGCATCAATAAGAAATATTTGTAGGTACATGCTATCATACTAACCTGAGTATATTAGAGAAACTCAACAAAGCAAATCATCATCAAGAACTTCATCAAAAGGAGCCATCATTCATATCAAGGAAATATATGAGCTTTTGTTTAGTCTTGCATTTTCTCTAGTTTCCTTTCCTTTCATGCTCTAATCCAAGGTAGAGGTAGTCTAGTAGCTTAGGTTGTATTTCTAGATTAGATTTTTCCCCCTCTATAATATCCAATTCCAAGCCACTTGGCCCCATGGATATAACAAAAAAAGGTGCTTGAGGGCTTACAAATATCTACAGAAACAACAAAGGGGATTGGAAACACCTAGATAGATAAGGCCAGATCCAATGGGAAGACCCTGATATAAGAGGTACCATGAAAAGTGACCTAGTTTGGGCTCCAAAATGGTTAGTCAAACAATTTAAAATTTGTAGTACAATTGAGTGGTAGTGGACTAAAGGTTTCTCTTGATATTAAGTTTCTAAACCATGGGAAAGTGGGGAGAAAGGGAAGAATACCCCTAGAAGGTCTTGTAGTTCCTAAAGGAAGTGTCCATATACCACTTCCAATCCTTCTACTGAGGTACAATGCATTGAACCCAAATCTTATGCACCATTTATAGAAAAATAGACTCCATAATGATTTGAAATGACCCAATATCTTTGTTCCAAGCCTATATCTAGCTTGAAACTTTGGTCAAGATAGCCAATTCTTAGTGGCTCTTGAACAGAGGTATGAAATGAAGCAAATCCCATTCTTAAAGAGCTTTAGCACATGGACCTAGGGAACTTTGGAAAGAGGTCAACCCTTGCAAGTAATCATATGAGACAACCAAAATGATTGTTCGTTGAAAGAAATATCATAACTAAAATGCTTCCCTTTCCAAATAAGCCAAAATTTAATACCTTTCCAAGCCTTCTATTTATACTTTTGCCAACAAAAGTGCCTTGAATTTTCATTGGCTCCTTAAAGATGTGAATGGAGTGAAGACCTAGACCTTGCCATGCCCATCAACTACTAATTAAACACAGACATGCATGATGTTTAAATCTAATGATTATATTTTACATTAGAAGGTACTTAATTCTAGGGTTTGAGATCAATTAAATTTTTTTTGAATAGTTGTATGGTTTTCATTTTCTTCTATCTATTGAGCTCTACTTTCCTCTTTAATGGATTCTAGTAGAGGGTGGGAATTCCACCTCTTTAGATCTAGTTCTAGATCATATGTTTGTGAAAAATAAATTGATGTAGCAATAGTAGTAATTGGTAAGAATGAATTGGAATCTGCTACATTCATGTTGACTCTAGAAGAATCCCCAATTATTAATATTAATCATGATGAGTTCAAGAAAACTATTTCAACATTCCAAGGTCATAGCTTGATTTATGGGTTCCTTAATCCTCAAGTCTCTTTGGAGGAATCAGTTCTTTGGGCAAGGAAGAATCAAAAGTCTCAAGGAGTATATTAAATCCAATCTTGTGCTAAAAGGAATTTCATAGCTAGTTTTGCAATGAATCAAATAGACATGGATCATTTGAAGAAGGTTCATATTTATTTTGAAATGCTACCCTTCTTATGACGCATTGGCATGTGGGGTTTAAATCTTCAAAAGAAATCCCTATGACTACCTATTTCAATTTTGATGTATGCTCTTCCTCAAGTGTTATAATCTCCATATGTCTTTGAGACAATTTCTAGTTACTTTTATACAACCATTGATATTTAAAAAGCACTCCATAGGTATGGTATTTTTTTTTATGCAGGAATATGTGTGGAAGTGGATCATGTCTCTTCTTCCATTCCTAAGAGTATCACTATGTGTGCTAGAGATTTTTAATGGTCTTAGGCTCTAGATTATGAAAGGTTTCCTTTTATATGTAGATGATGGCATTAATATGGTCATTTCATTCTAGGAATACACTAGCTTTCAAAGAAATACAAAAAATGAGAAAAAGAAAGTTGAGAAAAAATAGGCATAGAGGGTTTCACATTTCCAAATGAAAAACAAACTTTCAACATTAGAAATTTTATTTCTCTAAACGTTAAGGATAATGTGGGTTTACCTTCTAACTCTAGGAAGGAGGAAAATCATAAATAAGATTTACATTAGAATGAAGGGACAAGCAATAAGGAAATGCTCAATGAATTTGAATTCAAAGTGATCTGGAACAACTTTTGGTTGAGAAAGAATCTATAGATTTTTGGAAGTTAGAGATGCAAGAGAAATAAAAAATACCTCTTAGCTTAGCTTTACCATGCAAAAATTCAATTAAATAATAAGGCCCCGCAAGATTATTTGGAGGGTTGTATCTTAGAGAAAGAAAGTGTAGAAAAACTAACTCCAAATAGATGACTAGTAAAGAGGGAGGGAGATTTTGGGCACAACAAGGTGGGGAGACCTAGTGGGTATATTGCATTACAAAATACAACTATGGAAAATGTTATAATTGGAAATCAATGCCAATTACAGTTTGTGTTTGTTGGAACCAATAAAACCAACATTGATCAATAACAATGCTCTCTTGGAACATAAAGAGATTAAATTCCACATCAAAAAATCTTTTACTTTAGACTGTCTCAGAGAAATACAACTCATAGATTATTATGTTACAAGAACTAAATCTATGAATATGAATAATTTTAAACCTTTCTCTAGGTCCTCTAAGAAATGGTGTGTTTTAATCACATAGGTAGTGGGCTTGCTACAATCAAGAATAATGTGGAGGTTTTATTACTGAAATCCTTTCTTCTAATTCATGGATGATTCTTCAAGTTAGTTGTGTGTATTCTATGTAAACTTTATGTCTTGTTAATGTTTATGTCTTGTTCAAGTTAGTTAGTGGGACAAATATGGATTGTGGCTAGAGATTTTAATTCTAGACTTGATTATTGTGAGAAGAAAAGGGTGCTAAAATAAAGGAGATAACCAAAATTTCACTTCTTTCTTAACAGATTTTTATTTGTGGGATGTTAAACCTTAGAATGATTGGTTTGCTTTCTTTAATAGAACAAAGGGACAAGATAATATTTTGGCTAGATTAAATAGGTTTTTCCCTCTACCTCCTAGCTACAAATAGATATTATTTTAATTATGAGGTTCTAATGGAAATGGGTTTTTACCATTGGCCTATTTTCTTAACCTTGTTGATGATAGTTTTCCAAGAAAGATTCCCTTTAGGTTTGAGAAAGGTGGTTGTCACATAAGGACTTGGATGAAGTCATCTAAACTTTCTTGAATGGTCCTCATTCCATTTTTTGTACTGTAATGTACATTTTACCCAAGAAGTTAAATTTCTTAAAGATTCTTCTTGAGTATTGGAATAGATATGTGTTTAAAAATATTTTTCATAGTCATAGTAAAAAAATAACATAGAAAATAGAATGGTTGAAATTTAAACATAAAAACACGTTGGTTTTGGCCACTAAAGCATTCAAAGATGAGGAGAAAGAGGTGGATTCTTATCTTGATGAGACTTATAGATGTGAAGAAATATTTTGGAAACAAAAATCTATACTAAAATGGATTAATGATGAGGGTCATAATACAAAGTTTTCTCATATTTCCTATAAAAGGAGAAGACACAAGAACTTTATATCTAATTTGGAATTAGATGGAGGACTAATAAGGGATCATTAGTCTCTATTTGGCATAATATATGTGAATTCGAGATAAATTGGATAGGGAAGAAAAGCAATCTCTTTTCCTTAATTCTATTCCTTCCAAGATTAGCGTAGAGGAAAATAAAATCTTGTTGATGAGGATATCCTTAGAAAAAGTTAGATGTACTCTTTTTGGCATGGATGGAGATCGTCCGTCTGGGCCTCATAGATTTCCTTCTTATTCCTTTCAACATTTTTGGGATATCATGCTTAAACATATTTTGGAAATGGTGCAAAAATCCATGGACTAAAGATAGATTCTAAAGGCAATGAACTCTACTTTTCTTTCTCTTATTCCAAAACAGAAGGATTCTCTAAAAGCTAAAGATTTAAGGCCTACATCACTTTGCAATACCATTTATAAGGTCATTTCTAAGATTATTGCTAATAGACTCAAATCTCTCCTTGTTTAATTTTTTAAGGGCAAGGGATATTCATTAAAGGCCAATAGATAATAAATGGTATTATCTTAGTTCATGAAATGATACACTTTTACATTGTTAGTAATATAAAAGGTGTGCTCGTGAAATAAGACATTGCAAAATCTTATGATCATGTTAGTTGGAGATTCCTCAATAGAATTCTACAAAAATATGGTTTTGTTAATGACCAGATGGAATGGGTCATTGGGTCTTATTCTTTTGCCCTATTTCCTATTCTTGTTAGTGGATTTGCAAAAGGTTTTTTCTCTTCCTTTTACAATATTTAGCAAGAGAATCCCTTATCTCCCTACTTTTTAATCCTTATGGCTTAATCTCTAGGAAAATTTATAAGTTCTATTAAAATAAAGGGTTCCTTACATGGACTTAAAGCTTCATTCATAGAGAATGACATCACTCATCAACAATTTGTGGATGACAGTACGATTTTTCCTTCCCCTCTTATATTTGAAATAAAGATAATTAGAGACTTTTTATCACATTATGAACACACTTTTGGTCAGCTTGTGAATAGAATAAAATATTCAATTTTCATTCTTGATGTTGGGGATATGGAGCAAGATTTTCTTTATAGATGTCTTTGCTTTAGAAAAGGCTCTTTTACTAATTTCTAACTTGGTTTCTTGCTTTTCTATGGAAGGAACAACAAATTTCTATAGATCTTATTTTGGACAGTTTTGTAAAATTGTTGGCTAAATGGAAAGTTGGATGACTTTCACCAACTGGAACATTGATTCTGCTCAAACATATCTTTCAAGCTATTCCTTTCTATTTATTTTCACTTTTTTAAGCTCCGGAAAGTATCATTGGAAAAGTCAATTCAGTAACGAGGGACTTCTCTAAAAAGGTTCAAGGAATCATTTTAAATTTCCGATGTTATTTAGGAATGACATTTGTATAAGTAGAGATAAAGGAGGCCTAGGGATTAAAGATGCTTAGATTTTTAATGAAGCCTTATTAGATAAGTGAGTTTGGAGAATCATTTCTTCTATCAACAAGATTGAATTCATATTCTAAAAATTAAATATCTCAATGGTGCACGAGCCCTTTGACCAATTTGAAGATCATTCATTGACCAACACTGCTTTAGGAAATTCCCTTTATTTCAAGTCTCTTTACATATCTTATAACTCACTAGGAATCCAAAGTTAAAGATTATTGGGAAGAAAATGCTAAAAGCTATGGTATATCTAGATCCTTGAAACCTTTACTTACTATCTGTGAGGTTGATGAAAGAGATCATCTTAATCTATCTATGTTATTGAAAAATTTTAAGCCTACTTGAAACCTCAAGAGAGTTAATCTGGGTTGTAATCTTAAAGGTGATTGGAGATACATAGTCAAGGATGGATATGAAAAACTAATGATATCAAAGATTACTCTAAAAGATGTTAATGATCTCAAGTAGCCTATTAATGCGGGGTATTTCTCAAATCCCTAGCATTCCATGAAAGAACAATCATTTTTGAGGAATAAGGAAATGAGAATCTAAACTGCAAATAACCGTAGATTCCACCAGTATTTCTCTTATTATCTTTACTTTATCCTGATCTCTTCGCACTTGAATACAACATTTGGATTTAGTAATCCCATTTAAAGCATTTTAGTCAGGCCATGAAACATTTGGATATTTTTTTTGTTTTCTTAATAGAGATAAAAATAGGAAGTCTGAAGGCACATTGGATGATATTCAATGGATGGGATGAAAGCCCTGACGTAGCTTGTTGAAATTTCCCAGCATGGTTTGTTTAGAGATTCTGCCATTTGATGAAAGCGACTGTAAAAGATTTCTGAAAAACTACACGTATTATTCTTAGTCTTTGTGTGTGCGTTTGTTTTCTTCCCATAAAATCCTTTTCCTGGTTTTGTTTTCTTCACATACATCAGAAAAATGTGCATGTGTCTCCCTACTTTGAAACTGTTAAAACCATAGTTGAAACCAAAGGTGTAACGCAACACAGAGACATTTTGGCTCTAATATTATTCTTCTGGGCAAAGAGGATTTTTTCCTTTGTTATGGTGAAGCTTGTCTTCCACTCCAATTTATAGAACTTCCATTAGATTTTCAAAGGCTGATAGGAAGCTTGTTTGATCCTTATTTTGTTCGTATACAGATATTTCTTTTTTTGATAGAGATAAAAAGTCTGATGGCACGTTGCTTGAAAATGTGAAAGTGTCTGCTTTAAATTAATGCTTTAAATTAAATTAAAGTCTGATGGCACGCAGCTTGAAATTTCCGCTAGCACGGTTTGAAGATAATATAGAGGTTGATGGCGATATTTACACTTATCTTTATACATTCATTTTATATAAAGACACATTATTCTTAGTCTTTCATGTGGGTATGTTTTCTTCCCATAAAATGTTTTTCCTGGTTTTGTTTTCTTCACATACATCAAAAAAATGTGCATTGAAAATATTAACACCTATTTATTAAGTCAATGTACCATACACATTGAAATATAGTGTCTATATTAGGAATAAAAACATTTAATATATGACAATGACTGCCACGAGTTCTCTTCATGAACACTAAAGAAATATAGAGATTTAGAGTGGATGTCTTATCATTTGGTTTGTATCCATTGAGTAAATGTTCACAAAAAGTGTTTTTTTTTTCACTTAATAATAAATACACTTCACAAACATCAAGCTTTTATGGAAGTCCATCTCTTGCTCTAAAGCTCTCATTTTGGCATAGGTGGGGAGGATGTTGGCAAAGGTTGTATAATTAGTGTTCCATGAGATTACATTTCTTTGAGACAACTTGTCAAATAGTTCACATGCCTTGTGTGTGCTTCCACATTTTGCATTCATGTTCAATTATGTTTTGATGGATGTTGATGCCTTGTTCTAAAGCTCCTATTTTGGCACAAGTTGGGAGGAACCTATCAAATGTTATGGAGTTAGGCCTTATGCATGTCAATTGCATTTGCTTAAAAGTTTCCAAGGCCTTTTCACTAAACTCATTTTCACATATCCTACAATCATGCCAGTCCATGAGACCACATCTTTGTGATGCATTTTATCAAACAATTCACATGCCTTGTGTATGTTTCCACATTTTGCATACATGTCTACTAGGGCACTTGCAACAACAACATGGGATAAAATATTACTTTTGATTACGCTTTTATGAAAGTCCATCCCTTGTTTTAAAGCTCCCATTTCGACATAGGTGGGAGGATGTTGGCAAATGTTGTGGAATTTGGCTTAATGCCTTCCAATTACATTTTCTTAAAAGTTTCCAATGCATTTACAATAAACTCATTTTGTGAAAGGAAGCAAGGTATGCGGAAACAACTTCCTACACTAATCTAATGAGGAAAGTTAAGCAAATTTTAATCTTTACTAGTTACAGGTTATTAGATGCACATTAACAAAAAGGTAATAACACATCAAAAACAAGTACAATGCTTACAACACAAGATATACCTAGGGAAAACCCTTTCAGGTAAAAAATCCCACACTCCAAAACCTGCACAATATATTATCAAATTAAAAGATGATTACAACACACTTGCAATGCAACCTCTTCTAGAAATACACAATGTCGATTCTCATTTGCATCCCATGACCTTTCACATTCTCTAGCCACTTATTTATCAAGCCTCCTTGACAGTTATCCAATGTTAGTTTTTTCCATGTCAGCCAAGAACAAACTAATTGCTGACGCCTTTATTAAATATAGGGTGTTTTTTGCTTCAGGGGCATTGCCCCCAGCAGCCCCCGCTGGGGACATTGCCCCCAGACCCCTATCTTGGGCTTTGCCCCTGGGTCAGACCCCTGGGGGGATAAGCCTCCCGGGCCCTGTAGGAGGGGCTTTGCCTCCCCTACACTCCCCTATTAATTATTTTGGGGGGAAAATGTAGCGGACAAAGTCAACAAAATTTACCTTGTTGCATGTATCCACAACCCTACATCATGATCAGTCACAACATACTAACAACTTGTCACACCTAAGATTTCAACTCTTACATGTCATAGAATCTGTCATAACTCATAACACATAACCACAAGGTGTCGACACATAGAAAAACTATGTCAAGTCAACATGGGATGCCTACCTCCTCATATGAAAACAAAATTTACATAGAAAATTACAATAGTAGGCAAGAATAAATAAATACAACATTAGGAACTTGCAAAGGTTGAGACACCTTAATTCCCAACATTCTTCCACTTGTTGAACACCTTTCAAGAGCCAATAGAATGACAAAATTTAACTGCTAGGGGCTAAGAGGCTCATAGATTTTGAACACCATCTGAACTTCTCCATGGTCATAGGTTTTGTCAAGGCATTTGTAACATTAGTGAATGTGTCAACTTTCTCCAAATTCACCTTCCCATCCTCTACCATGTCATGAACAAAATGGTACTGGACATCAATATTCTTCATCCTCACGTGGAAAGTAGGATTCTTTACCAAACATATGGCACTCTAACTATCACAACAAATGGTAATCTTCCCTACAACAAACCTGACATTAGAACACAATCTTTTAAACCAAATGTCTTCTTTATAAGCATGAGTTGCAGCCATTTACTCTGCTTCAGTAGTGGACAAAGCGACCACAGGTTTCTGCTTGCTCATCCAACTAATAGAACCACCTAACATAATGAATACATAAAAGCACTCGTGAATCTCTTACTAACAATGTCACCTGTCCAATTTGAATCAACAAATCCTCAAATACAAAGTGAATGCCAATCCCTTATAAGATAACCATGATAACATAAGTAATACTTGGAAGCACCCCACAAGTATCTAAACACTCTTCACTGCATCCCAATGTACCCCATCCAGGATTAGCAATAAATCAACTAAAGACTCCCACTGCTTGGGCAATGTATGGTCTTGTACAGACCATAGCATAGATCAAGATATACCAGCTGCACTAGCATAAGGAACTCTATTCACATCCTCCATATCAGAAGGTGACTTCAGACAATCTATAACAAATAACTTTGTCCACATCATAACATGAACAATCAACGGTCTACAAGCTTCCATGTTGAATCTTTCCAACATGGTGTTTACATACTTACTTTGGCCTAACCACAGTTTTATGTTAGCTCTATCTATTCTAATTTGCATTCCCAAGATGTATCTGGTTGCCCCTAGATGTTTCATCTCAAACTGTGCTGATAATTGGGACTTCAAATCAGAAATCAAATTCTTACCATTCCCAATGAACAACATATCATCAACATATAATGCAATAATGAGAATGCGATCATTATCCATCTTAAAGTGAACACAATAATATGATTTTGATCTCAAAAATCCCAAACTCAACACAAAGCCATCAAATTTCTGGTGCCACATCCTAGGAGATTGCTTCAAACCATACAAAGACTTTTTCAACTTGCAAACTAGATTTTCTTTACCTTTTACCATGTAGTGTTCTGGTTGTGACATATTGATTTCTTCCTCCAAGTCACCATGAAAGAAAGTTGTCTTCACATCCATTTGTTCAACTTCTAAATCGTATGATACAACTGATAAGAATAATTTGATAGATGTCAACTTTGTAATAGGAGATAAAACCTCACCATTATCTATTCCCTCAACCTAGGAATAACCCTTTGCGACCAACCTTGCTTTAAACTTCTCAACACTACCATTTGAACCAAATTTCTTCTTGAACACCCATTTGCATACAATAGGTTTACATCCATTAGGCAAGGGCACTAGATTTCCCAAGTATTGTTTTTCTCCATGGAAGCCATCTCTTCTTCCATGGCCTCTTTCTAGGAATATGCATCACTCATACCCATAGCCTCGCTTACGGTCCTAGGCTCATCAATGTTAGAAATCAAAGAAAAAATACATCTAGAATCATGCAATGAATAACCAAACCTATCATGTTGTTGCCTTATCTATGTGGACCTCCTCAAATATTGAGGTTGAGGTTCTTCATCTTCTTCTAAAATTTCAAAGCTACTAGAGCTCTCATCTTCATCAGGTCTAACAGATGTCTTCAGTTCAACTTTCTCAGGGGTGGAAGGAAGTTGAACCATGTGCATACTCTTTCTCTTCTTATTTCTCTAGCTGTAGAACAACAGAAGAAGGATTGAGCTCTATGAAGATCACACTTCTACTATACAGACTCTCTCAGCCACTAGATCCCAAAGCTTGTACCCTTTCACATCGATGCCACAATCGTTGAAGATACACTTCACAACCTTGTTCTCCAACTTAAACCTCTTCTCCTTAAGCACATGTGCATATGCCTCACAACCAAATATTCAAATGTGTCTCAATGAAAGATTTTTACCAAACCACACCTCCATAAGTGTCTTATCAACAAGTGCTGATGTAGAAGACCTGTTAACTAGGTAAAAAGTGATAGCAACAACTTCATCTTAGAACTTTTGTTCAAGGCCAACTCCACTTAGCATACTCCTTGCCCTCTCCATCAACGTTCTACTCATTCTCTCTACAACTCCATTCTATTGAGGGGTATATAGAGTTGTCTTGTGCCTCTCAATCATGTATTCTTTATAGAACTTGTTAAAATCTACTAAACAAAAATCACCACTATTATCAGTCCTCAAACACTTAATCTTTCTATCCTTCTAATTCTCTATAAGAGCTTTGAACTCTTTGACTCTACTAAAGACTTCATATTTGCTTATAAGGAAATACACCCATGTCCTTCTACTATAATCATCAATGAATGAAACAAAGTAAACAGATTTTGAAATTGAGGGAACATTAACTGGACCAAACATATCAAAATGAATCAAATCCAACACCTAAGAAGATTTGTGAGAACTGGAATAAAACTGAACACGATTTTGTTTGTACCATAGATTACAATACATGCACTTCCTCTATTTCTTCAGTCTTAAATCCAACGGCACTTGTTACTCTCCAATCTAATAAAAACATAGTACAAATGTCCTTATAAAAGGGGGTTGCATTCTAGGGAAAGATAACCGACAAAATATCAACTTTCAGATCTATGATCAAATGATGGACGGTCCATATTCATAATGATAAAATATAAATAAAATGAGGTTTCGAGGGTGCTGCCCTGAACCTGTACTGAGGCACACGGCCCCCAGACCCCCCACCAGGGGGTGATCCCCCCAGACCCCTTGCAAGGGGGAAACCCCCTATGATGCCCCTGTCACGAATGAATGAGCGTCGTGTACCGAATATAAACATACGATTGAAACAAGATTGCTGCTGGTGAAACCTTTCATCCTTTATGGGTGATTTACAAACAATATTAGGAGTAATTAATTACATAGGATTTACAAGTTGATGGCACCTTAATCCTAACACAATCTTTAGGTGGGAGTCATCACCCAAGTACACCTTCCCACCATCATGTTCTTCATACCTTTAAAACCAACCTTGATGGTAGGTCATGTGAAAAGATGCACTAGAGTCAATAATCTATACATCCTCAAATGCATGTGTTTCCAAGGCAGTGGCAAACTCTTCTCCATCATCCTGAGAGGACTTGTCAGAATCTAAATCATCATTCTTTTTCTTTTTCTTTTTCTTCTTCTCCTTGTACTCCTTGCAGAAGTGACTGGGTTTTCTGTAGTTCCAATATAGAGCCTTGGACTTCCAAAGAGACTTGGATCTCCCATGGGATTTGGATCTTCCTTTTTCTTCTTTCTTCTTGTCCTTTTTCTTCCCTTTCTCTTTATATCTACCATGAACTGCAAGAGCTTCCTTAGTTGACTCGAAAGATTTTCTCCACATCTCTTCAAACAACAACAATGAAACCACTTCATCCATCTTGAAGATGGTAGTGGCACTCCCAATGGCCATAACAAGGTGGTCCCACGAATCTAGTAATGAACACAATAATCTCATACATTGATCCTCCTCCTCCATCTTCACACCAATAGAGGTCAACTAGGCAACAAGCATATTGAAAATATTCAAGTGATCAACGAAAGATCCTCCATCTTCCATCCTCAAAGAATACAATTTCTTTTGCAGGAATAACTTTTTCACCAAGGATTTAGCCTGATAAACATCTCCAAGTTTCTTCCAAAGATCTTTTGTAGTCATGTCTTCATGGATATTCAGCAGCATTGAATCAGCCAAACAGAGTCTTATCAGACCCTTAGCCTTCTAATCCATCAGATCCCAATCTTCTTGTTTCATGCCCGATGGCATGGTTCCACCAATAAACTTGTCCTTCATATTGAGTTTCCACAACTCAAAATTACCTCCATTAAACTTCTCTATCTCAATCCTCCCATCTGTGCTCGTCATCTCTTTCCTACAACAAATATTTCAAAATCCTCTACAAAAGCTCCCTCTCAAAATGAAGATCAGCTCAAAAAACCCTCTACCCAACAACTAGAACCAAAGGTGATCAGGCTCTGATACCAACTGAAAGGAAGCAAGGTATGCAAAAACTACTTCCTACACTGATCTAATGAGGAAAGTTATGCAAATCTCAATCTTTACCAGTTATAGGTTATTAGATGCACATTAATAGAAAGGTAATAACACATAAAAAACAAGTACAATGCTCACAATACAAGATATACATGGGGAAAACCCTTACGAGTAAAAAACAGCACTGCAAAAGATGCACAATGTATTATCAAATCAAAAGATGATTACGCAAACTCTTTCAGGAGTACACAATGTCAATTCTCATTTGCATCTAATAACCTTTCACATTCTCCAACCACTTATTTATCAAGCCTCTTTGGCAGTTATCCAATGTTGTTTTTTCTATGTCAACCAATAACAAATTAACTATTGATGCCTTTATTAAATATAGGACATTTTTTTCTTTGGGGGCACTATCCTCAGGCCCCAACCAGGGGCGCTATCCCCAATAACCCTCGCTGGGGGTGTACCCCCAGACCCCTACCGTGGGCTCCACTCCTGGGCCCCAGCCAGGGGATAATCCCCCTGCACTCCCCGTTAATTATTTTTTTGGTAAACTGCGGTTGACAAAGTCACCAAAATTTATCTTGCTGCATGTACCCGCAACCCTGCGGCATGATCAATTACAACATACTAACAACTTGTCACACCTTTCATTTCAGGTCTTACATGTCATAGAATATGTCATAACTCATCACACATGACCACAAGGTGCCAACACATGGCAAAACTATACCAAGTCAACATGGGACACCTACCTCCTCATATGAGGACAAAATTTACATAAAAATTACAATAGTAGGCAAGAATAAATAAATACAACATTAGGAACTTGCAAAGGTTGAGACACCTTAATTCCCAACATTTTGTGCATATCTTGCAATCATTATAGTCCATGATGGAATGAAAATATTTCAAGGAACATTGACGAATCTTTCTACACAAAGAGTAGGCCATTACAGAAAATTAGGAAAAATGCATACCTAATATCGACATGTATGTGATTGCTTGTTGCTGAGTGATTGGGGTGAGCAAGTCTTTGATAAACATCTTCATTTGATTCAACTATGTTTTCAACTCATATTTAGCCTATTTATCTTTCTGCATTCCCTCCTTCACTACATCCACCACTAAATCCAAGGAGTTTATTTGTTCATTCGGGTCTACTTACCTAGATTTACACTTGTAATATGATAATCTTTGGATAAGAGTTCCTTGTCATCTTTGTCAGCTATAGAAGTTGCAATTTTTGCAATCCTTTCCCTGTGCTTATTGACTTTGACAAAAGATAAGGTCCTAGGCTTCTTCTTTGACTTATTCTTATCCACCTCTACCATCATATCCTATAGGCTTAAAGGTTTAACAACTATTTGTTGCCTCTTTTGCAGGTTCAAATTTAACCATGAGGGGACTACAAGAGGTGGCAGCTGATTTTGTAGTATTTGTCTATCTAGTTGCTACTTTGCATCATTGCCTTCTTTGTTTTCAATCTTCTCTTCTTCCTCAATATTCTCTTCCTATCCAGTTTTTTCTTCCTCCTTAGTTTTCTCCTCCTCTTCAATGGACTTTGTTATTTCAGCATGTTTCTCTTGTTGTTCAAGAGTTCTAATGAGTTCTTGTTGTTCTTCAACATTCATGACATGCTCCTCCATTTGCTATTGTGCCTTGTCCACATCATCCAAAAAAAATGAGTTGAGGTTTCTCCAAGGTAATCAACTTCTTTCAATACTTAGTCTATTGTCTCAAGGATAGCCTCTTCTTGAGTTGAAGCCACATCCACATGATCACTTTGTGTGACTTGCTGCTGCTCTTGATGCTCTGTATCTTCTTCATCTACAATAGTCTCTTCCTCTTGATGCTTTACATCTTCCTATTGAGCATCCTCTTCAGTAGCCTCCTCTTGATCTTTATCTTCTTGACTAATATCTTCTTCTTCACCCTTAGAGATATCAATATGGACACTTGTTGGAGGCTAATTTGATTGTACTTCTCCTTTCATAAGGGAATTTGCTTGTGTTTGGTCCTACTTGCCCATGGTCTTAACTCCCTCTCCCAAAGTTAGTCTTAAAGCTAGCCTTGGTGGAATGATTTGTGCTTGTGGAATAGCACCTAGGCCAGCAACAACTCATGCATCTACAAATTTCTTTGTAATAGATGCCTTTCTGAAAGCATCCCCTAACATGGATGCCAACTGCTTAGGAGAAGCAGTATCAATTGATACCCTCATTTTATTTGGTGGGACTTTTGGACTCTTTTGATATATTTTGGGCTCAGAAATCAAAGGTGAACCTGTGTCTGAAGTCTTCTATATTTTATATGTTTCTAGCTTTGATGAAGGGGTCTCTTTCCTCCTCTTACCTTTACCTTTTGTTGGGGTTGGCTTGAAGTTCTACAGTTTGAGATTCAACCACTCATTGCTGTGTTGTAGGATCCCTGCACCGAATTCTCTCAAAGAGATGTCTTCTTTCTGGGACCAATCTATTAGATCCAACCTCTTACTGTCTATGGTGTCCAACTGATATACTAGATCCAGAATGAGCCTGTCATCTTTAAATAATTCTTCAGGTATATCATTTCTCAAAGTGAATTCTCTTAACTAAAAAGTAGTGAGCCTTGTAGATTTCTTCTTTCTCACTTCAAGATTATCTTTACAATTGGCCCAAAAGTCTTCAAGAGAGTGTTTGTCATGAAACCCCATTGTGGGAAATAATTGCTTAAGTATGCTAGCAAGGTCAAAATTCTCCCTTGCCTCATACAGTTTTAAATTTAAAGCATCAAGCTCCTCTGTTGTTGTCTTGGAAACTTGTATGGATGGGCACTTGTAAAAACCCAACTCAAATGGATACTTGACTCCAGATTTATGTTTCCAAAACAATTTAAGATGTACTTCACTTATTTTTCAAGAAAATTTAATCAAAATTAGCCTATCACTACAATGCCTAGGTATCAGAAAGGGTGCCCTCTTGAAACCTGCAACCCTAATGTATGTAGATTTGGGGAATTGAATGAACCATTCTCGCAATCCCCTTACTAGATCTATGGCTTTATCTAACATTCTCCATCCTCTATCTCCTGTAAGCTAGAGGATTATTGCATATAAAAATGCATCATTAACCCTCTTAAAGTGTTTCTCAGCTTCTTTTATTTCCAAATGAGGGAAGAAATCCCAAACTTTATTCTATCTTGGACCTTCTCCTCTGACTCCCACTATGCTTTTAAACCAGGAAAATCACCAATTCTAGCTGCTAGGTACACAATGTAGGACGTCATGTAAAACTTTTTGGTTTTAGTGACTGACATTATTTGCTCATGAATGCAATCTGAGACCATTGCACCCCATTCCAAGTGTATATTACCCTTAAGAATAATATAAATAAACTGAAACATCTAGGTCTCATAGTTCCTGGACTCTTCCTTACCACATGTGTTACTGAGGAGGGTTATCAAATCCCCAACCTCCCCTTTAAAATCTAATTTGGTAAGCTTTGTTGGAACCTTAGATATAGATTTATTCTCTATAGCTAACCAATGCTTGTTCACATATTTCTTGTATCCATTGACATCTGTGTCATATTGCTTTGTTGAATTTGTAATGGCTAAAGGGATAACCTACCCATATAGAGGAAGATCAAAAGCTTCTCTAACCATGGAGGTGTGATGTCTAATACCAGTTTTCTGTTTGAATCCACACATCTCCTAGTGTCTGGATCATAGTAATGAGAAATTTGAGAATCAACTCTGGGCATTGAACAACTTGGGGAAATCCTACCACATGAGCTAGGTCAAATGCAACTATCCTCCTAGAATGAGGTGTGACATCTGGTGAGAATGTTTCTGAGTTAAACTACACCAAATCAATGTGTCCGAGGGATGTTTATGTGATGTTTGCTAGTTCACTTTTGAACTTAGACACTTTAGGGATACCTTGGAACTTATACTTCATAGTGATAGGTGGTTCTCTCTTGGTATTTTATTTCTTCTTCTTCCCTTTCTCTACAGCCTCAGTGGAAACACTCTCTTGTACAACGTCTTCTATAGATTTTTCAAAGTCCAAGATAGTTTCCTCACTTGCTTGAGTAGTTGCTTCAAGTTATAACATTTAATTGTACTTGGAAGAGGCATAAGAGGGAGTAAAAAGCAAAGAAAATCTAAATCTACATAAAATTTTGATCATTTTGAGTGTTTTGTCAAGTTTTGGGTTTTCGAGCCCATTTTTGGACTTTTGGACCAAATCCAATTGTGCTCTCGGGACCCGAAGTCTTACTAGGAATCCATCATTTTTTTGTCGAGCCTTTGGTTAGTGGGAGGATGTTGGTTTTTTGGTCATTTCTATCTTTTATCTTTAGGGTCTAAAAATCCTCTCAGGGCCTGAGATCCTAATTGGACTCTCTACTAGGAACTGTGAATTTGATAGTGGGGCGTGGGGCTCTAATAGGTTTTGGGATATTTGAGATTAGAGCCAAAAGTCCCTTCGGGACCTGATGTCTTGAAGGAACTTCCTTCTAGAAAGTTTTCTAAGCAAGTGGAGTCCACACGGGAAGCAAGACTCCGAACAGATTTTGGCTATCTTAATTCACAGTCAAAAGTGCAATTCAGACCTAGAATCCCACTCGGACCTTATATTTCTTATCATCTAAGTCAAACACTCCTATGGGGCATCGAATAATAGGTGAACATGGGTTCGATGGTTTCAAAAGTTTAGGACCAAAAGTCCCGTTGAGACCTGAGGTTTCGACAGACTTTCTTTCAGTGACTAATACTTTGGGAAGTGAGGCCTCGGGGGAATTTAGGACTTTGGGTTCTAAGGTGTTAGGGTCCTAAGATCTTTTTGGGACCAGAAGTCCCAAAAGAATATTTCATTTTGGATTAAATTTTCTAAGTCTTTTAATGTGGCGCGAGGAGCGGGGCCCCAAGAGAATTCAAAACTTTTGGTTCTACATCCTTGGAAACCTAAAATCCTTTCGGGACCTGAAGTCCTAAAAAGATTTCCTTACTTAACACTTTATGCAGACCTACGAGGGGCGGGATCATAAACAAGTTTAGGTCCCTTTATATTGCGGCCAAATATCCTTCCAGGACTTGAGGTTCTGAAAGGATATGTTTAAAGAATTTCACGAACTTATGACTATATTTTTTGAAAACTCAAAGCCAGGGTTGGATTTCCAACCCTAGAGTCCATTTATTCAAACCTAAAACTAAAAGGAAAACCTAGCTGAGAAAGAAAAACACATAAAAATGACAAAAACCCTAAGCTAAAACAAAAAGAGAACCTAAATTAAAACCTAAAGAATGAATTAAAAACCTAAACTAAACATAAACAAAACAACAACATGATTCAAATGTTCAAACCAAACCAAACAAAGAAAAGATAAGAGAAAGATAAGGAACGAGAACAAACCCCCCTTACAAGGAATCAACGATGGTTGAGGGATGAAGAACATGGGAAGAAAACACGAACAATGACCTCCAACTTCCAAAATCGCTAGCTCAATCAACCCAAGATCTTCAAATATTTGCAGGTTTGGATGCAATAAGCTTTATGGAGCTCTAAGAGTTGAAAATCACGAAGACACAAGCATAAAATGAGGATAAAACATCAAGTGAAGGATTAAATACCTTCGTATTTAATCCTTCATACCACAATAAATGTGGTAGGTCAGGGGTGGAAGTGCAAAGGGAAATCAAACTTTTGGACTAAAGTCCAAAAGTTTGAAAAGTCGATTGGGGCCCGAAGTCCTGATCAAACTTTCTAGAAAGAATCTAAAATCCATAAATGGACCTGATGCCTGGGATCTTAGGAGTTAAAGAACATATCTTGTGGAAGGCATGAAGTAGTTAGTGAAAGAGGATAAAGATGAAAGAGGAGAAGATACTATAGTAAAGAATAATGAAGAAGGAAAATTTGTAGAGATAAAGAAGAGTGAGGTTTCAATAGAGATTTATCCTTAGAAGGACATATTGGTAAAAGTAGAGAATGATGAGGAAGGAGTTGCAACAGTAGTAGAGAAGGAAAACATTACCAAGGCAATGGTTAAATTTTTTGATTTTTATAACAAAGAGGATGATAATGAGTTGTCTATAGATAAGGTGGTGAGGGTGGATGAGGAGGTGAATGTAGAAGAGAAGATGAATTTTTTTTTATGATCTTGTTAGTACAGGTGTATGCAGGTGTTGTAGAGGATGGTGGTGGAGGCTGGATTATGGTGCGTTGAATCCCATGAGAGAAGGGAAAAGAGGAAATCACAATTGAAGGAGTAGGTTAGCTCATGGTGGATTAATTTCCATGAGAGGAAAGATGAGTGACGAGTAGAGTTGGTGGAGAAGGATGAAATTGTTCCAACCAAATGTGGGAGGAGGAGAAAGAAGAATGTTTCTAAAACCTATTGTAGTGATGGAGTTTGTTGTAGGCATTTTACAACTTGGAAGGGTAATTCAATCATCCAACTCTATTTTATGAGCCATGCTCAAAAAATTCTTCTTACCTGGCATATCTAATGCAGGAGCGTTTGGGTCCATAGGCAATCTTGTATCGCCAAAAATATTTTTAGTTTTAATTTTATTTTTTGGTTTGATTTGGTTGTTTTAGTCATCTCTCTACATCAGGAAACTTCTAATTTGGTCAAATTTGCAAAAATGAAGATTTCACCTAACATAGTTTTAAAGCTTTACAGGCAATTTTATCGAAATCATTATTTTTCAAAATCCATGAGGACTAGAGACAAATTCTTTTATAGGAATGTTTAAAATTGTATTTTATCAAATTTAGCAAGTTTTTGTGGCCATATTCTTCACTAGTTGAGAGAAATTAATTTTCTTTGTTTTTGCCTAATAAGTTACAAAAATAATTCATTCTAGAGATTTTTAAAAAGTTGGAGTAAAATTGTTTTACAGGGGTCTTCGAGAGATTATTCTACTCCAATTGGTCAAATTTAATGCAAAAATAAGTACCTAGTCATAAATTATGTAAATAGTCATTTTCTGTGCTTTTTGGGCATCTGATGAAAATCAAAGGCACTTGAAAATGTGAGAGAGTAGCCACCTAAGAGAAAAACATGGATTTGTTGTTCTCGACAACAAATTTTCATTTCTAAAATAAGGTGAACTAATTAAAGGATATGTTTTTAAAAATTAACTATTACAATGCCACTTTGGTAGTCTAGGCACCTATTTTTGGAGGAAGAATCTATAGTTTTTAAATTGAAACAACCTCCTTTTATGAGGTATTAAAATTTAAGGCGGTACTCCATTTTTTTAATGTTATATTTATGAAGTAGATAAATAGTGTAGATGGTGGCATGGAAAGGTAGAGGAAGGTGTTGAAACTCATTTTAGCACCTTTTTTTCATCTATTTTATTTGATTTTTTTATTTGGAGGAATAGTGAAGGGGAGCTGAGAAGAGGGAGTGGAAAAGGATAGAGAGCTACTAGAGGTGCAACCAAGAAAGAAGGGAGAGATGCAATTAAAATTATGAAATACAGTGTTTCTTGTAGATTGAGAGGATGAGGCCATGAAGGCCATAATGTCACATGTTTTGTTGTAAATTTTTTGTAATTCTTCAGTTGTGAATTAATTAAATCAATGAGAGTTTGCATTCCATTTTTATTTTACCTCCAATTTGTGATGTGTTGTGTAATAGCCACTTCATTTTATGGTTTGATAAAACCCTTGATCCTTGATCTACATCACAAATCTATAAATCCAAGCCTCCTCTCTCATCCAAGGAATCAATAAGAAATATTTGTAGGTACATGCTATCATACTAACTTGAGTCCACTAGAGAAACTCAACAAAGCAAATCATCATCAAGAATTTCATCAAAAGGAGCCATCATTCATATCAAGGAAAGATATGAGCTTTTGTTTAGTCTTGCATTTGTTCTAGTTTCCTTTCCTTTCATGTTCTAATTTGAGGTAGAGGTAGTCTAGTAGCTTAGGTTGCATTTCTAGATTAGATTTTTTCCCATCTATAATATCCAATTCCAATCCACTTGGGCCCATGGATATAACAAAAAGAGGTACTTGAGGGCTTACAAATATCCACAAAAACAACGAAGGGGATTGGAAACACCTACATGGATAAGGCCAGATCTAATGCGAAGACCTTGATATGAGAGGCACCATGAAAAGTGACCTAGTTTGGCCTCCAAAATGGTTAGCCAAACAATTTAAAATTTGTAGTACAATTGAGTGGCAGTGGACTAAAGGTTTCTCTTGATATTAAGTTTTTAAACCATGGGAAACTGGGGAGAAAGGGAAGAATACTCCTAGAATGTCTTGTAGTTCCTAAAGGGAGTGTCCATATACCACTCCCAATCATTCTACCAAGGTACAATGCATTGAATCCAAATCTTATGCACCATTTATAGAAAAATAGACTCCATAATGGTTTGAAATGATCCAATATCTTTGTTCCAAGCCTATATCTAGCTTGAAACTTTGGTCAAGATAGCCAATTCTTAGTGGCTCTTGAACAGAGGTATGAAATGAAGAAAATCCCATTCTTAAAGAACTTTAGCACATGGACCTAGGGAACTTCGGAAAGAGGTCAACCCTTGCAAGTAATCATATGAGACCACCAAAATGATTGTTCGTTGAAAGAAATCTCATAACTAAAATGCTTTCCTTTCCAAATAAGACAAAATTTAATAGCTTCCCAAGCCTTCTATTTATACTTTTGGCAACAAAAGTGCCTTGAATTTTCATTGTCTCCTTAAGGATGCGAATGGAGTGAAGACTTAGACCTTGCCATGCCTATCAACTACTAATTAAACATACACATGCATGATGTTTAAATCTAATGATTATATTTTACATTAGAAGGTCCTTAATTCTAGGGTTTGAGATCAAGTAATTTTTTTTGAATAGTTGTGTGGTTTTCATTTTCTTCTATCTATTGATCTCTACTTTCCTCTTTAATGGATCCTAGTAGAGGGTGGGAATTCCACCTCTTTAGATCTAGTTCTAGATCATATGTTTGTGAAAAATAAATTGATGTAGCAATAGTAGTAATTGGTAAGAATGAATTGGAATCTGCTACATTCATGTTGACTCTAGAAGAATCCCCAATTATTAATATTAATCATGATAAGTTCAAGAAAACTATTTCAACATTCCAAGGTCATGACTTGATTTGTAGGTTCCTTGATCCTCAAGTCTCTTTGGAGGAATCAGTTCTTTGGGCAAGGAAGAATCAAAAGTCTCAAGAAGTATATTAAATCCAATCTTGTGCTAAAAGGAATTTCATAGCTAGTTTTGTAAATGAATCAAATAGAGATGGATCATTTGAAGAAGGTTCATATTTCTTTTGAAATGCTACCCTTCTCATTAAGCATTGACATGTGGGGTTTAAATCTTCAAAATAATCCCTGTGACTACCTATTTCAATTTTGATGTATGCTCTTCCTCAAGTTTTATAGTCTCCCTATGTCTTTGAGACAATTTCTAGTTACTTTTATACAACCATTTATATTTAAAAAGCACTCCATAGGTATGGTAAATTTGATTATGCTAGAATATGTGTGGAAGTGGATCATGTCTCTTCTTCCATTCCTAAGAGTATCACTATGTGTGCTAGAGATTTTTAATGGTCTTAGGCTCTAGATTATGAAAGTTTTCCTTTTATATGTAGATGATGGCATTAATATGGTCATTTCATTCTAGGAATACACTAGCTTTCAAAGAAATAAAAAAATGAGAAAAAGAAAGTTGAGAAAAAATAGGCACAGAGGGTTTCACAGTTCCAAATGAAAAACAAACTTTCAATATTAGAAATTTTATTTGTCTAAACATTAAGGATAATGTGGGTTTACCTTCTAACTCTAGGAAGGAGGAAAATCATAAATAAGATTTACGTTAGAATGAAGGGACAAGCAATAAGGAAATGCTCAATGATTTTTAATTCAAAGGTGATCTGGAACAACTTTTGGTTGAGAAAGAATCTAGAGATTTTTGGAAGTTAGAGATGCAAGGGAAATAAAAAATACCTCTTAGCTTAACTTTCCCATGCAAAAATTCAATTAAATAATAAGGCCCCCTCAAGATTATTTGGAGGGTTGTATCTAAGAGCAAGAAAGTGTAGAAAAACTAACTCCAAATAGATGACTAATAAAGAGGGAGGGAGATTTTGGGCACAACACGGTGGGGAGACCTAGTGGGTATATTGCATTACAAAATACAACTATGGAAAAGGTTACAATTCAAAATCAATGCCAATTAGAGTTTGTGTTTGTTGGAACCAATAAAACCAGCATTGATCAATAACAGTGCTCTCTTGGAACATAAGAAGATTAAACTCCACATCCAAAAATCTTTTACTTTAGAGTGTCTCAGAGAAATACAACTCATAGATTATTATGTTACAAGAACTAAATCTATGAATATGGATAATTTTAAACCTTTCTATAGGTCCTCTAAGAAATGGTGTGTTTTAATCACATAGGTAGTGGGCTCGCTACATTCAAGAATAATGTGGAGGTTTTATAACTGAAATCCTTTCTTCTAATTCATGGATGATTCTTCAAGTTAGTTGTGTGTATTCTATGTAAAATTTATGTCTTGTTAATGTTTATGGCCCTCAATCTTTTAAAGAAAATGAACAATATTAGGTTTAAATCTTATCTGTTATGAGAGTTAACTTTGGAGAAAGATGGCTTGTAGCTAGAGATTTTAATTCTAGACTTGATTATTGTAAGAACAAAAGGGTGCTAAAATAAAGGAGATAACCAAAATTTCACTTCTTTCTTAAGAGATTTTTATTTGTGGGGTGTTAAACCTTAGAATGATTGGTTTTCTTTCTTTAATAGATCAAAGGGATAGGATAATATTTTGGCTAGATTAAATAGGTTTTTCCCTCTACCTCCTAGCTACAAATAGATATTATTTTAATTATGAGGTTCTAATAGAAATGGGTTTTTACCATTGGCCTATTTTCTTAACCTTGTTGATGATAGTTTTCCAAGAAAGATTCCCTTTAGGTTTGAGAAAGGTGGTTGTCACATAAGGACTTGGATGAAGTCGTCTAAACTTTCTTGAATGGTCCTCATTCCATTTTTGGTACTGTAATGTACATTTTACCCAAGAAGTTAAATTTCTTAAAGATTCTTCTTGAGTATTGGAATAGATATGTGTTTAAAAATCTTTTTCATAGTAAAACAATAACATAGAAAATAGAATGGTTGAAATTTAAACATAAAAACACATTGGCTTTGGCCACTAAAGCATTCAAAGATGAGGAGAAAGAGGTGGCTTCTTATCTTGATGAGACTTATAGATGTGAAGAAATATTTTGGAAACAAAAATCTATACTAAAATGGATTAATGATGAGGGTCATAATACAAAGTTTTCTCATATTTCCTATAAAAGGAGAAGACACAAGAACTTTATATCTAATTTGGAATTAGATGGAGGTCTAATAAGGGATCATTGGTCTCTATTTGGCATAATATATGTAAAATTGGAGAAAAATTGGATAGGGAAGAAAAGCAATCTCTTTTTCTTAATTCTATTCCTTCCAAGATTAGCCTAGAGGAAAATAAAATCTTATTGATGAGGATATCCTTAGACAAAGTTAGATGTACTCTTTTTGGCATGGATGGAGATCGTGCTTCTGGGCCTCATAGATTTCCTTCTTATTCCTTTTAACATTTTTGGGATATCATGGTTCAACATATTTTGGAAATGGTGCAAAAATCCATGGACTAAAGATAGATTCTAAAGGCAATGAACTCTACTTTTCTTTCTCTTATTCCAAAACAGAAGGATTCTCCAAAAGGTAAAGATTTCATGCCTACATCACTTTGCAATACCATTTATAAGGTCATTTCTAAGATTATTGCTAATAGACTCAAATCTCTCCATGTTTAATTTTTTAAGGGCAAGGGAGATTCATTAAAGGCCAATAGATAATAAATGGTATTATCTTAGTTCATGAAACGATACACTTTTACATTGCTAGTAATAAAAAAAGGTGTGCTCATGAAATTGGACATTGCAAAAGCTTATGATCATGTGAGTTGGAGATTCCTTAATAGAATTCTGCAAAAATATGGTTTTGTTAATGACTAGATGGAATGGGTCATTGGGTCTTATTCTTTTGCCCTATTTCCTATTCTTGTTAGTGGATTTAGAAAAGATTTTTTCTCTTCCTTTTACAATATTTAGCAAGAGAATCCCTTATCTCCCTACTTTTTAATCCTTATGGCTTAATCTCTTGGAAAATTTGTAAGTTCTTTTAAAATAGAGGGTTCCTTACATGGACTTAAAGCTTCATTCATAGAGAATGACATCACTCATCAAGAATTTGTGGATGACAATACGATTTTTCCTTCCCCTCTTATATTTGAAATAAAGATAATTAGAGACTTTTTATCATGTTATGAACATGCTTTTGGTCAGCTTGTGAATAGAATAAAATATTCAATTTTCATTCTTGATGTTGGGGATATGGAGCAAGATTTTCTTTGTAGATGTCATTGCTTTAGAAAAGGCTCATTTCCTAATTTCTACCTTGGTTTCTTGCTTTTCTATGGAAGGACCAACAAATTTCTATAGATCTTATTTTGGACAGTTTTATAAATTTTTTGGCTAAATGGAAAGTTGGATGACTTTCATCAACTGGAACGTTGGTTCCTTTCAAACATATCTTTCAAGCTATTCCTTACTATTTATTTTCACTTTTTTAAGCTCCTGAAAGTATGATTGGAAAAGTCAATTCAATAATGAGGGACTTTCTCTAGAAAGGTTCAAGGAATCATTTTAAATTTCCCATGTTAGTTAGGAATGACATTTGTATAAGTAGACATAAAGGGGGCCTAGGGATTAAAGATGCTTAGATTTTTAATGAAGCCTTATTAGATAAGTGAGTTTGGAGAATCATTTCTTCTATCAACAAGATTGAATTCATATTCTCAAAATTAATTATCTCAATGGTGCACTCCCTTTGACCAATTTGAAGATCATTCATTGACCAACACAACTTTGGGAAATTCCCTTTATTTCAAGTCTCTTTATATATCTTATGACTCACTAGGAATTCAAAGTTAAAGATTATTGGGAAGAAAATGCTAAGAGCTATGTTATATCTAAATCCTTGAAACCTTTACCGACTATCTGCGAGGTTGATCAAAGAGATCGTCTTAATCTATCTATGTTATTGAAAATTTTTAAGCCTACTTGAAACCTCAAGAGAGTTAATCTGGATTGTAATCTTAAAGGTGATTGGAGATACATAGTCAAGGATGGATATGAAAAACTAATGATATCAAAGCTTACTCTAAAAGATCTTAATGATCTCAAGTAGCCTATTAATGCGGGGTATTTCCCAAACCCCTAGTGTTCCATGAAAGAACAATAATTTTTGAGGAATAAAGAAATTAGAATCAAAACTGCGAATAACCATAGATTCCACCAGTATTTATCTTATTATCTTTACTTTATCCTGATCTCTACCCACTTGAATACAACATTTGGATTTAGTAATCCCATGAAAATAATTTTAGTTAGCCCATGAACCATTTGGATTTATTTTTTTTGTTTTCTTAATAGAGATAAAAATAGGAAGTCTGAAGGCACGTTGGTTGATATTCAATGGATGGGACGAAAGCCCTAACACAGCTTCTTTAAATTTCCCAGCACGGTTTGTTCAGATATTCCACCATTTGATGAAAGCGACTGTAAAGGATTTTTGAAAAACTACACGTATTATTCTTAGTCTTTGTGCGTGCGTTTGTTTTCTTCCCATAAAATCCTTTTCCTGGTTTTATTTTCTTCACATACATCAGAAAAATGTGCATGTGTCTGCCTACTTTGAAACTGTTAAAACCTATTTTTGGTTTTATTTTCTTCACATACATTAGAAAAATGTGCATGTGTCTCCCTACTTTGAAACTGTTAAATCCTATTTTTAGTCCCTACGTAACTATTGTTTTCACCTCCCACTATTAGTCTTGCTTCGTTAATTGTGCAATGGAAAAATTAATACTTTGCCTAAAGTTTTCCTACTATTAATCTTCCTTTGTTAATCGTACAGATGGAAAAATTAATACCTTGACTAAAGTTTTTTTTCTCCTTATGCATATGTGTCTCAGAGCTTTTCCAACTTGAGGAGATTGTGACTTTACTGCACCACGACCTTGCACTGCATTCTCCAAAACCACAAAAAAATTAGCCAGGTTTCTTTTCATTGGCACTGGAGGGATAAATGTCTGAAACATGTTTCAAAGTTGTTTTTGATTTGTTTACAGTATTTAACAGAAGCAATGATGGCAAATGGAGATGATGAGCAGTAGAGATAAACTTGCTATTCTGGCAACTTTTTTACAAGACACTGCCGTGTTGTTCGTCCATGGTAGAAGACAAGCCTAAATAAGAGCTTTTTATTTTCCGCTTATTTGGAATTCTCGTCTCATGCTTAATGTCTTTTGTATTTTCTAAAGCTCCCGTTTTGGTATACATGGGAGTATGTTGGCAAAAGTTGTGGAATTTGGCTTAATGTCTTCCAATTGCATTTGCTTAAAGTTTCCAATGCATTTCTGATAAACCCATTTTGTGTATATCTTGCAATTATTATAGTCTATGAAGGGATGAAAACACTTGGAGGAACATTTAATAATCTTCTTACACGAACAACTAAGCCATTAGGGAAATTGGGAAAAATACTTGCCTAATATCCGCTATACTCTTAGCATTTTTGTATGAATACCTTATAGATGATTAATGCTCTTTATGTTATATTGTTTATGCCTCATCAATTACATTGTTTATGCCTCATTAGTTACATTAATTATGCATAGTCTTTCTTTTGGGCATTGAATGAGTATAGTATGTTGCATTATTGACTTTTGGAGATTTTTTAGAAGTAGCTAAAAGGCTATTAAAATGGAGAAGAACTTGTTTAAAATATGATAACCAAATATGATGAAAATAAAAATAATTCACATAGAGAATGGTATATTAGCCAAATAAAATAACTGTGAAAGAAGGATAAAAAATCAAAAGAATATTGGTTCAATTATTCAATTGATTTTAATGGTAGAGACTAACCACAAAGTATAGTTGTTATCAACTGGGATTGCACCCGTGATGCAAAGCTAGAAAGCTTAGCAATCCTGTGTAACATGGGAATACCTTCAGGTTGTGGGTATCCTATGACGAAGGTAAACCTCTAGATTATGGGTTGGTTCCCCTCTGATTTTCTAATAAATTAATGACTGTAGTAAAAGGGTTGGAAGGTTTTCTAATGCATGTACTAAAACTAGATTTAAATGGGTGGTGATGTACCTAAATGATAGAAACATGCAGCCCTGATTCACAACTACCTTCAAAATATCTATCCACACAAATCAATTTGGCAATATGACCACAAAAATAATTCAAAAGGAAGGCTTGAATAAACCGTCTCTTGGAGGAAAACTAGGTTTTCACAACATGGAAGAAATGGCTATTCGAAGGCACAACCTAAGACCTACGATTCTTCATTGCTTTGAATGCATGCAAGTATGAATGAGACAAAGATTTAAAGGTTCTAATGCTAAAAAATAATAAAATTTCATCCAATCATTCATAAAAAAGCACAATCGAGAAGGTAAATACTCAATCTTACTGAAAATGAAGGAATATCTGTATAGATGACAAAAAGATAACCTATAACCTGATGTAGTATATAAATATGTCAAAAATGAGTTACAAACACTCCTCTCTATAATGCACAAGAGAGCAATAAGGCAAGAACATAAAAAAAAATAAGTTTTTTCTCCTATATACAAAAGATGACTCCAATGAGTCAAATTGGGTTAATTGAAGTTAACTCAACTAAAAAATATCTCCACGAATCTCTCTCACAAGCAAAGATGAAAATCCCCCAAAAGAGGGGTCAAAACTGATGTAATTTGAGCAAAAATAGGCTCAAACTCACTGTCACAATCAGTTTGACCAAAGTTGACTTTGAAATCACCTGAGATAACTGAAAATCAGGACCCAACTCTCCATTTCAACTCCTCTCCTCTGATTTTGCATGATTTGACATGAAGTTATCAATTTGAACAAATAAAAAGTAATCACTGATGAATTACTTTACTGGGTGTCATGGATTTTCTCAATCTTTTGCATTTTTATGACAAATAATAAGGTAATTTATAAACTATTACTTAATTATTTGTTTACATTATTAATTTCATTTCATCTCATGTCATGAAGACTCAAGGGGAATTACATATTTTCAATTTCACCATTTCACCCTTGGTCAATAAAAAATAAATACACAAACACCTTATGACTCCCTTTGTCCTTCATGTTTTCCTCATGCATCTATATGATATTATAGTCTCAACACTTGCTCAAATTTGACTAAGGCATGTAAATAAGGTCAAAAGCTCACCTTGCCCTCAAAAGCCATATTTGCAGATAATGACACATATGATAAAAAAAACACAACCTTCTGTCTCACATGCCGTAAGATGTATTCCTATCTCAATTCTTAATAAACCTTTCAAAACACATCATAAAGCACCTTATGACTCCCTTGGCAACCTTCAAATCACGGGCCCCTCAACAAATGACTAGGTCTTTTGACTAAAAAGTCTTAGACCATGGGCTACATTTATTTAGCATAATGATTTTCTTAAAAAACTATGTCAAAAAGCCCATCAAACCTCCCACGGGCTAGGGTTTCCATGTGAACAAAATACTTGATACCCTAAAAGTCTTTCATTTCATTCCTTCATTTCCCCTATTCACTAGAGAGCGTTGCCTTAAGGTTTTGGAGAGCTACTGTTTCTGGAGGGTTTCTGTGAGATCTAGGACCATGTAGAGACTGAACTTGGACTCCACTACTAGTAAATTGCCTCTTATGACTCCATCTGAAAGTAATTTGTCTCCTTTGCTAAGTTATTTCAATATAAAAGACAGAAACATGTCTTCATTTCACTGCTTTTGAAAAATGTTTTTCTTTATAATATGAGTTTCCTCTTGCATAAAACAGCATAAAAGCTTCTATTACTATAGCAGTGTTTGGGCTTGTCTTCAAACTATTTGTTGCTCATCTTTGAATGCTCTGTAGGTGCGCCTCAAGTGTTTTATTGACTAAATGCTCTTGGATTTGTTTTTGATGTTCAATCATATTTGCATACGAGATTATTTCCTTTTTCTTTGGAAGGAACTGTTTTACATCTTCCTTCAGTCTTCTGAGAAGAAATGACTGAAGGATCAAGTGAAGCTTTGAAATTACTTGAACTCTTCTTTTCTCCTCTTCTTCCTCCTTTGTTAAATTATCAGAATCATTATCTTGGGCATCTTCTTTGCAATTTTCTAGCATGACCTGAACTGCATCTTTTGCCTTTTCCTTTGTTGTACTAGACATCATCATCTTCTTCTTTCAACCTCTACCACCATTCCCTACTTTGTGATCTTTTGCATCACTATTCTCATTAGAAGTAGTCCCTTTTCTCTTGTGACCCCTACCAACACCTCTTACCTCAGGCTTAGGATCTTTTGCATCACCATTCTCGCTTGAACCAAATTTAGCATCTTCCATTTGATCAAGCAAAAACACTGATTAAAGCTGAGTCTAGTTAAGAAGTGCCTCCAATCTGCAAAAAACCAAATCACCAATTCATTGAGTTCCATTTTTCATTTGTTTTTCATTTTCCTCCTCTTGTTTTGCTCGTTCTTCCTCTAAGCATTTCTCCTCTATGGAAAGGTCTTCTGGAACCCGCAATACTTCCCCATCACATGGGGAATCATTATCCTCCACATCAATCCGCAGATCACTTATAGATCTTCCCTCATCGTCCAATACAAATATTGGTGAATCTGCATATCCTTCAACCTTGGCAGCCACAACATTAACCATTTCCAAAGCCTTTTAGACCTTCAGCAAAGTCATACTACCCCTATTCAAATCAGATATCTTTCTTTCATTCTCTGTCAAACTCTTACATTTTCTTACAAGTCCTTTAGGCTGAGGGCCTTTTTGACCAATGCAGGATCTCTAATGTTTGAAACCATATAGGCCTTTTATAATGGTTGACTGTACTATTCACTTGTTTAGAAAGATCCAAAACATTAACAAACTTCTTTAGAATACATGATAGAGTTCCAAATGCAAGTGCAAACCTGTTGACTTGATGTATCTTGGATGAACTTTGTTGGATTTTGAGAAAAACAAAGGAGACCCCTACTATCTTCGCTAGCTTTGCATTTAAAAACTAGCATCTCAAACTTGATAATGTTCATTTCATCTCATCTACATGAAGGGTAAGGGTCCTTGAAGAAAGATCTCCTTTGGCTGGTAGATTACCATGTAAGATGATGCTATGGCTATCAGAAACATGAATCTAATGCAACCTCCTCTTCTCTTTTGATCTGATCTTGACACCTGACTTTTTTCACATCTCTTATGCTTCCTACTTGCATTATCAAAAGCTTCAAGAATGACTACAATACGTGAAATTGATCACTACTCCACTGTTCCTTTTCTGTCAGCTATCTTGGATAATGTAACTATTTTTTTAATGCTGGAACAACATCAAAGAAGGTTGTTTTGACTAGTTTTGTTGCTCCTTCATGTTTGCTATTATCATATATTGCTAGGACAGTCATAAAATGATTGACTTTTTGTCCTTTATGGCTGTCATACTTCTGATACGGTCATTCCCTTATGACTGTCCTAGTTTCTTTTATTGCATTCAATAGTAATTTTAACCTCATTCACAACAAAAGTGATAAATATTTGTCTTATTCCTCTTGCATGACTGTTGTTCCTTACATTCTTTTTTTGGCTGTCATGTGACTGTCGTATCTTATATGGCTGTCCTAGTACAGTTGTGATTGCACTTTGCACTTAGAATTTGATCTTTAAATAGAATATGCTTTATTTGAAAAGCTTAATCATGTATTTTTCTTATCCATGTTCCTCTTAAGACTTAGTGGGTAGCATGCTGGGCTCAAACCTTGTGGGAGCCCATTTTTTCACCACATGCTGAAATATCATGGACAATGATGAATGTACCTGTACCTGCACATTGCACAAACAAGTTAGATAAAACATACCTTTAGTTATATGACATGATGGTTCTTGTGTGGATTTATCTTCTGATCTGGTACTTGCATCTGCTATTTAGCTATCTCTTCTACTTTTTCTTTTTGTATTATTTGATAATATGAGCATTTGGGTTTGATGCTTCATAAAGGTAAACAATAAATCTGTTGCTTTTGTATATGGAAAGAATTTGAACCCCGAGCTCTAACAACTCTCTCATGTAGGTATCTATGGAGCTCACTGGATGGAGGGAGCTGAAGATGGACCTGGTCAACCTTGGGATTTGTGATTTACAGGCAATGACAGGTCCCTATTCTCTTCATATGCTCTTTTCTCTTTTCAGATATATAGTTTAGTTTTATGTTGCATCTTTCAGTCATTCCCACGGCTTGTGTGGGACACCTTAAACACTTATTTTGAATACAATCAGTTATTTTCATATTATGTAAATGACTTATATGTTTCTTTCCTTTTGTGACTCAATTACATAATATGAACTAAAGTATTTAAAGTACATGTGTTTATATCATAAAGAAATAACAGTTATAAATACCTCTCTTCTGCAATTGCATTGTCTTGTACTGATAAACAACAACATACTTGATCAAATCTGATATCCTTTGAATGTTTTCTTTCTCAATGAGGATATTTAATTTATTTATCTAGGTTGTGTAACAACTCGACATGAATTGTTACATGATCCCGATAAATAAATTTTATAACTTGCTCACTAAGAGAACCAATGTTGACTAAATATCTCATGTTATCAAGACTTTTTCTTAACCCCTTCTAACACTACTGCCAAGGCATATACTTGGAGTTGCTGGTAATCAAGTAAAAATATAGTTAATTGCACAATCAGATCAGTAAATCAAATAAATAATGCATAAACAGGCTGCACTCCAATCATCTATTGCTAAAAAATAAACCTCTTCAACATTGTATTAGCAATAGAACACCTAAAAATCTAATTTGTAATAGTGATTTGCAATTATTAAGATCCTAATCTAACCATAACCTACCTCTTATCTAACCAGATCTACAAAAAAAGAACAAAAGATAAGGGTTTATAGAGTAAATAAAATGAAAATAAAGAGGGTCATCTTTATTTGTGAAAATTGTAAAGCAATTGCATAAAACTACCATATTACATGTGGAAGTATTACACAATCTTTGACAATTCCACCATGAAAGATATAACATTCAACACTTTATTGAGTTTCACCAAACAATCCAAGTTTCAAAACAACAAATACAAATGAATCACCACCCAAAGTGTAGAACTAGCTTGTCATTGACATGTGACAACTTCCAGCAGAAATTCACACTGTAAATTGCCTTTTGTCCTTGTTCTTGTGCTCTCAAAATTGCCCTCCTAGCTCCTTTTAAAACAGAATGACACTCCTCCTTTAATAGAGGTGATTTTTCATTTCACTCCTGATCAAAACCTATCATTGATCCCGCACTTTGTATTGGAGTTTTGGAGATTCTTTTGTTATGTACACCTAATTACAATTATGAATGATAGTTAGGTAAAAAATGAGTTTTTAAGCTTCCACAACATAGTTTTACTTAAGTATGCATTCAATCATAAAAGACTTAAAAAGGTCCAAAAAAAATGAAAAAATACGTATAAAACCATGCACCCACAAGAATATTAAACCAAGAGTAACATGCAAAAATTAATATTAGATCTAAACTTTAATAGTTAAAGCTTTACTTTTGTATATAATTGGGTGGACAATTTATTATTGTAATGGTGAAATTAGTATACACATGTCAATTCTCTATTAGCTGTGGGTTTATTTTGATGGAATATTTTAATTCATGATTATTTATTAACAAGTGGCACACTTTTGTGTTAGTTTTGGCTCACAACCTAATACATTTTATTTATCTATATTTTATTCATTTACACTTATTTAAAGTAGACTTTCATATATTAAACATTTACACATCATTTATTAGCCTCTTTGCACTCACATCCACAAATTTATTCATTTCATTGAAACCAAAACCTTTCTATGTGACTAGGTCAATCGCTAGAGGCTCATGACTAATCCCAAAACAAAATTTCAAATCTTAAATTCCAATATTCTTACCCCTTTTGACTAATCATTGTGAGCCAACTTGACACATGTTTTCTAAATTGTTATTATGTCTTGTTACTTAAAGACAATAATTTGTGAAATTAATACATATATAAAGGAAAAATATGTGAAATACATATCTAAAAACAAGGAGAAAGTACTGGATTTCATTTCTAAGGGACAAATAACCTTAATTTACACTAGAATCATCTAGGCCATCTACAATTCCATTCATGTTGACTTAAATAACTTTCTAAAAGCTATAAAATCTCATTTGACTAAAGGATAGACCTAAGCAATTTTGACCTTGGCAGTCTAATAATCTCCACTAAGGTTTTTATAAACACCACCTTGATAGCACTAGATGTAGGGAAGAAAAATCCAAAGAGATCACTACTAAATCTTTATATCAAATCATTCTTATAGGCCATAGCTGATTCCCACACAATAAATCATCCTCACAACACTCAGGTTCAATCTTGAGGGTTTTAAGACTATACTAAACTTGAGACATTCATTAGACCATGAGCATTGATTTTATGTACCTTGGTGATTGGACTTTATACACCATCAAAATCAAATCTTCATCATTGTTCCCAAAACTAAGTGTAGTTATCCTCCTATTTAATTATTGTATGAATTGTTCTTTTATCGACACCTTGTTGGTGACTAGACATGTGACTCTTCTTAACCTAGAGACCTGAGCTAACACGTAAGGCCATAGGTATGTCTTCAAAGGTGGAAGGTAGGACTATTGATCATATTGCAATAGGAAAGGATCAACTGATAAGGATGGATAACTCCTCCTTCTTGTGGTTCGATTAGATCAAGGGAGTGTTCCTTAAGGTGTATCTCTTTGAAGATTTAATCTTGAAGATAATAATAAAATTGACTTTGACCTATAAACAATATCCAATGCACTTAAGAATTGTATTTGATTGTCACTAAGAACCAATGTATTGGGTTATCTTGGACCAAGGATAGAACACCTCTTATATGTAGATGCAACAACCATTTGGCGACTAGAATGTCTTCTTCTTAGAAAACTTTATGTACCTTGGTGATTGGAATTTAAACACCATCAAAATTAATTCTTCATCGTTGTTCCAAAACTAAGTGCATCTATCCTCCTATTTAATTATTGTATGCATTGTTCTTTTATTGACATCCTATTGGTAACTAGACATGTGACTCCACTTAACCTAGAGACCTGAGCTAACACATAAGGCAATGGGTATGTCATCAAAGGTGTAAGGTAGGCCTCATGATAGCATTGCAACATGAAAGAACCAATTGATAAAGATGCATAACTCCTTCTTCTTGAGGTTCTACTAGACCAAGGAATGTTCCCTAAGGTGTATCTCTTTAAAGATTTAATCTAGCAATGAATGATAAAATTGACTTTGACCTATAAACCATATTCAATGCACTTAAGACATATATTTGATTGTCACTAAGAACCAATGTCTTGTCTTATCTTGGACCAAGGATACAACACCTCTTAAAGGTGGATGCACCAACCATTTGGAGACTAGAATGTATTCTTCTTAACCTCTTAAGATTTGCAGTATATTATCTTGATGGTATAAACAATGTAGATTTCACTATGAATGACCTTCATGAGGTTCAAGGATACTTTGTGGTAACAAGGTAGTGAAATAATGTAATGGAATGGATCAAATACTACTATTAATACTCCTAAAGGTTGATTTTTTATGTTTTCTATAAATGAGGTGGAATGACAACATGTTGAAAGAAATTGTAGATGGGCGTCTTTATAATGCATAAGTAGCAAACTTAGGATTCCATAACCAGAGAACATTACTTAGTAAACCATAAAGTGAAACCTTATAAAAGATGGCAAAAAGGACTTTTCTTTGCAATCCTACACATAACATAGGCTCTACATGTAGAGATTGAAAATGGAAGATATTGCAGGGAAATAACATGAACATATCATAATTATCCATCACATAACATAACATATTTTAAAAATTATTTAAAGTTTAGTGAAAAAATTTATTGAATGAAATATTTTTGTAAATATAGAACACTTGAGATTTGAATATTTAAAATTCAAAAACTACAAATTATATATGTATGGAAAGATTAAATTTGAAGAAAATTATGGAATTCACCACATATATGTTTATACTAGTGAAACCTTATAAGCTAGTGTGAATTATATAAGAAAATGTAGCAACTTTTACTCTAGAAAATGATAAATTGAGATATACAATATTTTATTCTATCAGTGGCATTTAGGAAATAAAAAGAACCTTGATGAAAATAGAGTTTCCTCATTGCATTATTTTCTTTTAAAGAAAAGGTGTAGGGACACCCATACTATATTAAAACATATGAGTTCAAATATATATATAATAACTAGGTACGAACCAAAACATAAAAAAAGATACATTACTAGGGAGCAAACAGATCGATGTGGAAGCCTCTATTGCATTATTATTGTACCCTTAAACATATATATACCCTAATTAAAAAGTCACATTGGCACCGGTTCGATCATGGTTTTAGTGATAAGATTCTTTGTCTCAATGCCAAAGACACTAAATCCATCTCTTTCTTTGTAGAGAAGTTGGAGACCTTTTGACAAAGCATATGCATGATCTTTGCTAACTGTTGGAACATTATCAGGTTTTAAATATTCCCAATTTAATTCTTTGAGTCTTTCATCAATTAAAGAATTGAGATATTTCAATGCATCTTCCTCCATGGATCTAGGATGGTCTTTCATATAACATGTTATACACGATACTACTTCTCCTCGATCTACCTCAGCCTTCAAAAACAACATTATTATTTTTGTAAGGTTTCCAACATAGTTACCCTTAAATATGATCAATTTCAATCATATGAATGAAGGAACACAAGGTTGTGAAAGTTAAATTGTCCAAATTTGTAGCATACCTTGAAAGTCTTTGTGTCACCTCTTAATCTAAGAGTCAAGCATAAAAGCTCATTGAACCTTGATGGATAGTCAATTTCTTTTAGAATGTAATTAGAAAGAGGCACATCTAATGACAGTACAGGTTGCAAGGTCACAACGCGAGCCCTAGAACTTACTTTTCCATTCTCTAAATATTCCTCCAAAGATGGTGTATAACCCATAGCAAGCCACTCTGCTTCTTGGAAGTAAGCATCTATGTAAACTTCCCACTTTAAATTCAAAAAGAATTCCATGTTAATATTAATACTTTAACATAACAAAATTAAAAATATAAAGAGACCAAGCTTCCCAAAATGAATATTAAAACAAATATACATACAACTTTTAAATGTTAAAGTTCAAATTCCTTCATTATGCTAAGAAAAACTAAGTTATTGATTTCATTAAGGAGAACCATATTAATTATAAATAGTAGAATATGTAATATATAGTCAAGGTAAATTTGGATATGTTGTTCAACTTGTCAATGTTTCATTCTTATTAGTACTACAAGTAAAATCAATGTATTATTATATAACAAGATAGAATATACGGAGTAATTGTTCCACCTTGCACACTAGGTTTCCTATGGATGTAAGAGAAATAATAACTTAAAATATAGAAAAATGCTTGTTAACCGAATGCTAATAAAAACTCTTAAAATAAATGTGTACACATTGTTTTATTAAGAATTTAATAGTGAATTTGAAAGATTTTTGGACAAAGTGCATAGAGATTATGTTCAAAAAAATGTAAAGAATATATTTTTTGGCTTGGTGGTAATAATGATGGTGGAATTTTAATGTTACATCTAGGAATTATATCTTGATCCTTCTTTAAAAAGTCCTTATTCTTTTTTCCTCAATCTTTTGTAAGTTTCACAAGTGATATGGATATTATTCTTCATATTCACTTCGGCTTGTAGAATAAATAACTTGTTAATCCATACCTGAGCCCAGGATTGCTAATCTTCTATGGTTTCTAGTCTACCAAAAGATTTTTCCGGGTGAAAAAATATACAAATTGGTTTGTGTCATCATAATTACCTAGCTTGCCAAATATAGGTGTCTCTCTAACGCCTCTTTTCGAAAATACTTAGAAGTGCAGCTGCAATCTTTTTTCTACCTCTTATTTAGGATTACTAACACAGTGGATTTCTCTATTTGGAGATCCAACACCATGGCATTCAGACATTGCATTAGAATTATAATTTCTTCAAAGCTTCTATTTTGTTTTAGCTCTTGAAGGATAGAAATTATGTCAGTTTTAATGTAAAAGCACTAAATCTTGTTTTCTCAACAAGAAAGCTCATGTGCATATCTCTATTTATTTTTAGATGTAGTCACAAATAAAGAAGTTGGTGCTAAAATTCTTGCTTTCTCACAAGACCTACTCGATCAATTGGGAACTACTCTTTGATACTCATAGAAGATCACTAGTCTAATATAGGGAAATATATATCTAATACTTTACAAAATAAAATGGAAATTTTTGATAATGTTAAATAATAAAAATAAAGGTAAGTTTGGTCACAATAAGATGAAAATAGGCCCTCTTACTCCATATATAACATAAATTAAAATGAGGTGTTACCAACTTGTTATAATTAAAGAATAATTAATAAGTACAATATAGGTTCTCATTATCAATAATAATTAGTAAGTCAAGAAAGGGTAAGAAAAGTATGGTCTTTAAACATACAAGGAAAAATATATCAATGGATCAATGGGAATGAGAAAACTAGGTTTTATATATAGGTTATATTGCAACTTATTTTCACTTTTTGAAGAAGTTCATATTTTTTAATGAATTATAAATTAGATGTAAATAGTAATGAGGTTGGGTTAAAGATTAAAAAATTTAGTTAAATGAATACCTTAATTGAATAAAATCAATTATCTATCCACTCTATACAAATAGAACATAGATTATATTTATTAAAAATTAATATTTATAATATTTATATTGAGTTTTTTCAGCCTCTCGAGCCGTATCCCTCACACCCTCATCAAAGGCCTTGAATGCTACTTTAATAAATTCTGGTAGTCCTTCCGTGGCTTCCAAATCCCACCTTTCATATAGCATAAGATAATCTATTACTATAATATCTATCTATATATAACAGAATGTTCATTGTCCCTTAGTGCATATAGAAATGTATTTGAGAAAGTACATAAGAAATATGGAAAATTAAACCCATTTATGTCTACCCACTATAAACCATGACACATTATAGTCAATGTGCTAGCTATTTATATGGACACTAAGGTCCCCACATAAAAAACTAGACTTTCTATCATGCCTATGGTTTAAGCTATTCCTTTGTGTCACCCCAATTTACCAATATAAGTAAAAAAAATACCTCTTAATGGCTTGTGTGAAGTGCTTGAGCTCGTCCAAAGTTCCATAAGTGTCATAAATATCATCCAAACAAGTGACAAGTGTAGCCATCTTTGCAAACCCAATTCTAAAAGTAGAATATTTTGGCTCAATACAACCTCCAGCTGCCCAAAAGTAAAATTCCACATGGCGATGGTGAGCAAAGTCTAGTTTAGCTAGACCGGACTCTATCCACTATATAAAATGCACACAGATTTCTTAATAAACATGAGTAACTTTGAAATCTTCAAGTATAAATTATGTTGTAAATAATTTAAGCTTCAAACCGAGAGAATATCTTCCATAACATGAATTTCGAATTTGAAGTTCTTGTTGTTGCATTGATTGGATCATATTGAAGTCTAACTTTGCCAATTCTAAAACCTTTGAGTTGAAAATACTGTGACAATTTTGACATTACATTGTTAAATTATTTTAGAGATCTTCAAGTAGACTTAAAACATTCAAATTTATGTTCTATTAAGAGATCTAATTTTTTTAAAGTTTTGCCCTAAGGTTTTGAGTTAGGAGGAGATGGTTATGTTACAATGTATTGAAATTACTTGTTGATGGTCTTGGCATCTCCATATATGTCAATATAAGTCCTTGCTTCCAACCTGGGCACATTGGTGTGCCAACCATAGTCTAGATTGAATTCTATCTGTTACATCACATAAATTAGAATCCTGATTGATAAATGTATTCGGAGACTTAATAATAAAAAATATTAATGGGTATGGATACCTCCTTTGAAAGACTAGTATTGTTAATCTTTGGTAGAGCTTGTTTTAAATATGTAGTAGAAAAGGCTTTGGCATCATCCAAGGCTTGCTCCCGGGAAAATGCAATGAGTGAAGCCCAGAACAAATTTAGAATGCTTCTTATTTCCTCCTCCTTTGATTGACTATTTGAGTGCAGCAATTGCCCATCTTTACCATTGAACTGTTGCAACACGCCTGCCATAATATCAAGTTAGAAGCAATCTCATGCTTTCATAATATAACCTAAAGTAAATCTAATATTAAGGTTTAGTACTTTTAGGGATAAGAAATTTCATTCTAAAAATAAATCCAGTTAAATATTTTCGACTCAATGATTGCAGAAATCACCTGGAGAGACGCCATATCTGTGCAGGCGAAGAATTTGAAAACCCAAGGCTGTGGTGTTGAGATCTACACAAGGACTCTCTCTACCACATCCAATGCCTTTGTCATTCAAATATCTGCTATTCAATAATTCTTAGACATGAGAACTGGACTAAGGATTACTATCTACAATATACTTGAAGACCCAGGTTCCAACCTAACAAGTTGATGCTGGAACATAATATCAATCTTGAATCTTAAAGAAACAAGCAAACCTGTAAACGTAGTCAAGAGCTGCTTTTATTTCATCTTGAAAATGGCGCTCAATTCCAAGGCGTTCTACATTGTCTACCATCAGTGGTAATCAACGCCATATTGATAGGAATTTGAGCAACTCTGCGGCGTGCAGGAATTTTTTTTTTTGATAGAGATAAAAAGTCTGATGGCACGTTGCTTCAAATTAATGCTTGAAATTTCCGCTAGCACGGTTTGTTCGAAGATTCCACCTTTGAAGATAATATAGAGGTTGATGGCGACATTTGGACCGCATGGAAAATCACAAAAAGATTCTAAATTCCTACACCAATACCCTCTTCTCCACTCTACTTCTAACGATGAAATTTGGATACTCTTGCCAATTCTCATCTACTTTATTTAAATATCATTGACTTTAATGGTCAAACAATCAATAGCTAATTTACACTTCATCTATACCAAAGAGTGGTAATTATTTGTCCTATTTTTATTGGTCAAAATTGACATTTGATTGTTGAAGTGGACGAAGTTTAAGAATAACCATTCCCATCTACTTTGGGGCCCATTATGATAGAATGTCTTCATAGGATTGACAAGTGGTTATTTTAGTTCTATTTACACTTATCTTAATACATTCATTTTGTATAAAGACACATTATTCTTATTCTTGCACATGGGTTTGTTTTCTTCCCATAAAATGTTTTTCCTGGTTTTGTTTTCTTCACATACATAAAAAACTGTGGATTGAAAATATTAACACCTATTTATTAAGTCAATGTACCATACACATTGAAATGTAGTGTCTATACTAGAAAAAAAGCATTTAATATATGACAATGACTGCCACGAGTTCTCTTCATGAACACTGAAGAAATATAAAGATTTAGAGTGGATGTCTTATCATTTGGTTTGTATCCATTGAGTAAATGTTCACAAAAAGTGCTTTTTTTTTCATTTAATAATAAATACACTTCACAAACATCAAGTTTTTATGGAAGTCCATCTCTTGCTCTAAAGCTCTCATTTTGGCATAGGTGGGGAGGGTGTTGGCAAAGGTTGTATAATTAGTGTTCCATGAGATTACATTTCTTTGAGACAACTTGTCAAATAGTTCACATGCCTTGTGTGTGCTTCCACATTTTGCATACATGTCTATTAGGGCACTTGCAACTATAACATTTGACAATAAATTTCAATTATGTTTTGATGGATGTTGATACCTTGTTCTAAAGCTCCTATTTTGGCACAAGTTGGGAGGAACCTGTCAAATGTTATGGAGTTAGGCCTTATGTCTGTCAATTGCATTTGCTTAAAATTTTCCAAGGCCTTTTCACTAAACTCATTTCACATATCCTACAATCATGCCAGTCCATGAGACCACATCTTTGTGATGCATTTTATCAAACAATTCACATGCCTTGTGTATGTTTCCACATTTTGCATACATGTCTACTAGAGCACTTGCAACAACATGGGATAAAATATTACTTTTGATTATGCTTTTATGAAAGTCCATCCCTTGTTTTAAAGCTCCCATTTCGACATAGGTGGGAGGATGTTGGCAAATGTTGTGGAATTTGGCTTAATGCCTTCCAATTGCATTTTCTTAAAAGTTTCCAATGCATTTACAATAAACCCATTTTGTGAAAGGAAGCAAGGTATGCAAAAACAACTCCTACACTAATCTAATGAGGAAAGTTAAACAAATTTTAATCTTTACTAGTTACAGGTTGTTAGATACACATTAACAAAAAGGTAATAACACATCAAAAACAAGTACAATGCTCATAACACAAGATATACCTAGGGAAAACCCTTTCAGGTAAAAAACCCCACACTCCTAAACCTACACAATATATTATCAAATCAAAAGATGATTACAACACACTTGCAATGTAACCTCTTTCAGGAGTACACAATGTCGATTCTCATTCGCATCCCATGACCTTTCACATTCTCTAGCCGATTATTTATCAAGCCTCCTTGGTAGTTATCCAATTCTGGTTTTTTCCATGTCAGCCAATAACAAACTAATTGCCAACACCTTTATTAAATATAGGGTGTTTTTTGCTTCGGGGGCATTGCCCCCAGCAACCATCACCGGGGACATTGCCCCCAGTAGCCCCTATCGTCGGCTTTGCCCCTAGGTCCCCCTGGGGGGATAAGCCCCTCGAGCCCCACTTGAGGGGCTTCACCTCCCCTCCACTCCCCCGTTAATTATTTTGGGGGAAAACTGTAGCTGAGAAAGTCACCAAAATTTATCTTGCTACATGTACCCACAACCTTGCATAATGATCAGTCACAACATACTAACAACTTGTCACACCTATCATTTCAACTCTTACATGTCATAGAATCTGTCATAACTCATGACACATAACCACAAGGTGTCGACACATAGAAAAACTATGCCAAGTCAACATGGGATGCCTACCTCCTCATATAAAAACAAAATTTACATAGAAAATTACAACAGTAGGCAAGAATAAATAAATACAACATTAAGAACTTGCAAAGGTTGAGACACCTTAATTCCCAACATTCTTCCACTTGTCGAACACCTTTCAAGAGCCAATAGAATGACAAGATTTAACTGCTAGGGGCTAAGAGTCCCATAGACTCTAAACACCATCTAAACTTCTCCATGGTCACAGGTTTTATCAAGGCATCTGCAACATTCATCAAAGTGTCAACTTTCTCCAAATTCACCTTCCCATTCTCTACCATGTCACGAACAAAATGGTACTGGACATCAATATTCTTCATCCTCACATGGAAAGTAGGATTCTTCACCAAACATATGGCACTCTGACTATCACAACAAATGGTAATCTTCTCTGCAACAAACCTGACATTAGAACACAATCTTTTAAACCAAATGGCTTCTTTATAAGCATGAGTTGTAGCCATTTACCCTACTTCAGTAGTGGACAAAGCAACCACAGGATTCCGCTTACTCATCCAACTAATAGCACCACCAAACATAATGAATACATAAAAGCATTGGTGAATCTCTTACTACCAATGTCACCTATCTAATTTGAATCAACAAATCCTCAAATACAAAGTGAATGCCAATCCCTTATAAGATAACCATGATAACATAAGATATACATGGAAGCATCCCACAAGTATCTAAACACTCTCTTCACTACATCCCAATGTACCCCATCCAGGATTAGCAATAAATCGACTAAAGACTCCCATTGCTTGGGCAATGTCTAGTCTTGTATAGACCATAGCATACATCAAGATATACCAGTTGCACTAGCATAAGGAACTCTGCTCACATCCTCCATATTAGAAGGAGACTTTAGACAATCTATAACAAATAACTTTGTCCACATCATAACATGAATAGTCAACGGTCTACAAGATTCCATGTTGAATCTTTCCAACACAGTGTTCACATACTTACTCTGGCCTAACCACAGTTTTCTGTTAGCTCTATCTATTCTAATTTCCATTCCCAAGATGTATCTGGTTGCCCCTAAATCTTTCATCTCAAACCATGCTAACAATTGGGACTTCAAATCAGAAATCAAATTCTTACCATTCCCAATGAACAACATATCATCAACATATAATACAATAATGAGAATGCGATCATTATCCATCTTAAAGTGAACACAATGATCTAATTTTGATCTTAGAAATCCCAAACTCAACACAAATCCATTAAATTTTTGGTACCACATCCTAGGAGATTGCTTCAAACCATACAAAGACTTTTTCAACTTGCAAACTAGATTTTCTTTACCTTTTACCATGTAGTGCTCTGGCTTTGACATATAGATTTCTTCCTCCAAGTCACCATGAAGGAAAGTTGTCTTCACATCCATTTGTTCAACTTCTAAATCATATGATACAATTGATAACAAGAATTTGATAGATGTCAACTTTGTAGCAGGAGATAAAACCTCACCATTATCTATTCCCTCAACCTGGGAATAAAACTTTGCAACCAACCTTGCCTTAAACTTCTCAACACTACCATCTAAATGAAATTTCTTCTTGAACACCCATTTGCATCTAACAAGTTTACATCCATCAGGAAAGGGCACTAGATTTCCAAAGTATTGTTTTTCTCCATGGAAGCCATCTCATCTTCCATGGTCTCTTTCCAGAAATATGCATCACTCATACCCACAACCTTGCTTACGGTCCTAGGCTCATCAATGTTAGAAATCAAAGCAAAAATACATCTAAAATCATGCAATGAATAACCAAACCTACCAGGTTGTTGCCTTATTGGTGTGGACCTCCTCAAATATTTATGTTGAGGTTCTTCATCTTCTTCTAAAATTTCAAAGTTACTAGAGCTCTCCTCTTCATCAGGTCTAACAGATGTCTTCGGTTCAACTTTCTCAGGGGTGGAAGGAAGCTGAACCATGTGCATACTCTTTCTCTTCTTATTTCTCTAGTTGTAGAACAATAGAAGAAGGATTGAGCTCTATGAAGATCACACTTCTGCTATACAGTCTCTCTCAGCCACTAGATCCCAAAGCTTGTACCCTTTCACATCGATGCCATAATCGATGAAGATACACTTCACAACCTTGTTCTCCAACTTAAACCTCTTCTCCTTAGGCACATGTGCATATGCCTCACAACCAAATACTCAAATGTGTCTCAATGAAGGATTTTTACCAGACCACACCTCCATAAGTGTCTTATCAACAAGTGTCGATGTAGGAGACCTGTTGACTAGGTAAAAAGTGATAGCAACAACTTTAGCCTAGAACTTTTGTTCAAGGCCAACTCCACATAGCATACTCCTTGCCCTCTCCATCAACATTCTATTCATCCTCTCTGCAACTCCATTCTGTTGAGGGGTATATAGAGTTGTCTTGTGCCTGTCAATCCCATGTTCTTTATAGAACTTGTTAAAATCTACTAAACAAAAATCACCACTGTTATCAGTTCTCAAACACGTAATCTTTCTATCCTTCTGATTCTCTATAAGAGCTTTGAACTCTTTGAATCTACTAAAGACTTCATATTTGCTTCTAAGGAAATACACCCATGTCCTTCTACTATAATCATCAATGAATGAAACAAAGTAAATAGATTTTGAATTTGAGGGAACATTAACTGGACCAAACACATTAGAATGAATCAAATGCAACACCTAAGAAGATTTGTGAGAACTGGAATAAAACGGAACACGGTTTTGTTTGTACCAATAAAACTGAACACGGTTTTCTTTGTACCATAGATGGAATGTTCACAAAATTCAAACTCAAGATTACAATCATTCATACCCTCAATGATGTTTTTATTTTTGAAGGTCCTCAAACCATTTTCACCAATGTGACCAAGCCTTTGGTGCCATAACATTGTCTTCTTAGCTAGAATTTTCATCTCCATAGAATGAGCACCCTTAGGTACCCAGAAAGCACAACCATAAGAAGTAGATGCAATAGTCCTCTTCGCTGCTGGTTCCAATGGTGAGGATGGAGACTCTAAAGTTATCTTCTTTGAAACAAAGGCACTATTGCACTGAACCGTGCATGCATGAAGCTGAAATAGAATGCCAATCCAAACACCCTTAGCTAGCACCATAGCTCCTCTAGTCATCTTGCATCCTCCATTCAAGAAAACAACTTGCACACCCACATCATTCAAATTGCTTACAAATAATAGGTTACGTGCCAAACTAGGGATATGCAAAACACCATTGATCCCCTTCACTCATCCATCAGGGAATCAAATCAAGACTCTTCCACAACCATCAATCTATTAGAAATGAAGGTGCAAACTACACAATGGAAATTTGATTCAAATTTTATTATCCTCTAAACAATGTAGAATCAATGGAGATTACAACAGAAATTAAAACCCATCACACATAAATAACATGCACTAAGAACTGAACACATAACATAGTATGTAAAATTGAGAAAACCCTTTCGGCTAAAAAACTCCACCAAGAAAAGAGGCTCCAAGTTGTATTATCTTCAAATATAAGATTACAATACATGCACTTCCTCTGTTTCTTTAGTCTTCAATCTAGTGGTGCCTGTTACTCTCCAATCTAATAAAAACATAGTAAAATATCCTTATAAAAGGGGGTTGCCTTCTAGGGAAAGATAACTGACAAAATATCAACTGTCAGATCTGTGATCAAATGAAGAATGGTCCATATTCACAATGATAAAATATAAATAAAATGAGGTTTCGGGGGTGCTACCCCTAAACCTACACTAAGGCACATGGCCCCTGGACCCCCCCACCAAGGGGGTGATCCTCTCAGACCCCTTAGAAGGAGGAAACCCACTATGACCCCCCGTCACGAATGAATGAGCATCGTGTACTGGTTATAAACATACGGCTGAAACAAGATTGCTGCTGGTGAAACCTTTCATCCTTTATGGGTGATTTACAAACAATATTAGGAGTAATTAATTACATAGGATTTACAAGGTTGATGGTACCTTAATCCTAACACAATCTTTAGGTGAGAGTCATCACCCAAGTACACCTTCTCACCATCATATTCTTCATACTTTGAAAACCAACCTTGATGATACGTCATGTGAAAACATGCACTAGAGTCAATAATCTATATATCCTTAGATGCATGTGTTTCCAAGGAAGTGACAAACGCTTCTCCATCATCTTGAGAGGACTTGTCAGAATCTGAATCATAGTTCTTTTTCTTTTTCTTCTTCTCCCTGCACTCCTTGCGGAAGTGACTGGCTTTTCTGTAGTTCCAACATAGAGCCTTGGACTTCCAAAGAGACTTGGATCTCCCATGGGATTTGGATCTTCCTTTTTCTTCTTTCTTCTTATCCTTTTTTTCCCTTTCTCTTTAGATCTACCACGAACCACAAGAGCTTCCTTAGTTGACTCGAAAGATTTTCTCCACATCTCTTCAAACAACAAGAAAGAAACCACTTTATCCATCTTGAAGGTGGTAGTGGTACTCCCAATGGCCATAACAAGGTAGTTCCATGAATCTGGTAATGAACACAATAATGTCTTACATTGATCTTCCTCCTCCGTCTTCACACCAAGAGAGGTCAACTAGGCAACAAGCATATTGAAAATATTCAGGTGATCAACAAAAGATCCTTCATCTTCCATCCTCAAAGAATACAATTCTTTTACAGGAATAACTTTTTCACCAGGGATTTAGCCTGATAAACATCTCCAAGTTTCTTCCAAAGATCTTTTGCAATCATGTCTTCATGATATTCATGAGCACTGAATCAGCCAAACAGAGTATTATCAGACCCTTAGCCTTCTGATCCATCAGATCCCAATCTTCTTGTTTCATGTCCGATGGCATGGTTCCAGATGCTAGGAGCCATAGATCTCTATCCATCAATAAACTTGTCCTTCATCTTGAGTTTCCATAACTCAAAGTTACCTCCATTAAACTTCTCTATCTCAAACCTCCCAGATGTACTCACCATCTCTTTCCTACAACAAATATTTCAAAATATTCTACACAAGCTCCCTCTCAAAATTAAGATCAGCTCAAAAAACCCTCTACCCAACAACTAGAACCAAAGGTGATTAGGCTCTGATACCGACTGAAAGGAAGCAAGGTATGCAGAAACTTCTTCCTACACTGATCTAATGAGGAAAGTTATGTAAATCTCAATCTTTACTAGTTATAGGTTATTAGATGCACATTAATAGAAAGGTAATAAAACATCAAAAACAAGTACAATGTTCACAATACAAGATATACGTGGGGAAAAACCTTACGAGTAAAAAACACCACTCCAAAACCTACACAATGTATTATCAAATCAAAAGATGATTATGCAAGCTCTTTCAGGAGTACACAATGTCAATTCTCATTTGCATCCCATGACCTTTCACATTCTCCAACCACTTATTTATCAAGCCTCTTTGGCAATTATCCAATGTTGTTTTTTTCCATGTCAACCAATAACAAATTAAATGTTGATGCTTTGGGGGCACTATCCCGAGGCCCCGGCCAGAAGCGCTATCCCCAGCAACCCTCGTTGAGGGCATACCCTAGACCCCTACTGTGGGCTTCATTCCCAAGACCCCGCTAGGGGATAAGCCCCCTGCACTCCCCGTTAATTATTTTTTGGGCAAACTACGGTTGACAAAGTCACCAAAATTTACCTTGCTACATGTACCTGTAACCCTGCAACATCAACATACTAACAACTTGTCACACCTTTCAGTTCAGCTCTTACATGCCATAGAATATGTAATAACTCATGACACATGACCACAAGGTGCCAACACATGGCAAAACTATGCCAAGTCAACATGGGACACCTACCTCCTCATATGAGGACAAAATTTACATAAAAAGTAACATAGTAAGCAAGAATAAATAAACACAACATTAGGAACTTACAAAGGTTGAGACACCTTAATTCCCAACATTTTGTGCATATCTTCCAATCATTATAGTCCATGATGGAATGAAAATATTTCAAGGAACATTGATGAATCTTTCTACACAATTAGTAGGCCATTTTAGAAAATTAGGAACAATGCATACCTAATATCAGCATGTCTGTGATTGCTTGTTGCTGAGTGATTGGGGTGAGAAAGTCTTTGATAAACATCTTCATTTGATTCAACTACATTTTCAACTCATATTTAGCCTGTCTATCTTTCTGCATTCTCTCCTTCACTACATCCACCACTAAATCCAAGGAGTTTATTTGTTCATTCGGCTCTGCTTACCTAGATTTACTCTTGTAATATGATAATCTTTTGATAAGAGTTCCTTGTCATCTTTGTCAGCTATAGAAGTTGTAATTTTTACAATCCTTTCCCTTGCTTATTGTCTTTGACAGAAGATAAGGTCCTAGGCTTCTTCATTGACTTATTCTTATACACCTCTACCATGATATCCTATAGGCTTAAAGGTTTAACAACTATTTGTTGCCTCTTTTACAGGTTCAAATTTAACCATGAGGGGACTGCAAGAGGTGCCAACTGATTTTGTAGTATTTGTCTATCTAGTTGCTACTCTGCATCACTACCTTCTTTGTTTTCAATATTCTCTTCTTCCTCAATATTCTCTTCCTCTCTAGTTTTCTCTTCCTCCTCAGTTTTCTCTTCCTCCTTAGTTTTCTCTTCCTCTTCAGTGGACTTTTTTATTTCAACATGTTTCTATTGTTGTTCAAGAGTTCTAATGAGTTCCTGTTGTTCTTCAACATTCAAGACATGCTCCTCCATTTGCTACTATGCCTTGTCCACATCATCAGAAAAAAACGAGATGAGGTTTCTCCAAGGTGATCATCTTCTTTCAATACTTACTCTATTGTCTCAATGATAGCCTCTTCTTGAGTTGAAGCCATATCTACATGGTCACTTTGTGTGATTTGCTTCTACTCTTGATGCTTTGTATCTTCTTCATCTGCAATCTAGTCTCTTCCTCTTGATGCTTTACATCTTCCTGTTGAGCATCCTCTTCAGTAACCTCCTCTTGACCTTTATCTTCTTGACTCTTATCTTCTTCTTCACCCTCAGAGATATCAATAGGGACATTTCTTGTAGGAGGTTAATTTGATTGTACTTCTCCTTTCATAGGGGAATTTGCTTTTGTTTCATCCTTCTCGCTCATGGTCTCAGCTCCCTTTCCCAGAGTTTGTCCTAAAGCTAGCCTTGGTGGAATTATTTGTGCTTGTGGAATAGCACCCAAGTCAGCAACAACTCATGCATCTACAAATTTCTTTGTAATAGATGCCTTTCTGAAAGCATCCCCTAACATGGATGCCAACTACTCAGGAGAAGAGGTATCAATTGATCCGCTCATTTTATTTGGTGGGGCTTATGGACTCTTTTGATATATTTTGGGCTCAGAAACTAAAGGTGAACCTGTGTCTGAAGTCTTCTATCTTTTATATGTTTCTAGCTTTGATGAAGGGGTCTCTTTCGTCCTCTTGCCTGTACCTTTTGGTGGGGTTGGCTTGAAGTTCTACAGTTTGAGATTCAACCACTCATTGTTGTGTTGTAGGACCCCTACACTGAGTTCTCTCAAAGAGATGTCTTCTTTCTGGGACCAATCTATTGGATCCAACCTATTAGTGTCTATGGTGTCCAACTGATATACTAGATCCAGAATGACCCTTTCATCTTTAAATAATTCTTCAGGTATATCATTTCTCAAAGCAAATTCTCCTAACTAAAAAGTAGTGAGCCTTGTATATTTCTTCTTTCTCACTTCAAGATCATCTTTACAATTGGCCCAAAAGTCTTCAAGAGAGTGTTTGTCATCAAATCCTATTGTGGGAAATAATTGCTTAAGTTTGCCAGCAGGATCAAAATTCTCCCTTGCCTCATACAGTTCTAATTTAAAGCATCAAGCTCCTCTGTTGTTGTCTTGGCAACTTGTATGGATAGGCACTCATAAAAATCCAACTCAAATGGATACTTGACTCTAGATTTATGTTTCCCAAACAATTTAAGATGTACTTCACTTATTTTTCAAGAAAATTTAATCAAAATTAGCCTATCACTACAATGCCTAAGCAATAGAAAGGGTGCCCTCTTGAAACCTGCAACCCTATTGTATGTAGATTTGGGGAATTGAATGAACCATTCTCACCATCCCCTTACTAGCTCAGTGGCCTTATCTAACATTCTCCATCCTATATCTCCTGTAAGCTGGAGGATTATTGCATATAAAAATGCATCATTAACCCTCTTAAAGTGTTTCTTAGCTTCTTTTATTTCCAAATGAGGGAAGAAATCCCAAACTTTATTCTATCTTGGACCTTCTCCTCTGACTCCCACTATGCTTTTAAACCAGGAAAATCACCAACTCTAGCTGCTAGGTACACAATGTAGGACGTCACGTAAAACTTTTTGGTGTTGGTGACTGACATTATTTGCTCATGAATGCAATCTGAGACCATTGCACCCCAGTCCAAGTGTATATCACCCTTAAGAATAATATAAATAAACTAAAACATCTAGGTCTCATAGTTCCTGGACTCTTCCTTACCACATGCCCTACTAAGGAGGGTTATCGAATCTGCAACCTCCCTTTAAAATCTGATCTGGTAAGCTTTGTTGGGACCTTAGATATAGATTTATTCTCTGTAGCTAACCAATGTTTGTCTAGATATTTCTTGTAGCCATTGACATCTGTGTCATATTGCTTTGTTGAATTTGTAATGGCTAAAAGGATAACCTAACCATATAGAGGAAGATCAAAAGCTTCTCTAACCATGGAGGTGTGATGTCTAATACCAAGTTTCCATTTGAATCCACACATCTCCTAGTGTCTAGATCATAGTAATGAGAAATTTGAGAATCAACTCTGGGCATTGAACAACTTTGGGAAATCCTACCACATGAGCTAGGTTAGATGCAACTATCCTTCTAGAATGAGGTGTGACATCTGGTGAGAAGGTTTATGAGTTAAACTATACCAAATCAATGTGCTTGAGGTATGTTTCTGTGATGTTTGCTAGTTCACTTTTGAACTTAGACACTTTAGGGATACCTTGGAACTTATACTTCATAGTGATAGGTGGTTCTCTCTTGGTAATTTATTTCTTCTTCTTCCCTTTCTCTACAGCCTCAGTGGAAACACTCTCTTGGGTAACGTCTTCTATAGATTTTTCAAAGTCCAAGATAGTTTTCTCACTTGCTTGAGTAGCTGCTTTAAGTTATAGCATTTAATTGTACTTGGAAGAGGCATAGGAGGGAGTAAAAACCAAAGAAAATCTAAATCTACATAAAATTTTGATCATTTTGAGTGATTTGTCAATTTTTGGGTTTTCGAGCTCATTTTAGACTTTTGGACCAAGTCCAATTATGCTCTCAGGGCACAAAGTCTTACTAGGAATCCATCAATTTTTTCTTGAGCCTTTGGTTAGTGGGAGGATGTTGGTTTATCGGTCATTTCTATCTTTTATCTTTAGGGTCTAAAAATCCTCTCAGGGCTAGAGATGTTAATCAAACTCTCTACGAGGAATTGTGAATTTAATAGTGGGGCTTGGGGCTCTGATAGGTTTTGGGACATTTGAGATTAGAGCCAAAAGTCCTTTCGAGACCTGACTTCTTGAAGGAACTTCCTTCTGGAAGGTTTTCTAAGCAAGTGGATTCCGCGTGGGAAGCAAGACTCCGAATAGATTTTGGCTATCTTAATTCACAGTCAAAAGTGCAATTCGTACCTAGAATCCCACTCGAACCTTATTTTACTTATCATCTAAGTCAAACACTCCTATGGGGCATGGAAGCATAGGTGAACATGGGTTCGATGGTTTCAAAAGTATAGGACCAAAAGTCCCATCGAGACTAAGGTTTCAACAGACTTTTTTTCAGTGACTAATACTTTGAGAGGCAAGGCCTCGGGGGAATTTAGGACTTTGGGTTCTAAGGTGTTAGGGTCCTAAGATCCTTTTGGGACATGAAGTCCCAAAAGGATATTTCATTTTGGATGAAATTTTCTAAGTCTTTTAATGTGGCGCGAGGAGCAAGGCCCCAAAAGAATTCAGAACTTTTGGTTCTACATCCTTGGAAACCTAAAATCCTTTTAGGACTTGAAGTCCCAAAGGGATTTCCTTACTTAACACTTTATGTAGACCTACGGGGGGCAGGATCATAAACAACTATAGGTCCCTTTATATTGATGCCAAATATCCTTCAGGGTCCGGAGGTTCTAAAAGGATATGTTTAAAGAATTTCACGAACTTATGACTATATTTTTTGAAAACTCAAAGCCCCAACCCTGGTGTCCATTTATTCAAACCTAAAACTGAAAGGAAAACCTAACCAAGATGGAAAAACATAGAAAAATGACAAAAACCCTAAGCTAAAACAACAACAGAACCTAAATTAAAACCTAAAGAATGAATTAAAAACCTAAACTAAACATAAACAAAACAACAACATAATTCAAATGTTCAAACCAAACCAAACAAAGGAAAGATAAGAGAAAGATAAGGAACGAGAATGAACCCCCCTTACTGGGAATCAACGATGGTCGAGGGACATGAAGAACATGGGAAGAAAACAAGAACAATGACCTCCAACTTCCAAAATCTCTGGCTCGATCGACCCAAGATCTTCAAATATTTGCAGGTTTGGATGCAATAAGCTTTATGGAGCTCTAAGAGTTGAAAATCACGAAGGCACAAGCATAAAATGAGGATAAAACATCAAGCGAAGGATTAAATACCTTCATATTTAATCCTTCGTACCACAATAAATGTGATAGGTTAGGGGTGGAAGCACAGAGGGAAATGAAGCTTTTGGACTAAAGTCCAAAAGTTTGAAAAGCCGATTGGGGCTCGAAATCCTGATTAGACTTTCTAGAGAGAATCTATAATCCATAAATGGACATAATGCCTGGGATCTCAAGAGTTAAAGAACTCTTGGAACAAGTTCACAAAAACACTCAAAACACTTTCTTTGTATGCAGGGTATATAGGTAGAAGGTGTACAAACATCCTCCATTTTGTGAAGGTGGGTAGAGGGGGTTTTAAGGTGCATCTTTTAGGATCTCTATTGGGTAGAGGGTAGTTGTGGTTGTGGTTGTGTGTGTGTGAGTTTTGTTTCAGGTAGAAGAAACCTATAACTATAAAGGGCATATGCTCTAAAATAAATATATGTTATGTTTTGATGTCATGCTTGTACGTGTGTGCAGGTTATTGAGGTGAAGTTGTAGATTGTGTGAGTTGCAGGTGGCTAAGATGTCAAATAGCAAGAGTATGAGGTTGGCCTTGGGAAGGGATTTAATAATTTCTTTACTTGTGAGGAGAGAGAGAAGATTAAGAGCTAAGCTTAACAATATGCGGAAGGCACTAAAAGTTTTAAGAGAGAGTAGAGTAGAGATTGAAAAGGGAAAATAAGAGAAGAATAGGGGTAAGGGTAAGTCTTATTATCTTCCTGATGATAATTCGTTTGCAAGTAAATCTGTGTGTGTAGAAAAAGATAAGGGAGAAAGAGCAGAGTGCCATGTTGATGACACTGAAGAAGAAGATGAAAGTGTAGTAGCAGGAACATGTCTTGTGGAATGCATGAAGTAGTTAGTGAAAGAGGATGAAGATGAAAGAGGAGAAGATACTATAGCAAAGAATAATGAAGAAGGAAAATTTTTAGAGACAAATAAGAGTGAGGTTTCAATAGAGATTTATCCTTAGAAGGACATATTGGTAAAAGCAGAGAATGATGAGGAAGGAGTTGCAACAGTAGTAGAGAAGGAAAAGATTACCAAGGTAATGGTTAATTTTTTTTATTTTTATAACAAAGAGGATGATAATGAGTTGTATGTAGATTAGGTGGTGAGGGTGGATGAGGAGGTGAATGCAGAAGAGAAGATGAATTTTTTTTTATGATCTTGTTAGTACAAGTGTAAGCAGGTGGTGTAGAGGATGGTGGTGGAGGCTGGATTATGGTGGGTTGAATCCCATAAGAGAAGGAAAGAGAGGAAATCACAATTGGAGGAGGAGCTTAGCTCATGGTGGATTAATTTCCATGAGAGGAAAGATGAGTGAAGAGCAGAGTTGGTGGAGAAGGATGAAATTGTCCCAACCAAATGCAGGAAGAGGAGAAAGAAGAATGTTTCTAAAACCTATTGTAGTGATGGAGTTTGTTGTATGTTTTTTACAACTTTGAAGGGTAATTCAATCATCCAACTCTATTTTATGAGCCATGCTCACAAAATTCTTCTTACCTGGCATATCTAATGCAAGAGCATTTGGGTCCATAGGCAATCTTGCATCGACAAAAATATTTTTAGTTTTAATTTTATTTTTGGTTTGATTTGGTTGTTTTAGTCATCTCTCTACATCAAGAAACTTCTGATTTGGTCAAATTTTCAAAAATGAAGATTTCACCTAAACGCAGTTTTAAAGCTTTATAGGCAGTTTTGTGGAAATCATTGTTTTTCAAAATCCATGAGGACTGGAGACAAATTCTTTTATAGGAATGTTTAAAATTGTATTTTATCAAATTTAGCAAGTTTTTGTGGCCATATTCTTCACTAGTTGAGAGAAATTAATTTTCTTTGTTTTTACCTAATAAGTTACAAAAACAATTCATTCTAGAGATTTTTAAAAAGTTGGAGTAAAATGGTTCTACAGGGGTCTTCAGGAGGTTATTCTACTCAAATTGGCTAGATTTAATGCAAAAATAAGTACCTAGTCATAAATTATGTAAAAAGTCATTTTCTGTGCTTTTTGGGCATTTGATGAAAATCAAAGGCACTTGAAAACGTGAGAGAGTAGCCACCTAAGAGAAAAAACATGGATTTGTTGTTCTAGACAACAAATTTTCATTTCTAAAATAAGGTGAACTAATTAAAGGATATGTTTTTAAAAATTAACTTTTACAATGCCACTTTGGTAGTCTAGGCACCTATTTTTGGAGGAAGAATCTGCAGTTTTTAAATTGAAACAACCTCCTTTTATGAGGCATTAAAATTTAAGGTGGTACTCCATTTTTTTAACATTATATTTATGAAGTAGATAAATAGTGGAGATGGTGGCATGGAAAGGTAGAGGATGTTGATAACTAAGAGGGGGGGTGAATCAGTTATCTTAATTATTTGACTTTTTTTTCTTCTTTTATAATTAGTGCAGTATCAAAACAAATAAGCATACATGAACATGAGACAAGAAAAGAAATCAACAAACATAACACAAGGGTTTTTACGTGGAAACCCCTGTTAAGGGAAAAACCATGGGGTGACTAACCCAAGATTGTATTCTCTGTTAAAAGAATAGAAGTACAAAATGGCACTTGCCAATTAGGGCTCACTATCTCGAGCACACTGCTCACAAGAGGCTCACTACCTACAATAGTTTATAGAAAGAAACCAAGTACTTGAACTAATGAGAAGCATCCACATATGCTGAGGTTCAGTTCCAGTTAGGCTCAATATACTGATCTACTACACTTCATTCTTCCTCTGCTTTAGTGCTGTTGTTCTATCACATACTGGACCTGTATTACTGCGTCCACACTGCTCTCTTCTTTTCTTCACACAACATAACACACCACACACACATTCTCATCGAAATCCATCTGGTATATATATCCACACCAAAGATTTCAACATCTTTCTAGTTGGCATCCGGAATACTCAATATTTTCCCAAACTCTGGTCTGTCGGCTGAATCCTTGCTTACTAAGTGATGCGTATCAAAGAAATACTTATAGAAGTCATCAATCATGTTGGCCAATCATGAATGATCCCTCAAGAAACTTGATCACCATCAATTTATTATTCGGAATAAGGTCTGATGCTCTGCCAGTCAGTTCTTCCTCAATCTACTCTGCCAAATAGGAACCCAATACTTAGGTGCTCATATCTTTTCACTCTTTCATCACCGGAGGCTCAATCTCTGGAATGTATCTGTCATGATACTCCTCTTGACTTCCCCAAGTCTACACTTTACTAAGATACTTCCTCTGAGAGATCCAGACTTGATTGTCAGACCTTGTTGCATGCTCTGTTCTTACTCACCGAACCAAAATACTCTTCAATCTGACTTCCGGTATAGACATACCATGTCCTGTGGATGTGTGGGATGGACTTTGTTGCCATCAATGACAACACTCATGAAGCCACACAGTGTCTCTTGCCAACAATCTCCCCCTTTGGCATTGATGGCAACACTTAGTGAAAAATGACTAAGTGTTATAGCACACTCCCCCTTGGCTAATGCTCTGTTCTTATGTACACTTTTCTGGAGCTCCCCCTTAGCTAAATTCCTCATTTTTCACTGCTCCTCAGTCCCCCTTTGACATCAATGGCAAAGGGTGGAATCTGCACACCAAAATTTACAAAATTTAACCTATACATAGTCGCATAAGTATATATACAAGTCATACTTACATATACATAAGTATATCCGCAAAAGTTGTTTTCAACTGGACAAATTATGTTGCCCAACTCTACTTCATCCTGTCCAAGATTGAAATGTGACCACTTAGCAAAAATACAAAAGCTTCTGCCCTCTTTAAGTCTACCGGATCACTAGTCCAGGCTATGGTCTGGGCATCAATTAGGACCTCATGCATTGCCTCTAACTTGGGGATAATTATCCCTCTTAGTTCACTTAGCCTACTTATTCTTTTCTTCGTCTCCTTTTCAAGCCTCTTAATTTCATTTATAGTGGCAATGGTCTGACACTCTTGATTCAATATGGAAGAGGTGAGAGGATCAAAATTTTGAGATAAATTTGATAGTTTGCTCTCTTGTTCTTCCACCTTCTTGGCAATGTCTGTTGTCACGGTGGACCAAGATAGACAAAATTTTTATAAATCTCTACCATCTTTAAGAACATTTTATAAGCTCTTTATCCCAATATCCAAATTTCTCCTATCATTTGTTATTAGTCCCTGCACCTCAGAGAATCTCTTTCCCAAAAATTCTTTCCAAACTTTATCTTCTGCTGACTTCTTCAAAGAATCAAAATGTGTGCTAATAGAATTAACAAGAGATTTGAAGTTACCGGATGAGGAGGCCGAAAGATCCTTCTGGAAGGATGGCATGATCTTCTCCAACACACTGGATGCAATCTCTATTAGCTCATAGTCTTCCATGTGAGACTTCAGAAGCTTTTATTTTGCTTTTACTTGGGCAAAGGATGCTATCTTCATTGTTTGAACCAGGGAGAGGGAATCAAAATTGAATGGTCCTTGAAGTAGCTCCAATTCATCTAATTCCATCATTTCTTTGGTCAAGAAATCTTTAACTATTTATGCAGTGTCTCTTGCCAGAGATAGAGTCTTCTTTCCTTCTGCAAATTCAAAACTATCACCAAGGGTTTTCTCTGATTGATCTTCTTCTCTTCCCTTTACCTCTTCCTCTTGACTGATTCTCTCTTCTTTTCTTATTTCTCCTTCAGTTCCGGAATCTGTTGGGGGATCTGGAAGAGAGATATTTACTTCTTCATGAACTTCCTCTTCTAGAATAGAGGAATCCAGGTCCTGAGTCTTCTCCTCACCTATCTCCTTTGACTCTTCTGCAATTTTCTCAGTAGAGTTTTCCTTTGATGCACTTAATCCTTCGACATCAGAAAGTTCATCACTTATCTCCTCTATAATAGGAATATTGAATCTTGTGTATGCATTTCAGAGGATGTCTTCAGTTTCTTTTGCCACCTGATCAGTCTCTCTGAGCACAAGCTTGTTCATTCTAGCTTTGGTCCAGAACTCATCCTTGCAATCCTTGAAGATCATGTTCATTTGTTTAGGAGTGATGGAAGCATAGAGCTGAATAGTTATCTATTCCCGGATCTCCATATCCTTTTCCTTAGCATTGTTCTTTCTCATTTCAAGTTCCTTCTCTAGGCTTTTAGGAATCAAAGATATAATTTCAATGAATGCTTTATTGTAGATGTTTAGATATTTGATTGTTGCATCTTGTAAAATCTTCTGGTCAGCTTCACTATATTCATCATAAAATTTAGTCATTGGTTGTAGATTCCCATCCACAGTGACTAATTTGATGATATCATCAATGGAGAGTGTAGGCTTTTCAACAAATCCTTCTATTTCTTCTTCTTTATTTTTGCCAGCAGATGATTCCATAGAAGTTTTCTTTTTCTTCTCCATTTTCTTAACTTCCTCATCTATTTCTGTCTCTTCATCATCTTTTTGACTTGTATATGACCTTGTGGCCTTTTTCTTTGTTCTCTTCTTGCCCTTTTTGGATGTCTTGGCTTCCAGTTTAGAGGCTTTTTGACTCTCAGAGGTGGTAGGTGTAGAACTCTTGGAGGATCTGGTCTGGGAGGGGACTTGCACCGTGTTGGTGCCTGAATTCACTGACAGTTTTTGAGCAATTTTCATGCAGGCACCTTCCCAAAAAATCCAAAAAGTTCTAAGTTTTGGGCCCCCTCAATGTTTTTCAGCGTCTGCATCTTAGTTCTTAAGGAGGTGGTTTTCACGTTTTCTCCGTCGGCATGAGTTTGTTTTTGTGTCTTTGACATTTCGGGTTGAACCGGTTCAATGGTTCAACAGTTCAGGGTTCAATGGTTCAAAGCTTTATGTTTTTGGTTTCATCGGCGTGATGGCAACTATCAGCATAGGTTTGTGGTCTTGCTCCGACAAGATGGGAAGCCAAGTTGCCATCAGCGTGACATTTGTTGTCGGCGAGCATTGCTTTTGGGTTGGCCCGATGGTCTATCTCTGGCTGATGATGGGAAATATGGAGTTTGCAATGGCGTCGGCTAGACTATTGAGGTCGGTCAGAGGAGTTTCAGGTTGACCGATGGGATTGGTCTGGCCGACAGGGGATTGCGATGGGCTTCATTGGTGTAACACATGAGGTCGGCCAGAGGATTTTTGGATGCTCCGATGGAGGGAGTCACAGCGACGGAGGGTGTGTTTTGTTTGCCATCAGAGAGACTTGATAGATCGGCGAGAGCTTTTTGGGGCAAGCCGATGGCTTAGGTCTAGGCGATGGGCTTTGGGCGAGGGCTTGTGTGTCGAGTGCGACAAAAGTGCTTGACACTTAGTATGTTTGTGGCCATGTTTATAAAACGCTGAAGTAGTTTCATCACCGTGCATGTGGGATTAATCTCCTTGTATTAATTTGAATTTCAGTAAAGTGCATTTTGGCGGGAAGCTCCATTTTGAAAGCTGCGACGATTTTCAAGTACGCCGCAGGTGGTTGAGCCATCAATGGTGACTATGCTGAGGCGTGGGGGAATTGTTGAGTAGTCTTGTACCTAATTTTTTGGTGTGAAGACTTCCAGGTGGTGGCACGGGGCTCGAGGCCACCCTTGTCTACTCTCCTGTCTATTGCAGCAATAAATTCTGAGTGCCATTCCTTCTAAGGACTATATCTGGCAGATTTTTGAAAAAGGCCATGTAATTAATGCTGAGTACGCTTCTTTGGCTATTATAAGTAGGAAGTGTTACTCATTTTTAGGTTGTTGAAAACTGGACATTTTTGCTCTGTAATACAATACAGCTGATTTGGCTGCTCTATCCATAAAAACTTGTGAGTTTATGTATCTCCTGTTGTATGTTTTTGCATGAACCCACTAATTTCGTGGTCAATCTTATATGAATAATGCTATGTTTGCATGTGTTATGTTAATTCTGTCTCCAGTATTGCATGTGTTCTTCTTCTGAATCTAGATATCTAAGGGGTGTCTGGTATTCTAGAATATAGAATTCCTATATTGAATGCTTGATCTTTCAACTTCTACTCAAGGGGTAGATTAAAGTGTTTTCAGATTAAGTATTGGGAAGGGTATACTGCAATAGGGATGCCATAAGTAGAGATAACTTAACACTCTGTATTGGGAGATATCTGTAAGGCAGATATCATATGTGTCCCCCTGAAATCCAGTTTTAGTTGTTCATGCTGATCATTCATAGGTGTATATCTACTGACTCCAAGCCCTAGATAGGCACCAATCTAGCTCTGTGTTGAGGTTATACACTAGGTCCAGGTTTGCATCCAAACATCAAATCAAACCATTTCATTCTTCCACCTGTTAGTTGTAGGATTAGGAGTAGGAAACCCCTTGCATGCTCTCATCCCTAACCAGATATTATGTCCAAGAATGTTGCCAACCTTGTGATTTGTTACACAAATCTTGGTCCATACATGAGAGTATTCTGCCTGTTGTTGTCAAGTTAGATCTTTCTATCTTTGAGCTAGTCAAGGTTATATCTTGAGTTATAGGGATCCCCCCTTGGTGCGGCAGAACCAGAAGTGAAGGGGAGGCAACTCACGCAACCTCCTATATTAGTTGGCTGAATCTGCCTGTGCATTAGAAGTGGCAAACCCTAATGCTGATTCAGAAGAAAAAACCAACAAAATTGGCGACTCTACTGGGGGGTGATTTGAAAATTATTATTTTTTGTCCTCCCTGGTGAAATATTTGTGGCCCATTTGAGTTGCAACAAAAATGGCGACTCTACTGAGAACATAGAGAGTCAAGTAACGTGAGGGCTAGAAAATCTAGTTTCCAGTGAAGTTGTTGCAACAAAAAGGAACCATGTGGTGTTCTGCTGGGGTGATGAATCCAGAAAACAAAAGTGCCTTGCTGACATTCTGTCCTCTCTCTGAGAGGTGGTGACTCTGTTGAAAGAACCTATCAATGCTGCAACATATATCTAGGTATTCGTCTTTGATTCAAAATGTTGAGTTTAGAACAGCAAGCCTGGTTGTGCTCTCAGAGAAGACCATTCTTTATTGAAAGATATAAAGCCCTAAATTTCACAGGGATATATGGTTACCCAAATATTATTCCCAATAAAATTAGAAGATGTTTGCCAAAATATAGTGGATCAGATTCTGAATCAGCAAACAAACATCTGCAAAGATTTTTTAATTTAATAGAAGATTATGAGGTAGAGGATGAAGATGTAGTAATGAGACTCTTTGTTCAATCATTGGAAGATGATGCTCGGATCTGGTTTTCAGACCAGTCTGTTTGTTCAGTTTCTTCATGGATAGATTTAGAAGTTGCATTCCTAGGGCAGTTTGGTGAAAGGTTTGATGTGGCCTCATTGATCATACATTTTATGAATATCCAAAGGGAAGATGAGGAGCTGGTTCCAGCCTTTAATCTTGGGTTTATTAAATTGCTCAGGCAGATCCCTGAATATATGAGACCTAATAATGCATTGTGCTTGACAATTTATTTGGCTGCATTTGATGAAGAAATGAGTTATTTGTTGAGAGATAAAGAACCAGTCACACTTCACCAGGCTTTCCAATTTGCTATGGACATAGAAAACAATGAGAAATATGGAATGCCAGTAGGTTTCATGTCTGCAAGTTGTCAAAGCAGTTATCAAAGTGAATATATTTCAGCTCTCCCAGTATGTGCATTGAGAGATGATTGTATAGAGGGAAATATATTTCAGAATAATGTGTGCAGCCATGATGTGATGCATGAAGAAAATTTTGTAGAAAATGTAAGCACATCTTGTAATAATGAAATCAAAGATTGTTATCAGCCTTTAGAAGACAAGCCTGCAGACACAAGGTGCCCTCCAATTGATCAAATGAGATGCATACATGAAGTTGTGTCTTGCAGCAGTATGCATATCCTAGTTATGCCTGATTATTTATATGAAGTGGATATGCAGAGCTTCACTCTGAATATAGAAAACATTGATTCAAGGGATGGCAGTGAATATGGTAGTGATTGCCAGCATTCAGATGCATATGTGAGCCTTTCAGATGATGAAATATATTTGGATGCTGATTATGAATGTTTCCTTGAAGATTTTGGCCACCTTCATAGTGCAGAGGTTGAAAACTTTACTTTTGATTATCAGGGCATTGGTGAAGATAAAAAACAAGGTCACTATTCAGAGGTGGATGGAAAAATTGCAAATGTGTGTGCTCATACAGTTGGGGATAGTGTTGATTGTAGGGGTGACTATGAAGCTTTCAGTGTAGGGCTGCATTCTGAGTTATTTCTACCTTCTCTTGAGACATTTTAGGGGGACATTAATGACAAAACTGTCGTGCATGATGATGATGATTATCTGTATGTTCATCAAGATAAATTTGATTATGAGATGTTGCTTGTGCCTGAATATTGCATGTTTGATACAGAGGAGCTCTTATTTTTTGAGGAAGGGCAAAATTCTGATGTGGATTCATTTGTTTCATGTGAGTCTATTATTTTTCCAAGCAACATCAGTGACTCATATGATGATGAAATTCTACAACTGATAATTATATATGTTGATGAAGCTAGTTGTAGACTTGTTGAAGAAAAAGAAATGAGCAGCAGCACAAATAATTGCCAAGGGGCTTGCTGCAGACAATTAAATGCTTTTAGGCTTCATTTGAAGAAATCAAAGGAAAATAAGGTGTTTGACAAAGGGAAGTATTGGTTTTCCCTTTCTTGGTGGCCTTAGGCCATCAAGTTTGATTGGTGATGCAGATCATTGTAACTTCATGACTCTATGCCCAATGGATAGGGGATTGGTCTGCATCCCAGAGATCTGGGGTTCTCGCTGCAGTCTTGCACCTGCACGTCCCCAATCAGAGCCACTGTTGGTGCCTGAATTCACTGATAGTTTCTGAGCAATTTTCATGCAGGCACCTTCCCAAAAAATCTAAAAAGTTCTAAGTTTTGGGCCCCCTCAGTGTTTTTCAGTGTCTGCATCTTAGTTCTTGAGGAGGTGGTCTTCACGTTTTGTCTGTCAGCATGAGTTCATTTTTGTGTCTTCGACATTTTGGGTTGAACCGGTTCAATGGTTCAATGGTTCAAAGCTTTATGTTTTTGGTTTCATCGGCGTGATGGCAGCTATCAGCATAGGTTTGTGGTCTTGCTCTGATGGAGATGGGAAGCCAAGTTGCCATTGGCATGACTTTTGTTGTCAGCGAGCGTTGCTTTTGGGTTGGCCCAATGGTCTATCTCTGGCCGATGATGGAAAATATGGAGTTTCCGATGGCATCGGCGAGACTATTGAGGTCGGTCAGAGGAGTTTTAGGTTGGCCGATGGGATTGGTCTAGCCGACAGGGGATTGCAATGGGCTTCATCGGTGTAACACATGAGGTCAACCAAAGGATTTTTGGAAGCTCCGATGGAGGGAGTCATGGCGACGGAGGGTGTGTTTTGTTTGCCATCGGAGAGACTTGATAGATCGGCGATAGTTTTTTGGGGCAAGCTGATGGCTTAGGTTTGGGTGATGGGCTTTGGGCGAGGGCTTGTGTGTCGAGCGTGGCAAAAGCGCTCGACACTTAGTATGTTTGTGGCCATATTTATAAAATGCTGAAGTAGTTTCCTCACCGTGCATGTGGAATTAATCTCCCTGTATTAATTTGAACTTCAGTAAAGCGCATTTTGGCAGGAAGCTCCATTTTGAAAGCTGCGACGGTTTTCAAGTAGGCCTAGGGTGGTGGAGCCATCAATGGCGACTGTGCTGAGGCGTGGGCAAATTGTTGAGTAGTCTTATACCCAATTTTTTGGCGTGAAGACTTCCAGGTGGTGGCGCGGGGCTCGAGGCCACCCTTGTCTACTCTCCTGTCTATTACAGCAATAAATTCTGAGTGCCATTCCTTCTAAGGACTGTATCTGGCAGATTTTTGAAAAAGGCCATGTAATTAATGCTGAGTATGCTTCTTTGGCTGCTATAAGCAAGAAGTGTTACTCATTTTTAGGTTGTTGAAAACTAGACATTTTGGCTCTATAATACAATATAGCTGATTTGGCTACTCTGTCCATAAAAACTTGTGAGTTTATGTATCTCCTGTTGTATGTTTTTGCATGAACCCACTGATTTTGCGGTCAATCTTATATGAATAATGCTATGTTTGCATGCGTTATGTTAATTCTATCTCCAGTATTGCATGTGTTCTTCTTCTGAATCTAGATATCTAAGGGGTGTCTGGTATTCTAGAATATAGAATTCCTGTATTGAATGCTTGATCTTTCAACTTCTGCTCAAGGGGTAGATTAAAGTGTTTTCAGATTAAGTATTGGGAAGGGTATACTACAATAGGGATGCCATAAGTAGAGATAACTTAACACTCTATATTGGGAGATATCTGTAAGATAGATATCATATGTGTCCCCCTGAAATCTAGTTTTAGTTGTTCATGCTGATCATTCACAGGTGTATGTCTATTGACTCCAAGCCCTAGATAGGCACCAATCTAGCTCTATGTTGAGGTTATACACCAGGTCCAGGTTTGCATCCAAACATCAAATCAAACCATTTCATTCTTCCACCTGTTAGTTCTAGGATTAGGAGTAGGAAATCCCTTACATGCTCTCATCCCTAACTAGATATTATGTCCAAGAATGTTGCCAACCTTGTGATTTGTTACACAAATCTTGGTCTATACATGAGAGTATTCTACCTATTGTTGTCAAGTTAGATCTTTCTATCTTTGAGCTAGTCAAGGTTATATCTTGAGTTATAGGGATCCCCCCCTTGGTGCGGTAGAACTAGAAGTGAAGGGGAGGCAGCTCATGCAACCTCTTGTATTAGTTGGCTGAATCTGCCTATGCATTAGAAGTGGCAAACCCTAATGCTGATTCAGAAGAAAAAACCAACACACCGGATCTCTTTCTCTTTCTACTTCTTATTTTTCTTTCTCTGCTCTTTCTAGTTTTTCTTTATTTACATCTACTACTTCTTTAGAAATGCCAAATCTTTTGGCAACTTCCTCTACTTCTCTTCTCACTTTTCTTTTCATCTTTGGTTCTCTTAGCTCAACATGAATCTTCACACTTAACTCTTGGAAGGTTCCAAACCTTTCTACCTCAGGGTCCTTGGGCTGTCTCAACAAATGTTGGATATGCAGCTCTAGGATTTTCTCATCAACCTCATACCCCATTGGCATAATCTAGACTATCCTTGGTTCCACTGCCTCCATTAGGCATTGATTAGTGTCTACCATAAAGCACACTGTATCCTTGTATTTCTCAACCAATGATTGGGGGATTCTTTCTCTGGCCTACATCATACTTTGAAAGTTCTTGAAGTAGCCCCAAAGTGTTGTATTTTGTGCCTTGGCATCACCAAGCCCATGCATATAATCTCTTATTTGTATGGCTACCAGTCTGTTATTTTGCCATATCCAACCACTAGATCCGGATAGCTCATTCATATAGTAAAAGAATAAACACAGAATCAAGCCACCATACTTAAATGAATTCTTCTTATCCTTCTTTATTTTTTGTAGATTCTCTAATAGTTGATTCAGGAGAAGCTCACAAAGATCATAGTCAACATTTTTCCTTAGCATTTCATATGCAGTATATATGACAATTTCGGATACAGAATTCTCCCTGCTAGAGTGATATATCTTATAGCCAATTATCATAGAGGCAAACTTGATATCCGAGTCAGTGATATCTTCTATTGTCATTGCTCTTTTGTCAAATTTTGATCCACTAGCCTCACTTGCAATTTGGTTTTTGACCAATTTGAGAGTAGGTAACCCACCAGATGAGTGCAATCCGGTTACCGCCCTAATGGCATCTTTTGTGATCTTAAATGGCCTCATCAACCACATGAAGTTGTCATGCATTCTGTTCAGAACATACCAGACCCATTCATCTTCTGCAAAATAGGGGAAATGGATGCAATGTCCAAAATGCTTGTCCCGAATGGCCTTGTACTAAGGTTTGAGTTTAAATGATTCATCTATTAACTACTTGTGATAGATATCCATCAGCTTGGATTCCCTGAATTCCTCAATATTTGTATGAATGTATGCCCTAACATCTTCTACATGCAAAACCCCATGCGGAATGCTAGAGAAGGCACCTAAGGGATCAACTTCTAGAGATTTGTAAGGGTGTTTCTTGAACTTAGGGCGCAACCTATCAATGATTTTGACAACATTCGGAGTAGCCATATTTTTAAAAGATTCAGAGAGAGATATTCAAGAGTGAAAATACCTTTTTTACACCTCTTGGGTTCACAATATGAGCTGGATAAGATTGTTGTTTAAATCAACTTCTGTAGTTGATCTTCAAGAGGTTTGAGGCAATCTTGTTGCAGAGCTCCTTTTTCTTTTTCTTGAATGCAAATGTGCAAATGATGAACAAAAGAACCCTTATATTTCTACGTAAACCCTAATTTCACATTGCAATAAATGCACAACTTAAGTCATTCTGGTTGCCTTGTTCTCCTTGTTCTTGAGAGAGATCTTTCCAGATCACTGAGATACACTTAGAATGGTTCTTGGTGATGATTGACAATGTATCTCTATTTCTCCAATCATTCCATTTATCCGCAGATCAAGATATTTGAATTTTGAATCATACCGGATCTAACTATGAGAGTCCTGCTTTTACCAGATGACTGTCAAACCTATCAGCAAGAAAAGCGCTATCGGCTACTTTAGATTCTACTTCGCCGATACGCCAAGACTTTTGTCTTCGGTGAGACTCTACACTATCAGCAATCATCATTTTGTTAATTTTGATACACGATCACTTTCTCTCTTCATTGTGACCCTTATCATTGGGAAACACTTACCAACTTAACCCGATGCACCTATGGACCCATCACTCATTGGCGTGACTTCAACCTTTGGCAAACTTCCTTTATGTGTCTCCAATATGATAGTCACTCCAATCACTCATCGACTAGATGAATGTTATTGGCCAAACCTTAAGATCTCTTGCGGCTAGCCAATTTCTCCCAATGGATCTTCGTCGGTATCAATTATCCCTTGTCACCCCGATGTAACTAAGTCAAATTAGTATTTGCCATCATAGTTTCGGCAAGACATGCGGATCTCATGTATTTTTTTACCAAGGGTTATTTGGATGTTTCTCTAAAAACCCTTTAATCCGCAACCTTCCATGTGCCAATTTCAGGCACCAATTGACTGGCTGGGGGAAATTATTTTTCTTTTGTGACTCCCCCTGAGCCAGAGCTCATCTATATAGTTTTTGGAAGGAATATCAGCACCAAATTCTGGTGCAGATCCATCTTCAACATTTTATGTGCTTCTCTTCACCCAAATCTTGTTCATTTCCATTTGAATTTCATCCGCATTCACTTTTCCTTTTCCTTTGTCTTGGTTTTGATTATGATGCACTGGACCCTTTTCGTCTTGATTCTTACTACTGCAGAATTTGGCAATATGACCAGATCTATTGCAATTGTAGCAAACAACATTTCTTTGCATATTTGACTAGTATCCTCTTGATCTACATTGATTAGCCATATGTCCCATTCTATTGCATACAAAGCATCTACCATTGATTGAATTGTTTATTTGCAGATTTCTACATTCACGAGATTTGTGACCATACCTTTTGTAGTTAAAACATGTCTGGAGAAGGATGGGTTAGACTGATTCATTCTTCTTCTGCACTGATTTGCTTTATGACCAAAGCTATTGCAATTGTGGCAGTATCCATTGAAGGATGGATATCTTTGAGCATTTGGTTGCCTTACCGGAGGTCTTCTAGGCCTGTTCCTTGGATTTCCTGATTCAAAGTTCCTCTGACCAGATCCAGAGCTTTCACCTTTCTCATACACCAAGCCTTGCTTGTCATCTACCCTCTTTTGGCTTTCAAGAAGAACTTCATGTTGAGCCAAGCTTATCTTGAATTTCTCTTTGTATTCATTTGCTATTTGAAGATCCCTTTTAAGAGTGTCTATCTGATTCTCAAGTTGTTCTTCATTATCTCTAGCTTCTTCAAGATCAAATTCTAGATGCCTAATTATTCTATCCATTTTGTGGTAGTCTTCTGACTTCTCCTTGAGAGATTGTTTGAGATTATCTTCAATTTTTCTCTTCTCTTCAATTTCTTGGGTGAACTTCATAACCCCTAATTCCATTTCATGTCTTACCATAATGACCTCTTTTGATAGCTTCTCACATAACTTGTTCTTCTCATTCAGATCTTCATTAGTATCATTGGCTTCACTTTGACTTGCTAATTATTGAAGTAGTTCCTTTCTCTTTTTCACAGAGATACTCAGTTTCTCCTTTAGTTCGTTTATGAAATCATCAGTTTGTTTGAGTCTTTCCCTCAAGTTATTGACTTCAAAGTGAGATTGCTCAAGATCATCTAGGGCAGACTAAAGTTGTTCCCTCATACCATACATATCCATTGGAATTCCCAGATCTTCCTCAAGCTGTTAGGCTCTGTTTGGAGGAACTTAGCACTGATAAGCATACATGAACATGAGACAAGAAAAGAAATCAACACACATAACCCAAGGATTTTTACGTGGAAAACCCTATTAAGAGAAAAACCATGAGGTGACTAACCCAAGATTGTATTCTCTGTTAAAAGAATAGAAGTACAAAATGGCACTTGCCAATTAGGGCTCACTGCCTGAGCACACTGCTCACATGAGGCTCACTCCCTACAATAGTTTATAGAAAGAAACCAAGTACTTGAACTGATGAGAAGCATCCACATATGTTGAGGTTTAGTTCTAGTTAGGCTCAATATACTGATCTACTGCACTTCATTCTTCCTCTGCTTTAGTGCTGCTGTTCTGTCACATACCGGACCTGTATTACTGCTTCCACACTGCTCTCTTCTTTTCTTCACACAACATAACACACCACACACACATTCTCATCAAAATCCATCTGGTATATATATCCATACCAAGGATTTCAACATCTTTCTAGTCAACATCCAGAATACTCAATATTTTCCCAAACTTTGGTCTGTCGGCTGAATCCTTGCTTACTAAGTGATGCGTATCAAAGAGATACTTATAGAAGTCATCAATCATGTCGGCTAATCATGAATGGTCCCTCGAGAAACTTGATCACCATCAATTTCTTATCCAGAATAAGGTGTGATGCTCTGCTGGTCAGTTCTTCCTCAACCTACTCTGCCAAACAGGAACCCAACACTTAGGTGGTCATATCTTTTCAGTCTTTCATCTCCGAACACTCAATCTCTAGAATGTATCAATCATGATACTCCTCTTGACTTCCCCAAGTCCGTACTTTACTGAGATACTTCCTCTGAGAGATCTGGACCTGATTGTCAGACCTTGTTGCATGCTCTGTTCTTGCTCACTGAACCAAAATACTCTTCAATCTGACTTCTGGTATAGACATACCATGTCCTGCAGATGTGTGGGATGGACTTTGTTTCCATCAATGACAACACTCATGAAGCCACACAGTGTCTCATGCCAACAGAGGAAGGTGTTGAAACTCATTTTAGCACCTTTTTTTCATCTATTTTATTTGATATTTTTTTAATTGGAGGAATAGTGAAGGTGAGCTGAGAAGAGGAAGTGGAAAAGGATAGAGATCTACTAGAGGTGCAACCAAAGAAAGAAGGGAGAGATGAAATTAAAATTCTTGAATATAGTGTTTCTTGTAGATTGAGAGGATGAGGACATGAAGGCCATAATGTCACATGTTTTGTTGTAGATTTTTTGTAATTCTTCAGTTGTAAATTAATTAAATCAATGAGAGTTTGCATTCCATTTTTATTTTACCTCCAATTTGTGATGTGTTGTGTAATAGCCACTTGGTTTTATGGTTTGATAAAACCCTTGATACTTGATCTACATCAGAAATCTATAAATCCAAGCCTCCTCTCTCATCCAAGGCATCAATAAGAAATATTTGTAGGTACATGCTATCATACTAACCTGAGTCTATTAGAGAAACTCAACAAAGCAAATCATCATCAAGAACTTCATCAAAAGGAGCCATCATTCATATCAAGGAAATATATGAGCTTTTGTTTAGTCTTGCATTTGTTCTAGTTTCATTTCCTTTCATGCTCTAATCCAAGGTAGAGGTAGTCTAGTAGCTTAGGTTGCATTTCTAGATTAAATTCTTCCCCCTCTATAATATCCAATTCCAAGCCACTTGGGCCCATGGATATAACAAAAAGAGGTGCTTGAGGGCTTACAAATATCCACAGAAACAACGAAGGGGATTGGAAACACCTAGATGGATAAGGCTAGATCTAATGCGAAGACCCTGATATAAGAGGCACCATGAAAAGTTACCTAGTTTGGGCTCAAAAATGGTTAGCCAAACAATTTAAAATTTGTAGTACAATTGAGTGGTAGTGGACTAAAGGTTTCTCTTGATATTAAGTTTCTAAATCATGGGAAGGTGCACAGAAAGGGAAGAATACCCCTAGAAGGTCTTGTAGTTCCTAAAGGGAGTGTCCATATACCATTCCCAATCATTCTACCAAGGTACAATGCATTGAATCGAAATATTATGCACCATTTATAGAAAAATAGACTCCATAATGATTTGAAATGACCCAATATCTTTGTTCCAAGCCTATATCTAGCTTGAAACTTTGGTCAAGATAGCCAATTCTTAGTGGCTCTTGAAGAGAGGTATGAAATGAAGCAAATCTCATTCTTAAAGAGCTTTAGCACATGGACCTAGGGAACTTTGGAAAGAGGTCAACTCTTGCAAGTAATCATATGAGACCACCAAAATGATTGTTCATTGAAAGAAATCTCATAACTAAAATGCTTCCCTTTCCAAATAAGCTAGAATTTAATAGCTTCCCAAGCCTTCTATTTATACTTTTGGCAACTAAAGTGCCTTGAATTTTCATTGGCTCCTTAAGGATGCGAATGGAGTGAAGACCTAGACCTTGCCATGCCTATCAACTACTAATTAAACATAGACATGCATGATGTTTAAATCTAATGATTATATTTTACATTAGAAGGTCCTTAATTCTAGGGTTTGAGATCAAGTAATTTTTTTTTGAATAGTTGTGTTGTTTTCATTTTCTTCTATCTATTGAGCTCTACTTTCCTCTTTAATGAATCCTAGTAGAGGTGGGAATTCCACCTCTTTAGATCTAGTTCTAGATCATATGTTTGTGAAAAATAAATTGATGTAGCAATAGTAGTAATTGGTAAGAATGAATTGGAATCTGCTACATTCATGTTGACTTTAGAAGAATCCCCAATTATTAATATTAATCATGATTAGTTCAAGAAAACTATTTCAACATTCCAAGGTCATAGCTTCATTTGTAGTTCCCTTGATCCTCAAGTCTCTTTGGAGGAATCAGTTCTTTGGACAAGGAAGAATCAAAAGTCTCAAGGAGTGTATTAAATCCAATCTTGTGCTAAAGGGAATTTCATAGCTAGTTTTGCAAATGAATCAAATAGAGATGGATCATTTGAAGAAGGTTCATATTTCTTTTGAAATGCTACCCTTCTCATGAAGCATTGGCATGTGGGTTTTAAATCTTCAAAAGAAATCCCTATGACTACCTATTTCAATTTTGATGTATGCTCTTCCTCAAGTGTTATAGTCTCCCTATGTCTTTGAGACAATTTCTAGTTACTTTTATACAACCATTGATATTTAAAAAGCACTCCATAGGTATGGTAAATTTGTTTATGCTAGAATATGTGTGGAAGTGGATCATGTCTCTTCTTCCATTCCTAAGAGTATCACTATGTGTGCTAGAGATTTTTAATGGTCTTAGGCTTTAGATTATGAAAGTTTTCCTTTTATATGTAGATGATGGCATTAATATGGTCTTTTTATTCTAGGAATACACTAGCTTTCAAAGAAATACAAAAATGAGAAAAAGAAAGTTGGGAAAAAATAGGCACAGAGGGTTTCACATTTCCAAATGAAAAACAAACTTTCAACATTAGAAATTTTATTTCTCTAAACGTTGAGGATAATGTGGGTTTACCTTCTAACTCTAGGAAGGAGGAAAATCATAAATAAGATTTACATTAGAATGAAGGGACAAGCAATAATGAAATGCTCAATGATTTTGAATTCAAAGATGATTTGGAACAACTTTTGGTTGAGAAAGAATCTATAGATTTTTGGAAGTTAGAGATGCAAGGGAAATAAAAAAATACCTCTTAGATTAACTTTCCCATGCAAAAATTCAATTAAATAATAAGGCCCCTCAAGATTATTTGGACAGTTGTATCTTAGAGCAAGAAAGTGTAGAAAAACTAACTCCAAATAGATGACTAGTAAAGAGGGAGGGAGATTTTGGGGACAACAAGGTAGGGAGACCTAGTGGGTATATTGCATTACAAAATACAACTATGGAAAAGGTTACAATTGCAAATCAATGCCAATTAGAGTTTGTGTTTGTTGGAACTAATAAAACCAACATTGATCAATAACAGTGCTCTCTTAGAACATAAGGAGATTAAACTCCATATCCAAAAATCTTTTACTTTAGAGTGTCTCAGAGAAATACAACTCATAGATTATTATGCTACAAGAACTAAATCTATGAATATGGATAATTTTAAACCTTTCTCTAGGTCCTCTAAGAAATGGTTTGTTTTATTCACATAGGTACTGGGCTTGCTACAATCAAGAATAATGTGGATTTTTTATTATTGAAATCCTTTCTTCTAATTCATGGATGATTCTTCAAGTTAGTTGTGTGTACTCTATGCAAAATTTTTCTCTTGTTAATGTTTATGGCCCTCAATCTTTTAAAGAAAATTAACAATATTGGGTTTAAATCTTATCTGTAATGAGAGTTAACTTTGGAAAAAGATGGCTTGTGGCTAGAGATTTTAATTCTAGACTTGATTATTGTAAGAAGAAAAGGGTGCTAAAATAAAGGAGATAACCAAAATTTCACTTCTTTCTTTAGAGATTTTTATTTGTGGGATGTTAAACCTTAGAATGATTGGTTTGATTTCTTTAATAGAACAAAGGGATAGGTTAATATTTTGGCTAGATTAAATAGGTTTTTCCCTCTAACTCCTAGCTACAAATAAATATTATTTTAATTATGAGGTTCTAATGGAAATGGGTTTTTACCATTGGCCTATTTTCTTAACCTTGTTGATGATAGTTTTACAAGAAAGATTCCCTTTAGGTTTGAGAAAGGTGGTTGTCATATAAGGACTTGGATGAAGTCATCTAAACTTTCTTGAATGGTCTTCATTCCATTTTTGGTGCTGCAATGTACATTTTACCCAAGAAGTTAAATTTCTTAAAGATTCTTCTTGAGTATTGGAATAGATATGTGTTTAAAAATCTTTTTCATAGTAAAAAAATAACATAGAAAATAGAATGGTTGAAATTTAAACATAAAAACATGTTGGTTTTGGCCACTAAAGCATTCAAAGATGAGGAGAAAGAGGTGGCTTCTTATCTTGATGAGACTTATAGATGTGAAGAAATATTTTGGAAACAAAAATCTATACTAAAATGGATTAATGATGAGGGTCATAATACAAAGTTTTCTCATATTTCCTATAAAAGGAGAAGACACAAGAAATTTATATCTAATTTGGAATTAGATGGAGGTCTAATAAGGGATCATTAGTCTCTATTTGGCATAATATATGTAAATTGGAGATAAATTGGATAGGGAAGAAAAGCAATCTCTTTTCCTTAATTCTATTCCTTCCAAGATTGGCCTAGAGGAAAATAAAATCTTGTTGATGAGGATATCCTTAGACAAAGTTAGATGTACTCTTTTTGGCATGGATGGAGATCATGCTTCTGGGCCTCATAGATTTCCTTCTTATTCCTTTCAACATTTTTGGGATATCATTGTTCAACATATTTTGGAAATGGTGCAAAAAGCCATGGACTAAAGATAGATTCTAAAGGCAATGAACTAAAGTTTTCTTTCTCTTATTCCAAAACAGAAGGATTCTCTAAAAGCTAAAGATTTCAGGCCTAAATCACTTTAAAATACCATTTATAAGGTCATTTCTAAGATTATTGCTAATACACTCAAATCTCTCCTTGTTTAATTTTTTAAGGGCGAGGGAGATTCATTAAAGGCCAATAGATAATAAATGGTATTATCTTATTTCATGAAACGATACACTTTTACATTGTTAGTAATAAAAAAGGCGTGCTCATGAAATAGGACATTTTAAAAGCTTATGACCTTATTAGTTGGAGATTCCTCAATAGAATTATGCAAAATATGGTTTTGTTAATGACTAGATGGAATAGATTACTGGGTCTTATTATTTTGCCCTATCTCCTATTGTTGTTAGTGGATTTGCAAAAGATTTTTTCTCTTCCTTTTACAATATTTAGCAAGAGAATCCCTTATCTCCATATTTTTTAATCCTTATGGCTTAATCTCTAGGAAAATTTATAAGTTCTCTTAAAATAAAGGGTTCCTTGCATGGACTTAAAGCTTCATTCAGAGAGAATGACATCACTCATCAACAATTTGTGGATGACAATACGATTTTTCCTTCCCCTCTTATATTTGAAATAAAGATAATTAGAGACTTTTTATCACATTATGAACATGCTTCTGGTCAGCTTGTGAATATAATAAAATATTCAATTTTCATTCTTGATGTTGGGGATATGGAGCAAGATTTTCTTTGTACATGTCTTTGCTTTAGAAAAGGCTCTTTTCGTAATTTCTACCTTGGTTTCTTTCTTTTCTATGGAAGGAACAACAAATTTCTATAGATCTTATTTTGGACAGTTTTATAAAATTGTTGGCTAAATGGAAAGTTGGATGACTTTTGTCAACTAGAACGTTGGTTCCGCTCAAACATATCTTTCAAGCTATTCCTTTCTATTTATTTTCAATTTTTTAAGCTCCTGAAAGTATCATTGGAAAACTCAATTTATTAATGAGGGACTTTCTCTAGAAAGGTTTAAGGAATCATTTTAAATTTCCCATGTTAGTTAGGAATGACATTTGTATAAGTAGAGATAAAGGGGGCCTAGGGATTAAAGATGCTTAGATTTTTAATGAAGCCTTATCAGATAAGTGAGTTTGGAGAATCATTTCTTTTGTTAACAAGATTAAATTCATATTCTAAAAATTAAATATCTCAATGGTGCACTCCGTTTGACCAATTTGAAGATCGTTCATTGACCAACACTGCTTTGGGAAATTCCCTTTATTTCAAGTCTCTTTATATATCTTATGACTCACTAGGAATCCAAAGTTAAAGTTTATTGGGAAGAATATGCTAAGAGCTATGGTATATCTAGATCCTTGAAACCTTTACCTACTATCTGTGAGGTTGATAAAAGAGATCATCTTAATCTATCTATGTTATTGAAAATTTTTAATCCTACTTGAAACCTCAAGAGATTTAATCTAGGTTGTAATCTTAAAGGTGATTGCAGATACATAGTCAAGGATGGATATGAAAAACTAATGATATCAAAGCTTACTCTAAAAGATTTTAATGATATCAAGTAGCTTATTAATGCGAGGTATTTCCCAAATGCCTAGCATTCCATGAAAGAACAATCATTTTTGAGGAAAAAAGAAATGAGAATCTAAACTGCAAATAACCGTAGATTCCACCAGTATTTCTCTTATTATCTTTACTTTATCCTGATTCTTCCCAATTGAGTACAACATTTGGATTTAGTAATCCCATGAAAAGAATTTTAGTTAACCCATGAAACATTTGGATTTTTTTTTGTTTTCTTAATAGAGATAAAAATAGGAAGTCTGAAGGCATGTTGGTTGATATTCAATGGATGGGACGAAAGCCCTGACACAACTTCTTGAAATTTCCCAGCACGGTTTGTTCAGAGATTCTGCCATTTGATGAAAATGACTATAAAGGATTTCTGAAAAACTACACGTATTATTCTTAGTCTTTGTGCGTGCGTTTGTTTTCTTCCCTTAAAATTCTTTTCCTAGTTTTGTTTTCTTCACATACATTAGAAAAATGTGTATGTGTCTCCCTACTTTGAAACTGTTAAAACCTATTTATTAAGACAATGTACCATGTTGAAATGTATAGTGGCATTTAATATATATGTGACATAAGGACTGCCATGCATTCCCTTCAAGATCACAAAACAAATACAGAAATTTTGTCTTATCATTTGGTTTATATCTTTCAGTAAATGTTTATGTAAAGTGTTTGACACCAACTAAAGATTGTTCCATTTAATAATAAATACACTTCACAAATATCAAATTTTATGTAGGTTTTTTTCTTGTTCTAAAGCTCTTGTTTTGACATAGGTGTGGAGGATGTTGGAAAGGGTTGTAGAATGAGTGTTCCATGAAATTACATTTCATTGAGACAACTTGTCAAATAGTTCACATGACTTGTGTGTGCTTCCACATTTTGCGTAGATGTCTATCAAGGCACATGCAACTATAACATTTGACAAAAATCAACTTTCAATTATGTTTTGATGGATGTTGATAACATGTTCTTAATCTCCCATTTTGTCACAAGTTGGGAGGATGTTGGCAAAGGTTATTGGAGTTAGGCCTTACACCTGTTAATTGTATTTGCTTAATAGTTTCCAAGGTTTTTTCACTAAACTCATTTTTGCATATCCTAAAATCATCCCAGTCCATGATAACACATCTTGTGATATGTTTTGTCAAACAACTCACATGCCTTGTGTATGATTCCACATTTCGCATACATGTATACTAGGTCACTTGCAACCACAACATGCGATACAAATTTACTTTTGATTATGCTTTTATGGAAGTCCTTCCCTTGTTCTAAAGCTCTCATTTTGGTATACATGGGAGTATGTTGGCAAAAGTTGTGGAATTTGGCTTAATGTCTTCCAATTGCATTTGCTTAAAAGTTTCCAATGCATTTATGATAAACCCATCTTGTGCATATCTTGCAATCATTATAGTCTGTGATGAAAACATTTGGAGAAACATTTAAGAATCTTCTTACACGAACAACTAAGCCATTAGGGAAATTGGGAAAAATACCTGCGTAATATCCGCTATACTCTTAGCATTTTTGTATCAATACCTTAGAGACGATTAATGCTCTTTATGTTATATTGTTTATGCCTCGTCAATTACATTGTTTATGCCTCATTAGTTAGATTAATTATGCAGAGTCTTTCTTTTGGGCATTAAATGAGTATAGTATGTTGCATTACTGACTTTTGGAGTTTTTTTAGAAGTAGCTAAAAGGCTATTAAAATGGAGAAGAACTTGTTTAAAATATGATAACCAAATATGACTAAAATAACATTAATTCACATAGAGAATGGTGTATCAGCCAAATAAAATAACTATGACAGAAGGATAAAAAATCAAAAGAATATTGGTTCAATTATTCAATTGATTTTAATGGTAGAGACTAACCACAAAGTATGGTTGTTATCAACTAGGATTGCACCTATGATGCAAAGCTAGAAAACTTAGCAATCCTGTATAACATGGGAATACCTTCAGGTTGTGGGTATCTTATGACAAAGGTAAACCTCTACATTATGGGTTGGTTCCCCTCTGATTTTCTAATAAATTAATGACTTTGTAGGCAAAGGGTTGGAAGGTTTTCTAATGGATGTACTAAAAATGGATTTAAATAGGTAGTGATGCACCTAAATGATAGAAACATGCAGCCCTGATTCACAACTACCTTCAAAATATCTATCCACACAAATCAATTTGGCAATATAACCACAAAAATAATTCAAAAGGAAGGCTTGAATAAACTATCTCTTGGAGGAAAACTAGGTTTTCACAACATGGAAGAAATGATTATTCAAAGGCACAACCTAAGACCTATGATTCTTCACTACTTTGTGTTGGTGCCTACATGAACAGTCAAGTTTCAAGCTTCTAAATCTGCAGGCACCCTCCCAAAAAATCCAAAAAATCCTAAGTCTTAGGGCTCCCTCAGCATGTTTTAGCCTGACCTGATATTCTTGGGGGGGTCATCATATTTTCAATTATTGGCCTAATATTTCCATGGGGTCATCATGTTTCTAACTCAGTCATCTTAGTTATGATCACCCCGATGCTGCTGCATGGTTTCATTATGACCTGATATTCTGAAGGGGGGGTCATATTCTAATATCGGGTGATCTTAGTCTAGATCACCTCGACGCTATTTTATCACCCCAATCTTGTGGACGTCAGTTTTATATGGGGAGTGATATCTACTTGTCCATCACCCTGATATTCCGCGAGGGGGTCATGTTTCTAATATCGGTCACCTTACGAGGATCCCCCTGATATTGCAATATGATGATGACATGAGCAAGTACGGAAGGATCATCGGTGAGGTTTTTCATTTGAATATGATGAGGAGGATCTCTTCTCTGATGCATCAGGTTGCACTGATCAGGGTGATCATCAGGCTGATTTTGAATATCAGGTGGGCTCAGCATGAGGTTCACTATTATCAAGGTGATATTCTGATGGAGGTGATATTTCATATCAGGGTGATATGAAATATCGGTGTGATATTGCATATCATGATATCATACAGGGGGCTCACCATTGGCATGGGTCATGATGATGGGGTCTTAGCTGATGGTTCATTTGTCATGCAAGGTAAAATTGCACAACATCATATGTGCTCATGACTTTGCTTATAAAGTATTGAGGAGGTCACCGTGGGGTGAATGTGGGATAATTAGTTCCCACATGATTTGAAAAATTAGGGTCATATTTCTTGGCAGGAAAATTTCTAAAACGCACTGTCGATTGCAATCCCAAGGCTGCGGGTTGGTATGCCATTAATGGCGGATGTTACAGGGTATGGGCGAAGGCATACATGGATCAACCACTTGATTGAAGATGTGAATCCCTAGGTGGTGGTGTAGAGCTCGAGTTCAACCACCCTGCCTCCTCTCCCACCTACTGCATTCAATGTTTGAGTGCCATTTCTCATGATGAACTGTATCTGGTGGATTTTTGAATTTTGCCGTGTAATTAATGCTGAGTGCACTCTCCTGCTGTATATAGCAGACTGTGTTGCTCATTTGTTGTCATTGAAAAAACTAGACAAATTTTGGTGCTGTGAGAAGATACAACTTCATTGGTGGCCCTGTTCTGGATGTCTTGTGAGTTTATGAATCTCATGTTGTATGTCTCATGCATAAATTTATAGATTTTATGTTGATTTGAATGAGTAATGCTATATTGCATGTGTTCTGTTATCTGTCTCCAAACTAAGTGTGTTCTTGTTCTGAATCTAAGCATCGAAGGGGTGTTTATGGTTCTAGAGTATGGGTTTACTATATTGAATGCTTGATTTCTTACTTCTGCTCAAAGGGTAGATTAAATGTTTTAGATCAAGTGTTGGGAGGAATGTACTGTAGTGAGGATGTTTGTAAGCAGAGATAACTGAATACTCAGTCTTGGGAAGTATCTATAAGGCAGGTGCTAAACAAACCCCCTTGAAATCCAGTCTTTGATATATGTTTGTGCTGATCATTCACATGTGTATGTCTATTGACTCCAAGCCCTGGATAGGCACCAGTCTAGTCTTGTATTAAGGTTCCACCCCAGGTCCTAGTTTTGCATCCAAATATAAAATCAAACTCAAACTTCAAATCCAAACCTTTAGGACATTTAGAAGTAGTTTTAGGACCAGAATCCTCTGTCTCACAACTAAGCATAGGCCCAAAGCTAGCCCCTTTGCACTTATTTTATAGTTTTGGTCTACATAAAGGAGGATTTATCTACTTTGTGTCAACATCCCCCAGTTCACTAGCATATCTTATGGATGTTGAATAGGGAATACTCCCCTTGGTTCTGCAGAGCCTAAAGAAGAAGAGGAGATATTTATAGAGTCTATCTCCTGTATTGTTGGCCCCTGGCCCAGAAATCCTGTTGATCATTGATGGCTACCTTGTAGGAATAACTGGGAAAAAGCATCCAGTCAGAAAAAGAACCAACAGATTTGGCAACTCTACTAGGGAATCTTTGTGAAAGAACCCTGATTTAAAAGAAAATAATTCCTAGTTGTAGGTGGTGACTCTGAACAATCTCCCAATCGGTAAAGTAAAAATTTGTATGCAAGGGAGAAGATCCCTACGTAATCCTCTATTTGAAGAGTTACCTAGAAAGATGATGTATGGGAAAAAAGGGACTGTCCTAGCCAGTCATGAGGGTTCTCCCAGGAATAATGATAATGTCCAATATAATCCTAGGTCCTTAGGGTAGCAAGCACCTTATTTATCAAATACAGAAGCTAATATTCAAGATATATATGAGAGACAGCAGGGTGGTGGATTGAGAATGAGGTTAGAAGTGTTTCAAGAATGCCCTTTCTTGGATCCCAGTGACAGATTTGAAGAGGTTGAATCTCCAAGGGATGACGATGATGATGACTAGAATAGAATGAGACCATCTTCTTCCATGCCAAGAGATGGAGAATTAGCTGAAGAAATTAAGAGCCTGAAGGCTGAATTAGAATATTTACAGGCTATGAAAATTAGAGATGATATGAGACAAAAGGTGCAAGCTCTGAGAATTGCTCAACATGGTGCAGTCCCCACCCTTGACAATACAAATGTGCTGAGTGTAAGGAAAGCAGTGGTACGGAATACAGCTTCCCTAATGTTAATTCTAAGAGGATAATGTAGACAGGTAACTTGTAATTAAAAAACACAGATGAATACACCAAAAAAATATAGAATAAACAAACAAGATACAAAGAACGACACACCATTTACGTGGGAAAAACCCTTTCAGGTAAAAGACCCACCACCACAAGAAACAATCTTTATTACAATAAGGTTTACAGTTACAATAAAGACCTCAACTTCTTGCTCTGGTTTTGATTCTCAACAACATATACCGTTCACTTTCTCACTATACATTTACAGGATGAAATATGTATTCGAATCTCATCATCAATCGTCTATAGACTACATCATCAGATTTCTATATGTGATTCCAAGAGTAGAAAACTGTTTCTCAACTTCTACCCTAACCAATCAAACCAACTGATTCAGTGTAGTTACCTGCCAACCATTACAACTGTTCGCATTCCAGCGAGACCTTTAGTCCCACATGCACCATGTTGCAAAGGACACCTCGGTTTATAACCGTCAACGAACCAAAGACTATCGTCGACAATTTTGTTGCCGACGATACCAAGCCTTCATGTCCATCAGCCTAACAATCCCCATCGGCTATTAGATTTCATTTCCCACTGATAGACAGAGTCTCCCTGATCACCAAGTTTAACCTCCATCGGAATGACTTTCACCATCGGTGAAAGATTCAACTCTCACTCTGACAGTACTTTGTCCTACCGATGCCAACAAAAAACCCTCCATCGGGGTGACCACAGTGCATCGGCCCAAAACCTTTAAGCTATGCCAACAGATATCCTCTCGCCGATGTCTGAAGAACCATCAGTAGACAACAACTATCGGAGTAGAAAACAAAAGGTCTCACCGATCACCAAACTCACGCCGACAGGTCAAAGCCATCGATGAAACATCAACCATCAGACAAGGTCTCAATAGTCTTCCCGATCTTCAGACTCACACCAATAGACATAAGTCATTAAAGTGACCACTACTATCAGAGTAACTATGCATCGCTCGGTCGATGATAGTTCTTACGCCGATGATCATTGAACACTTCCATCAGGGTGACACAAGACTTTGGAAAGACTTCTCAATGCTTAGTCGATGGAGTTAGTCAGCTTGATAGCTTGTCCCTTCAACGATGTAAATAGTGTGGCCATCAACCAACAAAACAAAGAGGTTTCAAACAATAACTTGAGACCTTAGGTCTCTTCAATCTCCCACTTGTCGAAGAGATTATTGCTAACCTCTTAATCCTTAAAGGATTATTGAGAATTATGGGCCCGAAGACCCATTTCATCTGAACACCATTTAAACTTGGCTATGCTCACAAGTTTAGTTAAGACATTAGCAACATTTTCCAAAGTGTCAACCTTTTCTAGCTTCACCTACCTGTCTTCCACCATATCATGAACAAAGTGATATTGGACATCAATATGTTTTGTCCTAGCATGAAAAGTAGGATTTTTCACCAAACAGATAGCACTTTGACAGTCACAATGTATTTGTCTCCACCTTGCATTAAAACCAACATCAGAACACAACCTCTTCAACAAAACAGCTTCTTGGCATGCATGAGTAGCTGCCATGTACTCTGCCTCTATTGTGGACAATGCGACTACAGCCTGCCGCTTGCTCATCCAACTAATAGCACCACCATTTATCATGAATACATATCCACTGGTGGATCGTCTGCTGTCAATATCCCCTGCCCAATCAGAATCCTCATATCCCTAAATGCTAATAGATCTCTGTGATCCAACTAAGTTTCCATGATAGCAAATAGCATAGTCAGAAGTTCCCTTCAAATACCTCATAACTCTTTTCACAGCATCCCAATGTGATCTGCTTGGATTCGCCATAAACCGGCTCAAAACTCCCACTGCTTGGGCAATGTCTGGTCTGGTACAGACCATTGCATACATTAAACTGCCAACAACACTTGCATAAGGTACTCTTTTCATGTCATCAATTTCATTCGAAGATTCTAGACAATCTTCAACAGATAATTTCATTCCCTGCAAAACTGGAACAACTAACTGTTTAGAATCAGACATATGAAACTTATCAAGAACATTGGTAATATACTTCCTCTGGCTGAGCCAAATCTTTCTCTTAGATCTGTCCCTTTTGATTTCCATTCCTAGAATGTACTTCGCTGCCCCCAGATTCTTCATTTCAAATTTCAAGGACAACTGAGATTTTAATTCTGAGATCATCCCCTTACCATTGCCAATGAATAACATATCATCCACATATAGTGCAATTATAAGAATTTGATCACCTTCAGTTTTATAATAGACACAATGATCAGATTTAGATCTCACATACCCCAAGGATAAAACATACGTAACAAATTTTTGATACCACATTCTGGGAGATTGTTTCAAACCATAAAGAGACTTCTTAAGTTTACATACGAGATGTTCTTTACCTTTTTCCACAAAATGCTCTGGTTGGGACATATAAATTTCTTCTTCAAGGTCTCCATGAAGAAATGTTGTTGTCACATCCATCTGCTCAATTTCAAAATCATATGCTGCTGCAAGTGACAACAGAAATCTAATGGATGTCAGCTTAGCTACAGAAGAAAAGAATTCTCCATAATCAATACCTTCCTTTTGGGAATACCCCTTAGCAACCAGTCTTGCCTTGTACTTATCAACACTACCATCTGGACCATATTTCTTCTTAAATACCCACTTACAGCCTACAAGTTTTCTTCCTTCAGGCAAGGGCACCAGATCCTAGGTTCCATTCTTCTCCAACGATGTCATTTCACTATCCATGGCTTCCAACCAAGAATCTAAATCAAGTAAACTAATAGCTTCTTTCACAGTCCTAGGTTCCTCAGTATCAGTAAGCAAAGCATAGGCACAACTTGAATCAAGTACTGAAAATCCATACCTATCTGGTTGTCTTCTTTCACGTGTAGATCTCCTCAAAGGTTGAGGTGTAGGTTCAGGTTCTTGCTCTAGATCAGAATCTTCGGAGCTACTTGAACTCTCATCTGAACCATCTACACTTGGTGCTTGTTGTTGTTCCTCTTTTACAGGGGTCAGAGGAATATTCACAACACTCTTTTCTTTTTTCTCTTCTGTCTTTTCCGGTTGAGAAATACTAACCAAAGGTTTCAGCTCTCTGAAAATTACGTTCCTGCGGTAAATTACTTTTTCAGTTTCAAGATTCCATAGCTTGTATCCTTTAACACCGACTCCATAGCCAATAAAGATACATTTGACTACTTTGTAATCCAACTTAGACCTTTTTACCTCAAGAATATGAGCATATGCCTCACAATCGAAGACACGAAGATGTCCTAGAGAGGGCTTCTTTCTGGACCACGCTTCCATTGGTGTCTTATCAACCAATGCCAAAGAAGGAGAACGATTCAGCAAGTAACAAGCTGTAGCAACTGCCTCAGCCCAGAACCTTTGTTCAAGACTGGCATAAGTTAACATACTTCTTGCTTTCTCCATCAATGATCTATTCAACCTTTCAGCAACTCCATTTTGCTGTGGAGTATAAAGTGTAGTTTTGTGTCTTTTTATACCATAATCTACACAATACTTATCAAAATCCGCATTACAATATTCACCACCGTTATCTGTTCTCAAGCATTTTAATTTTCTACCAGTCTGATTTTCCACAAGAGTTTTAAATTCTTTAAAACGACTGAACACTCCTAATTTATTTTTCAAAAAATATATAAATGCCCTTCTTGAATAATCATCAATGAACGATACATAGTATCTTGATTTAGATAAAGACGAAACATCAACTAGACCAAAAACATCAGAATGTACATAGTCCAGAACACCAAAAGATTTATGAGAACTAGAGTAAAAAGAAACACGGTTTTGCTTTCCATATATACAATGTTTGCAAAAATCAAACCCCAGATTACAATCAATCAGTCCATCTACCAGGGTTTTATTTTTCAAGGTTTTTAAACCTTTTTCACCTATGTGACCAAGTTTATGATGCCAGAGCATTGTTTTCTCTATAGGAAGTTTAACTTCCATAGAATTTACATCATGTGTTACAATAGTAGCTTTTCCAGATTTTACAGAGACACTATTACAGCAAACTAGTTTTGCATCTAACCTATACAGAGTTCCAATGCGTTCACCCTTTGCCAGTACAATAGAACCTCTAGTCATCTTACAGCCACCATTCACAAAAGTAACTTGCACTCCAACATCATTAAGCTTACTAATAGAAAGTAAATTTTGGGCCAGACCTGGTATGTGAAGAACTCCATTTATTCCCTTTATTCTACCATCTGGGAACTAGATTCTGACTCATCCTCAGCCAACAATTTCCAGTGTTGAATCACTCGCCAGGAACACCTTCCCACCAGCATACAGTTCATACTTTGTGAACCACCCTCTGTGAGATGTCATATGAAACGATGCTCCTGAATCCACCAGCCAAACATCTTCAGATGCAGGCATTGCCAAGGCGGCAATGAAGGCATCAGCATCACTCTGAGAAGAATCATTGTTAGAAGAGTTCTTCTTCTTCTTCTTCTTTTTCTCCTCTTTACAGTCTCTTCTGATGTGACCTTTCTGCCCACAATTCTAGCACTTCACCTTGGACTTTGTGCCAGGAGATTTTGATTTCCCCTCTGATTTGGACTTAGACTTCTTGTCCTTCTTCTTGCCTCTTTCCTTTGATCTACCTCGAGCAAATAGGGCCTCTTTGGCTATTTCAGAAGATTTCCTCCGCATCTCTTCAGATAACAATGAGGTAACAACCGCTTCAGTTGTAAACGTGGTTGTTGTACTTCCAATAGCCATCACAGGTTGCTCCCATGAATCAGGTAAGGAACACAATAGAAGCATACAACGGTCTTCCTCTTCTATTTTTACACCTACAGATGTCAACTGTGCAACAATTAGATTAAATGTGTTCAGATGGTCTGCTATAGATGCACCTTCATCCATCTTCAGAGAATACAACTTCTTTCTGAGGAACAGTTTATTCACCAAGGACTTGCCCTGGTAAATATTTCCCAACTTCTTCCATAGATCTTTGGCTGACTTCTCTTCATGGACGTTCAATAGAACAGAATCTACAAGACTTAGTCTTATCAGTCCTCTGGCTTTTCTATCAGCTAGGTCCCAATCTTCTTGCTTCATGCTTGCAGGTTTAACCCCAGACACAGCAATCCAAAGATCTCTGTCGACCAGCACATCCTCAGCCTTAATCTTCCAAACTCAAAGTTTGTACCATTGAACTTTTCAATGTCTATCTTTCCTGATGTACTTGCCATCCTATTTAACAGAATAGACCTCTACAGAACTCCCACTCACTGAATTAACACAAAAACCCAACCTACCAACAAGGATAACACAACAGGCCAAGCTCTGATACCACTTGTAAGGAAAGCAGAGGTGCAGAATACAGCTTCCCTAATGTTAATTCTAAGAGGATAATGTAGACAGGTAACTTGCAATTAAAAAACATAGATGAATACACCAAAAAAATACAGAATAAACAAACATGATATAGAGAACGACACACCATTTACATGGGAAAAACCCTTTCGAGTAAAAAACCCTCCACCACAAGAAACAATCTTTATTACAGTAAGGTTTATAGTTACAATAAAGACCTCAGCTTCTTGCTTTGGTTTCGATTCTCAACAACATACACCATTCACTTTCTCACTGTACATTTACAGGATGAACTATGTATTTGAATCTCATCATCAATCATCTATAGACTACATCATCAGATTTCTATATGTGATTCCAAGAGCAGAAAACCGTTTCTCAACTTCTGCCCTAACCAATCAAACCAACGGATTCAGCGTAGTTACCTGCCAACTGTTACAACTGTTCGCATTCCAGCAAGACCTTTAGTCCCACATGCACCATGTCACAAAGGACACCTCAGCTTATAACCGCCAATGAACCAAAGACTATCGTCAGCAATTTTGTTGCCGACGATACCAAGCCTTCATGTCCATTGGCCTTACCAAGCCTTCATGTCCATCAGCCTAACAATCCCCATTGGCTATCAGATTTCATTTCCCACTGATAGACAGAGTCTCCCTGATCACCAAGTTTAACCTCCATCGGAATGACTTTCACCATTGGCGAAAGATTCAACTCTCGTTCCGACAGTACTTTGTCCTACTGATGCTAACAAAAACCCCTCCATCGGGGTGACTGGAGTGCATCATCCCAAAACCTTTAACCTATGCCGATAGATATCCTCTCGCCGATGTTTGGAGAACCATCGGTAGACAACAACTATTAGAGTAGAAAACAAAAGGTCTCACCAATCACCAGACTCACGCCAATAGGTCAAAGCCATCGATGAAACATCAACCATCAAACAAGGTCTCAATAGTCTTCCCGATCTTCAGACTCATGTCGATAGACATAAGTCATCAGAGTGACCACTACTATCAGAGTAACTACACATCACTCGGCCGATGATAGTTCTTACGCCGATGATCATTAAACACTTCCATCGGGGTGACACAAGACTTTGGAAAGACTTCTCAATGCTCAGCCGATGGAGTTAGTCAGCCTGATAGCTTATCCCTTCAACGATGTAAATAGTGTGGCTGTCGACCAATAAAACAAAGAGGTTTCAAACAATAACTTGAGACATTAGGTCTCTTCACTGAGAAACCAGCATAGAGATGAAGCCCATCATCAGTAAAATGATCAAAGATAGAATGCAAATAATGCTAGAGTACCACTAAATAATTTAAGAAATCAAAATGCAAATAGAAATGTAAATGTAAATCAATTTGATAGACAACCTATGCAGCTAGATAGATTTAGACAACTATTTTTTTATGGCATTCCTGGTTACCCTAATCCCATTGACAAACATGTGAGGCCACAGGTGCCAAAATTTTTAGGAAATAATGTTGTATCAGGGGAAGACCACTTAAAAGTTTTTTAGAATATCATGGAGAAACAAGCATATGCATTAGTTAGAGTAGTCAAAAAATTTAGGCCATATCTAGTAGGATCTCAGATAGTTGCATATGTGCCTCATGCAATAGTCAAGGATATTTTTACTCAGCAAGAGGTAACAGGAAGAAGATGCAGATGGATAAATAAATTACAAGAATTCAACATAGAGATATAGATCACAAAGCTGGTAAGGGGACAAGGTTTGGCAAAGATAATGAGAGAATCAAATCTGGAAGCATGCCAAGTGAACATGGTACAAAATGAAACTGTTAATATGTCAGAATCTGACTGGTATAAGGACATTGTATATTACTTGCATAATTTGAATTGTCCTTCTCACTTCAGTGATAGTCAGAAAAGGACCTTGAAGTTACATGCAATCAAATACATAATTCTTCAAGGAGAGATATATTGGAAGAATCTTGAGGGTGTCTTACTGAGATGTGTGGATAAAAATCAGGCTGCTGATATTTTAAATGATCTACACAAAGGAGTAGGTGGTGGACGTTACACTGCCAAGACAACAGCCCACAAAATTCTTAGAGCAGGCTATTGGTGGTCGACTCTTTTGTTAGATGCACAAAAGTTGGTGAGGAGATGTGATCCTTGCCAAAGGTTCTCGGGAAGGTTAAAGTATGAAGGTGCACTACCCCTTAGAACTGTAACTGTAGAAGCTCCATTTCAGCAATGGGGAATTGATTTTATAGGGGAGATTTTAGAAAAATCAAGTGGAGGACATAGTTGGATTTTGGCTGCTACTGACTATTTCATCAAATGGATTGAAGCCATTCCAACTAAAAAAGCTACAAGCAGGGTGGTGATGGATTTTATTCTAGAAAACATTATTATCAGGTTTGGAGTACCATTCAAAGTGGTCACAGATAATGCCATGTGCTTCAGATCTGGTGAATTTGTTGGTTTTTGTAACAAATATGGGATTAATGTCATATGCATCACCATATCATCCATAGGAAAATGGTCAAGCAGAGTCTAGTAACAAAAGGATCATGAAAATTATCAAAAGGATGATGGACAAGAATAAAAGAGCCTAGGATTCAAAGCTGAAGATGGCACTATGGGTTGACTAGGTAATAGTGAAGAAATCAACTGGAAAATCACCTTTTGAGTTAGTATATCGTGCAACAACTAAATTACCTATAAATAATCTCTTGCCAGTCTATAGGTTTGTACAAGAAAATGATAAAGAGGTTGAAAACTCAATGACAAAAAGGATACATCAGATGGTTGCTATGGGTGAAATCAGAAGGGAGGCACACAGGTCAAACATCAAGAAACAACAAAGTGTAAAATATCTGTTTGATAAAAGGACTACAGAGAGGAAATTTCAGGTAGATGATTTAGTCCTTATTTGGAATGCGAGGAGTTAGGATAAGAGCAAGCATGGAAAATTTGAGCCCTTATGGATGGGCCCGTACCTGATCAGAAATATTCATGGAGAGAACTCCTACTTTCTCTAGGTGCTAGATGGTGAGAGGCTGGAATTGCCTATGCATGGTCAATTCCTTAAGCTTTATATTTCATAAGTGATTATCTTCTGTGCAGATTTGTAAATTTGTAAATTGTTTGTAAATTGCTCTGTATAGTCAGTGTTGTGCATTTTTTGTGTTTTACCTGGTCTGCCCTGAGATGATCTAGTTCTCGTTGTAGCCTTGTCCCTGCACATCCCCAATCGGAGCCAATGTTGGTGCCTACATGAACAGTCAAGTTTCAAGCTTCTAAATCTGCAGGCACCCTCCCAAAAAATCCTAAAAATCCTAAGTCTTAGGGCTCCCTCAGCATGTTTCAGCCTGACCTGATATTCTTGGGGGGGGTCATCATATTTTCAATTATCAACCTGATATTTCCGTGGGGTCATCATGTTTCTAACATCAGTCATCTTAGTTATGATCACCCCGATGCTACTGTAAGGTTTCATTATGACCCGATATTCTAAAAGGGGGGGTCACATTCTAATATTGGGTGATCTTAGTCAAGATCACCCCGACACTATTTTATCACCCCGATCTTGCAGACATCAGTTTTATATGGGGGGTGATATCTACTTGTCCATCACTCTGATATTCCGCGAGGGGGTCATGTTTCTAATATTGGTCACCTTACGAGGATCCCCCTGATATTGCAATATGATGATCACATGAGCAAGCACAGAAGGATCATCGGTGAGGTTTTTCATTTGAATATGATGAGGAGGATCTCTTCTCTGATGCATCAGGTTGCACCGATGAGGGTGATCATCAGGCTGATTTTGAATATCAAGTGGACTTAGCATGAGGTTCGCTATTATCAAGGTGATATTCTGATGGAGGTGATATTTCATATCAAGGTGATATTGCATATCATGATATCATGCAGGGGGTTCGCCTTTGGTGTGGGTCATGATGATGGGGTCTTAGCTGATGGTTCATTGGTCACGCAAGGTAAAATTGTGCAACATCATATGTGCTGATGACTTTGCTTATAAGGTATTGAGAAGGTCACCGTGGGGTGAATGTGGGATAATTAGTTCCCACATGATTTGAAAAATCAAGGTCATATTTCTTGGCAGGAAAATTTCTAAAACGTGTTGTCCACTACATTTCGAAGGCCGTGGATTGGTATGTCATTAATGGCAGATGTTATAGGGTATGGACAAAGGCGTGCATAGATCAACCACCCGATTGAAGATGTGAATCCCCAGGTAGCAGCACAGAGCTCGAGTTCAACCACCCTGCCTCCTCTCCCACCTGCTGCATTCAATGTTTGAGTGCCATTTCTCATGATGAACTGTATTTGGCAGATTTTTGAATTTTGCCGTGTAATTAATGTTGAGTGCACTCTCTTGTTATATATAGCAGATTATGTTACTCATTTGTTGTCATTGAAAAATTGGACAAATTTTGGTGCTGTGACAAGATACAACTTCATTGGTGGCCCTATTCTAGATGTCTTGTGAGTTTATGAATCTCATGTTGTATGTCTCATGCATAAATTTATAGATTTCATGTTGATTTGAATGAGTAATTCTATATTGCATGTGTTCTATTATCTGTCTCCAAACTGAGTGTGTTCTTGTTCTGAATCTAAGCATCTAAGGGGTGTTTATGGTTCTAGAATATGGGTTTACTGTATTGAATGCTTAATTTCTTACTTCTGCTCAAAGGGTAGATTAAATGTTTTAGATCAAGTGTTGGGAGGAATGTACTGCAATGAGGATGTTTGTAAGCAGAGATAACTAAATACTTAGTCTTGGGAAGTATCTGTAAGGCAGTTGCTAAACAAACCCCCTTGAAATCTAGTCTTTGATATATGTTTGTGCTGATCATTCACATGTGTATGTCTATTGACTCCAAGCCCTGGATAGGCACCAGTCTAGTCTTGTATTGAGGTTACACCCCAGGTCCTAGTTTTGCATCCAAATATAAAATCAAACTCAAACTTCAAATCCAAACCTTTAGGACATTTCGAAGTAGTTTTAGGACCAGAATCCTCTATCTCACAACTAAACATAGGCCCAAAGCTAGCCCCTTTACACTTATTTTACAATTTTGGTCTACATAAAGGAGGATTTATCTGCTTTGTGTCAACATCCCCTAGTTCACTAGCATATCTTATGGATGTTGAATAGGGAATACCCCCCTTGGTTTTGCAGAGCCTAAAGAAGAAGAGGAGATATTTATAGAGTCTATCTCCTGTACTGTTGGCCCCCGGCCCAGAAATCTTGTTGATCATTGATGGCTACCTTGTAGGGGTAACTGGAAAAAAGCATCCAGTCAAAAAAAGAACCAACACTTTGAATGCATGCAAGTATGAATGAGACAAATATTTAAAGGTTCTAATGCTAAAACACAATAAAATTTCATCCAATCATTCATAAAAAAGCACAATCGAGAAGGTAAATACTTGATCTTACTAAAAATGAAGGAATATCTGTATAGATGACAAAAAGATAACCTATAACCTGATGTACTATATAAATATGTAAAAAATGAGTTACAAACACTCCTCTCTGCAATGCACAAGATATCAAAAAGGCAAGAACTTTAAAAAAACATAATTTTTTTTTCCTATATACAAAAGATGACTCCAATGAGTCAGATTGGGTTAATTGAAGTTAACACAACTAAAAAATATCTCCATGAATCTCTCTCACGGGCAAAGATGAAAATACCCAAAAAGAGGGGTCAAAACTGATGTAATTTGAGCAAAAATAGGCTCAAACTCACTGTCACAATCAGTTTGACCAAAGTTGACATTGAAACCACATGAGATAACTAAAAATCAGGACCAAACTCTCCATTTAAACTCCTCTTCTCTGATTTTGCATGATTTGACCTGAAGTTATCAATTTGAACAAATAAAAAGTAATCACTGATGAATTACTTTATTGGGTGTCATGGATTTTCTCAATCTTTTGCATTTTTATGACAAATAATAAGGTAATTTATAAAGAATTACTTTATTATTTGTTTACATTATTAATTTCATTTCATCTCATGAAGACTCAAGGGGAATTACATATTTTCAATTTTACACTTTCACCCTTGGTCAATAAAAAACAAATACACAAACACCTTGTGACTCCCTTTGTCCTTCATGTTTTCCTCATGCATCTATATGATACTACAATCTCAACACTTGCTCAAATTTGACTAAGGCATCTAAATAAGGTCAAAATCTCACCTTGCCCTCAAAATCCATATTTGCAAATAATGACACATATGATAAAAACAAACACAACCTTATATCTCCCATGCCATTAGTTGTATTCCTATCTCAAATCTTAATAAACTTTTCAGAACACATCATAAAGCACCTTATGACTCCCTTGGCAACCTTCAAATCGTGGGCCCCTCAACAAATGACTAGGTCTTTTGACTAAAAAGTCTTAGACCATGGGCTACATTTATTTAACATAATGATTTTCTTAAATAACTATGTTAAAAAGCCCAACAAACCTCCCATGGGCTAGGGTTTCATGTGAACAAAATACTTGAAACCCTAAAAATCTTTCATTTCATTCCTTCATTTCCTCTATTCACTAGAGAGCGTTGCCCCGAGGTTTTGGAGAGCTGTTGTTTCTGGAGGGTTTATATGAGATTTGGGACCATGTAGAGACTGAACTTGGACTCCACTGCTCGTAAATTGCCTCTTATGACTCCATCTGAAAGTAATTTGTCTCCTTTGCTAAGTTATTTCAATATAAAAGACATAAACATGTCTTCATTTCACTGCTTTTGAAAAATGTTTTTCTTTATAATATGAGTTTCCTCTTGAATAAAAGGACATAAAAGCCTCTATTCGTGTAGCAGTGTTTGGGCTTGTCTTCAAACTATTTGTTTCTCATCTTTGAATGCTCTGTAGGTGCGCCTCAAGTATTTTATTGACTAAATGCTCTTGGATTTGTTTTTGATGTTCAATCATATTTGCATACGAGATTATTTCCTCTTTCTTTGGAAGGGACTATTCTACATCTTCCTTCAGTCTTCTAAGAAGAAATGACTGAAGGATCAAGTGAAGCTTTGAAATTACTTGAACTCTTCTTCTCTCCTCTTCTTCCTCCTCTGTTAAATTATCAAAATCATTATCTTGGGCATCTTCTTTGCAATTTTCTAGCATGACCTGAACCGCATCTTTTGCCTTTCCCTTTGTTGTACTAGACATAATCATCTTCTTCTTTCAGCCTCTACCACCATTCCGTACTTTGTGATCTTTTGCATCGCTATTCTCTTTAGAAGTAGTCCCTTTTCTCTTACGACCCCTACCAATAGCTCTTACCTCAGGCTTAGGATCTTTTGCATGACCATTCTCACTTGAACAAAATTTAGCATCTTCCATTTGCTCAAGAAAAAAATCTAAATAAAGCTAAGTCTAGTTAAGAAGTGCCTCCAATCTGCAAAAACCCAAATCACCAATTCGTTGAGTTCCATTTTTTATTTGTTTTTCATTTTCCTCCTCTCATTTTTCTTGTTCTTCCTCTAAGCATTTCTCCTCTATGGAAAGGTCTTCTGGAACCCACAATACTTCCCCATCACATGGGGAATCATTATCCTCCACATCAATTTGCAGATCACTTATAGATCTTCCCTCATCTTCCAATACAGATGTTGGTGAATCTACATCTCCTTCAACCTTGGCAGCCACAACATTAACCATTTCCAAATCCTTTTAGACCTTTAGCAAAGTCATACTACCCCTATTCAAATCAGATATTTTTCTTTCATTCTCTGTCAAACTCTTACATTTTCTTACAATCCTTTAGGGTGAGGGCCTTTTTGACCAATGCAAGATCTCTAATGTTTGAAACCATATAGGCCTTTTATAATGGTTGACCGTACTATTCACTTGTTTGGAAAGCTCCAAAACATTAACAAACTTCTTCAAAATGCACGATAGAGTTCCAAATGCAAGTGCAAACCTGCTAACTTGATGTATCTAGGATGAACTTTGTTGGATTTTGAGAAAAACAAAGGAGACCCCTACTATCTTCACTAGCTTTGCATTTGAAAACTAGCATCTCAAACTTGATAATGCTCATTTCATCTCATCTACATGAAGGCTAAGGGTCCTTAAAGAACGATCTCCTTTGGCTGGTAGATTACCATGTAAGATGATGCTATGGCTATCAGAAACATGAATCCAATGCAACCTCCTCTTCTCTTTTGATTTGATCTTGACACCTAACTTTTTTCACATCTCTTATGCTTCCTACTTGCATTATCAAAAGCTTCAAGAATGACTACAATATGTGAAACTGATCACTACTCCACTGTTCTTTTTATGTCAGCTATCCTAGACAATGTAACTATTTTGTTAATGCTGGAACAACATCAAAGAAGTTTGTTTTGACTATTTTTGTTGCTCCTTCATGTTTTCTGTTATCATATATTGCTAGGACAGTCATAAAATGATTGAATTGTTGTCCTTTATGGCTGTCATACTTTTGATATGGTCATTCCCTTATGACTGTCCTGGTTTCTTTTATTGTATTCAATAGTAATTTAAACCTAATTCACAACAAAAGTGATAAATATTTGTCTTATTCCTCTTGCATGACTGCTATTCCTTACATTCATTTTTTGGCTATCATGTGACTGTCCTATCCTATATGGCTGTCCTAATATAGTTGTGACTGCACTTTGCACTCAGAATTTGATCTTTAAACAGAATATGCTTTATTTGAAAAGCTTAATCATGTCTTTTTCTTATCCATGTCCCTCTTAAGACTTAGGAGGCAGCATGCTGGGCTCAAACCTTGTGGGAGCCCATTTTTTCACCACATGCTGAAATATCATGCACAATGATGAATGTACCTGTACCTGCACATTGCACTAACAAGTTAGATAAAACATACCTTCAGTTATATGACATGATGCTTCTTGTGTGGATTTATCTTCTGATCTGGTACTTGCATCTGCTATTCAACTATCTCTTCTACTTTTTCTTTTTGTATTAGTTGATAATATGAGCATTTGGGTTTGATCCTTCATAAAGGTAAACAATAAATCTGTTGCTTTTGTATATGAAAAGAATTTGAACCCCGAGCTCTAACAACTATCTCATGTAGGTATCTCTGGAGCTCACTGGATGGAGGGAGCTAAAGATGGACCTGGTCAACCTTTGGATTCATCATTCACAGGCAATGCCGGGTCCCTATTCTCTTCATATGCTCTTTTCTCTTTTCATATATATAGTTTAGTTTTATGTTGCATCTTTTAGTCATTCCCACAACTTGTGTGGTACACCTTAAACACTTCTTTTGAATACAATCAGTTATTTTCATATTATGTAAATGACTTAGAAGTTTCTTTCCTTTTGTGACTCAATTACATAATATGAACTAAAGTATTTAAAGTACATGTGTTTATATCATAAAGAAATAATAGTTATAAATACCTCTCTTCTGCAATTGCATTGTCTTGTACTGATAAACAACATACTTGATCAAATCTGATATCCTTTGAATGTTTTATTTCTCAATGAGCATATTTAATTTATTTATCTAGGTTGTGTAATAGCTCAATTTGAACTGTTACATGATCCTAATAAATTTTTTTTTGTAACTTGCTCACTAAGACAATCATAGAATCTGAAGCATGTGTTGGATCTCCCATGGGATTTAGATCTTCCTTTTTCTTCTTTCTTCTTATCCTTTTTCTTCCCTTTCCCTTTAGATCTACCACAAACTGCAATAGCTTCCTTAGTTGACTCGAGAGATTTTCTCCACATCTCTTCAAACAACAACAAAGAAACCACTTTATCCATCTTGAAGGTGGTAGTGGTACTCCCAATGGCCACAACAAGGTGGTCCCATGAATCTGGTAATGAACACAATAATGTCATAAATCGATCCTCCTCCTCCATCTTCACACTAATAGAGGTCAACTAGGCAACAAGCATATTGAAAATATTTAGGTGATCAAGGAAAGATCCTCCATCTTGCATCCTCAAAGAATACAATTTCTTTTGCAGGAATAACTTTTTCACCACGGATTTAGCATAATAAACATCTCCAAGTTTCTTCCAAAGATCTTTTGTAGTCATGTCTTCATGGATATTCAGGAGCACTGAATCAGCCAAACAGAGTCTTATCAGACCCTTAGCCTTTTGATCCATCATATCCCAATCTTCTTGTTTCATTCCTGATGGCATGGATCCAGATACTAGGAGCCATAGATCTCTATCCACCAATAAACTTGTCCTTTATCTTGAGTTTCCACAACTCAAAGTTACCTCCATTAAACTTCTCTATCTCAAACCTCCCAGATGTGCTTGCCATCTCTTTCCTAAAACAAATATTTCAAAATCCTCTACACAAGCTCCCTCTCAAAATGAAGACCAGCTCAAAAAACCCTCTACCCACCAACTAGAACCAAAGGTGATCAGGCTCTGATACCGACTGAAAGGAAGCAAGGTATGCATAAACTTCTTCCTACACTGATCTAATGAGGAAAGTTATGTAAATCTCAATCTTTACTTGTTATAGGCTATTAGATGCACATTAATAGAAAGGTAATAACACATCAAAAATAAGTACAATGCTCACAATACAAGATATACGTGGGGAAAACCCTTACGGGTAAAAACACCACTCCAAAACTTGCCAATGTTTTATCAAATCAAAAGATGATTACGCAAGCTCTTTCAGGAGTACACAATGTCAATTCTCATTTACATCCCATGACCATTCACATTCTCCAACCACTTATTTATCAAGCCTCTTTGGCAGTTATCCAATGTTGTTTTTTCCATGTCAAACAATAACAAATTAATTGTTGATGCCTTTATTAAATATAGGACATTTTTTTGCTTTGGGGGCACTATCTAAGGCCTCAGCCAAGGGTGCTGTCCCCAGCAGCCCTCGCTAGGGGTGTACCCCTAGACCCCTACTGTGGGCTTTGTTCCTGGTCCCTCGCCATGGGGTTAAGTCCCTTACACTCCCCGTTAATTTTTTTTGGGGAAACTGCGGTTGAAAAAGTCACCAAAATTTACCTTGCTACATGTACCTGCAACCCTACAGCATGATTAGTTACAACATACTAACAACTTGTCACAACTTTCATTTCATCTCTTACATGTCATATAATATGTCATAACTCATCACACATGACCACAAGGTGCCAACACATGGCAAAACTATGCCAAGTCAACATGGGACACCTACCTCCTCATATGATTACAAAATTTACATAAAAATTACAATAGTAGGCAAGAATAAATAAATACAACATTAGGAACTTGCAAAGGTTGAGACACCTTAATTCCTAACATTTTGTGATATCTTGCAATCATTATAGTCCATGATGGAATGAAAATATTTCAAGGAACATTGACGAATCTTTCTACACAAATAGTAGGCGATTACAGAAAATTAGGAAAAATGCATACCTAATATCAACATGTCTGTGATTGCCTATTGCTGAGTGATTGGGGTGAGCAAGTCTTTGATAAACATCTTCATTTGATTCAACTGCATTTTCAACTCATATTTAGCCTGCTTATCTTTCTACATTCTCTCCTTCACTACATCCACCACTATATCCAAGAAGTTTATTTGTTCATTTGGGTCTACTTACCTAGATTTACTCCTATAATATGATAATCTTTGGATAAGAGTTCCTTGTCATCTTTGTTAGCTACAGAAGTTACAATTTTTGCAATCCTTTCCCTATGCTTATTGAATTTGACAGAAGATAAGGTCCTAGGATTCTTCTTTGACTTATTCTTATCCACCTCTACCATCATATCTTGTAAGCTTAAAGGTTTAACAACTATTTGTTGCCTCTTTTACAGGTTCAAATTTAACCATGAGGGGTCTGCAAGAGGTGGTAGCTGATTTTGTAGTGTTTGTGTATCTAGTTGCTACTCTGCATCACTGCCTTCTTTCTTTTCAATCTTCTCTTCTTCCTCAATATTCTCTTCCTCTCCATTTTTCTCTTCCTCCTCAGTTTTCTCTTCCTCCTTAGTTTTCTCTTCCTCTTCAGTGGAATTTGTTAATTCAACATGTTTCTATTGTTGTTCAAGAGTTCTAATGAGTTCCTGTTGTTTTTCAATATTCAAGACATGCTCCTCCATTTTCTATTGTGCCTTGTCCACATCATCAGAAAAAAAGGAGTTGAGGTTTCTCCAAGGTGATCATTTTCTTTCAATACTTACTCTGTTGTCTCAAGGATAGCCTCTAGCTTTGATGAAGGGGTCTCTTTCCTCCTCTTGCCTTTACCTTTTGTTGGGGTTGGCTTGAAGTTCTGCAGTTTGAGATTCAACCACTCATTGTTGTGTTGTAGGACCCCTGCACCGAGTTCTCTCAAAGAGATGTCTTCTTTCTGGGACCAATCTATTGGATCCAACCTATTAGTGTCTATGGTGTGCAACTGATATACTAGATCCAAAATGAGCTTGTCATCTTTAAATAATTCTTCAGGTATATCATTTCTCAAAGTGAATTCTCTTAACTAAAAAGTAGTGAGCCTTGTATATTTCTTCTTTATCACTTCAAGAACATCTTTACAATTGGCCCAAAAGTCTTCAAGAGAGTGTTTCTCATATAACCCCATTGTGGGAAATAATTGCTTAAGTCTACCAGTAGGGTCAAAATTCTCCCTTACCTCATACGGTTTTAAATTTAAAGCATCAAGCTCTTCTGTTGTTGTCTTGGCAACTTGTATGAATGAGCACTCATAAAAATCCAACTCAAATGTGTACTTGACTCTAGATTTATGTTTCCCAAACAATTTAAGATGTACTTCACTTATTTTTCAAGAAAATTTAATCAAAATTAGCCTATCACTACAATGCCTAGGCAACAGAAAGGGTGGCCTCTTGAAACCTGCAACCCTAATACATGTAGATTTGGGGAATTGAATGAACCATTCTCACCATCCCCTTACTAGCTCCATGGCCTTATCTAACATTCTCCATCCTATATCTCATGTAAGCTGGAGAATTATTGCATATAAAAATGCATCATTAACCCTCTTAAAGTGTTTCTCAGCTTCTTTTATTTCTGAATGACAGAAGAAATCCCAAACTTTATTCTAGCTTGGACCTTCTCCTCTGACTCCCACTATGCTTTTAAACCAAGAAAATCACCAACTCTAGTTGCTAGGTACACAATGTAGGATGTCATGTAAAATGTTTTAGTGTTGGTGACTGACATTATTTACTCATGAATGCAATATGAGACCATTGAACCCCAGTCCAAGTGTATATCACCCTTAAGAATAATATAAATAAACTGAAACATCTAAGTCTCATAGTTCCTGGACTCTTCCTTACCACATGCCCTACTACGGAGGGTTATCAAATCCCCAACCTCCCCTTTAAAATCTGATCTGGTAAGCTTTGTTGGGATCTTAGATATAGATTTATTCTCTATAGCTAACTAATGTTTGTTTAGATATTTCTTGTAGCCATTGACATCTGTGTCATATTGCTTTGTTGAATTTGTAATGGCTAAAGGGATAACCTACCCATATAGAGGAAGATCAAAAGCTTCTCAAGCCATGGAGGTGTGATGTCTAATACTAGTTTTCCATTTGAATCCACACATCTCCTAGTGTCTGGATCATAGGAATGAGAAATTTGAGAATCAACTCTAGGCATTGAACAATTTGGGGAAATCCTACCACATGAGCTAGGTCAGATGCAACTATCCTCCTAGAATGAGGTGTGACATCTGGTGAGAAGGTTTCTAAGTTAAACTACACCAAATCAATGTGTTTGAGGTATGTTTTTGTGATGTTTGCTAGTTCACTTTTGAACTTAGACACTTAGGGATACCTTGGAACTTATACTTTGTAGTGATAGGTGGTTCTCTCTTGGTATTTTATTTCTTCTTCTTCCCTTTCTCTATAGCCTCAGTGGAAACACTCTCTTGGGTAATGTCTTCTATAGATTTTTCAATGTCCAAGATAGTTTCCTCACTGGCTTAAGTAGTTGCTTCAAGTTATAGCATTTAATTGTACTTAGAAGAGGCATAGGAGGGAGTAAAAACCAAAGAAAATCAAAATCTACATAAAATTTTGATCATTTTGAGTGTTTTGTCAAATTTTGGCTTTTCGAGCCCATTTTGGACTTTTGGACGAAGTCCAATTGTGCTCTCGGGGCCTAAAGTCTTACTAGGAATCCGTCAATTTTTTCTCAAGCCTTTGGTTAGTGGGAGGATGTTAGTTTTTTGGTCATTTCTATCTTTTTTGTTTAGGGTCTGAAAATCCTCTTGGGGCCTGAGATCCTAATCAGATCTCTACGAGGAATATTGAATTTGATAGTGGGGCATGGGGCTCTGATAGGTTTTGGGACATTTGAGATTAGTGCCAAAATTCCCTTCGAGACCTGACGTCTTGGAGGAACTTCCTTTTGGAAGGTTTTCTAACCAAGTGGAGTCCACGTGGGAAGCAAGACTCTGAACAGATTTTGGCTATCTTAATTCATGGTCAAAAGTTTAATTTGGACCTAGAATCCTACTCGGACCTTATTTTGCTTATCATCTAAGTCAAACACTCCTATGGAGCATGGAAGCATAGGTGAACATGGGTTTGATGGTTTCAAAAGATTAGGAGGTGAGGCCTGAGGGGAATCTAGGACTTTGGGTTGTAAGGTGTTAGGGTCCTAAGATCCTTTTAGGACCTAAAGTCCCAAACAGATATTTCATTTTGGATAAAATTTTCTAAGTCTTTTAATGTGGCGCGAGGAGCAGTGCCCCAAGAGAATTTAGAACTTTTGGTTCTACATCCTTGGAAAACTAAAATCCTTTCAGGACCTGAAGTCCCAAAGGGATTTCCTTACTTAACACTTTATGCAGACCTATGACGAGGTGGGATCATAAACAAGTTTAAGTCCCTTTATATTGAGGCCAAATATCCTTTTGAGACCTAAGGTTTTGAAAGGATATGTTTAAAGAATTTCACGAACTTATGACTATATTTTTTGAAAACTCAAAGCCATTTATTCAAACCTAAAACTGAAAGGAAAACCTAGCCTAGAAGGAAAAACACATAAAATTGACAAAAACCCTAAGCTAAAACAACAATAGAACCTAAATTAAAACCTAAAGAATGTATTAAAAACCTAAACTAAACATAAACAAAACAACAACATAATTCAAATGTTCAAACCAAACCAAACAAAGAAAAGATAAGAGAAAGATAAGGAACGAGAATGAACCCCCTTACTGGGAATCAACGATGGTCGACGGATGAAGAACATGGGAAGAAAACAAGAACAATGACCTCCAACTTCCAAAATCTTTGGCTCAATCGACCCAAGATCTTCAAATATTTGCAGGTTTGGATGCAATAAGCTTTATGGAGCTCTGAGAGTTGAAAATCACGAAGGAACAAGCATAAAATGAGGATAAAACATCAACCGAAGGATTAAATACCATCGTATTTAATCCTTTGTACGACAATAAATGTGGTAGGTCAAGGGTGGAGGCATAGAGGGAAATCAAACTTTTGGACTAAAGTCCAAAAGTTTGAATATCTGATTGGGGCCCGAAGTCTTGATCAGACTTTCTAGAAAGAATCTAAAATCCCTAAATGGACCTAATGCCTAGGATCTCAAGAGTTAAAGAAGTCCTGAAATAAGTTCACAAAAACACTTAAAACACTTTCCTTGAAAAGGACAAAATGCCTAAGTGGAAACTTAGGACTTCACAAAAAAAGAAAATGAACAACAAAATCAAAGCAAAGAAAGAAGAAAAAGAAGGGGCCCCCCAACTGGAAAACAAAGGTGGGGTGTGTATGCAGGGCATAATAGGTAGAAGGTGTACAAACATCCTCCATTGTGTGAAGGTAGGTAGAGGGGGTTTTAAGGTGCATCTTTTAGGATCTCTATTGGGTAGAGGATAGTTGTGGTTTTGGTTGTGTGTGTGTGAGTTTTATTTGCATGTAGAAGAAACCTATAACTGTAAAGGGCATACGCTCTAAAATAAATATATGTTATGTTTTGATATCATGCTTGTAGGTGTGTACAGGTTATTGAGGTGAAGTTGTAGATTGTGTGAGTTGCAGGTGGCTAAGATGTCAAATAGGAAGAGTATGAGGTTGGCCTTGCAAAGGGATTTAGGAATTTCTTTACTTGTGAGGAGAGAGAGAAGATTAAGAGCTAAGCTTAACAATATGTGGAAGGCATTGAAAGTTTTAAGAGAGAGTAGAGTAGAGATTGAAAAGAGAAAATAAGAGAAGAATAGGGGTAAGGGCGAGTCTTATTATCTTCCTGCTGATAATTCGTTTGCAGCTAAATCTGTGTGTGTAGAGAAATATGAGGGAGAAAGAGCAAAGTGCCATGTTGATGACACTAAAGAAGAAGATGAAAGTGCAGTAGCAGGAACATGTCTTGTGGAAGGCATGAAGTAGTTAGTGAAAGAGGATGAAGATGAAAGAGGATAAGATACTATAGCAAAGACTAATGAAGAAGGAAAATTTGTAGAGGTAAAGAAGAGTGAGGTTTCAATAGAGATTTATCCTTAGAAGGACATATTGGTAAAAGCAGAGAATGATGAGGACGGAGTTGCAACAATAGTAGAGAAGGAAAAGATTACCAAGGTAATGGTTAATTTTTTTTATTTTTATAACAAAGAGGATGATAATGAGTTGTATGTAGATAAGGTGGTGAGGGTGGATGAGGAGGTGAATGTAGAAGAGAAGAATTATTTTTTATGATCTTGTTAGTACAGGTGTATGCATGTGTTGTAGAGGATGGTGGTGGAGGCTGGATTATGGTGGGTTGAATCCCATGAGAGAAGGGAAGAGAGGAAATCACAATTGGAGGAGGAGGTTAGCTCATGGTGGATTCATTTCCATGAGAGGAAAGAAGAGTGAAGAGCAGTGTTGGTGGAGAAGGATGAAATTGTCCCAACCAAATGTGGGAAGAGGAGAAAGAAGAATGTTTCTAAAACTTATTATAGTGATGGAGTTTGTTGTAGGTTTTTTACAACTTCGAAGGGTAATTCAATCATCCAACTCTATTTTATGAGCCATACTCACAAAATTCTTCTTACCTAGCATATCTAATGCAGGAGCATTTGGGTCCATAGGCAATCTTGCATCTCTAAAAATATTTTTAGTTTGATTTGGTTGTTTTAGTCATCTCTCTACACCAAGAAACTTCTGATTTGGTCAAATTTTTAAAAATGAAGATTTCACGTAAACGCAGTTTTAAAGCTTTGCAGGTAGTTTTATGGAAATCATTGTTTTTCAAAATCCATGAGGACTGAAGACAAATTCTTTTATAGGAATGTTTAAAATTGTATTTTATCAAATTTAGCAAGTTTTTGTGGCCATATTCTTCACTAGTTGAGAGAAATTAATTTTCTTTGTTTTTGCCTGATAAGTTACAAAAAAATTCATTCTAGAGATTTTTAAAAAGTTGGAGTAAAATGGTTTTACAGGGGTCTTTAGGAGGTTATTCTGCTCAAATTGGCTAGATTTAATGCAAAAATAAGTACCTAGTCATAAATTATGTAAAAAGTTATTTTCTATACTTTTTGGGCATCTGATGAAAATCAAAGGCACATGAAAACATGAGAGTAGCCGCCTAAGAGAAAAACATGGATTTGTTGTTCTAGACAACAAATTTTCATTTCTAAAATAAGGCAAACTAATTAAAGTATATGCTTTTAAACATTAACTATTACAATGCCACTTTGGTAGTCTAGGCACCTATTTTTGGAGGAAGAATCTGCAGTTTTTAAATTGAAACAACCTCCTTTTATGAGGCATTAAAATTTAAGGTGGTACTCCATTTTTTTAATGTTATATTTATGAAGTAGCTAAATAGTGGACATGGTGGCATGGAAAGATAGAGGAAGGTGTTGAAACTCGTTTTAGCACCTTTTTTTCATCTATTTTATTTGATATTTTTTATTTGGAGGAATTGTGAAGGGGAGCTGAGAAGAGGAAGTGGAAAAGGATAGAGAGCAACTAGAGGTGCAACCAATGAAAGAAGGAGAGATGAAAGTAAAATTCTGAAATATAGTGTTTCTTGTAGATTGAGAGGATGAGGCCATGAAGGCCATAATGTCACATGTTTTGTTTTAGATTTTTTGTAATTCTTCAGTTGTGAATTAATTAAATCAATGAGAGTTTGCATTCCATTTTTATTTTACCTCCAATTTGTGATGTGTTGTGTAATAGCCACTTGGTTTTATGGTTTGATAAAACCCTTGATCCTTGATCTACGTCACAAATCTATAAATCCAAGCCTCCTCTCTCATCCAAGGCATCAATAAGAAATATTTGTAGGTACATGCTATCATACTAACTTGAGTCTATTAGAGAAACTCAACAAAGCAAATCATCATCAAGAACTTCATCGAAAGGAGCCATCATTCATACCAAGGAAATATATGAGCTTTTGTTTAGTCTTGCATTTGTTCTAGTTTCCTTTCCTTTCATGCTCTAATCCAAGGTAGAGGTAGTCTAGTAGCTTAGGTTGCATTTCTAGATTAAATTTTTCCCCCTGTATAATATCCAATTCCAAGCTACTTTGGCCCATGGATATAACAAAAAGAGGTGCTTGAGGGCTTACAAATATCCATAGAAACAACAAACAGGATTGGAAACACCTCAATGGATAAGGCTAGATCTAATGCGAAGACCCTGATATAAGAGGCACCATGAAAAGTTACCTAGTTTGGGCTCAAAAATGGTTAGCCAAACAATTTAAAATTTGTAGTACAATTGAGTGGTAGTGGATTAAAGGTTTCTCTTGATATTAAGTTTCTAAACCATGGGAAAGTGGGGAGAAAGGGAAGAATATCCATAGAAGGTCTTGTAGTTCCTAAAGGGAGTGTCCATAGACCACTCCCAATCATTCTACCAAGGTACAATGCATTGAATCCAAATATTATGCACCATTTATAGAAAAATAGACTCCATAATGATTTGAAATGACCCAATATCTTTGTTCCAAGCCTATATCTAGCTTGAAACTTTGGTCAAGATAGCCAATTCTTAGTGACTCTTGAAGAGAGGTATGAAATGAAGCAAATCCCATTCTTAAAGAGCTTTAGCACATGGACCTAGGGAACTTTGGAAAGAGGTCAACCCTTGCAAGTAATCATATGAGACCACCAAAATGATTGTTCATTGAAAGAAATCTCATAACTAAAATGCTTCCCTTGTCAAATAAGCCAAAATTTAATAGCTTCCCAAGCCTTCTATTTATACTTTTGGCATTAAAAGTGCTTGAATTTTCATTGGCTCCTTAAGGATACGAATGGAGTGAAGACCTAGACCTTGCCATACCTATCAACTACTAATTAAACATAGACATGCATGATGTTTAAATCTAATGATTATAGTTTACATTAGAAGGTCCTTAATTCTAGGATTTGAGATCAAGTAATTTTTTTAATAGTTGTGTGGTTTTCATTTTCTTCTATCTATTGAGCACTACTTTCCTCTTTAATGGATCCTAGTAGAGGGTGGGAATTCCACCTCTTTAGATCTAGTTCTAGATCATATGTTTGTGAAAAATAAATTGATGTAGTACTAGTAGTAATTGGTAAGAATGAATTGGAATCTGTTACATTCATGTTGACTCTAGAAGAATTCCCAATTATTAATATTAGTCATGATGAGTTCAAGAAAACTATTTCAACATTCCAAGGTCATAGCTTTATTTGTAGGTTCCTTGATCCTCAAGTCTCTTTGGAGGAATCAGTTCTTTGGGCAACAAAGAATCAAAAGTCTCAAGGAGTATATAAAATCCAATCTTGTGCTAAAGGGAATTTCATAGCTAGTTTTGCAAATGAATCAAATAGAGATGGATCATTTAAAGAAGGTTCATATTTCTTCTAAAATGCTACCCTTCTCATGAAGCATTGGCATGTGGGGTTTAAATCTTCAAAAGAAATCCCTATGACTACCTATTTCAATTTTGATGTATGCTTTTCCTCAAGTCTTATAGTCTCCCTATGTCTTTGAGACAATTTCTAGTTACTTTTATCCAACCATTGATATTTCAAAAGCACTCCATAGGTATGGTAAATTTGTTTATGTTCGAATATGTGTGGAAGTGGATCATGTCCCTTCTTCCATTCCTAAGACTATCACTATGTGTGCTAGAGATTTTTAATGGTCTTAGGCTCTAGATTATGAAATTTTTTCATTTATATGTAGATGATGGCATTATTATGGTCATTTCATTCTAGGAATACACTAGCTTTCATAGAAATACAAAAAATAAGAAAAAGAAAGTTAAGAAAAAATAGGCACAGAGGGTTTCACATTTCCAAATGAAAAACAAACTTTCAACATTAGAAATTTTATTTCTCTAAATGTTAAGGATAATGTGGGTTTACCTTCTAACTCTAGGAAGGAGGAAAATCATAAATAAGATTTACATTAGAATGAAGGGACAAGCAATAAGGAAGTACTCAATGATTTTGAATTCAAACGTGATATGGAACAACTTTTGTTTGAGAAAGAATCTATAGATTTTTTTAAGTTAGAGATTGAAGGGAAATAAAACATACCTCTTAGCTTAACTTTCCCATGAAAAAATTCAATTAAATAATAAGGCCCCTCAAGATTATTTGGGGGGTTGTATCTTAGAGCAAAAAAGTGTAGAAAAACTAACTCCAAACAGATGACTAATAAAGAGGGAGGGAGATTTTGGGCACAACAAGGTGGGGAGACCTAGTGGGTTTATTGCATTACAAAATACAACTATGGAAAAGGTTAGAATTCGAAATCAATGCCATATAGAGTTTGTGTTTGTTGGAACCAATAAAACCAACATTGATCAATAATAGTGCTCTCTTGGAACATGAGGAGATTAAATTCCACATCCAAAAATCTTTTACTTTAGAGTGTCTCGGAGAAATACAACTCATAGATTATTATGTTACAAGAACTAAATCTATGAATATGGATAATTTTAAACCTTTCTCTAGGTCCTCTAAGAAATGGTGTGTTTTAATCACATAGGTAGTGGGCTTGCTACAATCAAGAATAATGTGGAGGTTTTATTACTGAAATCTTTTCTTCTAATTCATGGATGATTCTTCAAGTTAGTTGTGTGTATTCTATGTAAAATTTATGTCTTGTTAATGTTTATGGCCCTTAATCTTATAAAGAAAATGAACAATATTAGTTTTAAATCTTATCTGTAATGAGAGTTAACTTTGGAGAAAGATGGCTTGTGGCTAGAGATTTTAATTCTAGACTTGATTATTGTAAGAAGAAAAGGGTGCTAAAATAAAGGAGATAACCAAAATTTCACTTCTTTCTTAAGAGATTTTTACTTGTGGGATGTTAAACCTTAGAATGATTGGTTTGCTTTCTTTAATAGAACAAACAGATAGGATAATATTTTGGCTAGATTAAATAGGTTTTTCCATTTTTTGAATGGTCCTCATTCCATTTTTTGTATTGCAATGTACATTTTACCCAAGAAGTTAAATTTCTTAAAGATTCTTCTTGAGTATTGGAATAGATATGTGTTTAAAAATCTTTTTCATAGTAAAAAAAAACATAGAAAATAGAATGGTTGAAATTTAAACATAAAAACATGTTGGTTTTGGCCACTAAAGCATTCAAAGGTGAGGAGAAAGAGGTGTCTTCTTATCTCGATGAGACTTATAGATGTGAAGAAATATTTTGGAAACAAAAATCTATACTAAAATGGATTAATGATGAGGGTCATAATACAAAGTTTTCTCATATTTCCTATAAAACGAGAAGAAACAAGAACTTTATATCTAATTTGGAATTAGATGGAGGTCTAATAAGGGATCGTTGGTCTCTAGTTGGCATAATATATGTAAATTGGAGAAAAATTCGATAGGGAAGAAAAGCAATCTCTTTTCCTTAATTCTATTCCTTCCAAGATTGGCCTAGAGGAAAATAAAATCTTGCTGATGAGGATATCCTTAGACAAAGTTAGATGTACTCTTTTTGGCATGGATGGAGATCGTGCTTCTGGGCCTCATAGATTTCCTTCTTATTCCTTTCAACATTTTTGGGATATCATGGTTCAACATATTTTGGAAATGGTGTAAAAAGCCATGGACTATAGATAGATTCTAAAGGCAATGAACTAAAGTTTTCTTTCTCTTATTCCAAAATAGAAGGATTCTCTAAAAGCTAAAGATTTTAGGCCCACATCACTTTACAATACCATTTATAAGGTCATTTCTAAGATTATTGCTAATAGACTCAAATCTCTCTTTGTTTAATTTTTTAAGGGCAAGGGAGATTCATTAAAGGCCAATAGATAATAAATGGTATTATCTTAGTTCATGAAACGAAACACTTTTACATTGTTAGTAATAAAAAAGGTGTGCTCATGAAATCGAACATTGCAAAAGCTTATGATCATGTTAGTTGGAGTTTCCTGAATAGAATTCAGCAAAAATATGGTTTTGTTAATGACTAGATGGAATGGGTCATTGGGTCTTATTCTTTTGCCCTATCTCCTATTCTTGTTAGTGGATTTGCAAAATATTTTTTCTCTTCCTTTTACAATATTTGGCAAGAGAATCCCTTATCTCCCTACTTTTTAATCCTTATGGCTTAACCTCTAGGAAAATTTATAAGTTCTCTTAAAATAAAGGGTTCCATACATGGACTTAAAGCTTCATTCATATAGAATGACATAACTCATCAACAATTTGTGGATGATAGTACGATTTTTCTTTCCCCTCTTATATTTGAAATAAAGATAATTAGAGACTTTTTATCACGTTATGAACACTCTTCTGGTCAACTTGTGAATATAATAAAATATTCAATTTTCATTCTTGATGTTGGGGATATGGAGCAAGATTTCCTTTGTAGATGTCTTTGCTTTAGAAAAGGCTCTTTTACTAATTTCTACCTTGGTTTCTTGCTTTTCTATGGAAGGAATAACAAATTTCTATAGATCTTATTTTGGACAATTTTATAAAATTGTTGGCTAAATGGAAAGTTGGATGACTTTCATCAACTGGAATGTTCTTTCGGCTCAAACATATCTTTCAAACTATTCCTTTCTATTTATTTTCACCTTTTTAAGCTCCTAAAAGTATCATTGGAAAAGTCAATTCAGTAATGAGGGACTTTCTCTAAAAAGGTTCAAGGAATCATTTTAAATTTCCCATGTTAGTTAGGAATGACATTTGTATAAGTAGAGATAAAGGGGGCCTAGGGATTAAAGAAGCTTAGATTTTTAATGAAGCCTTATTAGATAAGTGAGTTTGGAGAATCATTTCTTCTATCAACAAGATTGAATTCATATTCTAAAAATTAAATATCTCAATGGTGCACTCCCTTTGACCAATTTGAAGATCATTCGTTGACCAACACTGCTTTGGGAAATTCCCTTTATTTCAAGTCTCTTTATATATCTTATGACTCACTAGGAATCCAAAGTTAAAGATTATTGGTAAGAAAATGCTAAGAGTTATGGTATATCTAGATCCTTGAAACCTTTACCTACTATCTGCGAGGTTGATGAAAGAGATCGTCTTAATCTATCTATGTTATTGAAAATTTTTAAGCCTACTTGAAACCTCAAGAGAGTTAATCTGGGTCGTAATCTTATAGGCGATTGAAGATACATAGTCAAGGATGGATATGAAAAATTAATGATATCAAAGCTTATTCTAAAAGATCTTAATGATCTCAAGTAGCCTATTAATGTGGGGTATTTCCCAAACCCCTAGCATTCCATCAAAGAACAATCATTTTTGAGGAATAAAGAAATGAGAATCTAAACTGCAAATAGCTGTAGATTCCACTAGTATTTTGCTTGTTATCTTTACTTTATCCTAATCTCTTCCCACTTGAATACAACATTTGGATTTAGTAATCCCCTGAAAAGCATTTTAGTTAGCCCATGAAACATTTGGATTTTTTTTGTGTTTTCTTAATAGAGATTTTTTTTTGTCTTGTTCAAGTTAGTTAGTTGGAGAAAGATGGCTTGTGGCTAGAGATTTTAATTCTAGACTTGATTATTGTAAGAAGAAAAGGGTGCTAAAATAAAGGAGATAACGAAAATTTCACTTCTTTCTTAAGAGATTTTTATTTGTGGGATGTTAAACCTTAGAATGATTGGTTTGCTTTCTTTAATAGAACAAAGGGACAGGATAATATTTTGGCTAGATTAAATAGGTTTTTCCCTCTACCTCCTAGCTACAAATAGATATTATTTTAATTATGAGGTTCTAATGGAAATGGGTTTTTACCATTGGCCTATTTTCTTAACCTTGTTGATGATAGTTTTCCAAGAAAGATTCCCTTTAGGTTTGAGAAAGGTGGTTGTCACATAAGGACTTGGATGAAGTCATCTAAACTTTCTTGAATGGTCCTCGTTCCATTTTTTGTATTGTAATGTACATTTTACCCAAGAAGTTAAATTTCTTAAAGATTCTTCTTGAGTATTGGAATAGATATGTGTTTAAAAATATTTTTCATAGTCATAGTAAAAAAATAACATAGAAAATAGAATGGTTGAAATTTAAACATAAAAACACGTTGGTTTTGGCCACTAAAGCATTCAAAGACGAGGAGAAAGAGGTGGCTTCTTATCTTGATGAGACTTATAGATGTGAAGAAATATTTTGGAAACAAAAATCTATACTAAAATGGATTAATGATGAGGGTCATAATACAAAGTTTTCTCATATTTCCTATAAAAGGAGAAGACACAAGAACTTTATATCTAATTTGGAATTAGATGGAGGTCTAATAAGGGATCATTGGTCTCTATTTGGCATAATATATGTAAATTGGAGAAAAATTGGATAGGGAAGAAAAACAATCTCTTTTCCTTAATTCTATTCCTTCCAAGATTGGCCTATAGGAAAATAAAATCTTGTTGATGAGGATATCCTTAGACAAAGTTAGATGTACTCTTTTTGGCATGGATGGAGATCCTGCTTCTGGGCCTCGTAGGTTTTCTTCTTATTCCTTTCAACATTTTTGGGATATCATGCTTAAACATATTTTAGAAATGGTGCAAAAATCCATGGACTAAAGATAGATTCTAAAGGCAATGAACTCTACTTTTCTTTCTCTTATTCCAAAACAGAAGGATTCTCTAAAAGCTAAAGATTTCAGGCCTACATCACTTTACAATACCATTTATAAGGTCATTTCTAAGATTATTGCTAGTAGACTCAAATCTCTCCTTGTTTAATTTTTTAAGGGCAAGGGAGATTCATTAAAGGCCAATAGATAATAAATGGTATTATCTTAGTTCATGAAACGATACACTTTTACATTGTTAGTAATAAAAAAGGTGTGTTCATGAAATCGGACATTGTAAAAGCTTATGATCATGTTAGTTGGAGATTCCTCAATAGGATTCTGCAAAAATATGGTTTTGTTAATGACTAGATGGAATGGGTCATTGGGTCTTATTCTTTTGCCCTATTTCCTATTCTAGTTAGTGGATTTGCAAAAGGTTTTTTTCTCTTCCTTTTACAATATTTAGCAAGAGAATCCCTTATCTCCCTACTTTTTAATCCTTATGGCTTATCCTCTAGCAAAATTTATAAGTTCTATTAAAATAAAGGGTTCCTTACATGGACTTAAAGCTTCATTCATAGAGAATGACATCACTCATCAATAATTTGTGGATGACAGTATGATTTTTCATTCCACTCTTATATTTGAAATAAAGATAATTAGAGACTTTTTATCACATTATGAACACGCTTCTGGTCAGCTTGTGAATAGAATAAAATATTCAATTTTCATTCTTGATGTTGGGGATATGGAGAAAGATTTTCTTTATAGATGTCTTTGCTTTAGAAAAGGCTCTTTTACTAATTTCTAACTTGGTTTCTTGCTTTTCTATGGAAGGAACAACAAATTTCTATAGATATTATTTTGGACAGTTTTATAAAATTGTTGGCTAAATGGAAAGTTGGATGACTTTCATCAACTAGAACGTTGGTTACACTCAAACATATCTTTCAAGCTATTCCTTTCTATTTATTTTCACTTTTTTAAGCTCCTGAAAGTATTATTGGAAAAGTCAATTCAATAACGAGGGACTTTATCTAAAAAGGTTCAAGGAATCATTTTAAATTTCCCATGTTATTTAGGAATGACATTTGTATAAGTAGAGATAAAGGGGGCCTAGGGATTAAAGATGCTTAGATTTTTAATGAAGCCTTATTAGATAAGTGAGTTTGGAGAATCATTTCTTATATGAACAAGATTGAATTCATATTCTAAAAATTAAATATCTCAATGGTGCACTCCCTTTGACCAATTTGAAGATCATTCGTTGACCAACACTGCTTTGGGAAATTCCCTTTATTTCAAGTCTCTTTACTTATCTTATGAATCAGTAAGAATCCAAAGTTAAAGATTATTGGGAAGAAAATGCTAAGAGCTCTGGTATATCTAGATCCTTGAAACCTTTACTTACTATCTGTGAGGTTGATGAAAGAGATCATCTTAATCTATCTATGTTATTGAAAATTTTTAAGCCTACTTGAAACCTCAAGAGAGTTAATCTGGGTTGTAATCTTAAAGGTGATTGGAGATATATAGTCAAGGATGGATATGAAAAACTAATGATATCAAAGCTTACTCTAGAAGATCTTAATGATCTCAAGTAGCCTATTAATGCAGGGTATTTCTCAAATCCCTAGCATTCCATGAAAGAACAATCATTTTTGAGGAATAAGGAAATGAGAATCTAAACTAAAAATAACTGTAGATTCCACCAGTATTTCTCTTATTATCTTTACTTTATCCTGATCTCTTCGCACTTGAATACAACATTTGGATTTAGTAATCCCATGAAAAGCATTTTAGTTAGCCCATGAAACATTTGGATTTTTTTTGTTTTCTTAATAGAGATAAAAATAGGAAGTCTGAAGGCATGTTGGTTGATATTCAATGGATCGGATGAAAGCCCTGATGCAGCTTCTTGAAATTTCCCAACATGGTTTGTTCAGAGATTCTGCCATTTGATGAAAGTGACTGTAAAGGATTTTTGAAAAACTACACGTATTATTCTTAGTCTTTGTTTGTGTGTTTCTTTTCTTCCCATAAAATCCTTTTCCTAGTTTTGTTTTCTTCACATACATCAAAAAAATGTGCATGTGTCTCCCTACTTTGAAACTGTTAAAACCTATTTATTAAGACAATGTACCATATTGAAATGTATAGTGGCATTTAATATATATGTGACATAAGGACTGCCATGGCTTCCCTTCAAGAGCACAAAACAAATATAGAAATATTGTCTTATCATTTGGACACCAACTAAAGATTCTTCCATTTAATAATAAATACACTTCACAAATATCAAATTTTATGAAGGTTTATTTCTTGTTCTAAAGCTCTTGTTTTGACATAGGTGGGGAGGATGTTGGAAAGGGTTGTAGAATCTGTGTTCCATGAAATTACATTTCATTGAGACATCTTCTCAAATAGTTCACATGCCTTGTGTGTGCTTCCACATTTTGCATAGATGTCTATCAAGGCACATGCAACTATAACATTTGACAAAAATCAACTTTCAATTATGTTTTGATGGATGTTGTTAACATGTTCTCAATCTCCCATTTTGTCACAAGTTGGGAGGATGTTGGAAAAGGTTATTGGAGTTAGGCCTTACACCTGTCATCCAAATCCATGAGAACACATCTTGTTATGCATTTTGTCAAACAACTCACATGCCTTGTGTATGATTCCACATTTCGCATACATGTATACTAGGGCACTTGCAACCACAACATGCGATAACAATTTACTTTTGATTATGCTTTTCTGGAAGTCCTTCCCTTTTTCTAAAGCTCCCATTTTGGTATACATGGGAGTATGTTGGCAAAAGTTGTGGAATTTGGCTTAATGTCTTCCAATTGCATTTGCTTAAAAGTTTCCAATTTCTGATAAACCCATTTTGTATATATCTTGAAATCATTATAGTCTGTGAAGGGATGAAAACATTTGGAGGAACATTTAATAATCTTCTTACATGAACAACTAAGCCATTAGGGAAATTGGGAAAAATATCTGCCTAATATCTGCTATACTCTTAGCATTTTTGTATCGATACCTTATAGACGATTAATGCTCTTTATGTTATATTGTTTATGCCTCATCAATTACATTGTTTATGCCTCATCAGTTACATTAATTATGCATAGTCTTTCTTTTGGGCATTAAATGAGTATAGTATGTTGCATTATTGACTTTTGGAGAATTTTTAGAAGTAGCTAAAAGGCTATTAAAATGTAGAAGAACTTGTTTAAAATATGATAACCAAAAATGACTAAAATAACAATAATTCACATAGAGAATGGTATGTCAGCCAAATAAAATAACTGTGAAAGAAGGATAAAAAATCAAAAGAATATTGGTTCAATTATTCAATTGATTTTAATGGTAGAGACTAACCACAAAGTATAGTTGTTATCAACTGGGATTGCACTCGTGATGCAACTCTAGAAAGCTTAGCAATCCTATGTAACATGGGAATACCTTTAGGTTGTGGGTATCCTATGATGAAGGTAAACCTCCAGATTATGGGTTGGTTCCCCTCTAATTTTCTAATAAATTAATGACTTTGTAGGAAAATGGTTGGAAGGTTTTCTAATGCATGTACTAAAACTAGATTTAAATGGGTGGTGATGCACCTAAATGATAAAAACATGCTGCCCTGATTCACAACTACCTTCAAAATATCTATCCACACAAATCAACTTGGCAATATGACAACAAAAATAATTCAAAAGGAAGGCTTGAATAAACTGTCTCTTGGAGGAAAACTAGGTTTTCACAACATGGAAGAAATGATTATTTGAAGGCACGTCCTAAGACCTATGATTCTTCACTACTTTGAATGCATGCAAGTATGAATGAAACAAAGATTTAAAGGTTCTAATGCTAAAACACAATAAAATTTCATCCAATCATTCATAAAAAAGCACAATCTAGAAGGTAAATACTCAATCTTACTGGAAATGAAGGAATATCTGTATAGATGACAAAAACATAACCTGTAACCTGATGTACTGTATAAATATGTAAAAAATGAGTTACAAACACTCCTCTCTGCAATGCACAAGAGAGCAATAAGGGAAGAACATAAAAAAAACATAATGTTTTTCTCCTATATACAACAGATGACTCCAATGACTCAGATTGGTTTAATTGAAGTTAACTCAACTAAAAAATATCTCCATGAATCTCTCTCACAAGCAAAGATGAAAATCCCCAAAAAGAGGCATCAAAATTGATGTAATTTGAGCAAAAATAGGCTCAAACTCACTATCACAAACAGTTTGACCAAAGTTGACTTTGAAACCAAATGAGATAACTGAAAATCAGGACCCAACTCTCTATTTCAACTCCTCTCCTTTGATTTTGCATGATTTAACATGAAGTTATCAATTTGAACAAATAAAAAGTAATCACTGATGAATTACTTTACTGGGTGTCATGGATTTTCTCAATCTTTTGCATTTTTATGACAAATAATAAGGTAATTTATAAACTATTACTTTATTATTTATTTACATTATTAATTTCATTTCATCTCATGAAGACTCAAGGGGAATTAAATATTTTCAATTTCACCATTTCACCCTTGGTCAATAAAAAACAAATACACAAACACCTTATGACTCCCTTTGTCCTTCATGTTTTCCTCATGCATCTATATGATACTATAGTCTAAACACTTGCTCAAATTTGACTAAGGCATTTAAATAAGGTCAAAAGCTCACCTTGCCCTCAAAAGCCATATTTGCAGATAATGACACATATGATAAAAAAAAACACAACCTTATATCTCACATGCCATCAGATGCATTCCTATCTCAAATCTTAATAAACCTTTCAAAACACATCATAAAACACATTTATGACTCCCTTGGCAGCCTTCAAATCACAGGCCCCTCAACAAATGACTAGGTCTTTTGATTAAAAAGTCTTAGACCATGGGATACATTTATTTAGCATAATGATTTTCTAAAAAAACTGTCAAAAAGCCCATCAAACCTCCCATGGGCCAGGGTTTCCATGTGAACAAAATACTTGAAACCCTTAAAGTCTTTCATTTCATTCCTTCATTTCCCCTATTCACTAGAGAGCGTTGCCCTGAGGTTTTGGAGAGTTGCTATTTCTGGAGGGTTTCTGTGAGATCTAGGACCATGTAGAGACTGAACTTGGACTCCACTACTAGGAAATTGCCTCTTATGACTCCATCTGAAAGTAATTTGTCTCCTTTGCTAAGTTATTTCAATATAAAAGACATAAACATGTCTTCATTTCACTACTTTTGAATAATGTTTTTCTTTATAATATGAGTTTCCTCTTGAATAAAATGGCATAAAAGCTTCAATTCCTATAGTAGTGTTTGGGCTTGTCTTGAAACTATTTGTGGCTCATCTTTGAATGCTCTGCAAGTGCGCCTCAAGTGTTTTATTGAATAAATGCTCTTGGATTTGTTTTTGATGTTCAATCATATTTGCATACGAGATTATTTCCTTTTTCTTTGGAAGGAACTATTCTACATCTTCCTTTAGTCTTCTGAGAAGAAATGACTGAAGGATCGAGTTAAGCTTTGAAATTACTTGAACTCTTCTTTTCTCCTCTTCTTCCTCCTCTGTTAAATTATCAGTATCATTATCTTGGGCATCTTCTTTGCAATTTTCTAGCATGACCTGAACTACATCTTTTGCCTTTTCCTTTGTTGTACTAGACATCATCTTCTTCTTCTTTTAGCCTCTACCACCATTCCCTACTTTGTGATCTTTTGCATCACTATTCTCATTAGAAGTAGTCCCTTTTCTCTTGCGACCCCTACCAACACCTCTTACCTCAGGTTCAGGATTTTTGCATCACCATTCTCGCTTGAACCAAATTTAGCATCTTCCATTTCCTCAAGCAAAAACTCTGAATAAAGCCGAGTCTAGTTAAGAAGCATCTCTAATCTGCAAAAAACCAAATCACCAATTTGTTGAGTTCCATTTTTCATTTGTTTTTCATTTTCCTCCTCTTGTTTTTCTTGTTCTTACTCTAAGCGTTTCTCCTCTATGGAAAGGTCTTCTGGAACCTGCAATACTTCCCCATCACATGGGGAATCATTATCCTCCACATCAATCCGTAGATCACTTATAGATCTTCCCTCATCTTCCGTTTCATTCGTTATAGATCACAAAATACCTGAAACCCTTAAAGTCTTCCATTTCATTCCTTCATTTCCCCTATTCACTAGAGAGCATTGCCCTGAGGTTTTGGAGAGCTGCTATTTCTGGAGGGTTTCTATGAGATCTAGGTCCATGTAGAAACTGAACTTGGACTCCACAGCTCGTAAATTGCCTCTGATGACTCCATCTGAAAGTAATTTGTCTCCTTTGCTAAGTTACTTCAATATAAAAGACATAAACATATCTTCATTTCACTGCTTTTGAAAAATGTTTTTCTTTATAATATGAGTTTCCTCTTGAATAAAATGACATAAAAGCCTCTATTCCTGTAGCAGTGTTTGGGCTTGTCTTCAAACTATTTGTGGCTCATCTTTGAATGCTCTGTAGGTGCACCTCAAGTGTTTTATTGACTAAATGCTCTTGGATCTATTTTAGATGTTCAATCGTATCTGCATACGAGATTATTACCTCTTTCTTTGGAAGGGACTATTCTACATCTTCCTTCAGTCTTCTGAGAAGAAATGACTGAAGGATCAAGTGAAGCTTTGAAATTACTTGAACTCTTCTTTTCTCCTCTTCTTCCTCCTCTGTTAAATTATCAGAATCATTATCTTGGGCATCTTCTTTGGAATTTTCTAGCATGACCTGAATTGCATCTTTTGCCTTTTCCTTTGTTGTACTAGACATAATCGTCTTCTTCGTTTAGCCTCTCCCACCATTCTGTACTTTGTGATATTTTGCATCACTATTCTCTTTAGAAGTAGTCCCTTTTCTCTTGCGACCCCTACCAACAGCTCTTACCTTAGGCTCAGGATCTTTTGCATCACCATTCTCGCTTGAACAAAATTTAGCATCATCCATTTTCTCAAGAAAAAACTCTGAATAAAGCTGAGTTTGGTTAAGAAGTGCCTCCAATCTGCAAAAACCCAAATCACCAATTTGTTGAGTTCCATTTTTCATTTGTTTTTCATTTTCCTCCTCTCGTTTTGCTCGTTCTTCCTCTAAGCATTTCTCCTCTATGGAAAGGTCTTCTAGAACCCACAATACTTCCCCATCACAGGGGGAATCATTATCCTCCACATCAATCCACAGATCACTTACAGATCTTCCCTCATCTTCCAATACAGATATTGGTGAATCTGCATCTCCTTCAACCTTGGCAACCACAACATTAACCATTTCCAAAGCCTTTTAGACCTTTAGCAAAGTCATACTGCCCCTATTCAAATCAGATATCTTTCTTTCATTCTCTGTCAAACTCTTACATTTGCTTTCAAGTCCTTTAGGGTGAGGGCCTTTTTGACCAATGTAGGATCTCTAATGTTTGAAACCATATAGGCCTTTTATAATGGTTGACCGTACTATTCACTTGTTTGGAAAGCTCCAAAACATTAACAAACTTCTTCAAAATGCATGATAGAGTTCCAAATGCAAGTGCAAACCTGCTAACTTGATGTATCTAGGATGAACTTTGTTGGATTTTGAGAAAAACAAAGGAGACCCCTACTATCTTCGCTAGCTTTGCATTTGAAAACTAGCATCTCAAACTTGATAATGTTCATTTCATCTCATCTACATGAAGGGTAAGGGTCCTTGAAGAAAGATCTCCTTTGGCTAGTAGATTACCATGTAAGATGATGCTATGACTATCAGAAACATGAATCCAATGCAACCTCCTCTTCTCTTTTGATCTGATCTTGGCACCTAACTTTTTTCACATCTCTTATGCTTCCTACTTGCATTATCAAAAGCTTCAAGAATGACTACAATACGTGAAACTGATCACTACTCCACTGTTCCTTTTCTGTCAGTTGTCTTGGACAATGTAACTATTTTTTAATGCTGGAACAACATCAAAGAAGGTTTTTTTGACTATTTTTGTTGCTCCTTCATGTTTACTATTATCATATATTGCTAGGACAGTCATAAAATGATTGACTTTTTGTCCTTTATGGCTGTCGTACTTCTGATATGGTCATTCCCTTATGACTGTCCTGGTTTCTTTTATTGCATTCAATAGTAATTTTAACCTCATTCACAACAAAAGTGATAAACATTTGTCTTATTCCTCTTGCATGACTATTGTTCCTTACATTCTTCTTTTGGCTGTCATGTAACTGTCATATCTTATATGGCTGTCCTAGTATAGTTGTGATTGCACTTTGCACTCAGAATTTGATCCTTAAACAGAATGTTCTTTATTTGAAAAGCTTAATCATGTCTTTTTCTTATCCATGTTCCTCTTAAGACTTAGTGGGCAGCATGCTGGGCTCAAACCTTGTGGGAGCCCATTTTTTCACCACATGCTGAAAGTTAAACAAATTTTAATCTTTACTAGTTACAGGTTGTTAGATGCACATTAACAAAAAGGTAATAACACATCAAAAACAAGTACAATGCTTACAACACAAGATATACCTAGGGAAAACCCTTTTAGGTGAAAAACCCCACACTCCAAAACCTGCACAATATATTATCAAATCAAAAGATGATTACAACACACTTGCAATGCAACCTCTTTCAGGAGTACACAATGTCGATTCTCATTCACATCCCATGACCTTTCACATTCTCTAGCAGCTTATTTATCAAGCCTCTTTGGCAGTTATCGAATGTTGGTTTTTTCCATGTCAACCAATAACAAACTAATTGCCAACACCTTTATTAAATATAGGGTGTTTTTTGCTTCAGGGGCATTGCCCCCATCAGCCCCCGCTGGGGACATTGCCCCCAAACCCCTATCATGGGCTTTGCCCCTAGGTCCCCCTAGGGGGTAAGCCCCTTAGGCCTCACAGGAGGGCCTTCGCCTCCCCTACACTCCCCTGTTAATTATTTTGGGGGAAAACCGTAGCTGACAAAGTCACCAAAATTTACCTTGCTGCATGTACCCACAACCTTGCATTATGATCAGTCACAACATACAACTTTTCGCACCTATCATTTCAACTCTTACATGTCATAGAATCTGTCATAACTCATGACACATAACCACAAGGTGCCGACATATAGAAAAACTATGCCAAGTAAACATGGGATGCCTACCTTCTCATATGAAAACAAAATTTACATAGAAAATTACAATAGTAGGCAAGAATAAATAAATACAACATTAGGAACTTCCAAAGGTTGAGACACCTTAATTCCCAACATTCTTCCACTTGACAAACACCTTTCAAGAGCCAATAGAATGACAAGATTTAACTGCTAGGGGCTAAGAGACCCATAGACTCTAAACACCATCTAAACTTCTTTGTGGTCATAGGTTTTGTCAAGGCATCTGCAACATTCATTAAAGTGTCAACTTTCTCCAAATTCACCTTCCCATCCTCTACCATGTCACGAACAAAATGGTACTGGACATCAATATTCTTCGTCCTCACGTGGAAAGTAGGATACTTCACTGAACATATGGCACTCTGACTATCACAACAAATGGTAATCTTCCCTACAACAAACCTAACATTAGAACACAATCTTTTAAACCAAATGGCTTCTTTACAAGCATGAGTTGTAGCCATTTACTCTGCTTCAGTAGTGGACAAAGCGACCACAGGTTTCTGCTTACTCATCCAACTAACAGCACCACCGAACATAATGAATACATAAAAGTATTGGTGAATCTCTTACTACCAATGTCACCTGTCCAATTTGAATCAACAAATCCTCAAATACAAAGTGAATGCCAATCCCTTATAAGATAACCATGATAACATAAGGAATACTTGGAAGCACCCCACAAGTATCTAAACACTCTCTTCATTACATCCCAATGTACCCCATCCAGGATTAGCAATAAATCGACTAAAGACTCCCATTGCTTGGGCAATGTCTGGTCTTGTACAGACCATAGCATACATCAAGATATACCAACTGTACTAGCATAAGGAACTCTACTTACATCCTCCATATCAGAAGGACACTTTAGACAATCTATAACAAATAACTTTGTCCACATCATAACATGAACAGTCAATGGTCTACAAGCTTCCATGTTGAATCTTTCCAACATGGTGTTCACATACTTACTCTGGCCTAACCATAGTTTTCTGTTAGCTCTATCTATTCTAATTTCCATTCCCAAGATGTATCTGGTTGCCCCTAGATCTTTCATCTCAAACTGTGTTGACAATTGGGACTTCAAATCAGAAATCAAATTCTTACCATTCCCATTGAACAACATATCATCAACATATAATGCAATAATGAGAATGCGATCATTATCCATCTTAAAGTGAACACAATGATCTGATTTTGATCTCAAAAATCCCAAATTCAATACAAAGCCATCAAATTTCTGGTACCACATACTAGGAGATTGCTTCAAACCATACAAAGACTTTTTCAACTTGCAAACTAGATTTTCCTTGCCTTTTACCATGTAGTGCTCTGGTTGTGACATATAGATTTCTTCCTCCAAGTCACCATGAAGGAAAGTTATCTTCACATCCATTTGTTCAACTTCTAAATCATATGATACAACTGATAACAAGAATTTGATAGATCTCAGCTTTGTAACAGGAGATAAAAACTTAGCATTTTGTATTCCCTCAACTTGGGAATAACCCTTTGTGACCAACCTTGCCTTGAACTTCTCAAAACTACCATTTGAACCAAATTTCTTCATGAACACCCATTTGCATCCAACAAGTTTACATTTATCAAGAAAGGGCACTAGATTTCCCAAGTATTGTTTTTCTCCATGGAAGCCATCTCTTCTTCCATGTCCTCTTTCCAGGAATATGCATCACTCATACCCATAGCCTCGCTTACGGTCCTAGGCTCATCAATGTCAGAAATCAAAGCAAAAATACATCTAAAATCATGCAATGAATAACCAAACCTATCAGGTTGTTTCCTTATCTGTGTGGACCTCCTCAAATATTGAGGTTGAGGTTCTTCATTTTCTTCTAAAATTTCAAAGCTACTAGAGCTCTCCTCTTCATCAGGTCTAATAGATGTCTTCGGTTTAACTTTCTCAGGGGTGGAAGGAAGCTAAACCATGTGCGTACTCTTTCTCTTCTAATTTCTCTAGCTGTAGAACAATAGAAGAAGGATTGAGCTCTATGAAGATCACACTTCTGCTATATAGTGTCTCTCGGCCACTAGATCCCAAAGCTTGTACCATTTCACATCGATGCCATAATCGATGAAGATACACTTCACAACCTTGTTCTCCAACTTAAACCTCTTCTCCTTAGGCACATGTGCATATGCCTCACAACCAAATACTCAAATGTGTCTCAATGAAGGATTTTTACTAGACCACACCTCCATAAGTGTCTTATCAACAAGTGCCGATCTAGGATACCTATTAACTAGGTAAAAAGTGATAGCAACAACTTCAGCCTAGAACTTTTATTCAAGGCCAACTCCACTTAGCATACTCCTTGCCCTCTCCATCAGCGTTCTATTCATCCTCTCTGCAACACCATTCTATTGAGGGGTATATAGTGTTGTCTTGTGCCTCTCAATCCCTTGTTCTTTATAGAACTTGTTAAAATCTACTAAACAAAAATCACCACCGTTATCAGTCCTCAAACACTTAAACTTTCTATCCTTCTAATTCTCTATAAGAGCTTTGAACTCTTTGAATCTATTAAAGACTTCATATTTGCTTCTAAGGAAATACACCCATGTCCTACTATAATCAACAATGAATGAAACAAAGTAAACAAATTTTGAAATTGAGGGAACATTAACTGGACCAAACACATCAGAATGACTCAAATCCAACACATAAGAAGATTTGTGAGAACTGGAATAAAACTAAACATGGTTTTGTTTGTACGATAGATGCAATGTTCACAAAATTCAAACTCAAGATTACAATCATTCATACCCTCAACGAGGTTTTTTTTTTTAAGGTCCTCAAGCCATTTTCACTAATGTGACCAAGCCTTTGGTGCCATAACATTGTCTTCTTAGCTGGAATTTTCATCTCCATAGAATGAGCACCCTTAGGTACCCAGAAAGCACAACCATCGAAAGTAGATACAATAGTCCCCTTCGCTATTAGTTCCAACGGTGAGGATGAAGACTCTAAAGTTTTCTTCTTTGAAACAAAGGAACTATTGCACTGAACCGTGCATGCATGAAGCTGAAATAGAGTGCCAATCGAAACACCCTTAGCTTGCACCATAGCTCCTCTAGTCATCTTGCATCTTCCATTCAAGAAAACAACTTGCACACCCACATCATTCAAATTACTTACAAATAATAGGTTCTGTGCCAAACTAGGGATATGCAAAACACCATTGATCCCCTTCACTCATCCATCAGGGAATCAAATCAAGACTCTTCCATGACCAACAATCTGTTAGAAATGAAGGTGCAAACTACACAATGGAAATCTGATTCAAACTTTATTATCCTCTAAACAATGTAGAATCAATGGAGATTACAACAGAAATTATAAACCATCAGATAGAATTAACATTCACTAAGAACTAAACACATAACATAGTATGTAACATGGAGAAAACCCTTTCGGCTAAAAAACTCTAACAAGAAAAGAGGCTAGAAGTTGTAATATCTTCAAATATGAGATTACAATACATGCACTTCCTCTATTTCTTCAGTCTTCAATCCAGCAGCACCTGTTACTCTCCAATCTAATAAAAACATAGTGCAAATATCCTTATAAAGGGGGCTTGCCTTCTAGGGCAAGATAACAGACAAAATATCAACAATCAGATCTGTGATCTAATGACGAACGGTTGATATTTACAATGATAAAATATAAATAAAATGAGGTTTCGGGGGTGCCGCCCCCTAATCTGCACTGAGGCACAAAGCCCCCAGACCCCCCACCAGGGGGTGATCCCCTCGGACCCCTCGCAAGGGGGAAATCCCCTATGACCCCCCATCATGAATGAATAAGTGTCGTGTACCGGATATAAACATACGTCTGAAACAAGATCGTTGCTGCTGAAACCTTTTATCCTTTATGGGTGATTTACAAATAATATTAGGAGTAATTAATTACATAGGATTTACAAGGTTGATGGCACCTTAGTCCTAACACAATCTTTAGGTGAGAGTCATCACCCAAGTACACCTTCCCACCATCATATTCTTCATACTTTGAAAACCAACCTCGATGATAGGTCATGTGAAAAGATGCACTAGAGTCAATAATCTATACATCCTCAGATGCATGTGTTTCCAAGGCAGTGACAAATGCTTCTCCATCATCCTGAGAGGACTTGTCAGAATCTGAATCATAGTTCTTTTTATTTTTCTTCTTCTTCTTGCACTCCTTGCGGAAGTGACTAGGTTTTTTGTAGCTCTAGCTTAGAGCCTTGGACTTCCAAAGAGTCTTGGATCTCCCATGGGATTTGGATCTTCCTTTTTCTTCTTTCTTCTTATCCTTTTTCTTCCCTTTCTCTTCAGATCTACAAAGAACTACAAGAGCTTCCTTAGTTGACTCGAAAGATTTTCTCCACATCTCTTCAAACAACAAAAAAGAAACCACTTCATCCATCTTGAAGGTGGTAGTGGTACTCCTAATGGCAATAACAAGGTGGTCCCACAAATATGGTAATGTACACAATAATGTCATACATCGATCCTCCTCCTCCATCTTCACACCAATAGAGGTCAACTAGGCAACAAGCATATTGAAAATATTTAGGTGATCAATGAAAGATCCTCCATCTTCCATCCTCAAATAATACAATTTCTTTTACAAGAATAGTCTTTTCACCAAGGATTTAGCCTGTTAAAAATCTCCAAGTTTCTTCCAAAGATCTTTTGCAGTCATGTCTTCATGGATATTCAGGAGTACTGAATCAGCCAAATAGAGTCTTATCACACCCTTAGCCTTCTGATCCATCAGATCCCAATCCTCTTGTTTCATGCCCGATGTAATGGTTCTAGATACTAAGGGCCATAGATCTCTATCCACTAATAAACTTGTCCTTCATCTTGAGTTTCCACAACTCAAAGTTACCTCCATTAAACTGCTCTATCTCAAACCTCCCAAATATGCTCGCCATCTCTTTCCTACAACAAATATTTCAAAATCCTCTACACAAGCTCCCTCTCAAAATGAAGATCAGCTCAAAAAACCCTCTACCCAACAACTAGAACCAAAGGTGATCAGGCTCTGATACCGATTGAAAGGAAGCAAGATATGCAGAAACTACTTCCTACACTAATCTAATGAGGAAAGTTATGCAAATCTCAATCTTTACTAGTTATAGGTTATTAGATGTACATTAATAGAAAGGTAATAACACATCAAAAACAAGTACAATGCTCACAATACAAGATATACGTGGGGAAAACCCTTACGAGTAAAAAACACCACTCCAAAACCTGCACAATGTATTGTCAAATCAAAAGATGATTACGCAAGCTCTTTCAAGTGTACATAATGTCATTTCTCATTTTCATCCCATGACCTTTCCCATTCTCCAACCATTTATTTATCAAGCCTCTTTGGCGGTTATCCAATGTTGTTTTTTCCATGTCAACCAATAATAAATTAATTGCTGATGCCTTTATTAAATATGGGACTTTTTTTTTCTTTGGGGGCACTATCCCAAGGCTCTAACCAGGGGCACTATCCCCAGCAACTCTCGTTGGGGGCGTACCCCCAGACCCCTACCATGGGCTTGCTCATGGGCCCTCGCTAGGGGATAAGCCCCCTGCACTCCCCGTTAATTATTTTTTGGGGAAACTACGGTTGACAAAGTCACCAAAATTTACCTTGCTACATGTACTCACAACCCTATAGCATGATCAGTTACAACATACTAACAACTTGTCACACCTCTCATTTCATCTCTTACATGTCATAGAATATGTCATAACTCATCACACATGACCACAAGGTGCCAACACATGGAAAAACTATGCCAAGTCAACATGCGACACGTACCTCCTCATATGAGGAAAAAATTTACATAAAAATTACAATAGTAGGCAAGAATAAATAAATACAACATTAGGAACTTCTAAAGGTTCAGACACCTTAATTTCCAACAAATTGTGGATATCTTGCAATCATTATAGTCCATGATGGAATGAAAATATTTCAAGGAACATTGATGAATCTTTCTACACAAATAGTAGGCCATTACAGAAAATTAGGAAAAATGCACACCTAATATCGACATGTCTGTGATTGCTTGTTGCTGAGTGATTGGGGTGAGCAAGTCTTCGATAAACATCTTCATTTGATTCAACTACATTTTCAACTCATATTTAGCCTGTTTATCTTTTTGCATTCTCTCCTTCACTACATCCACCACTAAATCCAAGGAGTTTATTTGTTCATTTGGGTCTGCTTACCTAGATTTACTCTTGTAATATGATAATCTTTGGATAAGAGTTCCTTGTCATCTTTGTCAGCTATAGAAGTTGCAATTTTTGCAATCCTTTCCCTATGCTTATTGACTTTGACAGAAGATAAGGTCCTAGGCTTTTTCTTTGACTTATTCTTATCCACCTCTACCATCATATCATGTAGGCATAAATGTTAAACAACTATTTTTTGCCTCTTTTACAGGTTCAAATTTAACCATGAGGGGACTGCAAGAGGTTGCAGCTGATTTTGTAGTATTTGTCTATCTAGTTGCTACTCTGCATCACTACCTTCTTTATTTTCAGTCTTCTCTTCTTCCTCAATATTCTTTTCCTCTCTAGTTTTCTCTTACTCCTTAGTTTTCTCTTCCTCCTTAGTTTTCTCTTCCTCTTCAGTGGACTTTGTTATTTCAACATGTTTCTATTGTTGTTCAAGAGTTCTAATGAGTTCATGTTGTTCTTCAACATTCAAGACATGCTCCTCCATTTGCTACTGTACCTTGTCCACATCATCAGAAAAAATTGAGTTGAGATTTCTCCAAGGTGATCATCTTCTTTCAATACTTACTCTATTTTCTCAAGGATAGCCTCTTCTTGAGTTGAAGCCATATCCACATGATCACTTTGTGTGACTTGCTGCTGCCCTTGATGCTCTGTATCTTCTTCATCTGCAATAGTCTCTTCCTCTTGATGCTTTACATCTTCCTATTGAGCATCCTCTTCAGTAACCTCCTCTTGACCTTTATCTTCTTGACTCTTATCTTCTTCTTCACCCTTAGAGATACCATTAGGGACATTTGTTGTAGGAGGCTAATTTGATTGTACTTCTCCTTTTGTAGGGGAATTTGCTTCTGTTTGATCTTGTTCTCCCATGGTCTCAGCTCCCTCTCCCAGAGTTTGTCCTAAAGCTAGCCTTGGTGGAATGATTTGTGCTTGTGGAATAGCACCCAGGCCAGCAACAACACATGCATCTACAAATTTCTTTGTAATAGATGCCTTTCTGAAAGCATCCCCTAACATGGATGCCAAATGCTTAGGATAAGAGGTATCAATTGATCCCCTCATTTTATTTGGTGGGGATTTTGGACTCTTTTGATATATTTTGGGATCAGAAACTAAAGGTGAACCTATGTCTAAAGTCTTCCATCTTTTATATGTTTCTAGCTTTGATGAAGGGGTCTCTTTCCTCCTCTTGCCTTTACCTTTTGTTGGGGTTAGCTTGAAGTTTTGCAGGTTGAGATTCAACCACTCATTGTTGTGTTGTAGGACCCCTACACTGAGTTCTCACAAAGAGATGTCTTCTTTCTGGGACCAATCTATTGGATCCAACCTAATAGTGTCTATGGTGTCCAACTGATATACTAGACCCAGAATGAACCTGTCATCTTTAAATAATTCTTCAAGTATATCATTTCACAAAGTGAATTCTCCTAACTAAAAAGTGTTGAGCCTTGTATATTTATTCTTTCTCACTTCAAGATCATCTTTACAATTGGCCCAAAAGTCTTCAAGAGAGTTTTTGTCATCAAACCCAATTGTGGGAAATAATTGCTTATGTCTACCAGTAGGGTCAAAATTCTCCCTTGCCTCATATAATTTTAAATTTAAAGCATCAAGTTCCTTTGTTGTTGTCTTGGCAACTTGCATGGATGGGCACTCGTAAAAATCCAACTCAAATAGATACTTGACTCCAAATTTATGTTTCCCAAACATTTTAAGATGTACTTCACTTATTTTTCAAGAAAATTTAATCAAAATTAGCCTATCACTATAATGCCTAGGCAACAGAAAGGGTTCCCTCTTGAAACCTACAACCCTAATGTATGTAGATTTGGGGAATTGAATGAACCATTCTCACCATCCCCTTACTAGCTCCGTGGCCTTATCTAACATTCACCATCCTATATCTCATGTAAGCTGGAGGATTATTGCATAAAACAATGCATCATTAACCCTCTTAAAGTGTTTCTCAGCTTCTTTTATTCCCAAATGAGGGAAGAAATCCCAAACTTTATTCTATCTTGGACCTTCTCCTCTGACTCCCACTATGATTTTAAACCAGGAAAATCACCAACTCTAGCTACTAGGTACACAATGTAGGACGTCATGTAAAACTTTTTGGTGTTAGTGACTGACATTATTTGCTCATGAATGCAATCTGAGACCATTGCACCCCAGTCCAAGTGTATATCACCCTTAAGAATAATATAATAAACTGAAACATCTAGGTCTCATAGTTTTCAGACTCTTCCTTACCACATGCCCTACTAAGGAGGGTTATCGAATCCCCAACCTCCCCTTTAAAATCTGATCTGGTAAGCTTTGTTGGGACCTTAGATATAGATTTATTGTCTGTAGCTAACCAATGTTTGTTTAGATATTTCTTGTATCCATTGACATATGTGTCATATTGCTTTGTTGAATCTATAATGGCTAAAGGGATAACCTACCCATATAGAGTAAGATCAAAAGTTTCTCTAACCATGGAGGTGTGATGTCTAATACCAGTTTTCCATTTGAATCCACACATCTCCTAGTGTCTGGATCATAGTAATGCAAAATTTAAGAATCAACACTGGGCATTGAACAACTTGGGGAAATCCTACCACATGAGCTAGGTCAAATGCAACTATCCTCCTAGAATGAGGTGTCACATCTTGTGAGAAGGTTTCTGAGTTAAACTACACCAAATCAATGTGTCCAAGGTATGTTTCTGTGATGTTTGCTAGTTCACTTTTGAACTCAGACACTTTAGGGATACCTTGGAACTTATACTTCATAGTGATAGGTGGTTCTCTCTTTGTAATTTATTTCTTCTTCTTCCCTTTCTTTATAGCCTCAGTGGAAACACTCTCTTGGGTAACATCTTCTATAGATTATTTAAAGTCCAAGATAGTTTCCTCACTTGCTTGAGTAGCTGCTTCAAGTTATAGCATTTAATTGTACTTGGAAGAGGCATAGGAGGGAGTAAAAACCAAAGAAAATCAAAATCTACATAAAATTTTTATCATTTTGAGAGTTTTGTCAATTTTTGGGTTTTCGAGCCCATTTTGGACTTTTTGACCAAATCCAATTGTGCTCTCGGGGCCCGAAGTCTTACTAGGAATCCATTAATTTTTTCTCAGGCCTTTGGTTAGTGGGAGGATATTGGTTTTTTGGTCATTTCTATCTTTTATCTTTAGGGTCTAAAAATCCTCTCGAGGCCTAAGATCCTAATCGGACTCTCTACAAGGAATTGTGAATTTAATAGTGGGGCGCAGGGCTCTGATAGGCTTTGGGACATTTGAGATTAGAGCCAAAAGTCCCTTCGGGACCTGACGTCTTGAAGGAACTTCCTTTTGGAAGGTTTTCTAAGCAAGTGGAGTCCGCGCAGGAAGCAAGACTTCGAACATATTTTGGCTATCTTAATTCACGGTCAAAAGTGCAATTCGGACCTAGAATCCCACTTGGACCTTATTTTACTTATCATATAAGTCAAACACTCCTACGGGGCATGGAAGCATAGGTGAACATGGGTTCGATGGTTTCAAAAGTTTAGGACCAAAAGTCCTGTCGAGACCTGAGGTTTCAACAAACTTTCTTTTAGTGACTAATACTTCAGTAGGCGAGGCCTCGGGGGAATTTAGGACTTTGGGTTCTAAGGTGTTAGGGTCCTAAGATCCTTTTGGGACCTGAAGTCCCAAAAGGATATTTCATTTTGGATGAAATTTTCTAAGTCTTTTAATGTGGCGAGAGGAGCGGGGCCCCAAGAGAATTTAGAACTTTTGGTTCTACATCCTTGGAAAGCTAAAATCCTTTCGAGACCTGAAGTCCCAAAGTGACTTCCTTACTTAACACTTTATGTAGACCTATGAGGGGTGGGATCATAAACAAGTTTAGGTCCCTTTATATTGAGGTGAAATATCCTTCCAGGACCCGAGGCTCTGAAAGGATATGTTGAAAGAATTTCATGAACCTATGACTATATTTTTTGAAAACTCAAAGCCAGGGTTGGATTTCCAATCCTAGAGTCCATTTATTCAAACCTAAAACTGAAAGGAAAACCTAGCCAAGAAGGAAAAACACATAAAATGACAAAAACCCTAAGCTAAAACAACAACAAAACCTAAATTAAAACATAAAGAATGAATTAAAGACCTAAACTAAACATAAACCAAACAACAACATAATTCAAATGTTCAAACCAAACCAAACAAAGAAAAGATAAGAGAAAGATAAGGAATGAGAATGAACCCCCCTTACTGCGAATCAATGATGGTCAAGGGATGAAGAACATGGGAAGAAAACAAGAACAATGACCTCCAACTTCCAAAATCTCTGGCTCAATCGACCCAAGATCTTCAAATATTTGTAGGTTTGGATGTAATAAGCTTAATGGAGCTTTAAGAGTTGAAAATAACGAATGCACAAGCATAAAATGAGGATAAAACATCAAGCGAAGGATTAAATACATTCGTATTTAATCCTTCGTATGACAATAAATGTGGTAGGTCAGGGGTGGAAGCGTAGAGGAAAATCAAACTTTTGGACTAAAGTCTAAAAGTTTGAAAAGCTGATTGGGGCCCGAAGTCCCGATCAGACTCTCTAGAAAGAATCTAAAATCCATAAATGGACCTAATGCCTAGAATTTCAGGAGTTAGAGAACTCCTGGAACAAGTTCACAAAAACACTCAAAACACTTTCTTTGAAAAGGAAAAAATGCCTAAGTTGAAACTTAGGACTTAAAAAAAAAAGAAAATGAACAACAAAAGAAAAACAAAGAAAGAAGAAAAAGAAGGGGGCCCCCAACTGGAAAACAAAGGTGGGGTGTGTATGCAGGGCATAATAGGTAGAAGGTGTACAAACATCCTCCATTGTGTGAAGGTGGGTAGAGGGGGTTTTAAGGTGCATCTTTTAGGATCTCTATTGGGTAGAGGATAGTTGTGGTTGTGGTTGTGTGTGTGTGAGTTTTGTTGCAGGTAGAAGAAATCTATAACTGTAAAGGGCATATGCTCTAAAATAAATATATGTTATGTTTTGATGTCATGCTTGTAGGTGTGTGCAAGTTGTTGAGGTGAAGTTGTAGATTGTGTGAGTTGTAGGTGGCTAAGATGTCAAATAGGAAGAGTATGTGGTTGGCCTTGGGAAGGGATTTAGGAATTTCTTTACTTGTGAGGAGAGAGATAAGATTAAGAGCTAAGCTTAACAATATGCGAAAGGCACTGAAAGTTTTAAGAGAGAGTAGAGTAGAGATTGAATAAAGAAAATAAGAGAAGAATAGGGGTAAGGGTGAGTCTTATTATCTTCTTGAAAATAATTCGTTTGTAGGTAAATCCGTGTGTGTAGAAAAAGATAAGGGAGAAAGAGTAGAGTGCCATGTTGATGACAATGAATAAGAAGATGAAAGTGCAGCAGCAGGAACATGTCTTGTGGAAGGCATGAAGTAGTTAGTGAAAGAGGATGAAGATGAAAGTGCAACAGCAGGAACATGTCTTGTGGAAGGCATGAAGTAGTTAGTGAAAGAGGATGAAGATGAAAGAGGAGAAGAGACTATAGCAAGGAATAATGAAGAAGAAAAATTTGTAGAGACAAAGAAGAGTGAGGTTTCAATAGAGATTTATCTGTAGAAGGACATATTGGTACAAGTAGAAAATGATGAGGAAGGAGTTGCAATAGTAGTAGAGAAGGAAAAGATTACCAAGGTAATGGTTAAATTTTTTGATTTTTATAACAAAGAGGATGATAATGAGTTGTATGTAGATAAGGTGGTGAGGGTGGATGAGGAGGTGAACACAGAAGAGAAGATGAATTTTTTTTTATGATCTTGTTAGTATAGGTGTATGCAGGTGTTGTAGAGGATGTTGTAGAGGATGGTGGTGGAGGATGGATTATGGTGGGTTGAATCCCATGAGAGAAGGGAAGAGAGGAAATCACAATTAGAGGAGGAGGTTAGCTCATGGTGGATTAATTTCCATGAGAGGAAAGATGAGGAAAGAGCAGAGTCGGTGGAGAAGGATGATAAAAGGCACTTGAAAATGTGAGAGAGTAGCCGCCTAAGAGAAAAACATGGATTTGTTGTTCTAGAGAACAAATTTTCATTTCTAAAATAAGGAGAACTAATTAAAGGATATGTTTTTAAAAATTAACTATTACAATGCCACTTTGCTAGGACTTCTAGGCACCTATTTTTGGAGAAAGAATCTACAGTTTTTAAATTGAAACAACCCTCTTTTATGAGGCATTAAAATTTAAGGTGGTACTCCATTTTTTTAATGTTATATTTATGAAGTAGATAAATAGTGGAGATGGTGCCATGGAATGGTAGAGGAAGGTGTTGAAACTCATTTTAGCACCTTTTTTTCATCTATTTTATTTGATATTTTTTATTTGGAGGAATAGTGAAGGGGAGCTGAGAAGAGGAAGTGGAAAACGATAGAGAGCTACTAGAGGTGCAACCAAAGAAAGAAGGGGGAGATGAAATTAAAATTCTGAAATACAATGTTTCTTGTAGATTGAGAGGATAAGGACATGAAGGCCATAATGTCACATTATTTGTTGTAGATTTTTTGTAATTCTTCAGTTGTGAATTAATTAAATCAATGAGAGTTTGCATTCCATTTTTATTTTACCTCCAATTTGTGATGTGTTGTGTAATAGCCACTTGGTTTTATGGTTTGATAAAAACTTTGATCCTTGATCTACGTCACAAATCTATAAATCCAAGCCTCCTCTCTCATCCAAGGCATCAATAAGAAATATTTGTAGGTACATGTTATCATACTAACCTGAGTCTATTAGAGAAACTCAACAAAGCAAATCATCATCAAGAACTTCATCAAAAGGAGCCATCATTCATATCAAGGAAATATATGAGCTTTTGTTTAGTCTTGCATTTTCTCTAGTTTCCTTTCCTTTCATGCTCTAATCCAAGGTAGAGGTAGTCTAGTAGCTTAGGTTGTATTTCTAGATTAGATTTTTTCCCCTCTATAATATCCAATTCCAAGCCACTTAGGCCCATGGATATCACAAAAAAAGGTGCTTGAGGGCTTACAAATATCCACAGAAACAACAAAGGGGATTGGAAACACCTAGATGCATAAGGCCAGATCCAATGGGAAGACCCTGATATAAGAGTTACCATGAAAAGTGACCTAGTTTGGGCTCCAAAATGGTTAGTTTTAAAATTTGTAGTACAATTAAGTGGTAGTGGACTAAAGGTTTCTCTTGATATTAAGTTTCTAAACCATGGGAACGTGGGGAGAAAGGGAAGAATACCCCTAGAAGGTATTGTAGTTCCTAAAGGGAGTGTCCATATACCACTTCCAATCATTCTACCGAGGTACAATGCATTGAATCCAAATCTTATGCACCATTTATAGAAAAGTAGACTCCATAATGATTTGAAATGACCCAATATCTTTGTTCCAAGCCTATCTCTAGCTTGAAACTTTGGTCAAGATAGCCAATTCTTAGTGGCTCTTGAAGAGAGGTATGAAATGAAGCAAATCCCATTCTTAAAGAGCTTTAGCAAATGGACATAGGGAACTTTGGAAAGAGGTCAACCCTTGCAAGTAATCATATGAGACCACCAAAATGATTGTTCGTTGAAAGAAATATCATAACTAAAATGCTTCCCTTTCCAAATAAGCCAAAATTTAATAGCTTTCCAAGCCTTCTATTTATACTTTTGGCAACAAAAGTGCCTTGAATTTTCATTGGCTCCTTAAAGATGCAAATGGAGTGAAGACCTAGACCTTGCCATGCCTATCAACTACTAATTAAACATAGACATGCATCATGTTTAAATCTAATGATTATATTTTACATTAGAAGGTACTTAATTCTAGGGTTTGAGATCAATTAAATTTTTTTTGAATAGTTGTATGGTTTTCATTTTCTTCTATCTATTGAGCTCTACTTTCCTCTTTAATGGATTCTAGTAGAGGGTGGGAATTCCACCTCTTTAGATCTAGTTATAGATCATATGTTTGTGAAAAATAAATTGATGTAGCAATAGTAGTAATTGGTAAGAATGAATTGGAATCTGCTACATTCATGTTGACTCTAGAAGAACCCCAATTATTAATATTAATCATGATGAGTTCAAGAAAACTATTTCAACATTCCAAGGTCATAGCTTGATTTGTGGGTTCCTTAATCCTCAAGTCTCTTTGGAGGAATCAGTTCTTTGGGCAAGGAAGAATCAAAAGTCTCAAGGAGTATATTAAATCCAATCTTGTGCTAAAGGGAATTTCATAGCTAGTTTTGCAATGAATCAAATAGACATGGATCATTTGAAGAAGGTTCATATTTATTTTGAAATGCTACCCTTCTCATGACGCATTGGCATGTGGGGTTTAAATCTTCAAAAGAAATCCCTATGACTACCTATTTCAATTTTGATGTATGCTCTTCCTCAAGTGTTATAATCTCTGTATGTCTTTGAGACAATTTCTAGTTACTTTTATACAACCATTGATATTTAAAAAGCACTCCATAGGTATGGTATTTTTTTATGCAGGAATATGTGTGGAAGTGGATCATGTCTCTTCTTCCATTCCTAAGAGTATCACTGTGTGCTAGAGATTGTTAATGGTCTTAGGCTCTAGATTTTGAAAGGTTTCCTTTTATATGTAGATGATGGCATTAATATGGTCATTTCATTCTAGGAATACACTAGCTTTCAAAGAAATAGAAAAAATGAGAAAAAGAAAGTTGAGAAAAAATAGGCATAGAGGGTTTCACATTTCCAAATGAAAAACAAACTTTCAACATTAGAAATTTTATTTCTCTAAACGTTAAGGATAATGTGGGTTTACCTTCTAACTCTAGGAAGGAGGAAAATCATAAATAAGATTTACATTAGAATGAAGGGACAAGCAATAAGGAAATGCTTAATGATTTTGAATTCAAAGGTGATCTGGAACAACTTTTGGTTGAGAAAGAATCTATAGATTTTTGGAAGTTAGAGATGCAAGGGAAATAAAAAATACCTCTTAGCTTAACTTTACCATGCAAAAATTCAATTAAATAATAAGGCCCCACAAGATTATTTGGAGGGTTGTATCTTAGAGAAAGAAAGTGTAGAAAAACTAACTCCAAATAGATGACTAGTAAAGAGGGAGGGAGATTTTGGGCACAACAAGGTGGGGAGACCTAGTGGGTCTATTGCATTACAAAATACAACTATGGAAAATGTTACAATTGGAAATCAATGCCAATTAGAGTTTGTGTTTGTTGGAACCAATAAAACCAACATTGCTCAATAACAATGCTCTCTTGGAACATAAGGAGATTAAATTCCACATCCAAATATCTTTTACTTTAGAGTGTCTCAGAGAAATACAACTCATAGATTATTATGTTACAAGAACTAAATCTATGAATATGGATAATTTTAAACCTTTCTCTAGGTCCTCTAAGAAATGGTGTGTTTTAATCACATAGGTAGTGGGCTTGCTACAATAAAGAATAATGTGGAGGTTTTATTACTAAAATCCTTTCTTCTAATTCATGGATGATTCTTCAAGTTAGTTGTGTGTATTCTATGTAAAATTTATCTCTTGTTAATGTTTATGTCTTGTTCAAGTTAGTTAGTAGGAGAAAGATGGCTTGTGGCTAGATATTTTAATTCTAGACTTGATTATTGTAAGAAGAAAAGGGTGCTAAAATAAAGGAGATAACCAAAATTTCACTTCTTTCTTAAGAAGTAGAATGATTGGTTTGCTTTCTTTAATAGAACAAAGGGACAAGATAATATTTTGGCTAGATTAAATAGGTTTTTCCCTCTACCTCCTAGCTACAAATAGATATTATTTTAATTATGAGGTCCTAATGGAAATGGGTTTTTACCATTGGCCATTTTTCTTCACCTTGTTGATGATAGTTTTCCAAGAAAGATTCCATTTAGGTTTGAGAAAGGTGGTTGTCACATAAGGACTTGGATGAAGTCATCTAAACATTCTTGAATGGTCCTCATTCCATTTTTTGTACTGTAATGTACATTTTACCCAAGAAGTTAAATTTCTTAAAGATTCTTCTTGAGTATTGGAATAGATATGTGTTTAAAAATATTTTTCATAGTCATAGTAAAAAAATAACATAGAAAATAGAATGGTTGAAATTTAAACATAAAAACACGTTGGTTTTGGCCACTAAAGCATTCAAAGATGAGGAGAAAGAGGTGGCTTCTTATCTTGATGAGACTTATAGATGTGAAGAAATATTTTGGAAACAAAAATCTATACTAAAATGGATTAATGATGAGGGTCATAATACAAAGTTTTCTCATATTTCCTATAAAAGGAGAAGACACAAGAACTTTATATCTAATTTGGAATTAGATGGAGGTCTAATAAGGGATCATTGGTCTCTATTTGGCATAAAATATGTAAATTGGAGAAAAATTGGATAGGAAAGAAAAGCAATCTCTTTTCCTTAATTCTATTCCTTCCAAGATTGGCCTAGAGGAAAATAAAATCTTGTTGATGAGGATATCCTTAGACAAAGTTAGATGTACTCTTTTTGGCATGGATGGAGATCCTGCTTCTGGGCCTCGTAGGTTTCCTTCTTATTCCTTTCAACATTTTTGGGATATCATGCTTAAACATATTTTAGAAATGGTGCAAAAATCCATGGACTAAAGATAGATTCTAAAGGCAATGAACTCTACTTTTCTTTCTCTTATTCCAAAATAGAAGGATTCTCTAAAAGCTATAGATTTCAGGCCTACATCACTTTGCAATACCATTTATAAGGTCATTTCTAAGATTATTGCTAATAGACTCAAATCTCTCCTTGTTTAATTTTTTAAGGGCAAGGGAGAATCATTAAAGGCCAATAGATAATAAATGGTATTATCTTAGTTCATGAAACGATACACTTTTACATTGTTAGTAATAAAAAAGGTGTGCTCATGAAATCAGACATTGCAAAATCTTATGATCATGTTAGTTGGAGATTCCTCAATAGAATTCTACAAAAATATGGTTTTGTTAATGACTATATGGAATGGGTCATTGGGTCTTATTCTTTTGCCCTATTTCCTATTCTTGTTAGTGGATTTGCATAAGGTTTTTTATCTTCCTTTTACAATATTTAGCAAGAGAATCTCTTATCTCCCTACTTTTTAGTCCTTATGGCTTAATCTCTAGGAAAATTTATAAGTTCTATTAAAATAAATGGTTCCTTACATGGACTTAAAGCTTCATTCATAGAGAATGACATCACTCATCAACAATTTGTAGATGACAGTACGATTTTTCTTTCCCCTCTTATATTTGAAATAAAGATAATTAGAGACTTTTTATCACATTATGAACACACTTCTGGTCAGCTTGTGAATAGAATAAAATATTCAATTTTCATTTTTGATGTTGGGGAAATGAAGCAAGATTTTCTTTATAGATGTCTTTTCTTTAAAAAAGGCTTTTTTACTAATTTCTAACTTGGTTTCTTGCTTTTCTATGGAAGGAACAACAAATTTCTATAGATCTTATTTTGGACAATTTTATAAAATTATTGGCTAATTGGAAAGTTGGATGACTTTCATCAACTGGAACGTTGGTTCTGCTCAAACATATCTTTCAATCTATTCCTTTCTATTTATTTTCACTTTTTTAAGCTCCCGAAAGTATCATTGAAAAAGTCAATTCAGTAACAAGGGAATTTCTCTAAAAAGGTTCAAGGAATCATTTTAAATTTCCCATGTTATTTAGGAATGACATTTGTATAAGTAGAGATAAAGGGGGCCTAGTGATTAAAGATGCTTAGATTTTTAATGAAGCCTTATTAGATAAGTGAGTTTGGAGAATCATTTCTTCTATCAACAAGATTGAATTCATATTCTCAAAATTAAATATCTCAATGGTGCACTCCCTTTGACCAATTTGAAGATCATTCGTTGACCAACACTGCTTTAGGAAATTCCCTTTATTTCAAGTCTCTTTACATATCTTATGACTCACTAGGAATCCAAAGTTAAAGATTATTGGGAAGAAAATGCTAAGAGCTATGGTATATCTATATCCTTGAAACCTTTACTTACTATCTGCAAGGTTGATGAACGAGATCATCTTAATCTATCTATGTTATTAAAAAATTTTAAGCCTACTTGAAACCTCAAGAGAGTTAATCTGGGTTGTAATCTTAAAGGTGATTGGAGATACATAGTCAAGGATGGATATTAAAAACTAATGATATCAAAGATTACTCTAAAAGATCTTAATGATCTCAAGTAGCCTATTAATGCGGGGTATTTCTCAAATCCCTAGCATTCCATGAAAGAACAATCATTTTTGAGGAATAAGGAAATGAGAATCTAAACTTTAAATAACCGTACATTCCACCAGTATTTCTCTTATTATCTTTACTTTATCCTGATCTCTTCGCACTTGAATACAACATTTGGATTTAGTAATCCCATGAAAAGCATTTTAGATAGCCCATGAAACATTTGGATTTTTTTTGTTTTCTTAATAGAGATAAAAATAGGAAGTCTGAAGGCACGTTGGTTGATATTCAATGGATGGGATGAAAGCCCTGACGCAGCTTCTTGAAATTTCCCAGGACGGTTTGTTCAGAGATTCTGCCATTTGATGAAAGCGACTGTAAAGGATTTCTGAAAAACTACACGTATTATTCTTAGTCTTTGTGTGTGCATGTGTCTCCCTGCTTTGAAACTGTTAAAACCTATTTATTAAGACAATGTACCATATTGAAATGTATAGTGGCATTTAATATATATGTGACATAAGGACTGCCATGGCTTCCCTTCAAGAGCACAAAAAAAATATAGAAATATTATGTTATCATTTGGTTTATATCTTTGAGTAAATGTTTATGTAAAGTGTTTGAGACCAATTAAAGATTCTTCCATTTAATAATAAATACACTTCACAAATATCAAAATTTATGGAGTCTTATTTCTTGTTCTAAAGCTCTTGTTTTGACATAGGTGGGGAGGATGTTGGAAAGGGTTGTAGAATCCATGTTCCATGAAATTACATTTCATTGAGACAACTTGTCAAATAGTTCACATGCCTTGTGTGTGCTTCCACATTTTGCGTAGATGTCTATCAAGGCACATGCAACTATAACATTTGACAAAAATCAACTTTCAATTATGTTTTGATGGATGTTGATAACATGTTCTCAATCTCCCATTTTCTCACAAGTTGGGAGGATGTTGGAAAAGGTTATTGGAGTTAGGTCTTACACCTGTCATCCCAGTCCATGAGAACACATCTTGTTATGCATTGTATCAAACAACTCACATGCCTTGTGTATGATTCCACATTTCGCATACATGTATACTAGGGCACTTGCAACCACAACATGCGATAAAAATTTACTTTTGATTATGCTTTTATCGAAGTCCTTCCCTTTTTCTAAAGCTCCCATTTTGGTATACATGGGAGTATGTTGGCAAAAGTTGTGGAATTTGGCTTAATGTCTTCCAATTGCATTTGCTTAAAAGTTTCCAATGCATTTCTGATAAACCCATTTTGTATATATCTTGCAATCATTATAGTCTATGAAGGGATGAAAACATTTGGAGGAACATTTAATAATCTTCTTACACGAACAACTAAGCCATTAGGGAAATTGGGAAAAATACCTACCTAATATCCGCTATACTATTAGCATTTTTGTATCGATACCTTATAGACGATTAATGCTCTTTATGTTATATTATTTATGCCTCATCAATTACATTGTTTATGCCTCATCAGTTGCATTAATTATGCATAGTCTTTCTTTTGGGCATTAAATGAGTATAGTATGTTGCATTATTGACTTTTGGAGAATTTTAAGAAGTTGCTAAAAGGCTATTAAAATGGAGAAGAACTTGTTTAAAATATGATAACCAAATATGACTAAAATAATAATAATTCACATAGAGAATGCTATATCAGCCAAATAAAGTAACTGTGAAATAAGGATAAAAAGTCAAAAGAATATTGGTTCAATTATTCAATTGATTTTAATGGTAGAGACTAACCACAAAGTATAGTTGTTATCAACTGGGATTGCACTCATGTTGCAACGCTAGAAAGCTTAGCAATCCTGTGTAACATGGGAATACCTTCAGGTTGTGGGTATCCTATGATGAAGGTAAACCTCTAGATTATGGGTTGGTTCCCCTCTGATTTTCTAATAAGTTAATGACTTTGTAGGAAAAGGGTTGGAAGGTTTTCTAATGCATGTACTAAAACTAGATTTAAATGGGTGGTGATGCACCTAAATGATAGAAACATGCAGCCCTAATTCACAACTACCTTCAAAATATTTATCCACACAAATCAACTTGGCAATATGACCACAAAAATAATTCAAAAGGAAGGCTTGAATAAATTGTCTCTTGGAGGAAAACTAGGTTTTCACAACATGGAAGAAATGATTATTTGAAGGCATGTCCTAAAACCTATGATTCTTCACTACTTTGAATGCATGCAAGTATGAATGAGACAAAGATTTAAAGGTTCTAATGCTAAAACACAATAAAATTTCATCCAATCATTCATAAAAAAGCACAATCAAGAAGGTAAATACTCAATCTTACTAAAAATGAAGGAATATCTATATAGATGACACAAACATAACCTACAACCTAATGTACTATATAAATATGTAAAAAATGAGTTACAAACACTCCTCTCTGCAATGCACAAGAGAGCAATAAGGCAAGAACATCAAAAAAACATAATGTTTTTCTCCTATATACAAAAGATGACTCCAATGACTCAGATTGGGTTAATTGAAGTTAACTCAACTAAAAAATATCTCCATGAATCTCTCTCACAAGCAAAGATGAAAATCCCCAAAAAGAGGCATCAAAACTAATGTAATTTGAGCAAAAATAGGCTCAAACTCACTGTCACAATCAGTTTGACCAAAGTTGACTTTGAAACCGCATGAGCTAACTGAAAATCAAGACCCAACTCTCCATTTCAACTCCTCTCCTCTGATTTTGCATGATTTAACATGAAGTTAGCAATTTGAACAAATAAAAAGTAATCACTGATGAATTACTTTACTAGGTGTCATGGGTTTTCTCAATCTTTTGCATTTTTATGACAAATAATAAGGTAATTTATAAACTATTACTTTATTATTTATTTACATTATTAATTTCATTTCATCTCATGAAGACTCAAGGGGAATTAAATATTTTCAATTTCACCATTTCACCCTTGGTCAATAAAAAACAAATACACAAACACCTTATGACTCCCTTTGTCCTTCATGTTTTCCTCATGCATCTATATGATACTACAGTCTCAACACTTTCTCAAATTTGACTAAGGCATGTAAATAAGGTCAAAAGTTCACCTTGCCCTCAAAAGCCATATTTGTAGATAATGACACATATGATAAAAAAAAACACAACCTTATATCTCACATGCCATCAGATGTATTCCTATCTCAAATCTTAATAAACCTTTCAAAACACATCATAAAACACCTTATGAATCCCTTGGCAACCTTCAAATCATGGGCCCCTCAACAAATGACTAGGTCTTTTGACTAAAAAGTCTTAGACCATGGGCTACATTTATTTAGCATAATGATTTTCTAAAATAACTATGTCAAAAAGCCCATCAAACCTCCCACGGGCTAGGGTTTCCATGTGAACAAAATACTTGAAACCCTTAAAGTCTTTCATTTCATTCCTTCATTTCCCCTATTCACTAGAGAGCATTGCCCTGAGGTTTGGGAGAGTTGCTATTTCTGTGAGATCTGGGACCATGTAGAGACTGAACTTGGACTCAACTACTGGTAAATTACCTCTTATGACTCCATCTGAAAGTAATTGTCTCCTTTACTAAGTTATTTCAATATAAAAGACATAAACATGTCTTCATTTCACTACTTTTGAAAAATATTTTTCTTTATAATATGAGTTTCCTCTTGAATAAAATAGCACAAAAGCTTCTATTCCTATAGTAGTGTTTGGGCTTGTCTTCAAACTATTTGTGGCTCATCTTTGAATGCTCTACAGGTGCGCCTCATGTGTTTTATTGACTAAATGCTCTTGGATTTGTTTTTGATGTTCAATCATATTTGCATATGAGATTATTTCCTTTTTCTTTGGAAGGAACTATTCTACATCTTCCTTCAGTCTTCTGAGAAGAAATGACTGAAGGATCAAGTGAAGCTTTGAAATTACTTGAACTCTTCTTTTCTCCTCTTCTTCCTCCTCTGTTAAATTATCAGAATCATTATCTTGGGCATCTTCTTTGCAATTTTCTAGCATGACCTGAACTGCATCTTTTGCCTTTTCCTTTGTTGTACTAGACATCATAGTCTTCTTCTTTCAGCCTCTGCCACCATTCCCTACTTTGTGATCCTATGCATCACTGTTCTCATTAGAAGTAGTCCCTTTTCTTTTGTCACCCCTACCAACACCTCTTACCTCAGGTTTTGGATCTTTTTCATCACCATTCTCGCTTGAACCAAATTTAGCATCTTCCATTTGCTCAAGCAAAAGCTCTAAATAAAGCTGAGTCTAGTTAAGAAGCGCCTCCAATCTGCAAAAAACCAAATCACCAATTCATTGTGTTCCATTTTTCATTTGTTTTTCATTTTCCTCCTCTTGTTTTGCTTGTTGTTCCTCTAAGCATTTCTTCTCTATGGAAAGGTCTTCTAGAACCCACAATACTTCCCCATCACATGGGGAATCATTATCCTCCACATCAATCTATAGATCACTTATAGATCTTCCCTCATCTTCTAATACAAATATTGGTGAATCTGCATCTCCTTCAACCTTGGCAGCCACAACATTAACCATTTCCAAAGCCTTTTAGACCTTTAGCAAAGTCATACTGCCCCTATTCAAATTAGATATCTTTCTTTCATTCTCTGTCAAACTCTTACATTTGCTTTCAAGTCCTTTAGGGTGAGGGCCTTTTTGACCAATGCAGGATCTCTAATGTTTGAAACCATATAGGCCTTTTATAATGGTTGACTGTACTATTCACTTGTTTGGAAAGCTCCAAAACATTAACAAACTTCTTCAAAATGCATGATAGAGTTCCAAATGCAAGTGCAAACCTGCTGACTTGATGTATCTTGGATGAACTTTGTTGGATGTTGAGAAAAATCAAGGAGACCCCTGCTATCTTCGCTAGCCTTGCATTCGAAAACTAACATCTCAAACTTGATAATGTTCATTTCATCTCATCTACATGAAGGGTAAGGGTCCTTGAAGAAAGATCTCCTTTGGCTGGTAGATTACCATGTAAGATGATGCTATGGCTATCAGAAACATGAATCCAATGCAACCTGCTCTTCTCTTTTGTTTTGATCTTGGCACCTAACTTTTTTCACATCTCTTATGCTTCCTACTTGCATTATCAAAAGATTCAAGAATGACTACAATATGTGAAACTGATCACTACTCCATTGTTCCTTTTCTGTCAGCTGTCTTGGACAATGTAACTATTTTTTAATGTTGGAACAACATCAAAGAAGGTTGTTTTGACTATTTTTGTTGCTCCTTCATGTTTGCTGTTATCATATATTGCTGGGACAGTCATAAAATGATTGACTTTTTGTCCTTTATGGCTGTCATACTTCTGATATGGTCATTCCCTTATGACTGTCCTGGTTTCTTTTATTGCGTTCAATAGTAATTTTAACCTCATTCACAACAAAAGTGATAAATATTTGTCATATTCCTCTTACATGACTGCTGTTCCTTACATTCTTTTTTTGCCTGTCATGTGACTGTCATATCTTATATGGCTGTCCTAGTACAGTTGTGATTGCACTTTGCACTCAGAATTTGATCTTTAAACAGAATATGCTTTATTTGCAAAGCTTAATCATGTCTTTTTCTTATCCATGTTCCTCTTAAGACTTAGTGGGTAGCATGCTGGGCTCAAACCTTGTGGGAGCCCATTTTTTCACCACATGCTGAAATATCATGGACAATGATGAATGTACCTATACCTAGACATTACATAAACAAGTTAGACAAAACATACCTTTAGCTATATGACATGATGCTTCTTGTGTGGATTTACCTTTTGATCTGGGATTTGCATCTGCTATTCAAGTATCTCTTCTGCTTTTTCTTTTTGTATTATTTGATAATATGAGCATTTGGGTTTGATGCTTCATAAAGGTAAACAATAAATCTATTGCTTTTGTATATGAAAAGAATTTGAACCTTGAGCTCTAACAATGCTCTCATGTAGGTATCTCTAGAGCTCACTGGATGGAGGGAGCTGAAGATGGACCTGGTCAACCTTGGGATTCGTCATTCACAGGCAATGACGGGTCCCTATTCTCTTCATATGCTCTTTTCTCTTTTCAGATTTATAGTTTAGTTTTATGTTGCATCTTTCAGTCATTCCCACGGCTTGTGTGGGACACCTTAAACACTTCTTTTGAATACAATCAGTTATTTTCATATTATGTAAATGACTTATATGTTTCTTTCCTTTTGTGACTCAATTACATAATATGAACTAAAGTATTTAAGGTACATGTGTTTATATCATAAAGAAATAACAGTTATAAATACCCCTCTTCTGTAATTGCATTGTCTTGTACTAATAAACAACAACATACTTGATCAAATCTGATATCCTTTGAATGTTTGCTTTCTCAATGAGGATATTTAATTTATTTATCTGGGTTGTGTAACAACTCAACTTGAATTGTTACATGATCCCGATAAATAAATTTTGTAACTTGCTCACTAAGACAACCAGTGTTGACTGAATATCTCATGTTATCAAGACCTTTTTCTTACCCCCTTCTAACACTACTGCCAATGCATATACTTGGAGTTGCTGGTAATCAAGTAAAAATATAGTTAATTGAACAATTAGATTAGTAAATCAAATAAATAATGCATAAACAGGCTGCACTCCAATCATCTATTGCTAAAAAATAAACCTCTTCAGCATTGTTTTAGCAATAGAACATCTAAAAATCTGATTTGTAACAGTGATTTGTAAGTATTAAGATCCTAATCTAACCATAACCTACCTCTTATCTAACCAGATCTACAAAAAAAGAACAAAAGATAAGGGTTTATAGAGTAAATAAAATGAAAATAAAGAGGATCATCTTTCTATCTAATTTGCAATCCGTTATCTTGGAATATTCAATGAAATTTAATCAACCTACAATTCTATAACTAGTATTTCACACAATCATAAACATCATAGATGCTAAGGAATATTGTGAAAATTGTAAAGCAATTGCATAAAACTACCATATTACATGTGGAAGTATTACACAATCTTTGACAATTCCACCATGAAAGATATAACATTCAACACTTTATTGAGTTTCACCAAACAAGACAAGTTTCAAAACAACAAATACAAATGAATCACCACCCAAAGTGTAGAACTAGCTTGTCATTGGCATGTGACAACTTCCAGCAGAAATCCACACTGTAAATTGCCTTTTGTCCTTGTTCTTGTGCTCTCAAAATTTCCCTCCTAGCTCCCTTTAAAACAAAATGACACTCCTCTTTTAATAGAGGTGATTTTTCATTTCACTCCGTGACTAGGTCAACCTAATTTCAAATTTGGGACCCCCCTTATAGGGTAGGACCTAGTGAAATTTACAAGTTACACTAAGATAAAGTAAGTCCTATTTAACCTCCGTATAAGTGAATTACATCTCAAAATCAAAGTTATTTCATTCTTGTCTTCCTTATGTACCTATATCTCTCCATCCATCAAGCAAAAGTGACCTTGTCCAGTTGAAGAAGATTAAATCATCCAAGTTCAACATGCCTTTCTGATGCCTCAGCACACCTCCATAGTGTGTCCAGCACCCTAGACCTAAAAACAAGCAAAGAGAGCATCAAATTCTTTATTATCAAATCAAATCAAGCAAAAAATCATCCAGATACATAATTCCAACCACTGAGCCTATCGATTCTAAATCCTGGGCAAATTTGTTGCCATTGGCAACTTCACAAATTTGGAGTTACTCTATTTGTTTTCATCATTTACTTTCTAGTATATTTATGACAATATCACAATGGCATTCCATGTTTCCCTACCGTATTCTTCTCAAATCCCAAATCTTCTCATTATATATCATGGCTGTCACAATTATGATGCATATTCTTGGGGTTGTTATAGCTCCAGTTTCATTAGCATGCAAGATACGATGCTAAGATGGTTGTTGATTGTTGGACTACTCATTCAGATTGTTCAATTTCTTTTACTTTGACAATGAGTACAAAATGGAATCCATTGTCTGGTGTATATCAACACTTCACATTAAAAGAAGAACTATACTTAATATAATACTGAAGGCCCATTTAATTTTTTTCTGAAGCCAATTAATAGGTGTCGCAAGAATATTGTGCTTCCTAATCAAAACCTATCATTCATCACGCACTTTGTATTGGAGTTTTGGAGATTCTTTTGTTATGTACACCTAATTACAATTATGAACGATAGTTAGGTAAAAAATGAGTTTTTAAGCTTCCACAACATAGTTTTACTTAAGGACGCATTCAATCATAAAAGACTTAAAAGGGTACCAAAAAAAATGAAAAAATACGTATAAAACCATGCACCCACAAGAATATTAAACCAAGAGTAACATGCAAAAATTAATATTAGATCTAAACTTTAATAGTTAAAGCTTTACTTTTGTATATAATTTGGTGGACAATTTATTATTGTAATGGTGAAATTAGTATACACATGCCAATTCTCTATTAGTTGTGGGTTTATTTTGATGGAATATTTTAATTCAAGATTATTTATTAACAAGTGGCACACTTTTGTGTTAGTTTTGGCTCACAACCTAATACATTTTATTTATCTATATTTTATTCATTTACACTTATTTAAAGTAGACCTTCATATATTAAACATTTACACATCATTTATTAGCCTCTTTGCACTCACATCTACACATTTATTCATTTCATTGAAACCAAAACCTTTCTATGGGACTAGGTCAATCACTAGAGGCTCATGACTAATCCCAAAACAAAATTTCAAATCTCAAATTCCAATATTCTTACACCTTTTCACTAATCATTGTGAGCCAACTTGACACATGTTTTCTAAGTTTTTATTATGTCTTGTTACTTAAAGACAATAATTTGTGAAATTAATACATATATAAAGGAAAAATATGTGAAATACATATCTAAAAACAAGGAGAAAGTACTAGATTTCATTTCTAAGGGACAAAGAACCTTAATTTACACTAGAATCATCTAGGCCATCTACAATTCCATTCATGTTGACTTAAATAACTTTCTAAAAGCTATAAAATCTGATTTGAATAAGGGATAGACCTAAGCAATTTTGACCTTGGCAGTCTAATAATCTCCACTAAGGTTTTTATAAACACCACCTTGATAGCACTAGATGTAGGGAAGAACAATCCAAAAAGATCACTACTGAATCTTTATGTCAAATCATTCTTATAGGCCATAGCCGATTCCCACACAATAAATCATCCTCACAACACTCAGGTTCAATCTTGAGGGTTTTAAGACTATACTAAACTTGAGACATTCATTAGACCATGAGCATTGATTTTATGTACCTTGGTGATTGGACTTTATACACCATCAAAATTAAATCTTCATCATTATTCCCAAAACTAAGTGTGCTTATCCTCCTTTTTAATTATTGTATGAATTGTAGTTTTATCAACACCTTGTTCATGACTAGACATGTGACTCTTCTTAACCTAGAGACCTGGGCTAACACATAAGGCCATAGGTATGTCTTCAAAGGTGGAAGGTAGGACTCTTGATCATATTGCAATAGGAAAGGACCAACTGATAAGGATGGATAACTCCTCCTTCTTGTGGTTCGACTAGATCAAGGGAGTGTTCCTTAAGGTGTATCTCTTTGAAGATTTAATCTTGAAGACAATAATACAATTGACTTTGACCTATAAACAATATCCAATGCACTTAAGAATTATATTTGATTGTCACTAAGAACCAATGTATTGGGTTATCTTGGACCAAGGATAGAACACCTCTTATATGTAGATGCAACAACCATTTGGCGACTAGAATGTCTTCTTCTTAGAAAACTTTATGTACCTTGGTGATTGGAATTTAAACACCATCAAAATTAATTCTTCATCATTGTTCCCAAAACTAAGTGCATCTATCCTCCTATTTAATTATTGTATGCATTGTTCTTTTATTGACATCCTATTAGTAACTAGACACGTGACTCCACTTAACCTAGAGACCAGAGCTAACACATAAGGCAATGGGTATGTCATCAAAGGTGTAAGGGAGGCCTCATGATAATATTGCAACATGAAAGATCCAATTGATAAAGATGCATAACTCCTTCTTGAGGTTCTACTAGACCAAGGGAGTGTTCCCTAAGGTGTATCTCTTTAAAGATTTAATCTAGCAATGAATGATAAATTTGACTTTGACCTATAAACCATATTCAATGCACTTAAGACATATATTTGATTGTCTCTAAGAACCAATGTTTTGTCTTATCTTGGACCAAGGATACAACACCTCTTAAAGGTGGATGCACCAACCATTTGGAGACTAGAATGTATTCTTCTTAACCTCTTAAGATTTGCAGTATATTATCTTGATGGTAGAAACAATGTAGATTTCACTATGAATGACCTTCATGAGGTTTGCGGATACTTTGTTGTAACAAGGTAGTGAAATAATGTAATGCAATGGATCAACTACTACTATTAATACTCCTAAAGGTTGATTTTTTATGTTTTCTATAAATGAGGTGGAATGACAACATGTTGAAACAAATTGTAGATGGGCGTCTTTATAATGAATAAGTAGCAAACTTAGGATTCCATAAACAAAGAACATTACTTAGTAAACCATAAAGTGAAACCTTATAAAAGATGGCAAAAAGGACTTTTCTTTGCAATCCTACACATACCATAGGCTCTACATGTAGAGATTGAAAATGGAAGATATTGCAGGGAAATAACATGAACATATCATAATTGTCCATCACATAACATAAAATATTTTTAAAATTATTTAAAGTTTAGTGAAAAAATTTATTGAATGAAATATTTTTGTAAATATAGAACACTTGAGATTTGAATATTTAAAATTCAAAAATTACAAATTATATATGTATGGAAAGTTAAAATTTGAAGAAAATTATGGAATTCACCACATATATGTTTATACTAGTGAAACCTTATAAGCTGGTGTGAATTATATAAGAAAATGTAGCAACTTTTACTCTAGAAAATGATAAATTGAGATATATAATATTTTATTCTATTAGTGGCATTTCGGAAATAAAAAGAACCTTGATTAAAATAGACTTTCCTCTATTGCATTATTTTTCTTTTAGAGAAAAGGTGTAGGGACACCCATACTATATTAAAACATATGAGTTCAAATATATATATAATAACTAGGTAGGAACCAAAACATAAAAAAAGATACATTACAAGGGAGCAACCAGATCGACGTGGAAGCCTCTATTGCATTATTATTGTACCCTTAAACATATATATACCCTAATTAAAAAGTCACATTGGCACCAGTTCGATCATGGTTTTAGTGATAAGATTCTTTGTCTCAATTCTAGAGACACTAAATCCATCTCTTTCTTTGTAGAGAAGTTGGAGACCTTTTGACAAAGCATATGCATGATCTTTGCTAACTGTTGGAACATTATCAGGTTTTAAATATTCCCAATTTAATTCTTTGAGTCTTTCATCAATTAAAGAATTGAGATATTTCAATGCATCTTCCTCCGTGGATCCAGGATGGTCTTTCATATAACATGTTATACATAATACTACTTCTCGTCGATCTGCCTCAGCCTTCAAAAACAACATTATTATTTTTGTAAGGTTTCAAACATAGTTACCCTTAAATATGATCAATTTTAATCATACAAATGAAGGAACACAAGGTTGTGAAAGTTAAATTGTCCAAATTTGTAGCATACCTTGAAAGTTTTTGTGTCACCTCTTAATCTAAGAGTCAAGCATAAAAGCTCATTGAACCTTGATGGATAGTCAATTTCTTTTAGAATGTCATTAGAAAGAGGCACATCTAATGACAGTACAGGTTCTAAGGTCACAACACGAGCCCCAGAACTTACTTTTTCATTCTCTAAATATTCCTCCAAAGATGGTGTATAACCCATAGCAAGCCACTCTGCTTCTTGGAAGTAAGCATCTATGTAAACTTCCCACTTTAAATTCAAAAAGAATTCCATGTTAATATTAATACTTTAATGTAACAAAATTAAAAATATAAAGAAACCAAGCTCTCCAAAATGAATATTAAAACAAATATATACATACAACTTTTAAAATGTTAAAGTTCAAATTCCTTCATTATGCTAAGAAAAACTAAGTTATTAATTTCATTAAGAAGAACCATATTAATTATAAATAGTAGAATATGTAATATATAGTCAAGGTAAATTTGGATATGTTGTTCAACTTGTCAATGTTTCATTCTTATTAGTACTATAAGTAAAATCAATATATTATTAAAGTGTATCTTACAAACTATAACAAGATAGAATATGTGGAGTAATTATTCCTCCTTGCATACTAGGTTTCCTATGGATGTAAGAGAAATAATAACTTAAAATATAGAAAAATGCTTGTTAACCGAATGCTAATTAAAACTCTTAAAATAAATGTGTACACATTGTTTTATTAAGAATTTAATAGTGAATTTGAAAGATTTTTGGACAAAGTGCATAGAGATTATGTTCAAAAAAATGTGAAGAATATATTTTTTGGTTTTCTAGTAATATTGATGGTGGAATTTTAATGTTACATCTAGGAATTATATCTTGATCCTTCTTTAAAAAGTCCTTATTCTTTTTTCCTCAATCTTTTGTAAGTTTCACAAGTGATATGGATATAATTCTTCATATTCACTTGGGCTTGTAGAATAAATAGCTTGTTAATCCATACCTGAGCCCAGGATTGCTAATCTTCTATGGTTTCTAGTCTACCAAAAGATTTTTCTTGGTGAAAAAATATACAAATTGGTTTGTGTCATCATAATTACCTAGCTTGCCAAATATAGGAGTCTCTCTAACATCTCTTATTTAGGATTACTTACACAGTGGATTTCTCTATTTGGAGATACAACACCATGGCATACTTACATTGCTTTAGAATTATAATTTCTTCAAAGCTTCTATTTTGTTTTAGCTCTTGAAGGATAGAAATTATGTCAGTTTTAATGTAAAAGCACTAAATCTTGTTTTCTCAACAAGAAAGTTCATGTGCATATCTCTATTTATTTTTAGATGTAGTCACAAATAAAGAAGTTGGTGCTAAAATTCTTGCTTTCTCACAAGACCTACTCAATCAATTGGGAACTACTCTTTGATACTCATAGAAGATCACTAGTCTAATATAGTGAAATATATAGCTAATACTTTACAAAATAAAATGGAAAATTTTGATAATGTTAAATAATAAAAATAAAGGTAAGTTTGGTCACAATAAGATGAAAATAGGCCCTCTTACTCCATATATAACATAATTTAAAATGAGGTGTTACCAACTTGTTATAATTAAAGAATAATTAATAAGTACAATATAGGTTCTCATTATCAATAATAATTAGTAAGTCAAGAAAGGGTAAGAAAAGTATGGTCTTTAAACATACAAGGAAAAATATATTAGATGTAAATAGTAATGAGGTTGGGTTTAAGATTAAAAAATCTAGTTAAATGAATACCTTAATTGAATAAAATCAATTATCTATCCACTCTATACAAATAGAACATAGATTAAATTTAATAAAAATTAATATTTATCGTACAGCTTTATGTGCATAGTCAAGTGTCTCTCTGCCTTGAGTTTTTTCAGCCTCTCGAGCCATATCCCTCACACCCTCATCAAAGGCCTTGAATGCTACTTTCATAAATTCTGGTAGTCCTTCCGTGGCTTCCAAATCCCACCTTTCATATAGCATGAGATAATCTATTACTATACTATCTATCTATATATAACAGAATGTTGATTGTCCCTTAGTGCATATAGAAATGTGTTTGAGAAAGTACATAAGAAATATGGAAAATTAAACCCATTTATGTCTACCCACTATAAACCATGACACATTATAGTCAATGTGCTAGCTATTTATATGGACACTAAGGTCCCCACATAAATAACTAGACTTTCTATCATGCCTATGGTTTAAGCTATTCCTTTGTGTCACCCCAATTTACCAATATAAGTAAAAAAAAATACCTCTTGATGGCTTGTGTGAAGCGCTTGAGCTCATCCAAAGTTCCATAAGTGTCATAAATATCATCCAAACAAGTGACAAATGTAGCCATCTTTGCAAACCCAATTCTAAAAGTAGAATATTTTGGCTCAATACACCCTCCAGCTTCCCAAAAGTAAAATTCCACATGGCGATGGCGAGCAAAGTCTAGTTTAGCTAGACCGGACTCTGTCCACCATCTAAAATGCACACAGATTTCTTAATAAACATGAGTAACTTTGAAATCTTCAAGTATAGATTATATTGTAAATAATTTAATCTTCAAACCGAGAGAATATCTTCCATAACATGAATTTCTCACCTTGAGAGAATTTGAAGTACTTGTTGTTGCACTGATTGGATCATATTGAAGTCTAACTTTGCCAATTCTAAAACCTTTGAGTTGAAAATACTGTAACAATTTCGACATTACATTGTTAAATTATTTTAGAGATCTTCAAGCAGACTTAAAACATTCAAATTTATGTTCTATTAAGAGATCTAATTTTTTTTAAGTTTTTGCCTAAGGTTTTGAGTTAGGAGGAGATGGGTATGTTACAAGGTATTGAAATTACTTGTTGATGGTCTTGGCATCTCCATATATGTCAATATAAGTCCTTGCTTCCAACCTAGGCACATTGGTGTGCCAACCATAGTCTAGATTGAATTTTATCTGTTACATCACATAAATTAGAATCCTGTTTGATAAATGTATTCGGAGGCTTAATAATAAAAAATATTAATGGGTATGGATACCTCCTTTGAAAGACTAGTATTGTTAATCTTTGGTAGAGCTTGTTTTAAATATGTAGTAGAAAAGGCTTTGGCATCATCCAAAGCTTGCTCCTGGGGAAATGCAATGAGTGAAGCCCGGAACAAATTTAGAATGCTTCTTATTTCCTCCTCCTTTGATTGACTATTTGAGTGCAACAATTGCCCATCTTTACCATTGAACTGTTGCAACACGCCTGCCATAATATCAAGTTAGAAGCAATCTCATGCTTTCATAATATAACCTAAAGTAAATCTAACATTAAGGTTTAGTACTTTTAGGGATAAGAAATTTCATTTTAAAAATAAATCCAGTTAAATATTTTCGACTCAATGATTGCAGAAATCACCTGGAGAGACGCCATATCTGTGCAGGCGAAGAATTCGAAAACCCAAGGCTGTGGTGTTGAGATCTACACAAGGACTCTCTCTACCACATCCAATGCCTTTCTCATTCCAATATCTGCTATTCAAATAATTCTTAGATATGAGAACTGGACTAAGCATTACTATCTACAATATACAACTACAACTACAACTATTTACTTGCAGACCCAGGTTCCAACCTAACAAGTTGATGCTGGAACATAATACCAATCTTCAATCTTAAAGAAACAAGCAAACCTGTAAACGTAGTCAAGAGCTGCTTTTATTTCATCTTGAAAATGGCGCTCAATTCCAAGGCGTTCTACATTGTCTACCATTGAAAGATTGTAGGAATTCATCATCCCACAAGTTGGGATGATGATTGCCAATGCGCCGTGTTATGCCTTCAGCAGTGGTAATCAACGCCATATTGATAGGAATTTGAGCAACTCTGCGGCGTGCAGGTGTTTTGGTTGTTGGGTATACTTTGCTGAAAAGCTTATGAAGTGGTAGCTTCTGTCCAACCATAGTTGAAACCAAAGGTGTAACGCAACACAGAGACATTTTGGCTCTAATATTATTCTTCTGGGCAGAGAGGATTTTTTTCTTTGTTATGGTGAAGCTTGTTTTCCACTCCAATTTATAGAACTTCCATCAGATTTTCAAAGGCTGATAGGAAGCTTGTTTGATCCTTATTTTTGTTCGTATACAGATATTTCTTTTTTTGATAGAGATAAAAAGTCTGATGGCACGTTGCTTTAAATTAATGCTTTAAATTAAATTAAAGTCTGATGGCACGCAGCTTGAAATTTCCGCTAGCACGGTTTGTTCGGAGATTCCACCTTTGAAGATAATATAGAGGTTGATGGCGATATTTTAGTTCTATTTACACTTATCTTTATACATTCATTTTATATAAAGACACATTATCCTTAGTCTTGTATGTGGGTTTGTTTTCTTCCCATAAAATGTTTTTCTTGGTTTTGTTTTCTTCACATACATCAAAAAATTGCATTGAAAATATTAACACCTATTTATTAAGTCAATGTACTACACACATTGAAATATAGTGTCTATATTAGAAAAAAAAACATTTAATATATGACAATGACTACCACGAGTTCTCTTCATGAACACTAAAGAAATATAGAGATTTAGAGTGGATGTCTTATCATTTGGTTTGTATCCATTGAGTAAATTTTCACAAAAAGTGTTTTTTTTTTCACTTAACAATAAATACACTTCACAAACATCAAGTTTTTATGGAAGTCCATCTCTTGCTCTAAAGCTCTCATTTTGGCATAGGTGGGGAGGATGTTGGCAATGGTTGTATAATTAGTGTTCCATGAGATTACATTTCTTTGAGACAACTTGTCAAATAGTTCACATGCCTAGTGTGTGCTTCCACATTTTGCATACATGTTCAATTATGCTTTGATGGATGTTGATGCCTTGTTCTAAAGCTCCTATTTTGGCACAAATTGGGAGGAATCTGTCAAATGTTATGGAGTTAGGCCTTATGCATGTCAATTGCATTTGCTTAAAAGTTTCCAAGGCCTTTTTCCTAAACTCATTTTCACATATCCTACAATCATGCCAGTCCATGAGACCACATCTTTGTGATGCATTTTATCAAACAATTCACATGCCTCGTGTATGTTTCCACATTTTGCATACATGTCTACTAGGGCACTTGTAACAACAACATGGGATAAAATATTACTTTTGATTATGCTTTTATGAAAGTCCATCCCTTGTTTTAAAGCTCCCATTTCGACATAGGCGGGAGGATGTTGGCAAATGTTGTGGAATTTGGCTTAATGCCTTCCAATTGCATTTTCTTAAAAGTTTCCAATGCATTTACAATAAACCCATTTTGTGAAAGGAAGCAATGTATGCAGAAACAACTTCCTACACTGATCTAATGAGGAAAGTTAAGCAAATTTTAATCTTTACTAGTTATAGGTTATTAGATGCACATTAACAAAAAGGTAATAACACATCAAAAACAAGTACAATGCTCACAACACAAGATACACCCAGGGAAAACCCTTTCAGTTAAAAAATCCCACACTCCAAAACCTACACAATATATTATCAAATTAAAAGATGATTACAACACACTTGCAATGCAATCTCTTTTAGAAATACACAATGTCGATTCTCATTCGCATCCCATGACCTTTCACATTCTCTAGCCACTTATTTATGAAGCCTCCTTGACAGTTATCCAATGTTAGTTTTTTCCATGTCAGCCAATAACAAACTAATTGCCGACGCCTTTATTAAATATAGGGTGTTTTTTGCTTCGGGGGCATTGCCCCTAGCAGCCCTCACTGGGGGCATTGCCCCCAGACCCCTATCTTGGGCTTTGCCCCTGGGTCAGACCCCTGGGGGGATAAGCCTCCCGGGCCCTGCAGGAGGGGCTTTGCCTCCCCTACACTCCCCCGTTAATTATTTTGGGGGAAAAACGTAGCAGACAAAGTCACCAAAATTTACCTTGTTGCATGTATCCACAACCCTACATCATGATTAGTCACAACATACTAACAACTTGTCACACCTGAGATTTCAACTCTTACATGTCATAGAATCTGTCATAACTCATGACACATAACCACAAGGTGTCGACACATAGAAAAACTATGCCAAGTCAACATGGGATGCCTACCTCCTCATATGAAAACAAAATTTACATAGAAAATTACAATAGTAGGCAAGAATAAATAAATACAACATTAGGAACTTGCAAAGGTTGAGACACCTTAATCCCAACATTCTTCCACTTATTGAACACCTTTCAAGAGCCAATAGAATGACAAAATTTAACTGCTAGGGGCTAAGAAGCCCATAGACTTTGAACACCATCTGAACTTCTCCATGGTCACAGGTTTTGTCAAGGCATCTGTAACATTCGTCAAAGTGTCAACTTTCTCCAAATTCACCTTCCCATCCTCTACCATGTCACGAACAAAATGGTACTAGACATCAATATTCTTCATCCTCACATGGAAAGTAGGATTCTTCACCAAACATATGGCACTCTAACTATCACAATAAATGGTAATCTTCCCTGTAACAAACTTGACATTAGAACACAATCTTTTAAACCAAATGTCTTCTTTATAAGCATGAGTTGTAGCCATTTACTCTGCTTCAGTAGTGGACAAAGCAACCACAGGTTTCTGCTTACTCATCCAACTAATAGAACCACCGAACATAATGAATACATAAAAGCACTGGTGAATCTCTTACTACCAATGTCACCTGTCCAATTTGAACCAACAAATCCTCAAATACAAAGTGAATGCCAATCCCTTATAAGATAACCATGATAACATAAGTAACACTTGGAAGCACCCCACAAGTATCTAAACACTCTTCATTGCATCCCAATGTACCCCATCTAGGATTAGCAATAAATCAACTAAAGACTCCCACTGCTTGGGCAATGTATGGTCTTATACAGACCATAGCATACATCAAGATATACCAGCTGCACTAGCATAAGGAACTCTATTCACATCCTCCATATCAGAAGGAGACTTCAAACAATCTATAACAAATAACTTTGTCCACATCATAACATGAACAGTCAACGGTCTACAAGCTTCCATGTTGAATCTTTCCAACACAGTGTTCATATACTTACTCTGGCCTAACCATAGTTTTATGTTAGCTCTATCTATTCTAATTTGCATTCCCAAGATGTATCTAGTTGCCCCTAGATGTTTCATCTCAAACTATGCTGATAATTGGGACTTCAAATCAGAAATCAAATTATTACCATTCCCAATGAACAACATATCATCAACATATAATGCAATAATGAGAATGTGATCATTATCCATCTTAAAGTGAACACAATGATCTGATTTTGATCTCAAAAATCCCAGACTTAACACAAAGCCATCAAATTTCTGGTGCCACATTCTAGGAGATTGCTTCAAACTATACAAAGACTTTTTCAACTTGCAAACTAGATTTTCTTTACCTTTTACCATGTAGTGCTCTGGCTATGACATCTAGATTTCTTCCTCCAAGTCACCATGAAAGAAAGTTGTCTTCACATCCATTTATTCAACTTCTAAATTGTATGATACAACTGATAACAAGAATTTGATAGATGTCAACTTTGTAATAAGAGATAAAACCCCACCATTATCTATTCCCTCAACTTGCGAATAACCCTTTGCGACCAACCTTGCCTTAAACTTCTCAACACTACCATCTGAACTAAATTTCTTCTTGAACACCCATTTGCATCCAATAGGTTTACATCCATCAGGCAAGGGCACTAGATTTCCCAAGTATTGTTTTTCTCCATGGAAGCCATCTCTTCTTCCATGGCCTCTTTCTAGGAATATGCATCACTCATACCCATAGCCTCGCTTATGGTCCTAGGCTCATCAATGTTAGAAATCAAAGAAAAAATACATCTGGGATCATGCAATGAATAACCAAAACTATCATGTTGTTGCCTTATCTGTGTGGACCTCCTCAAATATTGAGGTTGAGGTTCTTCATCTTCTTCTGAAATTTCAAAGCTACTAGAGCTCTCATCTTCATTAGGTCTAACAGATGTCTTCAGTTCAACTTTCTCAAGGGTGGAAGGAAGATGAACCATGTGCATACTCTTTCTCTTCTTATTTCTCTGGCTGTAGAACAACAGAAGAAGGATTGAGCTCTATGAAGATCACACTTCTGCTATACAGACTCTCTCAGCCACTAGATCCCAAAGCTTGTAGCCTTTCACATCGATGCCACAATCGATGAAGATACACTTCACAACCTTGTTCTCCAACTTAAACCTCTTCTCCTTAGGCACATGTGCATATGCCTCACAACCAAATACTCAAATGTGTCTCAATGAAGGATTATTACCAAACCACACCTCCATAAGTGTCTTATCAACAAGTGCCGATGTAGGAGACCTATTAACTAGGTAAAAAGTGATAGCAACAACTTCAGCCTAGAACTTTTGTTCAAGGCCAACTCCACTTAGCATACTTCTTGCCCTCTCCATCAACATTCTATTCATCCTCTCTACAACTCCATTTTGTTGAGGGTTATATAGAGTTGTCTTGTGCCTCTCAATCCCGTATTCTTTATAGAACTTGTTAAAATCTACTAAACAAAAATCACCACTGTTATCAGTCCTCAAACACTTAATCTTTCTATCCTTCTAATTCTCTATAAGAGCTTTGAACTCTTTGACTCTACTAAAGACTTCATATTTGCTTATAAGGAAATACACCCATGTCCTTCTACTATAATCATCAATGAATGAAACAAAGTAAACAGATTTTGAAATTGAGGGAACATTAACTGGACCAAACACATCAGAATGAATCAAATCCAACACCTAAGAAGATTTGTGAGAACTGGAATAAAACTGAACACGATTTTATTTGTACCTTAGATTACTATACATGTGCTTCCTCTATTTCTTCAGTCTTAAATCCAATGGCGCTTGTTACTCTCCAATCTAATAAAAACATAGTACAAATATCCTTATAAAAGGGGGTTGCATTCTTGGGAAAGATAACCAACAAAATATCAACTTTCAGATCTATGATCAAATGACGGACGGTCCATATTCACAATGATAAAATATAAATAAAATGAGGTTTCGAGGGTGCTGCCCTGAACCTTCACCGAGGTACATGGCCCCTGGAACCCCCACCAGGGGGTGATCCCCCCATACCCCTCGCAAGGGGGAAACCCCCTATGACCCCCCTGTCACGAATGAATGAGTGTCATGTACCAAATATAAACATACGGCTGAAACAAGATCGCTGCTGGTGAAACCTTTCATCCTTTATGGGTGATTTACAAACAATATTAGGAGTAATTAATTACATAGGATTTACAAGGTTGATGGCACCTTAATCCTAACACAATCTTTAGGTGAGAGTCATCACCCAAGTACACCTTCCCACCATCATATTCTTCATACTTTTAAAACCAACCTCGATGGTAGGTCATGTGAAAAGATGCACTAGAGTCAATAATCTATACATCCTCAGATGCATGTGTTTCCAAGGCAGTGACAAACTCTTCTCCATCATCCTAAGAGGACTTGTCAAAATCTGAATCATAGTTCTTTTTCTTTTTCTTTTTCTTCTTCTCCTTGTACTCCTTGCAGAAGTGACTGGGTTTTCTGTAGTTCCAATATAGAGCCTTGGACTTCCAAAGAGACTTGGATCTCCCATGTGATTTGGATCTTCCTTTTTCTTCTTTCTTCTTGTCCTTTTTCTTCCCTTTCTCTTTATATCTACCATGACCTGCAAGAGCTTCCTTAGTTGACTCGAAAGATTTTCTCCACATCTCTTCAAACAACAACAATGAAACCACTTCATCCATCTTGAAGGTGGTAGTGGGACTCCCAACGGCCATAACAAGTTGGTCCCACGAATCTAGTAATGAACACAATAATCTCATACATTGATCCTCCTCCTCTATCTTCACACCAATAGAGGTCAACTAGGCAACAAGCATATTGAAAATATTCAAGTGATCAACAAAAGATCCTCCATCTTCCATCCTCAAAGAATACAATTTCTTTTGCAGGAATAACTTTTTCACCAAGGATTTAGCCTAATAAACATCTCCAAGTTTCTTCCAAAGATCTTTTGCAGTCATGTCTTCATGGATATTCAGGAGCACTAAATCAGCCAAACAGAGTCTTATCATACCCTTAGCCTTCTAATCCATTAGATCCCAATCTTCTTGTTTCATGCCCGATGTCATGGTTCTAGATACTAGGAGCCATAGATCTCTATCCACCAACAAACTTGTCCTTCATCTTGAGTTTCCACAACTCAAAGTTACCTCCATTAAACTTCTCTATCTCAAACCTCCCAGATGTGCTCGTCATCTCTTTCCTACAACAAATATTTCAAAATCCTCTACAAAAGCTCCCTCTCAAAATGAAGATCAGCTCAAAAAACCCTTTACCAAACAATTAGAACCAAAGGTGATCAGGCTCTGATACCAACTGAAAGGAAGCAAGGTATGCATAAACTACTTCCTACACTGATCTAATTAGGAAAGTTATGCAAATCTCAATCTTTACAAGTTATAGGTTATTAGATGCACATTAATAGAAAGGTAATAACACATAAAAAACAAGTACAATGCTCACAATACAAGATATACATGGGGAAAACCCTTATGAGTAAAAAACACCACTGCAAAAGCTGCACAATGTATTATCAAATCAAAAGATGATTACGCAAGCTCTTTCAGGAGTACACAATGTCAATTCTCATTTGCATCCCATAACCTTTCACATTCTCCAACCACTTATTTATCAAGCCTCTTTGGCGGTTATCCAATGTTGTTTTTTCTATGTCAACCAATAACAAATTAACTACTGATGCCTTTATTAAATATAGGACATTTTTTTTCTTTGGGGCCACTATCCTGAGGCCCCAACTAGGGCCGCTGTCCCCAGCAACCCTCGCAGGGGGTGTACCCCCAAACCCCTACCGTGGGCTCTGCTCCCGAGCCCCGGCCAGGGGATAATCCCCCTACACTCCCTATTAATTATTTTTTTGGTAAACTACGGTTGACAAAGTCACCAAATTTTATCTTGCTACATGTACACGCAACCCTACAGCATGATCAATTACAACATACTATCAACTTGTCACACCTTTCATTTCAGCTCTTACATGTCATAGAATATGTCATAACTCATGACACATGACCACAAGGTGCCAACACATGGCAAAAATATACCAAGTCAACATGGGACACCTACCTCCTCATATGAGGACAAAATTTACATAAAAATTACAATAGTAGGCAAGAATAAATAAATACAACATTAGGAACTTGCAAAGGTTGAGACACCTTAATTCCCAACATTTTGTGCATATCTTAAAATCATTATAGTCCATGATGGAATGAAAATATTTCAAGAAACATTGATGAATCTTTCTACACAAATAGTAGGCCATTATAGAAAATTAGGAAAAATGCATACCTAATATTGACATGTCTGTGATTGCATGTTGCTGAGTGACTGGGGTGAGCAAGTCTTTGATAAGCATCTTCATTTGATTCAACTGTGTTTTCAACTCATATTTAGCCTGTTTATCTTTCTGCATTCCCTCCTTCACTACATCCACCACTAAATCCAAGGAGTTTATTTGTTCATTCGGGTCTGCTTACCTAGATTTACTCTTGTAATATGATAAATTTTGGATAAGACTTCCTTGTCATCTTTGTCAGCTATAGAAGTTGCAATTTTTGCAATCCTTTTCCTGTGCTTATTGACTTTGACAGAAGATAAGGTCCTAGGCTTCTTCTTTGACTTATTCTTATCCACCTCTACCATCATATCCTGTAGGCTTAAAGGTTTAACAACTATTTGTTGCCTCTTTTGCAGGTTCAAATTTAACCATGAGGGGACTACAAGAGGTGGCAGCTGATTTTGTAGTATTTGTCTATCTAGTTTCTACTTTGCATCACTACCTTCTCTATTTTCAATCTTCTCTTCGTCCTCAATATTCTCTTCCTCTTTAGTTTTCTCTTCCTCCTCAGTTTTCTCTACCTCTTCAGTGGACTTTGTTATTTCAGCATGTTTCTATTGTTGTTCAAGATTTCTAATGAGTTCTTGTTGTTCTTCAACATTCATGACATGCTCCTCCATTTACTACTGTGCCTTGTCCACATCATCAGAAAAAATGAGTTGAGGTTTCTCCAAGGTAATCAACTTCTTTCAATACTTACTCTGTTGTCTCAAGGATAGCCTCTTCTTGAGTTGAAGCCATAACCACATGATCACTTTGTGTGACTTGCTGCTGCTCTTAATGCTCTGTATCTTCTTCATCTACAATAGTCTCTTCCTCTTGATGCTTTACATCTTTCTATTGAGCATTCTCTTCAGTACCCTCCTCTTGACCTTTATCTTCTTGACTCTTATCTTCTTCTTCACCCTTAGAGATATCAATAGGGACATTTGTTGGAGGGTAATTTGATTGTACTTCTCCTTTCATAAGGGAATGTGCTTCTGTTGGATCCTGCTCGCCCATGGTCTCAGCTCGCTCTCCCAGAGTTTGTCCTAAAGCTAGCCTTGGTGGAATGATTTGTGCTTACAGAATAGCACCTAGGCTAGCAACAACTCATGCATCTACAAATTTCTTTGTAATAGATGCCTTTCTGAAAGCATCCCCTAACATGGATGCCAACTGCTTAGGAGAAGTAGTATCAATTGATCCCCTCATTTTATTTGGTGGGACTTTTAGACTCTTTTGATATATTTTGGGCTCAGAAACTGAAGGTGAACCTGTGTCTGAAGTCTTCTATATTTTATATGTTTCTAGCTTTGATGAAGGGCTCTCTTTCCTCCTCTTACCTTTACCTTTTGTTCGGGTTGGCTTGAAGTTCTGCAGTTTGAGATTCAACCACTCATTGCTGTGTTGTAGGATCCCTACACCGAATTCTCTCAAAGAGATGTCTTCTTTCTGGGACCAATCTATTGGATCCAACCTCTTAGTGTCTACGGTGTCCAACTGATATACTAGATCCAGAATGAGCCTGTCATCTTTAAATAATTCTTCAGGTATATCATTTCTCAAAGCGAATTCTCTTAACTAAAAAGTAGTGAGCCTTGTAGATTTCTTCTTTCTCACTTCAAGATCATCTTTACAATTGGCCCAAAAGTCTTCAAGAGAGTGTTTGTCATGAAACCCCATTGTAGGAAATAATTGCTTAAGTATGCCAGCAAGGTCAAAATTCTCCCTTGCCTCATACAGTTTTAAATTTAAAGCATCAAGCTCCCCTGTTGTTGTCTCAGAAACTTGTATGGATGGGCACTCATAAAAATCCAACTCAAATGGATACTTGACTCTAGATTTATGTTTCCAAAACAATTTAAGATGTACTTCACTTATTTTTCAAGAAAATTTAATCAAAATTACCCTATCACTACAATGCCTAGGCATCAAAAAGGGTACCCTCTTGAAACTTGCAACCCTAATGTATGTAGATTTGGGGAATTGAATGAACAATTCTCGCCATCCCCTTACTGGATCTGTGGCTTTATCTAACATTCTCCATTCTATATCTCCTGTAAGCTGGAGGATTATTGCATATAAAAATGCATCATTAACCCTCTTAAAGTGTTTCTCAGCTTCTTTTATTTCCAAATGAGGGAAGAAATCCCAAACTTTATTCTATCTTGGACCTTTTCCTCTGACTCCCACTATGCTTTTAAACCAGGAAAATCACCAATTCTAGCTGCTAGGTATAGAATGTAGGATGTCATGTAAAACTTTTTGGTGTTGGTGACTAACATTATTTGCTCATGAATGCAATCTGAGACCATTGCACCCCATTCCAAGTGTATAGTACCCTTAAGAATAATATAAATAAATTGAAACATCTAGGTCTCATAGTTCCTGGACTCTTCCTTACCACATGCCTTACTGAGGAGGGTTATCAAATCCCCAACCTCCCCTTTAAAATCTAATCTGGTAAGCTTTGTTGGAACCTTAGATATAGATTTATTCTCTATAGCTAACCAATGCTTGTTCACATATTTCTTGTAGCCATTGACATCTGTGTCATATTACTTTGTTAAATCTGTAATGGCTAAAGTGATAACCTACCCATATAGAGGAAGATCAAAAGCTTCTCTAACCATGGAGGTGTGATGTCTAATACCAGTTTTCCATTTGAATCCACACATTTCCTAGTGTCTAGATCATAGTAATGAGAAATTTGAGAATCAACTCTGGGCATTGAACAACTTGGGGAAATACTACCACATGAGCTAGGTCAGATGCAACTATCCTCCTAGAATGAGGTGTGACATCTGGTGAGAATGTTTCTGAGTTAAACTACACCAAATCAATGTGTCTGAGGGATGTTTCTGTGATGTTTTCTAGTTCACTTTTGAACTTAGACACTTTAGGGATACCTTGGAACTTATACTTCATAGTGATAGGTGGTTCTCTCTTGGTATTTTATTTCTTCTTCTTCCCTTTCTCTACAGCCTCAGTGGAAACACTCTCTTGGGTAACATCTTCTATAGATTTTTCAAAGTCCAAGATAGTTTCCTCACTTGCTTGAGTAGCTGCTTCAAGTTATAACATTTAATTGTACTTGGAAGAGGCATAAGAGGGAGTAAAAACCAAAGAAAATCTAAATCTACATAAAATTTTGATCATTTTGGGTTTTCGAGCCCATTTTGGACTTTTGGACCAAATACAATTGTGCTCTCGAGGCCCGAAGTCTTACTAGGAATCCATCATTTTTTTGTTGAGCCTTTGGTTAGTGGGAGGATGTTGGTTTTTTGGTCATTTCTATCTTTTATCTTTAGGGTCTGAAAATCCTCTTGGGGTCTAAGATCCTAATCAGACTCTCTACTAGGAACTGTGAATTTGATAGTGGGGCATGGGGCTCTAATAGGTTTTGGGATATTTAAGATTAGAGACAAAAGTCCCTTCAGGACCTGACATCTTGAAGGAACTTCTTTCTGGAAGGTTTTCTAAGCAAGTGGAGTCTGCGTGGGAAGCAAGACTTCGAACAGATTTTGGCTATCTTAATTCACAGTCAAAAGTGCAATTCAGACCTAGAATCCCACTCAGACCTTATTTTGCTTATCATATAAGTCAAACACTCCTATAGGGCATGGAAGCATAGGTGAACATGGGTTCAATGGTTTCAAAAGTTTAGGACCAAAAGTCCCATTGAGACCTAAGGTTTCGACAGACTTTCTTTCAGGGACTAATACTTCGGGAGGTGAGGCCTCGGGGGAATTTAGGACTTTGGGTTCTAAGGTGTTAGGGTCCTAAGATCCTTTTGGGACCTGAAGTCCCAAAAGGATATTTCATTTTGGATGAAATTTTCTATGTCTTTTAATGTGGCGCGAGGAGCACGGCCCCAAGAGAATTCAAAACTTTTGGTTCTACATCCTTGGAAACCTAAAATCCTTTCGAGACCTGAAGCCCTAAAAGGATTTCCTTACTTAACACTTTATGTAGACCTACGGGGGGCAAGATCATAAACAAGTTTAGGTCCCTTTATATTGAGCCCAAATATCCTTCCAGGACCTGAGGTTCTGAAAGGATATGTTTAAAGAATTTCACGAACTTATGACTATATTTTTTGAAAACTCAAAGCCAACGGTGGATTTCCAACCCTAGAGTCCATTTATTCAAACCTAAAACTAAAAGGAAAACCTAGCCAAGAAGGAAAAACACATAAAAATGACAAAAACCCTAAGCTAAAACAAAAATAGAACCTAAATTAAAACCTAAAGAATGAATTAAAAATCTAAACTAAACATAAACAAAACAACAACATAATTCAAATGCTCAAACCAAACCAAGCAAAGAAAAGATAAGAGAAAGATAAGGAACGAGAACGAACCCCCCTTACTAGGAATCAACGATGGTTGAGGATTCAAGAACATGGGAAGAAAACAAGAACAATGACCTCCAACTTCCAAAATCGCTAGCTCAATCAACCCAAGATCTTCAAATATTTGTAGGTTTGGATGCAATAATCTTTATGGAGCACTAAGAGTTGAATTTCACGAAGACACAAGCATAAAATGAGGATAAAACATCAAGTAAAGGATTAAATACCTTTGTATTTAATCTTTCATACCACAATAAATGTGGTAGGTCAGGGGTGGAAGCGCAGAGGGAAATAAAACTTTTGGACTAAAGTCTAAAAGTTTGAAAAGTTGATTGGGGCCTGAAGTCCCAATCAGACTTTCTAGAAAGAATCTAAAATCCATAAATGGACCTAATGCCTAGGATCTTAGGAGTTAAAGAACATATCTTGTGGAAGGCATGAAGTAGATAGCGAAAGAGGATGAAGATGAAAGAGGAGAAGATACTATAGCAAAGAATAATGAAGAAGGAAAATTTGTAGAGATAAAGAAGAGTGAGGTTTCAATAGAGATTTATCCTTAGAAGGACATATTGGTAAAATCAGAGAATGATGAGGAAGGAGTTGCAACAGTAGTAGAGAAGGAAAAGATTACCAAGGTAATGGTTAATTTTTTTTATTTTTATAACAAAGAGGATGATAATGAGTTGTATTTAGATAAGGTGGTGAGGGTGGATGAGGAGGTGAATGCAGAAGAGAAGATGATTTTTTTTTTATGATCTTGTTAGTACAGGTGTATGCAGGTGTTGTAGAGGATGGTGGTGGAGGCTGGATTATGGTGGGTTGAATCCCATGAGAGAAGGGAAAAGAGTAAATCACAGTTGGAGGAGTAGGTTAGCTCATGGTGGATTAATTTCCATGAGAAGAAAGATGAGTGAAGAGCAGAGTTGGTGGAGAAGGATGAAATTGTCCCAACCAAATGCGGGAAGAGGAGAAAGAAGAATGTTTCTAAAACCTATTGTAGTGATGGAGTTTGTTGTAGGCTTTTTACAACTTGGAAGGGTAATTCAATCATCTAACTCTATTTTATGAGCCATGCACACAAAATTCTTCTTACCTGGCATATCTAATGCAGGAGCATTTGCGTCCATAGGCAATCTTGTATTGCCAAAAATATTTTTAGTTTTAATTTTAGTTTTGGTTTGATTTGGTTGTTTTAGTCATCTCTCTACATCAGGAAACTTCCGATTTGGTCAAATTTGCAAAAATGAAGATTTCACCTAACATAGTTTTAAAGCTTTGTAGGTAGTTTTATCGAAATCATTGGTTTTCAAAATCCATGAGGACTAGAGACAAATTCTTTTGTAGGAATGTTTAAAATTGTATTTTATCAAATTTAGCAAGTTTTTGTGGCCATATTCTTCACTAGTTGAGAGAAATTAATTTTCTTTGTTTTGCCTAATAAGTTACAAAAATAATTCATTATAGAGATTTTTAAAATGTTGGAGTAAAATGGTTTTACAGGGGTCTTCGAGAGATTATTCTACTCCAATTGGCCAAATTTAATGCAAAAATAAGTACCTAGTCATAAATTATGTAAATAGTCATTTTCTGTGCTTTTTGGGCATCTGATGAAAATCAAAGGCACTTGAAAATGTGAGAGAGTAGCCGCCTAAGAGAAAAACATGGATTTGTTGTTCTAGACAACAAATTTTCACTTCTAAAATAAGGTGAACTAATTAAAGGATATGTTTTTAAAAATTAATTATTACATTGCCACTTTGGTAGTCTAGGCACCTATTTTTGGAGGAAGAATCTACAGTTTTTAAATTGAAACAACCTCCTCTTATGAGGCATTAAAATTTAAGGCGGTACTCCATTTTTTTAATGTTATATTTATGAAGTAGCTAAATAGTGGAGATGGTGCAATGGAAAGGTAGAGGAAGGTGTTGAAACTCATTTTACCAACTTTTTTTCATCTATTTTATTTGATATTTTTTATTTGGAGGAATAGTGAAGGGGAGCTAAGAAGAGGGAGTGGAAAAGGATAGAGAGCTACTAGAGGTGCCACCAAAGAAAGAAGGGAGAGATAAAATTAAAATTCTGAAATATAGTGTTTCTTGTAGATTGAGAGGATGAGGCCATGAAGGCCATAATGTCACATGTTTTGTTGTAGATTTTTTGTAATTCTTTAGTTGTGAATTAATTAAATCAATGAGAGTTTGCATTCCATTTTTATTTTACCTCCAATTTGTGATGTGTTGTGTAATAGCCACTTCATTTTATGGTTTGATAAAACCCTTGATCCTTGATCTACGTCACAAATCTATAAATCCAAGCTTCCTCTCTCATCCAAGGAATCAATAAGAAATATTTGTAAGTACATGCTATCATACTAACCTGAGTCTATTAGAGAAACTCAACAAAGCAAATCATCATCAAGAACTTCATCAAAAGGAGCCATCATTCATATCAAGGAAAGATATGAGCTTTTGTTTAGTCTTGCATTTGTTCTAGTTTCCTTTCCTTTCATGCTCTAATCTGAGGTAGAGGTAGTCTAGTAGCTTAGGTTGCATTTCTAGATTAGATTATTTCCCACCTATAATATCCAATTCCAATCCACTTGGGCCCATGGATATAACAAAAAGAGGTACTTGAGGGCTTACAAATACCCACAAAAACAACGAAGGGGATTGGAAACACCTACATGGATAAGGCCAGATCCAATGCGAATACCTTGATATGAGAGGCACCATGAAAAGTGACCTAGTTTGGCCTCAAAAATGGTTAGCCAAACAATTTAAAATTTGTAGTACAATTGAGTGGCAGTGGACTAAAGGTTTCTCTTGATATTAAGTTTCTAAACAATGAGAAAGTGGGGGGAACGGGAAGAATACTCCTAGAATGTCTTGTAGTTCCTAAAGGGAGTGTCCATATACCACTCCCAATCATTCTACCAAGGTACAATGCATTGAATCCAAATCTTATGCACCGTTTATAGAAAAATAGACTCCATAATGGTTTGAAATGACCCAATATCTTTGTTCCAAGCCTATATCTAGCTTGAAACTTTGGTCAAGATAGTCAATTCATAGTGGCTCTTGAAGAGAGGTATGAAATAAAGCAAATCCCATTCTTAAAGAACTTTAGCACATGGACCTAGGGAACTTTGGAAAGAGGTCAACCCTTGCAAGTAATCATATGAGACCACCAAAATGATTGTTTGTTGAAAGAAATCTCATAACTAAAATGCTTCCCTTTCCAAATAAGCCAAAATTTAATAGCTTCCCAAGCCTTCTATTTATACTTTTGGCAACAAAAGTCCCTTGAATTTTCATTGTCTCCTTAAGGATGCGAATGGAGTGAAGACCTAGACCTTGCCATGCCGATCAACTACTAATTAAACATAGACATGCATGATGTTTAAATCTAAAGATTATATTTTACATTAGAAGGTCCTTAATTCTAGGGTTTGGGATCAAGTAATTTTTTTTTGAATAGTTGTGTGGTTTTCATTTTATTCTATCTATTGATCTCTACTTTCCTCTTTAATGGATCCTAGTAGAGGGTGGGAATTCAACCTCTTTAGATCTAGTTCTAGATCATATGTTTGTGAAAAATAAATTGATGTAGCAATAGTAGTAATTGGTAAGAATGAATTGGAATCTGCTACATTCATGTTGACTCTAGAAGAATCCCCAATTATTAATATTAATCATCATGAGTTCAAGAAAACTATTTCAACATTCCAAGGTCATAGCTTGATTTGTAGGTTCCTCGATCCTCAAGTCTCTTTGGGCAAGGAAGAATCAAAATTCTCAAGGAGTATATTAAATCCAATCTTGTGCTAAAGGGAATTTCATAGCTAGTTTTGTAAATGAATCAAATAGAGATGGATCATTTCCAGAAGGTTCATATTTCTTTTGAAATGCTACCCTTCTCATGAAGCATTGGCATGTGGGGTTTAAATCTTCAAAAGAAATCCCTATGACTACCTATTTCAATTTTGATGTATGCTCTTCCTCAAGTTTTATAGTCTCCCTATGTCTTTGAGACAATTTCTAGTTACTTTTATACAACCATTTATATTTAAAAAGCACTCCATAGGTATGGTAAATTTGTTTATGCTAGAATATGTGTGGAAGTGGATCATGTCTCTTCTTCCATTCCTAAGAGTATCACTATGTGTGCTAGAGATTTTTAATGGTCTTAGGCTCTAGATTATGAAATTTTTCCTTTTATATGTAGATGATGGCATTAATATGGTCATTTCATTCTAGGAATACACTAGCTTTCAAAGAAATACCAAAAATGAGAAAAAGAAAGTTGAGAAAAAATAGGCACAGAGGGTTTCACATTTCCAAATGAAAAACAAACTTTCAACACTAGAAATTTTATTTCTCTAAACGTTAAGGATAATGTGGGTTTACTTTCTAACTCTAGGAAGGAGGAAAATCATAAATAAGATTTACATTAGAATGAAGGGACAAGCAATAAGGAAATGCTCAATGATTTTGAATTCAAAGGTGATCTGGAACAGCTTTTGGTTGAGAAAGAATCTATAGATTTTTGGAAGTTAGAGATGCAAGGGAAATAAAAAATACCTCTTGGCTTAACTTTCTCATGCAAAAATTCAATTAAATAATAGGGCCCCCTCAAGATTATTTGGAGGGTTGTATCTTAAAGCAAGAAAGTGTAGAAAAACTAACTCCAAATAGATGACTAATAAAGAGGGAGGGAGATTTTTGGCACAACATGGTGGGGAGACCTAGTGGGTATATTGCATTACAAAATACAACTATGGAAAAGGTTACAATTCAAAATCAATGCCAATTAGAGTTTGTGTTTGTTGGAACCAATAAAACCAACATTGATCAATAACAGTGCTCTCTTGGAACATAAGGAGATTAAACTCCACATCCAAAAATCTTTTACTTTAGAGTGTCTCGGAGAAATACAACTCATAGGTTATTATGTTACAAGAACTAAATCTATGAATATAGATAATTTTAAACCTTTCTCTAGGTCCTCTAAGAAATGGTGTGTTTTAATCACATAGGTAGTGGGCTTGCTACATTCAAGAATAATGTGGAGGTTTTATAACTGAAATCCTTTCTTCTAATTCATGGATGATTCTTCAAGTTAGTTGTGTGTATTCTATGTAAAATTCATGTCTTGTTAATGTTTATGGCCCTCAATCTTTTAAAGAAAATGAACAATATTGGGTTTAAATCTTATCTGTTATGAGAGTTAACTTTGGAGAAAGATGGCTTGTAGCTAGAGATTTTAATTCTAGACTTGATTATTGTAAGAAGAAAAGGGTGCTAAAATAAAGGAGATAACCAAAATTTCACTTCTTTCTTAAGAGATTTTTATTTGTGGGATGTTAAACCGTAGAATAATTGGTTTTCTTTCTTTAATAGAACAAAGGGATAGGATAGATTAAATAGGTTTTTCCCTCTACCTCCTAGCTACAAATAGATATTATTTTAATTATGAGGTTCTAATAGAAATGGGCTTTTACCATTGGCCAATTTTCTTAACCTTGTTGATCATAGTTTTCCAAGAAAGATTCCCTTTAGGTTTGAGAAAGGTGGTTGTCACATAAGGACTTGGATGAAGTCGTCTAAACTTTCTTGAATGGTCGTCATTCCATTTTTGGTACTGTAGTGTTCATTCTACCCAAGAAGTTAAATTTCTTAAAGATTCTTCTTGAGTATTGGAATAGATATGTGTTTAAAAATCTTTTTCATAGTAAAACAATAACATAGAAAATAGAATGGTTGAAATTTAAACATAAAAATACATTGGTTTTGGCCACTAAAGCATTCAAAGATGAGGAGAAAGAGGTGGCTTCTTATCTTGATGAGACTTATAGATGTGAAGAAATATTTTGGAAACAAAAATCTATACTAAAATGGATTAATGATGAAGGTCATAATACAAAGTTTTCTCATATTTCCTATAAAAGGAGAAGACACAAGAACTTTATATCTAATTTGGAATTAGATGGAGGTCTAATAAGGGATCTTTGGTCTCTATTTGGCATAATATATGTAAAATTGGAGAAAATTTGGATAGGGAAGAAAAGCAATCTCTTTTCCTTAATTCTATTCCTTGCAAGATTGGCCTAGAGGAAAATAAAATCTTGTTGATGAGGATATCCTTAGACAAAGTTAGATGTACTCTTTTTGGCATGGATGGAGATCGTGCTTCTGGCCCTCATAGATTTCCTTCTTATTCCTTTCAACATTTTTGGGATATCATGGTTCAACATATTTTGGAAATGGTGCAAAAATCCATGGACTAAAGATAGAATCTAAAGGCAATGAACTCTACTTTTCTTTCTCTTATTCCAAAATAGAAGGATTCTCTAAAAGTTAAAGATTTCATGCCTACATCACTTTGCAATACCATTTATAAGGTCATTTCTAAGATTATTGCTAATAGACTCAAATCTCTCCTTGTTTAATTTTTTAAGGGCAAGGGAGATTCATTAAAGGCCAATAGATAATAAATGGTATTATCTTAGTTCATGAAACGATACACTTTTACATTGCTAGTAATAAAAAAGGTGTGCTCATGAAATCAGACATTGCAAAAGCTTATGATCATGTTAGTTGGAGATTCCTTAATAGAATTCTGCAAAAATATGGTTTTGTTAATGACTAGATGGAATGGGTCATTAGGTCTTATTCTTTTTCCCTATTTCCTATTCTTGTTTGTGGATTTGCAAAAGATTTTTTCTCTTCCTTTTACAATATTTAGCAAGAGAATCCCTTATCTCCCTACTTTTTAATCCTTATGGCTTAATCTCTAGGAAAATTTATAAGTTCTCTTAAAATAAAGGGTTCCTTACATGGACTTAAAGCTTCATTCATAGAGAATGACATCACTCACCAAGAATTTGTGGATGACAATATGATTTTTCCTTCCCCTCTTATATTTGAAATAAGGATAATTAGAGACTTTTTATCATGTTATGAACATGCTTTTGGTCAGCTTGTGAATAGAATAAAATATTCAATTTTCATTCTTGATGTTGGGGATATGGAGCAAGATTTTCTTTGTAGATGTCATTGCTTTAGAAAAGGCTCGTTTACTAATTTCTACCTTGGTTTCCTGCTTTTCTATGGAAGGACCAACAAATTTCTATAGATCTTATTTTGGACAGTTTTATAAAATTGTTGGCTAAATGGAAAGTTGGATGACTTTCATCAACTGGAACATTGGTTCCTCTCAAACATATCTTTCAAGCTATTCCTTTCTATTTATTTTCACTTTTTTAAGCTCTTGAAAGTATCATTGGAAAAGTCAATTCAGTAATGAGGGACTTTCTCAAAAAGGTTCAAGGAATCATTTTAAATTTCCCATGTTAGTTAGGAATGACATTTGTATAAGTAGAGATAAAGGGGGCCTAGGGATTAAAGATGCTTAGATTTTTAATGAAGCCTTATTAGATAAGTGAGTTTGGAGAATCATTTCTTCTATCAACAAGATTGAATTCATATTCTCAAAATTAAATATCTCAATGGTGCACTCCCTTTGACCAATTTGAAGATCATTCGTTGACCAACACTACTTTGGGAAATTCCCTTTATTTCAAGTCTCTTTATATATCTTGTGACTCACGAGGAATCCAAAGTTAAAGATTATTAGGAAGAAAATGCTAAGAGCTATGGTATATCTAGATCCTTGAAACCTTTACCTACTATCTGCGAGGTTGATGAAAGAGATCGTCTTAATCTATCTATGTTATTGAAAATTTTTAAGCCTACTTGAAACCTCAAGAGAGTTAATCTGGATTGTAATCTTAAAGGTGATTGGAGATACATAGATACATAGTCAAGGATGGATATGAAAAACTAATGATATCAAAGCTTACTCTAAAAGATCTTAATGATCTCAAGTAGCCTGTTAATGCGAGGTATTTCCCAAACCCCTAGCATTCCATGAAAGAACAATATTTTTTGAGGAATAAAGAAATGAGAATCTAAACTGGAAATAACCGTAGATTCCACCAGTATTTCTCTTATTATCTTTACTTTATCCTGATCTCTTCCCACTTGAATACAACATTTGGATTTAGTATACCCATGAAAAGCATTTTAGTTAGTCCATGAATCATTTGGATTTATTTTTTTTGTTTTCTCAATAGAGATAAAAATAGGAAGTCTGAAGGCAAGTTGGTTGATATTCAATGGATGGGACGAAAGCCCTGATGCAGCTTCTTGAAATTTCCCAGCACGGTTTGTTCAGAGATTCTGCCATTTGATGAAAGCGACTATAAAGGATTTCTGAAAAACTACACGTATTGTTCTTAGTCTTTGTGCGTGCATTTGTTTTCTTCCCATAAAATCCTTTTCCTGGTTTTATTTTCTTCACATACATCAGAAAAATGTGCATGTGTCTCCCTACTTTGAAACTATTAAAACCTATTTTTAGTTCCTGCGTAACTATTATTTTCACCTTCCACTGTTAGTCTTGCTTCGTTAATTGTGCAATGGAAAAATTAATACTTTGCCTAAGGTTTTCCTACTATTCATCTTACTTTGTTAATCATGCAGATGGAAAAATTAATACCTTGACTAAAGTTTTTTTTCTCCTTACAATTTTATGCAGAAGAAATTCTGTCTAAACTTATTTTCTGATTGGGCAATTGATTTTTAAGCCCATTGGTAATGATTTGTAGCATTCATAAAATCCAAAAATATTAATCTTTTTCCTAGTTCTTTTAGTTTTGGATTGTGTTATTTTTTTTCATATCTGAAATCAATACATTCTTGCGATGACACCTATTTGAATGTGTTTCCAACACCTCTTAAAGTTGTTTGTGATTTGTTTATAGCATTTAACGGAAGCAACGATGGCAAATGGAGATGATGAGCAGTAGAGAACTGATACGCCCAACACTGTCTCTGCACGTCATCCTTCTCAATCCAACATATAAGTTAGTATCATAGATTTGTAATAAACTTGCTATTCTGGCAACTTTTTTACAAGACACTGCCATGTTGTTCGTCCATGGCAGAAGACACGCCTAAATAAGAGCTTTTTATTTTCTCCTTATTTGGAATTCTCGTCTCATGCTTGGAGTTAGAGACTGTTGCCAAAACTGAGAGAATTGATCCATTACATTAGAAGATCATTGAAGAGAGTCCTTTGAGCTATGAAAATGAGGGAGGTTGTAACAGTGCCACTGAATAGCGGGGCCAAGATGCCACTAAAACTGTTAAAACCTATTTATTAAGACAATGTACCATATTGAAATGTATAGTGGCATTTAATATATATGTGACATAAGGACTGCCATAGCTTCCCTTCAAGAGCACAAAACAAATACAGAAATATTGTCTTATCATTTGGTTTATATCTTTGAGTAAATGTTTATGTAAAGTGTTTGACACCAACTAAAGATTCTTCCATTTAATAATAAATACACTTCACATATAGCAAATTTTATAGATGTTTATTTCTTGTTCTAAAGCTCTCGTTTTGACATAGGTGGGGAGGATGTTGGAAAGGGTTGAAGAATCAGTGTTCTGTGAAATTACATTTCATTGAGACAACTTGTCAAATAGTTCACATGCCTTGTGTGTACTTCCACATTTTGAGTAGATGTCTATCAAGGCACATGCAACTATAACATTTGACAAAATTCAACTTTCAATTATGTTTTGATGGATGTTGATAACATGTTCTCAATCTCCCATTTTGTCACAAGTTGGGAGGATGTTGGCAAAGGTTATTGGAGTTAGGCCTTACACCTATCAATTGTATTTGCTTAATAGTTTCCAAGGCTTTTTCACTAAACTCATTTTTGCATATCCTACAATCATCCCAGTCCATGAGAACACATCTTGTGATGCATTTTGTCAAACAACTCACATGCCTTGTGTATGCTTCCACATTTTGCATACATGTATACTAGGGCACTTGCAAACACAACATGTGATAAAAATTTACTTTTGATTATGCTTTTATGGAAGTCCTTCCCTTTTTCTAAAGCTCCCATTTTGGTATACATGGGAGTGTGTTGGCTAAAGTTGTGGAATTTGGCTTAATGTCTTCCAATTGCATTTGCTTAAAAGTTTCCAATGCATTTTCGATAAACCCATTTTGTTTATATCTTGCAATCATTATAGTCTATGAAGGGATGAAAACACTTGGAGGAACATTTACTAATCTTCTTACACAAACAACTAAGCCATTAGGGAAATTAGGAAAAATACCTGCCTAATATCCGCTATACTCTTAGCATTTTTGTATCGATACCTTATAGACGATTAATGCTCTTTATGTTATATTGTTTATGCCTCATCAATTACATTTTTTATGCCTCATCAATTACATTAATTATGCATAGTCTTTCTTTTGGGCATTAAATGAGTATAGTATGTTGCATTATTGACTTTTGGAGATTTTTTAGAAGTAGCTAAAAGGCTATTAAAATGGAGAAGAACTTGTTTAAAATATGATAACCAAATATGACTAAAACAAAAATAATTCATATAGAGAATGGTATATCAGCCAAATAAAATAACTGTGAAAGAAGGATAAAAAATCAAAAGAATATTGGTTCAATTATTCAATTGATTTTAATGGTAGAGACTAACCACAAAGTATAGTTGTTATCAACTAGGATTGCACCTGTGATGCAAAGCTAGAAAGCTTAGCAATCTTGTGTAACATGGGAATACCTTCAGGTTGTGGGTATCCTATGACGAAGGTAAACCTCCAGATTATGGGTTGGTTCCCCTTTGATTTTCTAATAAATTAATGACTGTAGGAAAAGGGTTGGAAGGTTTTCTAATGCATGTACTAAAACTAGATTTAAATGGGTGGTGATGCACCTAAATGATAGAAACATGCAGCCCTAATTCACAACTACCTTCAAAATATCTATCCACACAAATCAATTTGGCAATATGTCCACAAAAATAATTCAAAAGGAAGGCTTGAATAAATTGTCTCTTGGAGGAAAACTAGGTTTTCGCAACATCGAAGAAATGATTATTCGAAGGCACAACCTAAGACCTATGATTCTTCACTACTTTGAATGCATGCAAGTATGAATGAGACAAAGATTTAAAGGTTCTAATGCTAAAAAACAATAAAATTTCATCCAATCATTCATAAAAAAGCACAATCGAGAAGGTAAATACTCAATCTTACTGAAAATGAAGAAATATCTATATAGATGACAAAAAGACAACCTGTAACCTGATGTACTATATAAATATGTAAAAAATGAGTTACAAACACTCCTCTCTGCAATGCACAAGAGAGCAATAAGGCAAGAACATCAAGAAAACATAAGTTTTTCTCCTATATACAAAAGATGACTCCAATGAGTCAGATTGGGTTAATTAAAGTTAACTCAACTAAAAAATATCTCCATCAATCTCTCTCAAAGCAAAGATGAAAATCCCCCAAAATAGGGGTCAAAACTGATGTAATTTCAGCAAAAATAGGCCCAAACTCACTGTCACAATCAATTTGACCAAAGTTGACTTTGAAATCACATGAGGTAACTGAAAATTAGGACCCAACTCTCCATTTCAACTCCTCTCCTCTGATTTTGCATGATTTGACATAAGTTATCAATTTGAATAAATAAAAAGTAATCACTGATGAATTACTTTACTGGGTGTGATGGATTTTCTCAATCTTTTGCATTTTTATGACAAATAATAAGGTAATTTATAAACTATTACTTTATTATTTGTTTACATTATTAATTTCATTTCATCTCATGTCATGAAGACTCAAGGGGAATTACATATTTTCAATTTCACCATTTCACCCTTGGTCAATAAAAAACAAATACACAAACACCTTATGACTCCCTTTGTCCTTCATGTTTTCTTCATGCATCTATATGATACTACAGTCTCAACACTTGCTCAAATTTGACTAAGCCATATAAATAAGGTCAAAAGCTCACCTTGCCCTCAAAAGCCATATTTGCAGATAATGACACATATGATAAAAAAAACACAACTTTATATCTCACATGCCATCAGATGTATTCCTATCTCAAATCTTAATAAACCTTTCAAAACACATCATAAAGCACCTTATGACTCCCTTGGTAACCTTCAAATCATGGGCCCCTCAACAAATGAATAGGTCTTTTGACTAAAAAGTCCTAGACCATGGGCTACATTTATTTAGCATAATGATTTTCTTAAAAAACTATGTCAAAAAGCCCATCAAACCTCCCACGGGCTAGGGTTTCCATGTGAACAAAATAATTGAAACCCTAAAAGTCTTTCATTTCATTCCTTCATTTCCCCTATTCACTAGAGAGCGTTGCGCTAAGGTTTTGGAGAGCTGCTGTTTCTGGAGGGTTTCTATGAGATCTGGGACCATGTAGAGACTGAACTTGGACTCCACTATTGGTAAATTGCCTCTTATGACTCCATCTGAAAGTAATTTGTCTCCTTTGCTAAGTTATTTCAATATAAAAGACATAAACATGTCTTCATTTCACTGCTTTTGAAAAATGTTTTTCTTTATAATATGAGTTTCCTCTTGAATAAAACAACATAAAAGGTTCTATTACTATAGCAGTGTTTGGGCTTGTCTTCAAACTATTTGTGGCTCATCTTTGAATGCTCTGCAGGTGCGCCTCAAGTGTTTTATTGACTAAATGCTCTTGGATTTGTTTTTGATGTTCAATCATATTTGCATACAAGATTATTTCCTTTTTCTTTGGAAGGAACTGTTCTACATCTTCCTTCAGTCTTCTGAGAAGAAATGACTGAAGGATCAAGCTACTTGAACTCTTTTTTTCTCCTCTTCTTCCTCCTCTGTTAAATTATCAGAATCATTATCTTGGGCTTCTTCTTTGCAATTTTCTAGCATGACCTGAACTGCATCTTTTGCCTTTTCCTTTGTTGTACTAGACATCATCGTCTTCTTCTTTTAGCCTCTACCACCATTCCCTACTTTGTGATCTTTTGCATCACTATTCTCATTAGAAGTAGTCCCTTTTCTCTTGCGACCCCTACCAACACCTCTTAACTCAGGCTCAGGATCTTTTGCATCACCATTCTCACTTGAACCAAATTTAGCATCTTCCATTTGCTCAAGCAAAAACTCTGAATAATGCTGAGTATGGTTAAGAAGTGCCTCCAATCTGCAAAAATCCAAATCACCAATTTGTTGAGTTCCATTTTTCATTTGTTTTTCATTTTCCTCCTCTTGTTTTGCTCGTTCTTCCTCTAAGCATTTCTCCTCTATGGAAAGGTCTTCTGGAACCCGCAATACTTCTCCATCACATGGGGAATCATTATCCTCCACATCAATCCGTAGATCACTTATAGATCTTCCCTCATCATCCAATACAAATATTGGTGAATTTGCATCTCCTTCAACCTTGGCAGCCACAACATTATCCATTTCCAAAGCCTTTTAGACCTTTAGCAAAGTCATACTGCCCCTATTCAAATCAGATATCTTTCTTTCATTCTCTGTCAAACTCTTACATTTTCTTACAAGTCCTTTAGGCTAAGGGCCTTTTTGACCAATGCAGGATCTCGAATGTTTGAAACCATATAAGCCTTTTATAATTGTTGACCATACTATTCACTTGTTTAGAAAGCTCCAAAACATTAACAAGCTTCTTCAGAATGCATGATAGAGTTCTAAATGCAAGTGCAAACCTACTGACTTGATGTATCTTGGATGAACTTTGTTGGATTTTGAGAAAAACAAAGGAGACCCCTACTATCTTCACTAGCTTTGCATTTGAAAACTAGCATCTCAAACTTGATAATGTTCATTTCATCTCATCTACATGAAGGGTAAGGGTCCTTGAAGAAAGATCTCCTTTGGCTGGTAGATTACCATGTAAGATGATGCTATGGCTATCAGAAACATGAATCCAATGCAACCTCCTCTTCTCTTTTGATGTGATCTTGGCACCTAACTTTTTTCACATCTCTTATGCTTCCTACTTGCATTATCAAAAGCTTCAAGAATGACTGCAATACGTGAAACTAATCACTACTCCATTGTTCCTTTTCTATCAGCTGTCTTGGATAATGTAACTATTTTTTTAATGCTGGAACAACATCAAAGAAGGTTGTTTTGACTATTTTTGTTGCTCCTTCATGTTTGCTGTTATCATATATTGCTATGACAGTCATAAAATGATTGACTTTTTGTCCTTTATGGCTATCATACTTCTGATACAGTCATTCCCTTATGATTGTCCTGGTTTCTTTTATTGCATTCAATAGAAATTTTAACCTCATTCACAACAAAAGTGATAAATATTTGTCTTATTCCTCTTGCATGACTGATGTTCCTTACATTCTTTTTTTGGCTATCATGTGACTGTCGTATCTTATATGGCTGTCCTAGTACAGTTGTAATTGCACTTTCCTCTTAGAATTTGATCTTTAAATAGACTATACTTTATTTGAAAATCCTAATCATGTCTTTTTCTTATCCATGTTCCTCTTAAGACTTAGTGGGCAGCATGCTGAGCTCAAACCTTGTGGGAGCCAATTTTTTCACCACATGCTGAAATATCATGGACAATGATGAGTGTACCTATACCTACACATTGCACAAACAAGTTAGATAAAACATACCTTTAGTTATATGACATGATGCTTCTTGTGTGGATTTATCTTCTAATCTGGTACTTGCATCTTCTATTCAGCTATCTCTTCTTCTTTTTCTTTTTGTATTATTTAATAATATGAGCATTTGGGTTTGATGCTTCATAAAGGTAAACAATAAATCTGTTGCTTTTGTATATGGAAAGAATTTGAGCCCCGAGCTCTAACAACTCTCTCATGTAGGTATCTCTAGAGCTCACTGGATGGAGGGAGCTAAAGATGGACCTGGTCAACCTTGGGATTTGTCATTCACAGGCAATGATAGGTCCCTATTCTCTTCATATGCTCTTTTCTCTTTTCAGATATATAGTTTAGTTTTATGTTGCATATTTCAGTCATTCCCACAGCTTGTGTGGGACACCTTAAACACTTCTTTTGAATACAATCAGTTATTTTCATATTATGTAAATGACTTATATATTTCTTTCCTTTTGTGACTCAATTACATAATATGAACTAAAGTATTTAAAGTACATGTGTTTATATCATAAAGAAATAACAGTTATAAATACCTCTCTTCTGCAATTGCATTATCTTGTACTGATAAACAACAACATACTTGATCAAATCTGATATCCTTTAAATGTTTTCTTTCTCAATGAGGATATTTAATTTATTTATCTAGGTTGTGTAACAACTCGACTTGAATTGTTACATAATCTGATAAATAAATTTTATAACTTGCTCACTAAGACAACCAATGTTGACTGAATATCTCATGTTATCAAGATTTTTTCTTACCCCCTTCTAACACTACTGCCAAGGCATATACTTGGAGTTGCTGGTAATCAAGTAAAAATATAGTTAATTGCACAATCAGATCAGTAAATCAAATAAATAATGCATAAACAGGCTGCACTCCAATCAACTGTTGCTAAAAAATAAACATCTTCAACATTGTATTAGCAATAGAACACCTAAAAATCTGATTTGTAACAGTGATTTGTAAGTATTAAGATCCTAATCTAACCATAACCTACCTCTTATCTAACCAGATCTACAAAAAAAGAACAAAAGATAAGGATTTATAGAGTAAATAAAATGAAAATAAAGAGGGTCATCTTTCTATCTAATTTACAATCCGTTATCTTGGAATATTCAATTAAATTTAATCAATGTACAATTCTATAACTAGTATTTCACACAATCATAAACATCATAGATGCAATATGCTAAGGAATATTGTGAAAATTGTAAAGCAATTGCATAAAACTACCATATTACATGTGGAAGTATTACACAATCTTTGACAATTCCACCATGAAAGATATAACATTCAACACTTTATTGAGTTTCACCAAACAATCCAAGTTTCAAAGCAACAAATACAAATGAATCACCACCCAAAGTGTAGAACTAGCTTGTCATTGGCATGTGACAACTTCCAGCAGAAATCCACACTGTAAATTGCCTTTTGTCCTTGTTCTTGTGCTCTCAAAATTGCCCTCCTAGCTCCTTTTAAAACAAAATGACACTCCTCCTTTAATAGAGGTGATTTTTCATTTCACTCCATGACTAGGTCAACCTAATTTCAAATTTAGGACCCCCCTCATAGGGTAGGACCTAATGAAATTTACAAGTTACACTAAGATAAAGTAAGTCCTATTTGACCTCCCTATAAGTGAATTACATCTCAAAATCAAAGTTATTTCATTCTTGTCTTCCTTATGTACCTATATCTCTCCATTCATCAAGCAAAAGTGACCTTGTCCAGTTGAAGAAGATTAAATCATCCAAGTTCAACATGCCTTTCTGATGCCTCAGCACACCTCCATAGTGTGTCCAGCATCCTAGACCTAAAAATAAGCAAAGAGAGCATCAAATTCTTTATTATCAAATCAAATCAAGGAAAACATCATCCAGATACATCATTCCAACCACTGAGCCTATCAATTCTAAATTCTGGGCAAATTTGTTACCATTGGCAACTTCACAAATTTGGAGTTACTCTATTTGTTTTCATCATTTACTTTCTAGTTTATTTATGACAATATCACAACGGCATTCCATGTTTCCCTACCATATTCTTCTCAAATCTCAAATCTTCTCATTATATATCATGGCTGTCACAATTATGATGCATATTCTTGGGGTTGTTATAGCTCCAGTTTCATTAGCATGCAAGATAAGATGCTATGATGGTTGTTGATTGTTGGACTACTCATTCAGATTGTTCAATTTCTTTTACTTTGACAATGAGTACAAAATGGAATCCATTGTCTGGTGTATATCAACACTTCACATTAAAAGAAGAACTATACTTAACATAATACTGAAGGCCCATTTAAATTTTTTCTGAAGCCAATTAATAGGTGTCGCAAGAATATTGTGCCTCCTAATCAAAACCTATCATTGATCATGCACTTTGTATTGGAGTTTTGGAGATTCTTTTGTTATGTACACCTAACGTATAAAATACGTATAAAACCATGCACCCACAAGAATATTAAACCAAGAGTAACATGCAAAAATTAATATTAGATCTAAACTTTAATAGTTAGAGCTTTACTTTTGTATATAATTTGTTGGATAATTTATTATTGTAATGGTGAAATTAGTATACACATGTCAATTCTCTATTAGTTGTGGGTTTATTTTGATGGAATATTTTAATTCATGATTATTTATTAATAAGTGCCACACTTTTGTGTTAGTTTTGGCTCACAACCTAATACATTTTATTTATCTATATTTTATTCATTTACACTTATTTAAAGTAGATTTTCATATATTAAACATTTACACATCATTTATTAGCCTCTTTGTACTCACATCTACACATTTATTCATTTCGTTGAAACCAAAACCTATCTATGGGACTAGGTCAATCACTAGAGGCTCATGACTAATCCCAAAACAAAATTTCAGATCTCAAATTCCAATATTCTTACACCTTTTCACTAATCATTGCGAGCCAACTTGACACATGTTTTCTAAGTTTTTATTACGTCTTGTTACTTAAAGACAATAATTTGTGAAATTAATACATATATAAAGGAAAAATATGTGAAATGCATATCTAAAAACAAGGAGAAAGTACTGGATTTCATTTCTAAGGGACAAAGAACCTTAATTTACACTAGAATCATCTAGGCCATCTACAATTCCATTCATGTTGACTTAAATAACTTTCTAAAAGCTATAAAATATCATTTGAACAAGGGATAGACCTAAGCAATTTTGACCTTGGCAATCTAATAATCTCCACTAAGGTTTTTATAAACATCATCTTGATAGCACTAGATGTAGGGAAGAAAAATCTGAAGAGATCACTACTGAATCTTTATATCAAATCATTCTTATAGGCCATAGCTGATTCCCACACAATAAATCATCCTCACAACACTCAGGTTCAATATTGAGGGTTTTATGACTATACTAAACTTGAGACATTCATTAGACCATGAGCATTGATTTTATGTACCTTGGTGATTAGACTTTATACACCATCAAAATTAAATCTTCATCATTGTTCCCAAAACTAAGTGTGCTTATCCTCCTATTTAATTATTGTATGAATTGTTCTTTTATCAACACCTTGTTGGTGACTATACATGTGACTCTTCTTAACCTAGAGACCTGAGCTAACACATAAGGCCATAGGTATGTCTTCAAAGGTGGAAGGTAGGACTCTTGATCATATTGCAATAGGAAAGGACCAACTAATAAGGATGGATAACTCCTTCTTGTGGTTCCACTAGATCAAGGGAGTGTTCCTTAAGGTGTATCTCTTTGAAGATTTAATCTAGCAGACAATAATAAAATTGACTTTGACCTATAAACAATATCCAATGCACTTAAGAATTGTATTTGATTGTCACTAAGAACCAATGTATTGGGTTATCTTGGACCAAGGATAGAACACCTCTGATATGTAGATGCAACAACCATTTGGCGACTAGAATGTCTTCTTCTTAGAAAACTTTATGTACCTTGGTGATTGGAATTTAAACACCATCAAAATTAATTCTTCATCGTTGTTCCCAAAAATAAGTGCATCTATCCTTCTATTTAATTATTGTATGCATTGTTCCTTTATTGACATCCTATTGGTAACTAGACACGTGACTCCACTTAACCTAGAGACCCAAGCTAACACATAAGGCAATGGGTATGTCATCAAAGGTGTAAGGTAGGCCTCATGATAATATTCCAACATGAAAGAACCAATTGATAAAGATGCATAACTCCTTCTTGAGGTTCTACTAGACCAAGGGAGTGTTCCCTAAGGTGTGTCCTTTTAAAGATTTAATCTAGCAATGAATGATAAAATTGACTTTGACCTATAAACCATATTCAATGCACTTAAGACATATATTTGATTGCCACTAAGAACCAATGTCTTGTCTTATCTTGGACCAAGGATACAACACCTCGTAAAGGTGGATGCACCAACCATTTGGAGAGTAGAATGTATTCTTCTTAACCTCTTAAGATTTGCAGTAAATTATCTTGATGGTAGAAACAATGTAGATTTCACTATGAATGACCTTCATGAGGTTCACGGATACTTTGTGGTAACAAGGTAGTGAAATAATGTAATGCAATGGATCAAATACTACTATTAATACTCCTAAAGGTTGATTTTTTATGTTTTCTATAAATGAGGTGGAATGACAACATGTTGAAACAAATTGTAGATGGGCGTCTTTATAATGTATAACTAGCAAACTTAGGATTCCATAACCAAAGAACATTACTTAGTAAACCATAAAGTGAAACCTTATAAAAGATGGCAAAAAGGACTTTTCTTTGCAATCCTACACATAACATAGGCTCTACATGTAGAGATTGAAAATGGAAGCTATTGTAGGGAAATAACATGAACATATGATAATTATCCATCACATAACATAACATATTTTAAAAATTATTTAAAGTTTAGTGAAAAAATTTATTGAATGAAATATTTTTGTAAATATAGAACACTTGAGATTTTAATATTTAAAATTCAAAAATTACAAATTATATATCTATGGAAAGATAAAATTTGAAGAAAATTATGGAATTCACCACATATATCTTTATACTAGTGAAACCTTATAAGCTAGTGTGAATTATATAAGAAAATGTAGCAACTTTTACTCTAGAAAATGATAAATTGATATATATAATATTTTATTCTATTAGTGGCATTTAGGAAGTAAAAATAACCTTGATGAAAATAGACTTTCCTCTATTGCATTATTTTCTTTTAGAGAAAAGGTGTAGGGACACCCATACTATATTAAAACATATGAGTTCAAATATATATATATATATAATAACTAGGTACGAACCAAAACATAAAAAAAGATACATTACTAGGGAGCAAATAGATCGACGTGGAAGCCTCTATTGCATTATTATTGTACCCTTAAACATATATTTACCCTAATTAAAAAGTCACATTGGCACCAGTTCAATCATGGATTTAGTGATAAGATTCTTTGTCTCAATGCCAGAGACACTAAATCCATCTCTTTCTTTGTAGAGAAGTTGGAGACCTTTTGACAAAGCATATGCATGATCTTTGCTAACTGTTGGAACATTATCAGGTTTTAAATATTCCCAATTTAATTCTTTGAGTTTTTCATCAATTAAAGAATTAAGATATTTCAATGCATCTTCCTTCGTGGATCCAGGATGGTCTTTCATATAACATGTTATACACTATACTACTTCTCCTCGATCTGCCTCAGCCTTCAAAAACAACATTATTATTTTTGTAAGGTTTCAAGCATAGTTACCCTTAAATATGATCAATTTCAATCATACAAATGAAGGAACACAAGGTTGTGAAAGTTAAATTGTCCAAATTTATAGCATACCTTGAAAGTCTTTGTGTCACCTCTTAATCTAAGAGTCAAGCATAAAAGCTCATTGAACCTTGATGGATAGTCAATTTCTTTTAGAATGTAATTAGAAAGAGGCACATCTAATGACAGTATAGGTTGCAAGGTCACAACGCGAGCCCCAGAACATACTTTTCCATTCTCTAAATATTCCTCCAAAGATGGTTTATAACCCATAGCAAGGCACTCTACTTCTTGGAAGTAAGCATCTATGTAAACTTCCCACTTTAAATTCAAAAAGAATTCCATGTTAATATTAGTACTTTAATGTTACAAAATTAAAAATATAAAGAAACCAAGCTCCCTAAAATGAATATTAAAACAAATATACATACAACTTTTAAAATGTGAAAGTTCAAATTCCTTCATTATGCTAAGAAAAACTAAGTTATTAATTTCATTAAGGAGAACCATATTAATTATAAATAGTAGAATATGTAATATATAGTCAAGGTAAATTTGGATATGTTGTTCAACTTGTCAATGTTTCATTCTTATTAGTACTACAAGTAAAATCAATGTATTATTATATAACAAGATAGAATATGCGGAGTAATTGTTCCACCTTGCACACTAGGTTTCCTATGGATGTAAGAGAAATAATAACTTAAAATATAGAAAAATGCTTGTTAACGAATGCTAATTAAAACTCTTAAAATAAATGTGTATGCATTGTTTTATTAAGAATTTAATAGTGAATTTGAAAGATTTTTGGACAAAGTGCATAGAGATTATGTTCAAAAAAATGTCAAGAATATTTTTTTTTGTTTGGTGGTAATAATGATGGTGGAATTTTAATTTTACATCTAGGAATTATATCTTGATCCTTCTTTAAAAAGTCCTTATTCTTTTTTCCTCAATCTTTTGTAAGTTTCACAAGTGATATGGATATTATTCTTCATATTCACTTGGGCTTGTAGAATAAATAGCTTGTTAATCCATACCTGAGCCTAGGATTGCTAATCTTCTATGGTTTCTAGTCTACCAAAAGATTTTTCTTGGTGAAAAAATATACAAATTGGTTTGTGTCATCATAATTACCTAGCTTGCCAAATATAGGAGTCTCTCTAACACCTCTTTTCGAAAATACTTAGAAGTGCAGCTGCAATCTTTTTTCTACCTCTTATTTAGGATTACTTACACAGTGGATTTCTCTATTTGGAGATACAACACCATGGCATTCTTACATTGCATTAGAATTATAATTTCTTCAAAGCTTCTATTTTGTTTTAGCTCTTGAAGGATAGAAAATATGTTAGTTTTAATGTAAAAGCACTAAATCTTATTTTCTCAACAAGAAAGCTCATGTGCATATCTCTATTTATTTTTAGATGTAGTCACAGATAAAGAAGTTGGTGCTAAAATTCTTGCTTTCTCACAAGACCTACTCAATCAATTGGGAAATATTTTTTGATACTCATAGAAGATCACTAGTCTAATATAGGGAAATATATAGGGAAATATATAGCTAATACTTTACAAAATAAAATGGAAAATTTTGATAATGTTAAATAATAAAAATAAAGGTAAGTTTGGTCACAATAAGATGAAAATAGGCCCTCTTACTCCATATATAACATAAATTAAAATGAGGTGTTAACAACTTGTTATAATTAAAGAATAATTAATAAGTACAATATAGGTTCTCATTATCAATAATAATTAGTTAGTCAAGAAAGGGTAAGAAAAGTATGGTCTTTAAACATACAAGGAAAAATATATCAATGGATCAATGGGAATCAGAAAACTAGGTTTTATATATAGGTTATATTGCAACTTATTTTTACTTTTTGAAGAGGTTCATATTTTTTAATGAATTATAAATTAGATGTAAATAGTAATGAGGTTGGGTTTAAGATTAAAAAATTTAGTTAAATGAATACCTTAATTGAATAAAATCAATTATCTATCCACTCTATACAAATAGAACATAGATTATATTTATTAAAAATTAATATTTATAAAATCATACAGCTTTACGTGTGTAGTCAAGTGTGTCTCTACCTTGAGTTTTTTCAGCCTCTCAAGCCATATCCCTCACACCCTCATCAAAGGCCTTGAATGCTACTTTCATAAATTCTGGTAGTCCTTCTGTGGCTTCCAAATCCCACCTTTCATATAGCACAAGATAATCTATTACTATACTATCTATCTATATATAATAGAATGTTCATTGTCCCTTAATGCATATAGAAATGTGTTTGAGAAAGTACATAAGAAATATGAAAAATTAAACCCATTTATGTCTACCCACTATAAACCATGACACATTATAGTCAATGTGCTAGCTATTTATATGGACACTAAGGTCCCCACATAAATAACTAGACTTTCTACCATGCCTATGGTTTAAGCTATTCCTTTGTGTCACCCCAATTTAGCAATATAAGTAAAAAAAAATACCTCTTAATGGCTTGTGTGAAGTGCTTGAGCTCGTCCAAAGTTCCATAAGTGTCATAAATATCATCCAAACAAGTGACAAATGAAGCCATCTTTGCAAACCCAATTCTAAAAGTAGAATATTTTGGCTCAATACACCCTCCAGCTGCCCAAAAGTAAAATTCCACATGGTGATGGCGAGCAAAGTCTAGTTTAGCTAGACCGGACTCTGTCCACTATTTAAAATGCACACAGATTTCTTAATAAACATGAGTAACTTTGAAATCTTCAAGTATAAATTATATTGTAAATAATTTAAGCTTCAAACCGAGAGAATATCTTCCATAACATGAATTTCTCACCTTGAGAGAATTTGAAGTTCTTGTTGTTGCACTGATTGGATCATATTGAAGTCTAACTTTGCCAATTCTAAAACCTTTGAGTTGAAAATACTGTAACAATTTCGACATTAAATTGTTAAACTATTTTAGAGATCTTCAAGCAGACTTAAAACATTCAAATTTATGTTCTATTAAGAGATCTAATTTTTTTAAAGTTTTTGCCTAAGGTTTTGAGTTAGGAGGAGATGGGTATGTTACAAGGTATTGAAATTACTTGTTGATGGTCTTGGCATCTCCATATATGTCAATATAAGTCCTTGCTTCCAACCTGGGCACATTGGTGTGCCAACCATAGTCTAGATTGAATTCTATCTGTTACATCACATAAATTAGAATCCTGATTGATAAATGTATTCGAAGACTTAATAATAAAAAATATTAATGGGTATGGATACATCCTTTGAAAGACTAGTATTGTTAATCTTTGGTAGAACTTGTTTTAAATATGTAGTAGAAAAGGCTTTGGCATCATCCAAAGCTTGCTCCCAGGGAAATGCAATGAGTGAAGCCCGGAACAAATTTAGAATGCTTCTTATTTCCTCCTCCTTTGATTGACTATTTGAGTGCAGCAATTGCCCATCTTTACCATTGAACTGTTGCAACACGTCTGCCATAATATCAAGTTAGAAGCAATCTCATGCTTTCATAATATAACCTAAAGTAAATCTAACATTAAGGTTTAGTACTTTTAGGGATAAGAAATTTCATTCTAAAAATAAATCCATTTAAATATTTTTGACTCAATGATTGCAGAAATCACCTGGAGAGACGCCATATCTGTGCAGGCGAAGAATTCGAAAACCCAAGGCTGTGGTGTTGAGATCTACACAAGGACTCTCTCTACCACATCCAATGCCTTTGTCATTCCAATATCTGCTATTCAAATAATTCTTAGACATGAGAACTGGACTAAGGGTTACTATCTACAATATACAACTACAACTATTTACTTGAAGACCCAGGTTCCAACCTAACAAGTTGATGCTGGAACATAATATCAATCTTGAATCTTAAAGAAACAAGCAAACCTGTAAACGTAGTCAAGAGCTGCTTTTATTTCATCTTGAAAATGGCGCTCAATTACAAGGCGTTCTACATTGTCTACCATTGAAAGATGGTGATACAGATCGTCTGCGGATGAAGAGTGTGCATGAAGGGCATTGAACATGTTCTTGATCTCCTCAATGAGCTTTTCAGCACGTTCACCGTAAGAGGGTACCTCCAAGCCATCACAGATAAAAAAAATAAGACAAAACAAATCAAGACTTGGACCATCAGATTTTCAAAGGCTGATAGGAAGCTTGTTTGATCCTTATTTTTGTTCGTATACAGATATTTCTTTTTTTGATAGAGATAAAAAGTCTGATGGCACGTTGCTTGAAATTTCCGCTAGCACGGTTTGTTCGGAGATTCCACCTTTGAAGATATTATAGAGGTTGATGGCGACATTTGATCCCATAAAATGTTTTTCATGGTTTTGTTTTCTTTACATACATTGAAAATATTAACACCTATTTATTAAGTCAATGTACCATAAACATTGAAATATAGTGTCTATATTAGGAAAAAAATATTTAATATATGACAATGACTCATTGAAATATAGTGTCTATATTAGGAAAAAAACATTTAATATATGACAATGACTGCCACGAGTTCTCTTCATGAACACTGAAGAAATATAGAGATTTAGAGTGGATGTCTTATCATTTGGTTTGTACCCATTGAGTAAATGTTCACAAAAAGTGTTTTTTTTTTCATTTAAAAATAAATACACTTCACAAACATCAAGTTTTTATGGAAGTCCATCTCTTGCTTTAAAGCTCTCATTTTGGCATAGGTGGGGAGGATGTTGGCAAAGGTTGTATAATTAGTGTTCCATGAGATTACATTTCTTTTAGACAACTTGTCAAATAGTTCACATGCCTTGTGTGTGCTTCCACATTTTGCATAGATGTCTATTAGGACACTTGCAACTATAACATTTGACAAAATAAATTTCAATTATGCTTTGATGGATGTTGATGCCTTGTTCTAAAGCTCCTATTTTGGCACAAGTTGGGAGGAACCTGTCAAATGTTATGGAGTTAGGCCTTATGCATGTCAATTGCATTTGCTTAAAAATTTCCAAGGCCTTTTCGCTAAACTCATTTTCACATATCCTACAATCATGCCAGTCCATGAGACCACATCTTTGTGATGCATTTTACCAAACAATTCACATGCCTCGTGTATGTTTCCACATTTTGCATACATGTCTACTAGGGCACTTGTAACAACAACATGGGATAAAATATTACTTTTGATTATGCTTTTATGAAAGTCCATCCCTTGTTTTAAAGCTCCCATTTCGACATAAGGGGGAGGATGTTGGCAAATGTTGTGGAATTTGGCTTAATGCCTTCCAATTGCATTTTCTTAAAAGTTTCCAATGCATTTACAATAAACCTATTTTGTGAGAGGAAGCAAGGTATGCAGAAACAACTTCCTTCACTAATCTAATGAGGAAAGTTAAGCAAATTTTAATCTTTACTAGTTATAGGTTATTAGATGCACATTAACAAAAAGGTAATAACACATCAAAGACAAGTACAATGCTCACAACATGAGATATACCTAGGGAAAACCCTTTCAGGTAAAAAATCTCACACTCCAAAACCTACACAATATATTATCAAATCAAAAGATGAGTACAACACACTTGCAATGCAACCTCTTTCAGGAGTACACAATGTCGATTCTCATTCGCATCCCATGACCTTTCACATTCTCTAGCCAATTACAAACTAATTGCCGACACCTTTATTAAATATAGGGTGTTTTTTGCTTCGAGGGTATTGCCCCCAGTAGCCCCCGTTGGGGACATTGCCCCCAGACCCCTATCGTGGGCTTTGCCCCTAGGTCAAACCCCTGGGCGGATAAGCCTCCCGGGCCCTGCAGGAGGGGCTTTGCCTCCCCTACACTCCCCCGTTAATTATTTTGGGGGAAAACCGTAGCGGACAAAGTCACCAAAATTTACCTTGTTGCATGTATCCACAACCCTACATCATGATCAGTCACAACATACTAACAACTTGTCACACCTGACATTTCAACTCTTACATGTCATAGAATCTGTCATAACTTATGACACATAACCACAAGGTACCGACACATAGAAAAACTATGCCAAGTCAACATGGGATGCCTACCTCCTCATATGAAAACAAAATTTACATAGAAAATTACAATAGTAGGCAAGAATAAATAAATACAACATTAGGAACTTGCAAAGGTTAAGACACCTTAATTCCCAACATTCTTCCACTTGTTGAACACCTTTCAAGAGCCAATAGGATGACAAAATTTAACTGCAAGGGGCTAAGAGGCCCATAGACTTTGAACACCATTTGAACTTCTCTATGGTCACAGGTTTTGTCAAGGCATCTGCAACATTCGTCAAAGTGTCAACTTTCTCCAAATTCACCTTCCCATCCTCTACCATGTCACAAACAAAATGGTACTAGACATCAATATTCTTCATCCTCACGTGGAAAGTAGGATTCTTCACCAAACATATGGCACTCTGACTATCACAACAAATGGTAATCTTCCCTACAACAAACCTGACATTAGAACATAATTTTTTAAACCAAATGTCTTCTTTATAAGCATAAGTTGCAGTCATTTACTCTGCTTCAGTAGTGGACAAAGTGACCACATGTTTCTACTTACTCATCCAACTAATAGCACCACCGAACATAATGAATACATAAAAGCACTGGTGAATCTCTTACTACCAATGTCACCTATCCAATTTGAATCAACAAATCCTCAAATACAAAGTGAATGCCAATCCCTTATAAGATAACCTTGATAACATAAGTAATACTTGGAAGCACCCCGCAAGTATCTAAACACTCTCTTCACTGCATCCCAATGTACCCCATCCAGGATTAGCAATAAATCAACTAAAGATTCCCACTGCTTGGGCAATGTATGGTCTTATACAGACCATAGCATACATCAAGATATACCAGCTACACTAGCATAAGGAACTCTATTCACATCCTCCATATCAGAAGGAGACTTCAAACAATCTATAACAAATAACTTTGTCCACATCATAACATGAACAGTCAATGGTCTACAAGATTCCATGTTGAATCTTTCCAACACAGTGTTCACATACTTACTCTAGCCTAACCATAGTTTTCTATTAGCTCTATCTATTCTAATATGCATTCCCAAGATGTATCTAGATGCCCCTAGATGTTTCATCTCAAACTGTGCTGATAATTGGCACTTCAAATCAGAAATCAAATTCTTACCATTCCGAATGAACAACATATCATCAACATATAATACAATAATGAGAATGCGATCATTATCCATCTTAAAGTGAACACAATGATCTGATTTTGATCTCAGAAATCCTAAACTCAACACAAAGCCATCAAATATCTGGTACCACATCCTAGGAGATTGCTTCAAACCATACAAAGACTTTTTCAACTTGCAAACTAGATTTTCTTTACCTTTTACCATGTAGTGCTCTGGCTGTGACATATAGATTTCTTCCTCCAAATCACCATGAAGGAAAGTTGTCTTCACATCCATTTGTTCAACTTCTAAATCGTATGATACAACTGATAACAAGAATTTGATAGATGTTAGCTTTGTAATAGGAGATAAACCTCTGTAGGAGTTAAGGACAACATTGAGAGGGGGGGTGAATCAGTGTTGTGTGAATTTTCTAATCTTTTTTAAAACTTTAACTTGGAGAGCACAAGGAGAGAAAGTTATCATTGAATTGTCAAACACATATATGCACATAACTAAGAATGAAAACAAAAACTCATGAGTAAAACATACAACCATTGAGAGATAATCAATATGAATCAAGACACAAGAATTGCACGAGTGGAAAACCCTCCAGGGGTAGAAAAACCACTCTAGAATTGCCTCACTGGCTACAATATGTGTCTCACCGACCTACAAGCCTCACTGGCATACTGTTTAGAAGCACCAGCTTCAAGGAGCACCAACCCCTACTACAGAATAAACTGAAAACAAGAATTCAGAGGGTTTCTCTGTTTCAATACAAAACATTTCTTCTCTCTCATGTGTCTGTCAAATGTCCATTCTATTCAAAATCAATCCTACATTCGGATATACTCAACAACACTACATTAATCCATCTGCCAAGCCAATATATACAAGATGATATTCTTGCATTTCCAAATATGGTCTCTTCAAATTCTCTGTCCTGCAAATCTATTTTAGTGAGCATAAAACTTTTCATATTCTAAAAAACAAATTCAATGATTTTCAATATCTTATTTTTGCCCTTATATCTATAAATGTCTTCCATTTAATGTACCCATTCAATTCCCTGTCGAAATCTCTATTTTTCAAAATATATCTTCGAAAACACTTCATATTTTCTCTGCACTTCAAAGACTCTCGCAATTTCTTCTTCATAAATTACAATAATAATATCTTTTAGATTTAAATCAGATTGATATGAAATAATTTATTTCATCTTCAAATTTCCTTTTTCTCTGATCCATTCATCTTCACCTGCAAAAACCATTTTCCTGCAAGAATATAAATCTTCATATTTATCTATGCATATTTAATTCAAAAACTTTTCAATTTCCCTCTGCAAATAAAAAATCTCTGAGAACTTTCATCTTCTCAAACCCTTCATCTTCTCCTTCACATTTTTTATTTTCTTTTCAACAAGACTTCAAAAATCATTTTGCCTTGTATAAAGTCTTAATAAAAAAGTCTCTATCAAAACTTTATGTTCATCTACAAATAACCTTTGATTTTCTATAATAATAAAAATTTAATGAAATATTGTCAATCTTCCTCAATCTACACATAAAAAGCTTCACAAAAAAATACTTCAAATCCTGAAAAAAACTTTCATCAAAAATATTCATTAAATGACCCTTCTCTGCAAATATCTTCAAAAATAAACCAATCTACCTTTTTATCTTCTCTGCAATTTTATTTCAAAAAATCTTCAATCTGCAAAATAAAATATCTTCAAGAAAAAACTTCCATACTTCTCTTCATTTTCTTCTTCCAAAAAAAAAAACCATTTGCAAAATAAAAATATTCTCCACAAAAAAAACTTTTAACCTTCTCATCAAAATAAGAAATATCTCTCAAAATAACTTCCCTTTTAAAAAAAAAAAAAAAACTACTCCTTAATATTCTTCTTGCCATGAAGGAGAGTTTAAAAAATAGAAAGAAGAAAAAAATCTTCATAAAAACTCCCACAAAAATCTCCTTAAAAATAGCTTTGAAAATCTCCTTAAAAGTAGCTTTGTAACTTCACATTTTTATTTATGTCATAAAATATGGCATTTAAAGGGGATCAACAAAATAGGATAAAAATCAAACTTTATATATTTAAATATTCAATGCTTTTGCTTCCCACTTTTTAAGCATATAAAGTCCACTTTATTTAAATAAAGCAATTTGAGCTCTCCTTCCAATTTGCTCCCATTAAATATTGATCTTCAAATATATTTGGATGCTTTTTAATAAATGGAGCTCCCATTAAATAAGGTTCTTCATAAAACAAAGTCCTTTGAATGAATATTTAAAACATGCCTTTGCTCACCATCATTTAAACATGGCATGAGATATTCGTGCCCATTTAAACAAGTTAGCATTTCCTGACTTAGCCATGAAGCAACATATCAACCTGAAGTATATGAACAACTCCTATCAATACCAACACCTTTTTGACATCAATGACAATCTACTTTCATCAACCTCACCATTATCTATTCCCTCAACTTGGGAATAACCCTTTGTGACCAACCTTGCCTTAAACTTCTCAACACTACCATATGAACCAAATTTCTTCTTGAACACCCATTTGCATCCAATAGGTTTACATCCATCAGGCAAGGGCACTAGATTTCCCAAGTATTATTTTTCTCCATGGAAGCCATCTCTTCTTCCATGGCCTCTTTCTAGGAATATGCATCACTCATACCCATAGCCTCGCTTACAGTCCTAGGCTCATCAATGTTAGAAATCAAAGCAAAAATACATCTGGAATCATGCAATGAATAACCAAACCTATCATGTTGTTGCCTTATCTATGTGGACCTCCTCAAATATTGAGGTTGAGGTTCTTCATCTTCTTCTGAAATTTTAAACCTACTAGAGCTCTCATCTTCATCAGGTCTAACAGATGTCTTCAGTTCAACTTTCTCAGGCATGGAAGGAAGCTGAACCATGTGCATACTCTTTCTCTTCTTATTTCTTTGGCTGTAGAACAACAGAAGAAGGATTGAGCTCTATGAAGATCACACTTCTGCTATACAGACTCTCTCAGCCACTAGATCCCAAAGCTTGTACCCTTTCACATTGATGCCACAATCGATGAAGATACACTTCACAACCTTGTTCTCTAACTTAAACCTCTTCTCCTTAGGCACATGCGCATATGCCTCACAACCAAATACTCAAATGTGTCTCAATGAAGGATTTTTACCAAACCACACCTCCATAAGTGTCTTATCAACAAGTGCCGATGTAGGAGACCTGTTAACTAGGTAAAAAGTGATAGCAACAACTTCAACCTAGAACTTTTGTTCAAGGCCAACTCCACTTAGCATACTCCTTGCCCTCTCCATCAATGTTCTATTCATCCTCTCTACAACTCCATTATGTTGAGGGGTATATAGAGTTGTCTTGTGCCTCTCAATCCAATATTTGTTATGGAACTTGTTAAAATCTACTAAACAAAAATCACCACTGTTATCAGTCCTCAAACACTTAATCTTTCTATCCTTTTGATTCTCTATAAGAGCTTTGAACTCTTTGAATCTACTACAGACTTCATATTTGCTTCTAAGGAAATACACCCATGTCCTTCTACTATAATCATCAGTGAATGAAACAAAGTAAACAGACTTTGAAATTGAGGGAACATTAACTAGACCAAACACATCAGAATGAATCAAATCCAACACCTAAGAAGATTTGTGAGAACTGGAATAAAACTGAACACGATTTTGTTTGTACCATAGATGCAATGTTCACAAAATTCAAACTCAAGATTACAATCATTCATACCCTCAATGAGGTTTTTATTTTTGAAGGTCCTCCAACCATTTTCACCAATGTGACCAAGCCTTTGGTGCCATAACATTCTCTTCTTAGCTAGAATTTTCATCTCCATAGAATGAGCACCCTTAGGTACCCAGAAAGCACAACCATCGGAAGTAGATACAATAGTCCTCTTCGCTACTGGCTCCAATGGTGAGGATAAAGACTCTAAAGTTTTCTTCTTTGAAACAAAGGCACTATTGCACTGAACCATGCATGCATGAAGCTGAAATAGAGTGCCAATCCAAACACCCTTAGCTAGCACCATAGCTCCTCTAGTCATCTTGCATCCTCCATTCAAGAAAACAACTTGCACACCCACATCATTCAAATTACTTACAAATAATAGGTTCTGTGCCAAACTAGGAATATGCAAAACACCATTGATCCCCTTCACTCATCCATCAGGGACTCAAATCAAGACTTCCACAACCAACAATCTGTTAGAAATGAAGGTGCAAACTACACAGTGGAAATTTAATTCAAACTTTATTATCCTCTAAACAATGTAGAATCAATGGAGATTACAACAGAAATTAAAACCCATCACACAGAAATAACATGCGCTAAGAATTGAACACATAACATAGTATGTAACGTGGAGAAAACCCTTTCGACTAAAATACTCCACCAAGAAAAGAGGCTCCAAGTTGTATTATCTTCAAATATGAGATTACAATACATGCACTTCCTCTATTTCTTCAGTCTTAAATCCAATGGTGCTTGTTACTCTCCAATCTAATAAAAACATAGTACAAATATCCTTATAAAAGGTGGTTGCATTCTAGGGAAAGATAACTGACAAAATATCAACTTTCAAATCTATGATCAAATGATGGATGGTCCATATTCACAATGATAAAATATAAATAAATGAGGTTTTGAGGGTGCTGCCCCCAAACCTGCACCGAGGCACATGGCCCTCGGACCCCCACTAGGGGGTGATCCCCCCAGACCCCTCGCAAGGGGGAAACCCCCTATGACCCCCCTGTCATGAATGAATGAGCATCGTGTACCGAATATAAACATACAGGTAAAACAAGATCATTGCTGATGAAACCTTTCATCCTTTATGGGTGATTTACAAACAATATTAGGAGTAATTAATTACATAGGATTTACAAGGTTGATGGCACCTTAATCCTAACACAATCTTTAGGTGAGAGTCATCACCCAAGTACACTTTCCCACCATCATATTCTTCATACTTTGAAAACCAACCTCGATGGTAGGTCATGTGAAAAGATGCACTAGAGTCAATAATCTATACATCCTCAGATGCTTGTGTTTCCAAGGCAGTGACAAATGCTTCTTCATCATCCTGAGAGGACTTGTCAAAATCTGAATCATAGTTCTTTTTCTTTTTCTTTTTCTTCTTCTCCTTGCACTCCTTGCAGAAGTGATTGGGTTTTCTATAGTTCAAACATAGAGCCTTGGACTTCCAAAGAGACTTGGATCTCCCATGGGATTTGGATCTTCCTTTTTCTTCTTTCTTCTAATCCTTTTTCTTCTTTTTCTCATTAGATCTACCATGAACCACAAGAGCTTCCTTAGTTCACTCGAAAGATTTTCTCCACATCTCTTCAAACAACAACTAAGAAACCACTTCATCCATCTTGAAGGTGGTAGTGGTACTCCCAATGGCCATAACATGGTGGTCCCACAAATCTAGTAATGAACACAATAATGTCATACATCAATCCTCCTCCTCCATCTTCACACCAATAGAGGTCAACTAGGCAACAAGCATATTGAAAATATTCAAGTGATCAACAAAAGATCCTCCATCCTCCATCCTCAAAGAATACAATTTCTTTTGCAGGAATAACTTTTTCACCAAGAATTTAGCCTGATAAACATCTCCAAGTTTCTTCCAAAGATCTTTTGTAGTCATGTCTTCATGGATATTCAGAAGCACTGAATTAGCCAAATAGAGTCTTATCAGACCCTTAGCCTTCTAATCCATTAGATCCCAATCTTCGTGTTTCATGCCTGATGGCATGGTTCTAGATACTAGGAGCCATAGATCTCTATCCACCAATAAACTTGTCCTTCATCTTGAGTTTCCACAACTCAAAGTTACCTCCATTAATCTTCTCTATTTCAAACCTCCCAGATGTGCTCGCCATCTCTTTCCTACAACAAATATTTCAAAATCCTCTACACAAGCTCCCTCCCAAAATGAAGATCAGCTCAAAAAACCCTCTACCCAACAACTAGAACCAAAGGTGATCAGGCATTGATACCAACTGAAAGGAAGCAAGGTATGCAGAAACTACTTCCTACACTGATCTAATGAGGAAAGTTATGCAAATCTCAATCTTTACTAGTTATAGGTTATTAGATGCACATTAATAGAAAGGTAATAACACATCAAAAACAAGTACAATGCTCACAATACAAGATATACATGGGGAAAACCCTTATGAGTAAAAAACACCACTGCAAAACCTACACAATGTATTATCAAATCAAAAGATGATTACGCAAGCTCTTTCAGGAGTAAACAATGTCAATTCTCATTTGCATCCCATGACCTTTCACATTCTTCAACCACTTATTTATCAAGCCTCTTTGGCAGCTATCCAATGTTGTTTTTTCTATGTCAACCAATAACAAATTAACTACTGATGCCTTTATTAAATATAGGACATTTTTTTCTTTGGGGGCACTATCTCGCGGCCCCAGCCAGGGACGCTGTCCCCAGCAACCCTCACTAGGGGCGTACCCCCAGACCCCTACCGTGGGCTACACTCCTGGGCCCCGGTCGGGGGATAATCCCCCTGCACTCCCTGTTAATTATTTTTTTGGGAAACTACAGTTGACAAAGCCACCAAAATTTATCTTGCTACATGTACCTGCAACCCTGTAGCATGATCAATTACAACATACTAACAACTTGTCACACCTTTCATTTTAGCTCTTACATGTCATAGAATATGTCATAACTCATGACACATGACCACAAGGTGCCAACACATGGAAAAACTATACCAAGTCAACATGGGACACCTACCTCCTCATATGAGGACAAAATTTACATAAAAATTACAATATTATGCAAGAATAAATAAATACAACATTAGGAACTTGCAAAGGTTGAGACACCTTAATTCCCAACATTTTGTGCATATCTTACAATCATTATAGTCCATGTTGGAATGAAAATATTTCAAGGAACATTGACAAATCTTTCTACACAAATAGTAGGCCATTACAGAAAATTAGGAAAAATGCATACCTAATATCAACATGTCTGTGATTGCTTGTTGCTGAGTGATTGGGGTGAGCAAGTCTTTGATAAACATCTTCATTTGATTCAACTGTGTTTTCAACTCATATTTAGCCTATTTATCTTTCTGCATTCCCTTCTTCACTACATCCACTACTAAATCCAAGGAGTTTATTTGTTCATTCGGATCTGCTTAGCTAGATTTACTCTTGTAATATGATAATCTTTGGATAAGAGTTCCTTGTCATCTTTGTTAGCTATAGAAGTTGCAATTTTTGCAATCCTTTCACTGTACTTATTGACTTTGACAGAAGATAAGGTCCTAGGCTTCTTCTTTGACTTATTCTTATCCACCTCTACCATCATATCCTGTAGGCTTAAAGGTTTAACAACTATTTGTTGCCTCTTTTGTAGGTTCAAATTTAACCATGAGGGGATTGCAAGAGGTGGCAGCTGATTTTGTAGTATTTGTCTATCTAGTTGCTACTTTGCATCACTACCTTCTTTGTTTTCAATCTTCTCTTCTTCCTCAATATTCTCTTCCTCTCCAGTTTTCTCTTCCTCCTTAGTTTTCTCTTCCTCTTCAGTGGACTTTGTTATTTCAGCATGTTTCTATTGTTGTTCAAGAGTTCTAATGAGTTCTTGTTGTTATTCAACATTCACGACATGCTCCTCCATTTGCAATTGTGCCTTGTCCACATCATCAGAAAAAAATGAGTTGAGGTTTCTCTAAGGTAATCAACTTCTTTCAATACTTACTCTGTTGTCTCAAGGATAGCTTCTTCTTCAGTTGAAGCCATATCCACATGATCACTTTGTGTCACTTGCTGCTGCTCTTGATGCTTTGCATCTTCTTCATCTGCAATAGTCTCTTCCTCTTGATGCTTTACATCTTCCTATTGAGCATCCTATTCAGTACCCTCCTCTTGACCTTTATCTTCCTGATTCTTATCTTCTTCTTCACCCTTAGAGATATCAATAGGGACATTTGTTGGAGTCTAATTTGATTGTGCTTCTCCTTTCATAAGGGAATTTGCTTTTATTTGATCTTGCTCGCCCATGGTCTCAGCTCCCTCTCCCAGAGTTTGTCCTAAAGCTAGCCTTGGTGGAATGATTTGTGCTTATGGAATAGCACCCAGGCCAGCAACAACTCATGCATCTACAAATTTCTTTGTAATAGATGCCTTTCTAAAAGCATCCCCTAACATGGATGCCAACTACTTAGGAGAAGCAGTATCAATTGATCCCCTCATTTTATTTGGTGGGACTTTTTGACTCTTTTGATATATTTTCAGCTCAAAAACTGAAGGTGAACCTGTGTTTGAAGTCTTCTATCTTTTATATGTTTCTAGCTTTGATGAAGGAGTCTCTTTCCTCCTCTTACCTTTACCTTTTGTTGGGGTTAGCTTGAAGTTCTGAAGTTTGAGATTCTACCACTCATTGTTGTGTTGTAGGATCCATGCACCGAATTCTCTCAAAGGGATGTCTTCTTTCTGGAACTAATCTATTGGATCCAGCCTCTTAGTGTCTACGGTGTCCAACTGATATACTAGATCCAGAAAGAGCCTATCAACTTTAAATAATTCTTCAGGTATATAATTTCTCAAAGCGAATTCTCTTAACTAAAAAGTAGTGAGCCTTGTAGATTTCTTCTTTCTCACTTCAAGATCATCTTTACAATTGGCCCAAAAGTCTTCAAGGGAGTGTTTGTCATGAAACCCCATTGTGGGAAATAATTGCTTAAGTATGCCAGCAGGGTCAAAATTCTCCCTTGCCTCATACAGTTTTAAATTTAAAGCATCAAGCTCCTCTGTTGTTGTCTTGGAAACTTGTATGGATGGGCACTCGTAAAAACCCAACTCAAATGGATACTTGACTCTAGATTTATGTTTCCAAAACAATTTAAGATGTACTTCAATTATTTTTCAAGAAAATTTAATTAAAATTAGCCTATCACTACAATGCCTAGGCATCAGAAAGGGTGCCCTCTTGAAACCTGCAACCCTAATGTATGTAGATTTGGGGAATTGAATGAACCATTCTTGCCATCCCCTTACTAGCTCCGTGGCTTTATCTAACATTCTCCATCCTATATCTCCTATAAGCTGGAGGATTATTGCATATAAAAATGCATCATTAACCCTCTTAAAGTGTTTCTCAGCTTCTTTTATTTCCAAATGAGGGAAGAAATCCCAAACTTTATTCTATCTTGGACCTTCTCCTCTGACTCCCACTATGCTTTTAAACTAGGAAAATCACCAACTCTAGTTGCTAGATACACAATGTAGGACATCATGTAAAACTTTTTGGTGTTGGTGACTGACATTGTTTTCTCATGAATGCAATCTGAGACCATTGCACCCCATTCCAAGTGTATATTACCCTTAAGAATAATTTAAATAAACTGAAACATCTAGGTCTCATAGTTCCTGGACTCTTCCTTACCACATGCCCTACTAAGGAGGGTTATCGAATCCCCAACCTCCCCTTTAAAATCTGATCTGGTAAGCTTTGTTGGAACCTTAGATATAGATTTATTCTCTATAGCTAACCAATGCTTGTTTAGATATTTCTTGTAGCCATTGACATCTATGTCATATTGCTTTGTTGAATCTATAATGGCTAAAGGGATAACCTACCCATATAGAGGAAGATCAAAATCTTCTTTAACCATGGAGGTGTGATGTCTAATACCAGTTTTCCATTTGAATCCACACATCTCCTAGTGTCTGGATCATAGTAATGAGAAATTTGAGAATCAACTCTGGGCATTGAATAACTTAGGGAAATCCTACCACATGAGCTAGGTCAGATGCAACTATCCTCCTAGAATGAGGTGTGACATCTGGTGAGAAGGTTTCTGAGTTAAACTACACCAAATCAATGTGTCCAAGGGATGTTTATGTGATGTTTGCTAGTTCACTTTTGAACTTAGACACTTTAGGGATACCTTGGAACTTATACTTCATAGTGATAGGTGGTTCTCTCTTGGCATTTTATTTCTTCTTCTTCCCTTTCTCTACAGCCTCAGTGGAAACACTCTCTTGGGTAACGTCTTCTATAGATTTTTCAAAGTCCAAGATAGTTTCCTCACTTGCTTGAGTAGCTACTTCAAGTTATAGCATTTAATTGTACTTGGAAGAGGCATAGGAGGGAGTAAAAACTAAAGAAAATCTAAATCTACGTAAAATTTTGATCATTTGAGTGTTTTGTCAAGTTTTGGGTTTTCGAGCCCATTTTGGACTTTTGGACCAAATCTAATTGTGCTCTCGGGGCCTGAAGTCTTACTAGGAATCCATCATTTTTTTCTCGAGCCTTTGGTTAGTGGGAGGATATTGGTTTTTTGGTCATTTCTATCTGTTATCTTTAGGGTCTAAAAATCCTCTCAGGGCCTAAGATCCTAATCGGACTCTCTACGAGGAATTGTGAATTTGATAGTGGGGTACGGGGCTCTAATAGGTTTTGGGACATTTGAGATTAGAGCCAAAAGTCCCTTCAGGACCTGACGTCTTGAAGGAACTTCCTTTTGGAAGGTTTTCTAAGCAAGTGGAGTCTGCATGGGAAGCAAGACTCCAAACATATTTTGGCTATCTTAATTCATAGTCAAAAGTGCAATTTAGACGTAGAATCCCACTCGGACCTTATTTTGCTTATCATCTAAGTCAAACACTCCTATGGGGCATGGAAGCATAGGTGAACATGGGTTCGATGGTTTCAAAAGTTTAGGACCAAAAGTCCCATTGAGACCTAAGGTTTCGATAGACTTTCTTTTAGTGACTAATATTTTGGGAGCCGAGGCCTCGGGGGAATTTAGGACTCTGGGTTCTAAGGTGTTAGGGTCCTAAGATCCTTTTGGGACCTGAAGTCCCAAAAGGATATTTCATTTTGGATGAAATTTTCTAAGTCTTTTAATGTGGCGTGAGGAGCTAGGCCCCAAGAGAATTTAGAACTTTTGGTTCTACATCCTTGGAAACCTAAAATCCTTTCGGGACCTGAAGTCCTAAAAGGATTTCCTTACTTAACACTTTATGCAGACCTACAGGGGGCGGGATCATAAACAAGTTTAGGTCCCTTTATATTGAGGCCAAATATCCTTCCGGGACCCGAGGTTATGAAAGGATATGTTTAAAGAATTTCATGAACTTATGACTATATTTTTGGAAAACTCAAAGCCAGGGTTGGATTTCCAACCCTGGAGTCCATTTATTCAAACCTAAAACTAAAAGGAAAACCTAGCCAAGAAGGAAAAACACATAAAAATGACAAAAACCCTAAGCTAAAACAACAACAAAACCTAAATTAAAACCTAAACAATGAATTAAAAACTTAAACTAAACATAAACAAAACAACAACATAATTCAAATGTTCAAACCAAACCAAACAAAGAAAAGATAAGAGAAAGATAAGGAACAAGAATGAACCCCCCTTACTAGGAATCAACGATGGTTGAGGGATGAAGAACATGGGAAGAAAACAAGAACAATGACCTCCAACTTCAAAAATCTCTAGCTCAATCAACCCAAGATCTTCAAATATTTGCAGGTTTGGATGCAATAAGCTTTATGGAGCTCTGAGAGTTGAAAATCATGAAGACACAAGCATAAAATGAGGATAAAACATCAAGCGAAATATTAAATACCTTCATATTTAATCCTTCATACCACAATAAATGTGGTAGGTCAGGGGTGGAAGCGTAGAGGGAAATCAAACTTTTGGACTAAAGTCCAAAAGTTTGATAAGTTGATTGGGGCCCGAAGTCCCAATCAGACTTTCTAGAAAGAATCTAAAATCCATAAATGGACCTGATGTCTGGGATCTTAGGAGTTAAAGAACATGTCTTGTGGAAGGCATGAAGTAGTTAGTGAAAGAGGATGAAGATGAAAGAGGAGAAGATACTATAGCATAGAATAATGAAGAAGGAAAATCTGTAGAGACAAAGAAGAGTAAGGTTTCAATAGAGATTTATCCTTAGAAGGACATATTGGTAAAAGCAGAGAATGATGAGGAAGGAGTTGCAACAGTAGTAGAGAAGGTAAAGATTACCAAGGTAATGGTTAAAATTTTTTATTTTTATAACAAAGAGGATGATAATGAGTTGTATGTAGATAAGGTGGTGAGGGTGGATGAGGAGGTGAATGCAGAAGAGAAGATAAATTTTTTTTATGATCTTGTTAGTAAAGGTTTATGCAAGTGTTGTAGAGGATGGTGGTGGAGGCTAGATTATGGTGGGTTGAATCCCATGTGAGAAGGGAAGAGAGGAAATCACAATTGGAGGAGGAGGTTAACTCATGGTGGATTAATTTCCATGAGAGGAAAGATGAGTGAAGAGCAGAGTTGGTGGAGAAGGATGAAATTGTCCCAACCAAATGGGGGAAGAGGAGAAAGAAGAATGTTTTTAAAACTTATTGTAGTGATGGAGTTTGTTGTAGTCTTTTTACAACTTGGAAGGGTAATTCAATCATCCAACTCTATTTTATGAGCCATGCTCACAAAATTCTTCTTACCTGGCATATCTAATGCAGGAACATTTGGGTCCATAGGCAATCTTGTATTGCCAAAAATATTTTTAGTTTTAATTTTTTTTTGGTTTGATTTGGTTGTTTTAGTCATCTCTCTACATCAGGAAACTTCTGATTTGGTCAAATTTGCAAAAATGAAGATTTCACCTAACGTAGTTTTAAAGCTTTGCAGGCAGTTTTATGGAAATCATTGTTTTTCAAAATCCATGAGGACTAGAGACAAATTCTTTTATAGGAATGTTTAAAATTGTATTTTATCAAATTTAGCAAGTATTTGTGGCCATATTCTTCACTAGTTGAGAGAAATTAATTTTCCTTCTTTTTGCCTGATAAGTTACAAAAATAATTCATTCTAGAGATTTTTAAAAAGTTGGAGTAAAATGGTTTTACAGGGGTTTTTAGGAGATTATTCTACTCAAATTGGCCAAATTTAATGCAAAAATAAGTACCTAGTCATAAATTATGTAAATAGTCATTTTCTGTGCTTTTTGGGCATCTGATGAAAATCAAAGGCACTTGAAAACGTGAGAGAGTAGCCACCTAAGAGAAAAACATGGATTTGTTGTTCTAGATAACAAATTTTCATTTCTAAAATAAGGTGAACTAATTAAAGGATATGTTTTTAAAAATTAACTATTACAATGCCACTTTGGTAGTCTAGGCACCTATTTTTGGAGGAAGAATGTGCAGTTTTTCAATTGAAACAACCTCCTTTTATGAGGCATTAAAATTTAAGGTGGTACTCCATTTTTTTAATGTTATATTTATGAAGTAGCTAAATAGTGGATATGGTGGCATGGAAAGGTAGAGGAAGGTGTTGAAACTCATTTTAGCACCTTTTTTTCATCTATTTTATTTGATATTTTTTATTTGGAGGAATAGTGAAGGGGAGCTGAGAAGAGGGAGTGGAAAAGGATAGAGAGCTACTATAGGTGCAACCAAAGAAAGAAGGGAGGGATGAAATTAAAATTCTGAAATACAGTGTTTCTTGTAGATTGAGAGGATGAGGCCATTAAGGCCATAATGTCACATGTTTTGTTGTAGATTTTTTGTAATTCTTTAGTTGTGAATTAATTAAATCAATGAGAGTTTGCATTTCATTTTTATTTTACCTCCAATTTGTGATTTGTTGTGTAATATCCACTTCATTTTATGGTTTGATAAAACCCTTGATCCTTGATCTACATCACAAATCTATAAATCCAAGCCTCCTCTCTCATCCAATGAATCAATAAGAAATATTTGTAGGTACATGCTATCATACTAACCTGAGTCCATTAGAGAAACTCAACAAAGCAAATCATCATCAAGAACTTCATCAAAAGGAGCCATCATTCATATCAAGGAAAGATATGAGCTTTTGTTTAGTCTTGCATTTGTTCTAGTTTCCTTTCCTTTCATGCTCTAATCTGAGGTAGAGGTAGTCTAGTAGCTTAGGTTGCATTTCTAGATTAGATTTTTCCCCGTCTATAATATCCAATTCCAATCCACTTGGGCCCATGGATATAACAAAAAGAGGTGCTTGAGGGCTTACAAATATCCAAAAAAACAACAAACGGAATTGGAAACACCTAGATGGATAAGGCTAGATCCAATGCAAAGACCTTGATATAAGAGGCACCATGAAAAGTGACCTAGTTTGGCCTCCAAAATGGTTAGCCAAACAATTTAAAATTTGTAGTACCATTGAGTGGTAGTGGACTAAAGGTTTCTCTGTATATTAAGTTTCTAAACCATGGGAAAGTGGGGAGAAAGGGAAGAATACTCCTAGAAGGTCTTGTAGTCCCTAAAGGCAGTGTCCATATACCAATCCCAATCATTCTACCAAGGTACAATGCATTGAATCCAAATCTTATGCACCGTTTATAGAAAAATAGACTCCATAATGGTTTGAAATGACCCAATATCTTTGTTCCAAGCCTATATCTAGCTTGAAACTTTGGTCAAGATAGCCAATTCTTAGTGGCTCTTGAAGAGAGGTATGAAATGAAGCAAATCCCATTCTTAAAGAGCTTTAGCACATGGACCTAGGGAACTTTGGAAAGAGGTCAACACTTGCAAGTAATCATATGAGACCACCAAAATGATTGTTCGTTGAAAGAAATCTCATAACTAAAACGCTTCCCTTTCCAACCAAGCCAAAATTTAATAGCTTCCCAAGCCTTCTATTTATACTTTTGGCAAAAAAAGTGTCTTGAATTTTCATTGTCTCCTTAAGGATACGAATGGAGTGAAGACCTAGACCTTGCCATGCCTATCAACTACTAATTAAACATAGACATGCTTGATGTTTAAATCTAATGATTATATTTTACATTAGAAGGTCCTTAATTCTAGGGTTTGAGATCAAGTAATTTTTTTTTAATAGTTGTGTGGTTTTCATTTTCTTCTATCTATTGATCTCTACTTTCCTCTTTAATGGATCCTAGTAGAGGGTGGGAATTCCACCTCTTTAGATCTAGTTCTAGATCATATGTTCGTGAAAAATAAATTGATGTAGAAATAGTAGTAATTGGTAAGAATGAATTGGAATCTACTACATTCATGTTGACTCTAGAAGAATCCCCAATTATTTATATTAATCATGATGAGTTCAAGAAAACTATTTCAACATTCCAAGGTCATAGCTTGATTTGTAGGTTCCTTGATCCTCAAGTCTCTTTGGAGGAATTAGTTCTTTGGGCAAGGAAGAATCAAAAGTATTAAGGAGTATATTAAATCCAATATTGTGCTAAAGGGAATTTCATAGCTAGTTTTGTAAATGAATCAAATAGAGATGGATCATTTGAAGAAGGTTCATATTTCTTTTGAAATGCTACCCTTCTCATGAAGCATTGGCATGTGGGGTTTAAATCTTCAAAAGAAATACCTATGACTACCTATTTCAATTTTGATGTATGCTCTTCCTCAAGTTTTATAGTCTCCCTATGTCTTTGAGACAATTTCTAGTTACTTTTATACAACCATTTATATTTAAAAAGCACTCCATAGGTATGGTAAATTTGTTTATGCTAGAATATGTGTGGAAGTAGATCATGTCTCTTCTTCCATTCCTAAGAGTATCACTATGTGTGCTAGAGATTTTTAATGGTCTTAGGCTCTAGATTATGTAAGTTTTCCTTTTATATGTAGACGATGGCATTAATATGGTCATTTCATTCTAGGAATACACTAGCTTTCAAAGAAATACCAAAAATGAGAAAAAGAAAGTTGAGAAAAAATAGGCACAGAGGGTTTCACATTTCCAAATGAAAAACAAACTTTCAACATTAGAAATTTTATTTCTCTAAACGTTAAGGAAAATGTGGGTTTACCTTCTAGCTCTAGGAAGGAAGAAAATCATAAATAAGATTTACATTAGAATGAAGGGACAAGCAATAAGGAAATGCTCAATGATTTTGAATTCAAAGGTGATCTGGAACAACTTTTGGTTGAGAAAGAATCTATAGGTTTTTGGAAGTTAGAGATGCAAGGGAAATAAAAAATACCTCTTAGCTTAACTTTCCCATGCAAAAATTCAATTAAATAATAAGGCCCCCTCAAGATTATTTGGAGGGTTTTATCTTAGAGCAAGAAAGTGTAGAAAAACTAACTCCAAATAGATGACTAATAAAGAGGGAGGGAGATTTTGGGCACAACAAGGTGGGGAGACCTAGTGGGTATATTGCATTACAAAATACAACTATGGAAAAGGCTACAATTGGAAATCAATGCCAATTAGAGTTTGTGTTTGTTGGAACCAATAAAACCAACATTGATCAATAACAGTGCTCTCTTGGAACATAAGGAGATTAAACTCCACATCCAAAAATCTTTTACTTTATAGTGTCTCAGAGAAATACAACTCATAGATTATTATGTTACAAGAACTAAATCTATGAATATGGATAATTTTAAACCTTTCTCTAGGTCCTCTAAGAAATGGTGTCTTTTAATCACATAGGTAGGGGGCTTGCTACATTCAAGAATAATGTGGAGGTTTTATAACTTAAATCCTTTCTTCTAATTCATGGACGATTCTTCAAGTTAGTTGTGTGTATTCCATGTAAAATTTATGTATTGTTAATGTTTATGGCCCTCAATCTTTTAAAGAAAATGAACAATATTGGGTATAAATCTTATCTGTTATGAGATTTTCTTTGTAGATGTCTTTGCTTTAGAAAAGGCTCGTTTACTAATTTCTACCTTGGTTTCTTGCTTTTCTATGGAATGAACAACAAATTTCTATAGATCTTATTTTGGACAGTTTTATAAAATTGTTGGCTAAATGGAAAGTTGGATGACTTTCATCAACTGGAATGTTGTTTCCTCTCAAACATATCTTTCAATCTATTCCTTTCTATTTATTTTCACTTTTTTAAGCTCCTGAAAGTATCATTGGAAAAGTCAATTCAGTAATGAGGGACTTTCTCTAAAAAGGTTCAAGGAATCATTTTAAATTTTCCATGTTAGTTAGGAATGACATTTGTATAAGTAGAGATAAAGGGAGCCTAGGGATTAAATATGCTTAGATTTTTAATGAAGCCTTATTATATAAGTGAGTTTGGAGAATCATTTCTTCTATCAATAAGATTGAATTCATATTCTCAAAATTAAATATCTCAATGGTGCACTCCCTTTGACCAATTTAAAGATCATTTGTTGACCAACACTGCTTTGGGAAATTCCCTTTATTTCAAGTCTCTTTATATATCTTATGACTCACTAGGAATCCAAAGTTAAAGATTATTAGGAAGAAAATGCTAAGAGCTATGGTATATCTAGATCCTTGAAACCTTTACCTACTATCTGCGAGGTTGATGAAAGAGATCATCTTAATCTATCTATGTTATTGAAAATTTTTAAGCCTACTTGAAACCTCAAGAGAGTTAATCTGGGTTGTAATCTTAAAGGTGATTAGAGATACATAGTCAAGGATGGATATGAAAAACTAATGATATCAAAGCTTACTCTAAAAGATCTTAATGATCTCAAGTAGCCTATTAATGCGGGGTATTTCCCAAACCCCTAGCATTCCATGAAAGAACAATAATTTTTGAGGAATAAAGAAATGAGAATCTAAACTGCAAATAATCGTAGATTCCACCAGTATTTCTCTTATTATCTTTACTTTATCCTGATCTCTTCCCACTTGAATACAACATTTGGATTTAGTAATCCCATGAAAAGCATTTTAGTTAGCCCATGAATCATTTGGATTTATTTTTTTTGTTTTCTTAATAGAGATAAAAATAGGAAGTCTGAAGGCACGTTGGTTGATATTCAATGGATGGGATGAAAGCCCTGACGCAACTTTTTGAAATTTCCCAGCATGGTTTGTTCAGAGATTCTACCATTTGATGAAAGTGACTATAAAGGATTTCTGAAAAACTACACATATTATTCTTAGTCTTTGTGCATGCGTTTGTTTTCTTCCCATAAAATCCTTTTCCTGGTTTTATTTTCTTCACATACATCAGAAAAATGTGCATGTGTCTCCCTACTTTGAAACTATTAAAACCTATTTTTAGTCCCTGCGTAACTATTGTTTTCACCTCCCACTATTAGTCTTGCTTCATTAATTGTGCAATGGAAAAATTAATACTTTGCCTAAAGTTTTCCTACTATTAATCTTGCTTTGTTAATCGTGCAGATGGAAAAATTAATACCTTGACTAAAGTTTTTTTTCTCCTTACAATTTTATGCAAAAGAAATTCTGTCTAAACTTATTTTCTGATTGGCCAATTGATTTTTAAGCCCATTGGTAATGATTTGTAGCGTTCATAAAATCCAAAAATATTAATGTTTTGCCTAGTTCTTTTAGTTTTGGATTGTGTTATTTTTTTCATATCTGAAATCAATACATTCCTGCGATGACACCTGTTTGAATGTGTTTCCAACACCTCTTAGAGTCCTTCTACCAGATGATCCACCTGCCTTGTCAGTTCTTTCACATTTTGCATATGTGTCTCAGAGCTTTTCCAACTTGAGGAGATTGTGACTTTACTGTACCATGGCCTTGTTGATGTTATTGTAGCATCGGAAGATTTACTCAGGTTGACTCAATGAAAAGTCATAGATGAAGAGACACCAAAATTTATGAAGAGACACCAAAGCATGTGAAGAGTCACCGACGCATATGAAGAGTTGCCGACGCATATGAAGAGTCACCTTGATTTGTATATATACTTCAATTCAATCACTTCAGTCATATCTCTCTAGCAGCAAATCTTCATTTCCATTAGAAGTAGAAACATGTTCATTTGTATCTTTGCATCTAGAAGAGGTGCTATTATTCATTGTATCAAATTCGGCCTTGTGTTAGGCCTGAGTTGTAAGCAGATTACTGCTCTTAATTCTTCAATATATAAGAGATATATTTGCTAGGTTTTTCTTCCTCGAGTAGGAGGGTTTTCCCAGGGTACCTGCTGTGTTTATTGTCTTATGTGTTGCATTATCTGATTGCTTACATTTCTAATCCTAAAAACTAACACAGTATCAGAGCAGGTCTAAGAAAAGATCTAATCAAATTTGTTTAAGCAGTCAAGTCAACTTTTCATCTAGGGAAGATCTTGAAGGCAAGGTATTGCAGCTGCAGGTTGCTTACCAGGGCGTCTCAGGTGCTTACAGTGAAACCACGGTGAGCAAATCATACCCTAACTGTAACGCCATTTCTTGTGACTAGTTCGAGGTTACCTTCTAGGCCATGGAACTCTGGTTAGCGGATCGGGTCATTTTGCCTATGGAAAACTCCTTGGGCGGCAGCATACATAGAAATTATGATTTTCTTAGGCACCACCAGCTTCACATCGTGGGGAAGTTTAGCTGCCCATTCATCACTATCTTTTGGCATTCCCAGAAGCAAGGTTCAGGCTTACAGAAGGAAAGGTGGTCAAATATTGCAGCTATAGCACCATTTCTCTGGTGCTTTACATAGGTTTGGCAGTTCTAAATTGTAAGTTCACTCATGACTATCTAAGTTCTTATGAATCCTGGAAAGCTTTCAGGAAGTGTAACAAGTGAAATGCTTGATGAAAATGAGGGTAAGCTATTCAAGTTTTGGGTCATAGCTCATGGTTATTAGCAAGAATTTTTGGTTAAATAGCTCGGCCTTTACTCCAGCTGTGTTAATGATTGTGACGACATGTGTTGTAGTGGTGGTGGCCAATCTAATATCTTGGCAATCTCTTTTGCAGTGCAGTAATAATTTTGTGACATTGTCATTGTGCCTTCAGTGAGTTTTCATCCTCACAGGATGGATTATCCTCATCTAAAGATGATTAATATTTCTCTTGCATCGTTTAATTACGTTGGTTATACTTGGGTATATGAATCATTTGGAAGAATGTCTCAAAGAGATATAATCTCACGAAATGTGCACTGAGTGCATGATATGCACAAAATGAATTTGTTGAATTACCTTTGAAAACTTTCAGGAAAATCTTGAGTGGTGGAGGCAAATGCCTTACCACATGCATATTAATCTTGAATTACTTGAAGTTGTTCATTTGATTCGTACCATGCTTTTAGAGGTGCCAAATATGGCAGCAAATGCACAATAAATGGTTGCAGTAGGAGGTGCGGAGTCAAAGATCATTTCCACAATTTGGATTCAAATGCAGAGCATTTATGTGGGATGAGCATGCATGTCCTGATGAATGTGAAATACCGGGAATATGTGAAATCTTTACAGAGCTTGTCAGACAAACTTGGGTTTTCTAGGGTCAAAGGGGATCATTCAAGTATGAGCTTGTGTCGGAGCAAAATGGTCTGCGCATAGGCTGTTGCATTCCCATTCCTCCTTATGAAAGAAATCTTCAAGGTCCACATGTTCACACAAGAAATGCAGATTCTATGCACTATTGCGACACCAGATACCAATTTTGTGGTTACTTCTGCCAGCTCCCAATGGATTGTAGTTTGCAATGGAGTTCTATTGTTTGAGGTAGTACGGACTGACTTCACAGTGAGTATTCCCATGATTTTTTTATTGGTTAGTCATCGAGTTGGGATCTATTGTCATTTATTGATGATGGATCACAACAGTAGTATTTTTGCCCAAGAAGTATGGAAAAGCAATGGGCGAGCATTAAAAAATATTTTGAAATTGAAGATTTCTAGAAAATGTATTTGCATAAGCTTTTAATAGGCTCAAGGGGAGAAGAATTTCTAAATTTATATGGAGGCCGAGGCTATTGAGTTTTGTTTCTACAACGGATGAAGATGAAGTGAAAGGAGCATCACAATAAAGAGATAAGTATTTTATGTGTGTACCTTTGAATAATGATGTAGCTAATTCATGCACTAACATTGGGAATAGTATATCATGTATGCTTCTAGCATTGGTCTGGATATTTCTCTTTGGGGTAGTTTGATTCTATAGTAATCTCTCTAAAATGCTTCTAGGATGGATCAAGGAGCAAAAGGATGATGAGAAACTGCATAAGGAATTCAAAGGGAGGAAGAGCTTGAGGCATCCTATGAGGAAGGCATGCCGGCTGGAGAAATAAACAATCATGGAGTCATATCTTGCAGCCATGGGACTGAATTGGTGGCACATAACTTCACTAGAGACATCTCTCAAGGGCACAAGGTTGGGTCAGCCTTGGATGAAGAATTTGCATCAGTAAAGAAGATTGAGAAAGATGAAGACACTAAACAACGGAGAACCCTTACAGATTGTCATTGCGATCAACTACTTTGAAGAGGAGGAAATGACATTCAGAGGGAGTTAAATTCTAAGAATTCAAGGCATGAGTTGAAGGACTAAGGCTCTGAGATCAGTAAATGGAGGGGAGTTCACTTCCAAAGGATTTCCTTGCAATCTCTAAGGTAGGGATCAAGAGGAAGTTCTGTGACTCACTGAGAAGAAGTGAAGGTTGCAGTGCTTGGAAGACCTCTTTAGCTCCTGAGAATAGAATTGTACAAGACTGTCAATCTGAATTTGACATTGGTAGCTTCACAAACCTATTCAGAATAGGGTGATTTGGGATAAGATTGAGGAAGAGAATCCTAAACTCTCGCAAGTTAGTAGTGCCGGAGGCATGCATTGAAAACTGTTCCTCTAAGGAAAGCATTGCATGCAATCTTGGATGAGGAGGTCAAAAGGTTGATGCAAGTACTTGGAGTTTTAGAGGGAATCACATCATCATGAAGATATGTTGCAATGTATATTTCTCTATGATGGAGAAGTATGAGGTGAAAGCCCTTGTAGTATATTTATCTGTGACAGAGAAGTATGTGGTGAAAGCCCTTGTAGTGTATATTTCTCTGTGATAGAGAAATATGAGGTGTGAGCCCTTGTCCATCTCTTAGATGGAGATGTGGTTCTTTCCACCCTCTGGGAGTAGCCATGGTGGACGTCATGTTGAGTGACTCCATAATGATGTATTTTTTCCACTAATGGGAGTAGCCATTATGGAGATCACGTTCAGAGACTCCGTGATGATTCTCTTGTACTTGTGTTTATCCACCCTCTGGGAGTAGCCATGGTGGACGTCATGTTGAGAGACTCCATGACGACATCATGTTGAGTGACTCCGTGATGGGCACTTGTACACATGTTTCTTTCCACCCTCTTGGAGTAGCCATGGTGGACGTCATGTTGAGAGACTCCATGATGACATCACATTGAGTGACTCTGTGATGGGCACTTGTACACATGTTTCTTTCCACCCTCTGGGAGTAGCCATGGTGGACGTCATGTTGAGAGACTCCATGATGACATCACGTTGAGTGACTCCATGATGGGCACTTGTGCACATGTTCATTTCCACACATGGGAGTAGCCATGGTGTACATCATGTTGAGTGACTCCATGATCATATCACGTTGAGAGACTCCGTGATAAATTCTTCTCACTAATGGGTGTAGTCATTGTGGGTGTCATGTTAAGAGACTCCATGACATATCTGGAAAGATATTTCCCTAGCTAAGAGGGAGTGTTGATGTTATTGTAGCATCAGGAGATTTACTCAGGCTGACTCAATGAAAAGTCATATATGAAGAGACACCAAAATATATGAAGAGACACCAAAGCATATGAAGAGTCACCAACACATATGAAGAGTCGCTGATGCATATGAAGAGTCACCTTGATTTGTATATATACTTCAATTCAATCACTTCATTCATATCTCTCTAGTAGCAGATCTTCATTTCCATTAGCAGCAGATTGATCTTCAAGTAGAAACATATTCATTTGTATCTTTGCATCTAGAAGAGGTGCTATTATTCATTGTATCAGATTCAGCCTTGTGTTAGGCCTAAGTTGTAAGCAGATTGCTGCTCTTAATTCTTCAATATATAAGAGATATATTTGCTGGGTTTTTCTCCCTCGAGTAGGAGGGTTTTCCCAAGGTACCTGATGTGTTTATTGTCTTATGTGTTGCATTTCCTGATTGCTTACATTTCTGATCCTAGAAACTAACAGGCCTTGCATTGCATTCTCCACTGCCATAGGTTCTACACGGCCTTACACTGCATTCTCCAAAACCACAAAAAAATTAGCCAGGTTTCTTTTCATTGGCACTAGAGGGATAAATGTCTGAAACATGTTTCAAAGTTGTTTGTGATTTGTTTACAGTATTTAACAGAAGCAATGATGGCAAATGGAGATGATGAGCAGCAAAGAACTGATATGCCCAACACTGTCTCTGCACATGTCATCTTTCTCAATCCAGCATATAAGTTAGTATCATAGATTTGTAATAAACTTACTATTCTGGCAACTTTTTAACAAGACACTGCCATGTTGTTCATCCATGGCAGAAAACAAGCCTAAATATGAGCTTTTTATTTTCTGCTTATTTGGAATTCTCGTCTCATGCTTGGAGTTAGAGACTGTTGCCAAAACTGAGAGAATTGATCCATTACATTAGAAGATCATTAAAGAGAGTCCTTTGAGCTATGAAAATGAGGGAGGTTGTAATAGTGCCACTGAATAGCGGGGCCAAGGTTCCTGTAATAGGCTTTGGTTTGGCAGCAGAAAATATCATGATAAACAAGGGCTCTGCACTAGTCGACTATATTAAGGCCTCAGTACTTGTAGCCATTCAGGTTAGCTAATAATTTAACTGTTTATTTTAGGGCCTTCTTCTATGGTAAGCTCTTTCCCCTCTTATAAGAAAGTTTTTCATTTATTAGAAACTTTACTTACTTGCTTTTGGTATATTTTTTTATATATTTAGAATCCCATAGCATTGTTGTGGATAAATAGCAGATGCCTTGTGGTTAAGGCACTACTGCTTATCAACCAGTTGTTTACTTAGAAGAGGGTAAAAAAACCCCGCCTACTGTTTAAGTTCTTTCATTGTAATTCATTAAGATTTTGTTTTGTATATAATTTCTGAAACTAGCAAAGCATGCCTATGATTTTGTTTTGTATATAATTCATTAAGAGTAAGGGCATAAGAGGTCTCGGTAGTTTCTACAACCATTTTGTGCAGAGCATGGTAGTTAATCAGGAGGGTTTTTATCAAAATCTGGAATGGTCAAATGAAAAATAGAATTTGTTTTATCTCTGTCAACCCTCTGTCATGGCTGGATAACATATGTATTTTCTATCTTTCGTTAATATAATGGGAATTACTAAAAAAATCTTAAAAACAAGTTTTTAAAAAGTTTTTAAAGAATCAATCTGTGAAGTTGCCCTGCAAGTCAATCAAAATTAAACAAAACTCAACACTCTGAAGCATAATAAGATCTGTTGAACGCAGTTAAGTAGTGACCTTAGATTTTATATGAATAGATTGAATAGATTTTACAAAATCTAAATGGGCCTGAATTTGTACCTTCTAAAAATAGAGTCTTCCTAGCTACTGTAAACAAAGATGCAGCTGCTAAAATGTAGCATAGTCAAATTGTAGGACTAATATAGGGACTGGTTGTACAGGCCCCCAAGCATACTTTTAAAAATCCTTGGCTTGCCTAAGGCCAGAACAACAACATTTAGTACAAAGGATAACCTACTTTGCCTTGGCTTGCCCAACACTAGAATAACAACATTCAATTTAGAGGATATTATACGTTACCTCCAAGTCTTTGATATTTAGCAAAGTATAGTAGTTATTTGAGCCTCTTTAGGGAATTCTATCAGGCAACTTAAGGAGTAGATTCATTCCAGAGGGTTTGGAGTGCATGCACGCCATCCTATGCAACAGTTATTTGAGCCTCTTCAACGAACTCTAAATACAACTATCCAAGAAATTTAAGGTTCAAATACATTCCAGAGTTTGGAGTGCATGAACACTGTCCAGATACATAGGTGTATGGGTAATGCAAGTTTCATTTGATTTTTTGGTATGATAAGATAAGCACAAAAAATCAAATATGGTATACCACATTTGAAGCTTACAGTAATATGATATACAGATGACATTCAAATTAAACAAGAGCAAATGCACAAGACGTAGGTAAATTTGACATGAAATAAATACCTTTATTAATGGCATCTAAGCTTGGCTACTCACAAGGAAAATTTACCAATTAAAAATTTAGAGCTGAATTTTTTTATGGAGTTAAAGAAACAAAGGTTTAAGGGCATGCATTGCATCACTCCAAAAAGTCTTTTAGGGTTTACCACTTTATTCTTGACATCCTTCTTTGCAACGCTATCCTGTTTAGGGCAAGGTGATGCAGAGGTAGGAGGACCAAAACTATCCTCAATAACATTAACAAATAAAATAACTAATTCAATTGCTTTGGTCAGGTTTAAGAGAACATAAATACATATTTTTCCTCCAATTTTCATGAAGATCCAATGGTAGGAGAGAAAGTTATGACTCTTTTCCCAAAACTACAAACCCTAGGCAGTGTTCAGACCTGCCCTCACCAAAATTGCAATATCTCTCACAAAACTTAATGAAATTATACCAAACCAAAAGAATTGTAAACTAGAAACACATATATTTCCATCCATCTATTATATGCATCAATGTGAGGCCGTACTAAGTCATATCATGCATATTTTTAGACTGTATTTTTAGAAAATTAAACTCTGCAGACCTACCCTCAATAAAAATGCCATAACTTATTCAAATCTTAATGAAATTTGATGCAATAAAAATAAATGGAAAGTAGACTCAATAATATTTCCAACCATATATGGCTTGCTCTTGTATATGTCCATACAAAACCATACCAAATGCTACAACAGGACTATTGCAGGGAAAATCAAAAAATTACAATCCATAAAACAGTCATATCTTTCACAAAACTAAATAAAAATGCATGGGACAAGAAGAAAATGGAAGGTGGTTGAAGGATCTAACATTTTCAATCCATTAGGCATCCATTCAATTCCATATAGGGCCATACAATAGCAAAAGACAGCAAATTTCTGAAGGAAAATACAGGAAAACATTGTTTTTTCTCATTCCATGCTCAAATCTTCAACCACCCACGAATTCTTCATGGTTACAAGGCCTTTTAAAGGCATTAAAACATGTCTCTTTAGTTCATAACTGATTTGGAGTGAACCAAGAGCCAAATGACTCTTCACCTTCCAAGTTTGCATCTTTTTTCCAATTTTACATTGACAACCTTTACATGGTTTGCAATATTTTACATTTTTGAAACTCCTAATGACCTAAACACATAAAAATGACTTGATAAACCTCATTACAATGTGGAAGCATACAAATTTAATCAAACTAAAAGATTTGTCCTGGGCTATATTAATTTGCCAAGGTGCTCCTACACCACAAGGATTTGTCAGACTTGGAGCAGCCAAACAAACAAATCAATCAGCATTGTTTCTTGAAATATATATTTTCTAGTGTTCTGCTAAAGTTGGATTTAGGGGTATAATTAGGAAGAGGAGTAGTTATGTTTAGAGATTCTTGTTTTCAGCAAGGATTGTAAGGCTTGAAATTTGCCATTATAGTGAGCTCTTCCATAGCCTCCAACACATGTTAAAGCCTCGCTACAATCTCCACCAGCATCCATGCAAACATAGCCAAAGGAAGCGCTTCTATCCCAAATGAAAGGCAATGACAAACATGTTGGCAAAAACAGGGGGAGAGCAGGGGAGGCAGGACGATGGCCACTAGAAAATACAAAACCAAAGCTATAGCTATGAATGGACAGAAAGAGCAAACACACAGAGAAGACAAAACATACAAGTGACAGTAAACATATATTTATATTTTCTTTTTGTAGAAATACATTCAAACTTGATACATATTACAATGACAGAGCTGCTGCTCTGTTTACCTATTCTGCCCAATCTCTGGAGCTGCACACTACCTGTCTGAAGCTGCCTGGAACTCCGTAGCTATCTACGTCTCACAGTTGCTATTGTAAACTTCTATCCTCTGCTATTCTCCTTTTGCTGTTATCGTGGTGTTGTTCTCTTTTGGAACATTCTTATATTCTTCCTCTACTGCTGTAGGATAACTCTTCTTCTCTGTCTGTCTACTAACTCTCTTCTTACTTTCCCTCTATTTTGTCTCCTTCTCTCATACCTAGAAAAATGGGCGCTCAACACATTTGAAATTCAAACTCACCTACCTTAATAAATTTTGGCAGGCCAACAGTGCTGGGGGATGATGCGGGAGATCCCTAGGTCTAACACGGGGGCAGGTTGAAGTAAATGTTCTGATGGAAGATTAATTCTTCCAACACTCCCCCTTAATCTAAAGTCAGACGTTAACCAGATTTCTTTCCAGAATTGATCTCCAGAGATATACTTTTGCCTTTGCCTTTTCAGAGCAGATTTCTGGAGCTATTTCTACCACTTTGCATCATCTCTGGAGCTCTTCTCTGCATCTCTGGAGCACTCTGTCTACATCTCTGGAGCAGACTCCCTGTTTCTGTATCTCCAGAGTATCTCTGGAGCTAACTTCCTGCATCTCCGAACCATCTCCGAAGTTGCACATACATTCCAGAGTTGAATCTCTATAGTTCTCCTACTGTGTTTCCAGATTTGAACCTCTAGAGCTGCCTTCATTGGAGGACTGTACACCTCCAGAGATGTCCTCTTTCTAGAGATGCACACCTCCAGAGCTATCAACAATGCCTAGCCTATCTCTTAGGTGTTCAAAAGAATCTTTTGGCAATGCCTTTGTGAAAATGTCAGCGAGCTGCTGCTCGGATCTACAATACTGTAACTAAATCTCTCCTCATTCTACCAACTCCCTTATGAAGTGATAACGGATCTCAATGTGCTTTCTTCGTCCGTGGAAGACTGGGTTCTTTAACAGGGCTATTGATGAAACATTGTCACAATGAATGGTTGTACCATCTTCTCGCTACTCATTCAAGTCTGCAAGGATCCTCGTTAACCAAATAGCCTAACATACTGCTGCATTTGTTACAATATACTTAGCTTCTACTATGGAGAGAGAGACAATGGGTTGCTTCTTGGATGCCCATGATATCACGTTTGAACCCATGTGAAATACATAGCCGGATGTGTTCTTCCGGTCATCTACATTTCCTGTCTAATCATTATCCATGAAACTAGCCAACTTAAACTCATTAGAAATATCATACAAGATGTCATAACCTAATGTGCCATTCACATACCTCAGGATCCTCTTTCCTATTGCCAATGTGTGTCTTTAGGCTTCTCCATGAATCTAGAAATTAGGCTTACAACATACATCAAATCAGGCCTAGTTGTTCTCAAGTACATGAGGCTTCCAACCATGCTCTTGTAGAGGGTTGGGTTTACTTCCTTGCTACTATCCTCTTTACTCATTTTCAGACCTCTAGCTATTGGTGTAGGGCTAGGTTTACTATTCTCCATTTTAAATCTTTTCTCAATCTGTTTGGCATAGTTAGTTTGCAAAATAAATATGCCATGCTCTGTTTGCTTGACCTCAATGCCAAGAAAATACTTTAGCAGACCTAAGTCTGTCATCTCAAACTCATTCTCCATTGCCTCTTTGAAATCAGCAATGAAAAGATCACTATTTCTAGTAAAAATCAAATCATCTATATACAAAACATCAATCAAAATTTTACCTTCAGCTGCTTTGATGTATAGAGTGGGCTCACTAGTGCTTTTGCTAAAACCATTGCTCAACAAATATGAGTCAATCCTGTTGTACCATGCCCTAGGTGCTTGTTTCAGCCCATAGCGGGCTTTTCGGAGCCTATAAACTTTGTCCTCTTGCCCTGGGACTTCATAGCCAGGTGGTTGCTCCACATACACTTCCTCTTTTAGCACTCCTTTCAAGAAGGCTAACTTTACATCCATTTGAAACACCTTCCACTTGTGTTGGGCTACAATTGCTATGACTGCCCAAACTATTTTCAGCCTTGCAACTAGTGCATATGTCTCATCATAATCTCTTCCAGGCTATTGTTTGTACCCTTTGACAACAAGCCTTGCCTTATGTCTTTCAATCTTTCCTTCAGCAATAGACTTGGTCTTATAGACCCACTTAACTCCAATCACTTGTTTACCCTTGGGTAAATCAGTTAGCTGCCATGTGTCATTCCTTACTATGGCATCTAATTCTTCATCCATGGCCTTACACCATTTCTCTTCTTTCACAGCTTCTTTAAAGTAGATTGGATCACTACAAGAGAATAATGCAATCTCATTATCATCAGCATACCTTGTGCTATCATAAATCTCCTTCACACTCTTTGTCCTTCGTGGAATCAATGATGCGAGTGTGGGGTCCGAATTACCTTCAGAGCTGCTGCTGTTGTGACCTCCGGAGCTGCTGCTGTGATGACCTCCAGAGCTGCTATAATGACCTCTGGAGCTACTGATTTGCTGACCTCTGGAACTGCTATTCTGACCTCCGGAGCTGTTGTACCGATGACCTCTGGAGCTGCTACAATGACCTCCGGAGCTGCTGCTTTGTCAACCTTCAGAACCGATGTTGTTCTCCAATGCTCTACGGTAGTTTCTCCCCAAGCTGCTGCTCCTCCAGAGCTGTTGTCCTCCAGAGCTTCATCATCTTCAAGGGGTATTGGGACTGAGATACCTATGGTGCTGTCCACTATTCCATCCCATGCTTCATTCTCGATGAACTCAACATCCCTGCTAATCACAATCTTTTTGGTAATGGGATTACACAATCTGTAGGCTTGTGATTCTTCACTATAGCCTATGAAGATACATTTCTCACCTTTATCATCAAATTTCTGCCTCTTCTCTTTAGGCACGAATGCATATGCCACACACCCAAAGATTCTTAGGTTCTTAACACTCCATTTGTTGTTTGTCCACACCTCTTATGGAATCCTATCACGAATGGCCTTTGTAGGACACCTATTCAATAGGTAGACCGTTGTTGCTATAGCCTCACCCCAATAATCATTTGACAGTCCCTTTGCCTTCAATATGCTTGCTACCATCTCTGTGATGGTTCTATTTTTCTTTCATCTACTCCATTTTGTTGTGGAGTATACCTTGTTGTGAACTATTTATGTATGCCTTCATACTTGCAGAAATTCAAAAATTGTTTGGAGATATACTCTCCCCCTATATCTATTCTTAGGGCCTTGATATAGCGGCCACTTTGTTTTTTAGCTGATGCCTTAAATTCCTTGAATTTCTTAAAGGCTTCTGATTTGTTTTTCAAAAAATAAATCCATATTTTTCTGCTGTAATCATCAATTAAGGTCATGAAATATACATTCCCACCTAGTGTGGAAGTTTTCATAGGGCCACATAAATCTGAATGCCCCAATTCCAATGGTGCTCTTACCCTTCTAGAATGCCCTGATTGAAAGGGCTACCTGTGCTGCTTTCCTAAGATGCAAGCTTCACATTTTCCATCAGGCTCTACAATGTTTGGTAGCCCTCTAACCATGCCTTTCTTGGACAATAAACTCAAACCAGAAAAGCTTAAGTGCCCATACCTCAAATACCACAATTTGGATGGGTCTTTGATGACTATCCTAAAGGTTGTTTGTTGTCCCACTGCTATGAGCGCCGGAGATAGTGCAAGAAACTATGCCAGAGATAGCATCAGAGTTAGCACCAAAGATGGTGCCAGAGATGGCGTCGGAGACAGTGACAGAGGAAACATTATGTTCCTCATCATCTGCATTGCTGCAATTACCTTCTTACTGCCTCCTTTATTAAGTATTGTGCACCCTCCATTTTCCATCAGGATTCTATAACCATTTTGGACCATCTATCCAATGCTCAAGAGGTTATGTTTTATGCCTGGGGCATAATATACATCCTAGATCTGCATTTTCTCACCTTGCTTGCTAAGGACTGTGATGATGCCTCTTCCTATGACAGGAACCTTTTGACTATTCCCCATCATGATCTCAGACTTAACATTTCTGTCAATGGAGGCAAACAAGTTTTTATTACCATTCATGTGGTTGCTAAACCCACTGTCTAAATACCAGACTTCAGGGATGCTCTTCTCAACAAGGTTGCACACAATAAACACCTTAGACTGATTTTCATTTTCAGCCTTGTTCTCATTTGCTACATTAGCATTTTGGCCTCCATGGTCACGTTGTTTCTTTCTACACTCACTAGCATAATGACCAAACTTATGATAGTAATAGCATTGAACATTACTTTTGTCATACCTCTAATTAGAACTGCTGTTTTTCTTCTTTTCTTGAAAGCTTAGCTGTGAGCTGCTTGCCTCTTCTTGGTTGTATGAAACTCCTCTTCCGGAGTTGCTTCTTCCTCTACCTCTTTGACCTCTACCTCTGTTATTTCTTCCTCTTCCCCTACCTCTTGAATTGGTTTGAGCCTTGAAGGCTTGCTCAAGGGAAGGAGTGAATCTATTCAACTACTGCTCATGGCTTTGTAAAGAGCCCATCAACTCATCCACTGTCATCTTGGACAGATCCTTTGTCTCTTCAATAGTTATGACAATAGGGTCAAATCTAGAAGGTAGACTTCTTAGGATTTTCTCAACAATCCTTTGATCATCCATGGTTTCTCTATTTATCCTTAGCTGATTTAGCATGGTAGAAACCCTAGTGTGAAAGTCTAAAATAGACTCACTCTCCTTCATCTAAAGGGTCTCAAAATCTCTTCTAAACAGCTGGAGCTTGACTGACCTCACCTTGTTAGTTCCCTTGTAGTTGTTCTGCAATATTTCCCATGCTTGCTTTGAGTAGTTTGCTACTGTAATGTAGGGGAAAATAGTCTCTGTCAAGGCTGCCTCAACTAGACTGAGGGCTTTTGCATCCTTCATTCTTGTTTCCTTCAACTAGTTTCTTTGAGCATTCATCAGGGCTGCAGCTAGGTCTGTGATGTCTGTGAACCCATTAGTGACCAACTCCCATAGGTCATTCGCAACCAGAATAGTCTTCATCTCTTAGCCCAGATGTCATAGTTCTGCCCATCAAATGTAGGTGGTTACTACCATCCTTTGCTGTCCCCACCTGCCATGCTTCTCAAATCTAAGAAGACTGAGAATGCCTAGACAAACTAGGGCTTATATGAAACACCCACAAACAACTTGACTGCCCAGAAAAAATAGGGCTCTGATACCACTTTTTGGCAGAAACAGGGGGAGAGCAGGGGAGGCAGGACGATGGCCACCAGAAAATACAAAACCAAAGCTACAACTATGAATGGATAGAAAGAGCAAACACACAGAGAAGACAAAACATACAAGTGACAGCAAACATATATTTATATTTTCTTTATGTAGAAATACATTCAAACTTGATACATATTACAATGACAGAGCTACTACTCTATTTTCCTATTCTGTCCCAATCTCTGGAGCTGCACGCTATCTATTTGGAGCTACCTGGAACTCCGTAGCTGTCTGTGTCTCACAGTTGCTGCTGTAAACTTCTATCCTCTGCTATTCTCCTTCTGCTGTTACCGTGTTGTTCTCTTCTGGAACATTCTCATATTATTCCTCTGCTGCTGCAAGATAACTCTTCTTCTCTATCTGTCTATTGACTGTCTTCTTACTTTCCCTCTGTTTTGTCTCATTCTCTCATACCCAGAAAAATGGGCGCTCAACACATTTGAAATTCAAACTCACCTACCTTAATAAATTTTGGTAGGCCAATGGTGCTGGGGGATGATGCGGGAGATCCCCAGGTCTGATGTGGGGGTAGGTTGAAGTAAATGCTCTGATGGAAGATTAATTCTTCCAACAAAACACTGGCCTAGTTGAGTGTCGTTCCCCAAGCTTTTAAAATTGTGTCTACAAAATAACTCTTCAACATGGCATCCTAGAGATGTTTGTCTAGGGAGACCTACCTCCTAGGTAGAGAACTTTCCCCTACCAAGTGATGAGACTGAAATGATAAGGCCATATGGTGAAAAGAAAAACATAAAATCCTACTGATTACTATCTTGATCTTCTATGGTGAAATGACCACCTTGTTGTGCAGCATCTATAATAGAAACAATAGGTTTTGGATAAACACAGTGTTCATCCAAAACACTGACAATAGCTGTAAAGACAAATTGGAATATTACATATTTTAGATAACATAATAGACATACTGAAGCACAACAAAAAGAATTTTAAAACATACTTTTCTGTAATAGAAACAATAGGTTTTGGATAAACACAGTGTTCATCCAAAACACTGACAGCAGCTGTAGAGACAAATTGGAATATTACATATTTTAGATAACATAATAGACATACTGAAGCACAACAGAAAGAATTTGAAAACATACTTTTGAAACTTGTAATCTCAGGATCAGATTGGACCATCTTCTTTCTGCCACTAGTGGACTCCATAGTTTCCTGGAGAAGGAGAAAGCATATTCACTTTTAGTCAATATACATGCAAATCAAAAAGCTTGTAGATACATCACATTCCAGAAAATATCAAAGACATAAGACAATTTCTACATCAAACAAAGAACCAAGAAATATGAGGAACCATTTCTATTTAAAAGTTAAAACCAGTAATCCAATCCATCTGTAACACTATTTGCGCAACATTTGGAATCACACCTTAGAAGGTGCACCTGCATGATGCACTTCATCCATAACCAAGTCACTTCCTGATGAGCTTTCTGAATCAGAATTTGTAATCACAAGGTTGAATGGAAAGTGAGAATTAGGATGAAGTAGAACTGAATTATCAAAGGGAAACATCACAAATCTAACCTTGCAATGTCCCACCACCAGAGGAAGATCCAAAATCACTGCATGAGCTGCTATTGGAACTACTAAATTTGATGTTGGCAGTTGTCACCTCCTCAGTGTCAACGGTAGGGAAGTTTACAGTTGGCATGTCATCCCCACCAGCATTTCAACGTTGGCATCTATACACAAACAAATGTAAATATGCCCAAAAGAATTGAACTACAAATACTGAATGAAAGAAATGAAAAGACAAATTCCAACTTTCTATCAAAACTGTTGGACCTTGTTGGGCTATCTTTGAAGACTTTTAGCCAAGCCCCATTACAACTCTAGGATTTGCATGCTACAATGACAGTAACATAACGGTTAAAGAATATATGAACCATAAAAAAGGTAAATGTTTTTATCAGGAAATGCTTAAAAAGGCAGTCATATTTGTGCATACAAATCATACAAACTTAATAGGCTCTAAAACTTGAGAAGATTTTGCACCTAGTCCTTTGTCTCTCAGACAATTGGTCACAAGAATCTGAAGCTCCCATGTTAGCAGATTACTCTTCAAGATGCTTGCTAAGCTTTGCTTTCTCAATAAATGACATTGGATGCTTGTATGGTTCAACCTTGGGTTTCTGCTCAATTGGAACATGTGAAGCAGAGATACAATTTACGTTAGAAGATACCTTTGATTTATTTTCCATTTCTTCTATCTTGTTTTTATACTATTGGTTTTTAAATTTTGGTCGGAATGAGCTACATGCCCTGGGTTATTTTTCTATATACTTTTTCTTTAACCCACTTGGTCTCAACAACACTCCATTTTCTCTCAAATAGTTTTTGAAAGTAATGTGATGGACATCATTGCTAGGAGGATTATATTTCATTCCATTAGCAAGTCAACCTCACATCAACTGCAAAATCAATTGGACTAAAATAGTGCCTCATTTCTAGCCTAGTCTTTATTGTGCCCAAATCCATGGGTTTAGTAATGATCTTAAAGTAGTCCAAGATATTCAAATTTACTGGATCAACAGGCACATTGAAAACCCGACCAAACCTATGTGACATAAGCTTGTTCAAAATATCAGCACACTGCTTCATCTGCTTGGTGTTAGTTTTAATTTGACTTGAGTTCATCATGGTAGTTTCTTTCTTTTAGTTCATTCTTTCTTTTAGGCAGGGACTACAGTTGCAGTGCAACCCTTGTTAAGACAATGTACCATATTGAAATGTATAGTGGCATTTAATATATATGTGACCTAAGGACTGCAATGGCTACCCTTTAAGAGCACAAAACAAATACAGAAATATTGTCTTATCATTTGGTTTATATCTTTGAGTAAATGTTTATGTAAAGTGTTTGACACCAACTAAAGATTATTCCATTTAATAATAAATACACTTTACAAATATCAAATTTTATGGATGTTTATTTCTTGTTCTAAAGCTCTCATTTTGACATAGGTGGGGAGGATGTTGGAAAGGGTTGAAGAATCAGTGTTCCATGAAATTACATTTCATTGAGACAACTTGTCAAATAGTTCACATGCCTTGTGTGTGCTTCCACATTTTGCGTAGATGTCTATCAATACACATGCAACTATAACATTTGACAAAAATCAACTTTCAATTATGTTTTGATGGATGTTGATAACATGTTCTCAATCTCCCATTTTGTCACAAGTTGGAGGATGTTGGCAAAGGTTATTGGAGTTAGGCCTTACACCTGTCAATTGTATTTGCTTAATAGTTTCCAAGGCTTTTTCACTAAACTCATTTTTGCATATCCTACAATCATCCCAATCCATGAGAACATATCTTGTGATGCATTTGTCAAACAACTCACATGCCTTGTGTATGCTTCCACATTTTGCATACATGTATACTAGGGCACTTGCAACCACAACATGCGATAAAAATTTACTTTTGATTATGCTTTTATGGAAGTCCTTCCCTTGTTCTAAAGCTCCCATTTTGGTATACATGGGAGTATGTTGGCAAAAGTTGTGGAATCTGGCTTAATGTCTTCCAATTTGCATTTGCTTAAAAGTTTCCAATGCATTTCTGATAAACCCATTTTGTGTATATCTTGCAATCATTATAGTATGTGAAGGGATGAAAACATTTGGAGGAACATTTAAGAATCTTCTTACACACTCATATAAGCCATTAGGGAAATTGGGAAAACTACCTGCCTAATATCCACTATACTCTTAGCATTTTTGTATCGATACCTTATAGATGATTAATGCTCTTTATGTTATATTGTTTATGCCTCATCAATTACATTGTTTATGCCTCATCAGTTACATTAATTATGCATAGTCTTTCTTTTGGGCACTAAATGAGTATAGTATGTTGCATTATTGACTTTTGGAGACTTTTTAGAAGTAGCTAAAAGCCTATTAAAATGGAGAAGAACTTGTTTAAAATATGATAACCAAATATGACTAAAATAACAATAATTCACATAGAGAATGGTATATCAGCCAAATAAAATAACTATGAAAGAAGGATAAAAAATCAAAAGAATATTGGTTCAATTATTCAATTGATTTTAATGGTAGAGATTAACCACAAAGTATGGTTGTTATCAACTCTAGGATTGCACCCATGATGCAAAGCTGGAAAGCTTAGCAATCCTGTGTAACATGGGAATACCTTCAGGTTGTGGGTATCCTATGACAAAGGTAAACCTCTAGATTATGGGTTGGTTCCCCTCTGATTTTCTAATAACTTAATGACTTTGCAGGAAAAGGGTTGGAAGGTTTTCTAATGGATGTACTAAAACTGGATTTAAATGGGTGGTGATGCACCTAAATAATAGAAACATGCAGCCCTAATTCACAACTACCTTCAAAATATCTATCCACACAAATCAATTTGGCAATATGACCACAAAAATAATTCAAAAGGAAGGCTTGAATAAACTGTCTCTTGGAGGAAAACTAGGTTTTCACAACATGGAAGAAATGATTATTTGAACACACAACCTAAGACCTATGATTCTTCACTGCTTTGAATGCATGCAAGTATGAATGAGACAAAGATTTAAAGGTTCTAATGCTAAAACACAATAAAATTTCATCCAATCATTCATAAAAAAGCACAATCGAGAAGGTAAATACTTGATCTTACTGAAACTGAAGGAATATCTATATAGATGACAAAAGGATAACCTGTAACTTGATGTACTATATAAATATGTAAAAAATGAGTTACCAACACTCCTCTCTGCAATGCATAAGAGACAAAAAGGCAAGAACTTCAAAAAATCATAAGTTTTTTCTCCTATATACAAAAGATGACTCCAATAAGTCAGATTGGGTTAACTGAAGTTAACACAACTAAAAAATATCTCCATGAATCTCTCTCACAAGCAAAGATGAAAATCCCCAAAAAGAGGGGTCAAAACTGATGTAATTTGAGAAAAAAAAGGCTCAAACTCACTGTCACAATCAGTTTGACCAAAGTTGACTTTGAAACCACATGAGATAACTAAAAATTAGGACCAAACTCTCCATTTCAACTCCTCTCCTCTGATTTTGCATGATTTGACATGAAGTTATCAATTTGAACAAATAAAAAGTAATCACTGATGAATTACTTTACTAGGTGTCATGGATTTTCTCAATCTTTTGCATTTTTATGACAAATAATAAGGTAATTTATAAACTATTACTTTATTATTTGTTTACATTATTAATTTCATTTCATCTCATGTCATGAAGACTCAAGGGGAATTACATATTTTCAATTTCACCATTTCACCCTTGGTCAATAAAAAACAAATACACAAACACCTTATGACTCCCTTTGTCCTTCATGTTTTCCTCATGCATCTATATGATACTACAGTCTCAACACTTGCTCAAATTTGACTAAGGCATGTAAATAAGGTCAAAAGCTCACCTTGCCCTCAAAAGCCATATTTGTAGATAATGACACATATGATAAAAACAAACACAACCTTATATCTACCATACCATCAGATGTATTCCTATCTCAAATCTTAATAAACCTTTCAAAACACATCATAAAGCACCTTATGACTCCCTTGGCAACCTTCAAATTGCGGGCCCCTCAACAAATGACTAGGTCTTTTGACTAAAAAGTCTTAGACCATGGGCTACATTTATTTAGCATAATGATTTTCTTAAAAAACTAAGTCAAAAAGCCCATCAAACCTCCCACGGGCTAGAGTTTCCATGTGAACAAAATACTTGAAACCCTAAAAGTCTTTCATTTCATTCCTTCATTTCCCCTATTCACTAGAGAGTGCTACCTTGAGGTTTTGGAGAGCTACTATTTTTGGAGGGTTTCTGTGAGATCTGGGACCATGTAGAGACTGAACTTGGACTCCACTCTAGGTAAATTGCCTCTTATGACTCCTTCTGAAAGTAATTTGTCTCCTTTGCTAAGTTATTTCAATATAAAAGACATAAACATGTCTTCATTTCACTGCTTCTAAAAAATGTTTTTCTTTATAATATGAGTTTCCTCTTGAATAAAATGGCATAAAAGCCTCTATTCCTGTAGCAGTGTTTGGGCTTGTCTTCAAACTATTTGTGGCTCATCTTGGAATGCTCTACAGGTGCTCCTTAAGTGTTTTATTGACTCAATGCTCTTGGATCTATTTTTGATGTTCAATCATATTTGCATATGAGATTATTTCCTTTTTCATTGGAAGGGACTGTTCTACATCTTCCTTCAGTCTTTTGAGAAGAAATGACTGAAGGATCAAGTGAAGCTTTAAAATTACTTGAACTCTTCTTTTCTCCTCTTCTTCCTCCTCTATTAAATTATCAGAATCATTATCTTGGGCATCTTATTTGCAATTTTCTAGCATGACCTGAAATGCATCTTTTGCCTTTTCCTTTGCTGTACTAGACATCATCGTCTTCTTCTTTCAATCTCTACCACCATTCCCTACTTTGTGATCTTTTGCATCACTATTCTCATTAGAAGTAATCCCCTTTCTCTTGCGACCCCTACCAACACCTCTTACCTCAGGCTTAGTATCTTTTACATCACCATTCTCGCTTGAACCAAATTTAGCATCTTCCATTTGCTCAAGCAAAAACTCTGAATAAAGCTGAGTTTGGTTAAGAAGTGCCTCCAATTTGTAAAAAACCAAATCGCCAATTCGTTGGGTTCCATTTTTCATTTTCCTCCTCTCATTTTGCTTGTTCTTCCTCTAAGTGTTTCTCCTCTATGGAAAGCTCTTCTGGAACCTGCAATACTTCCCCATCACATGGGGAATCATTATCCTCCACATCAATCCGCAAATCACTTACATATCTTCCCTCATCTTCTAATACAGATATTGGTGAATCATCATCTCCTTCAACCTTGGTAGCCACAACATTAACCATTTCCAAAGCCTTTTAGACCTTTAGCAAAGTCATACTACCCCTGTTCAAATCAGATACCTTTCTTTCATTCTCTGTCAAACTCTTACATTTTCTTACAAGTCCTTTAGGGTCAGGGCCTTTTTGACCAATGCAGGATCTCTAATGTTTGAAACCATATAGGCCTTTTATAATGGTTGACCGTACTATTCACTTGTTTGGCAAGCTCCAAAACATTAACAAACTTCTTCAAAATGCATGATAGAGTTCCAAATGCAAGTGCAAACCTGCTGACTTGATGTATCTTGGATGAACTTTGTTGGATTTTGAGAAAAAAAAAGGAGACCCCTGCTATCTTCGCTAGCTTTACATTTGAAAACTAGCATCTCAAACTTGATAATGCTCATTTCATCTCATCTACATGAAGGCTAAGGGTCCTTGAAGAAAGATCTCCTTTGGCTAGTAGATTACCATGTATGATGATGTTATGGCTATCAAAAACATGAATCCAATGCAACCTCCTCTTCTCTTTTGATCTGATCTTGCAACCTAACTTTTTTCACATCTCTTATGCTTCCTACTTGCATTATCAAAAGCTTCAAGAATGACTGCAATACCTGAAACTGATCACTACTCCACTGTTCCTTTTCTGTAAGCTGTCTTGGACAATGTAACTATTTTGTTAATGCTAGAACAACATCAAAGAAGGTTGTTTTGACTATTTTTGTTGCTCCTTCATGTTTGATGTTATCATATATTACTGGGATAGTAATAAAATGATTGACTTTTTGTCCTTTATGGCTATCATACTTCTGATACGGTCATTCCCTTATGACTGTCCTAGTTTCTTTTATTGCATTCAATAGTAATTTTAACCTCATTCACAACAAAAGTGATAAATATTTGTCTTATTCCTCTTACATGACTGTTGTTTCTTACATTCTTTTTTTGGTTGTCATGTGACTGTCCTATCTTATATGGCTATCCTAGTATAGTTGTGATTGCACTTTGCACTCAGAATTTGATCTTTAAATAGAATATGCTTTATTTGAAAAGATTAATCATGTCTTTTTCTTATCCATGTCCCTCTTAAGACTAGGGGCAGCATGCTAGGCTCAAACCTTGTGGGAGCCCATTTTTTCACCACATGCTGAAATATCATGCACAATGATGAATGTACCTGTACCTACACAATGCACAAAAAAGTTAGATAAAACATACCTTCAGTTATATGACATGATTCTTCTTGTGTGGATTTATCTTCTGATCTGGTACTTGCATTTGCTATTCAACCATCTCTTCTGCTTTTTCTTTTTGTATTATTTGATAATATGAGCATTTGGGTTTGATGCTTCATAAAGGTAAACAATAAATCTATTGCTTTTGTATATGAAAAGAATTTGAACCCTGAGCTCTAACAACTTTCTCATGTAGGTATGTCTGGAGCTCACTGGATGGAGGGAGCTAAAGATGGACCTGGTCAACCTTGGGATTCATCAGTCATGGGCAATGGCGGGTCCCTATTCTCTTCATATGCTCTTTTCTCTTTTCAGATATATAGTTTAGTTTTATGTTGCATCTTTCATTCATTGCCACGGCTTGTGTGGGACACCTTAAACACTTCTTTTGAATACAATTAGTTATTTTCATATTTTGTAAATGACTTATATGTTTCTTTCCTTTTATGACTCAATTACATAATATGAACTAAGTATTTAAAGTACAAGTGTTTATATCATAAAGAAATAATAGTTATAAATACCTCTCTTCTGCAATTGCATTGTCTTGTACTGATAAACAACAACATACTTGATCAAATTTGATATCCTTTGAATGTTTGCTTTCTCAATGTGGATATTTAATTTATTTATCTGGGTTGTGTAACAGCTCGACTTGAACTGTTACATGATCCCGATAAATAAATCTTGTTACTTGCTCACTAAGACAACCAATATTGATTGGATATCTCATGTTATCAAGACTTTTTCTTACCCTCTTCTAACACTGCTGCTAAGGCCATGCTAAATTAAGCTGTAAGCATAATTTAGTAACATTTCTCACGACCTCTTAGGGGTGTTTGCCTACTAAACAAGTAGGACCAGTAGCCTTCTAAATCCATTGGGCATAGGAGTCAATTCCTGTCCTTTGTAACTCAGCTGTTAGGAACTATATAACAGGAAAACTAAAACTGAAAACAACTACCATGGCTCTATTTAGGATAGTACCAGCAAATATGTGCAACAACACTTCTTGGAAAATGAAAACTTAACCTAAACTATACTAACCTACTCCAACCAACCAAAAAAGTTGATCAAACAAACCCATTAACTGGCTTTGTAAAATAACTCACCCTTCTAACCAACATAGGATGTTTTGCAAGGTTATGAACTACTGATAAGAAATGGAAAAGAAGAAGATACCCCACAAACTATTGTGATTCTTGATGAAGAACATAACCAAACTCACTCACCTCTTGAGTTTGATCAAGCATATGACTAATTTGGAATGAATAGGTGAGTTGGGTTTGCTATTCTACAGATGCAATTGCATCATTAGGATCATTGACAACCAGTTGTATCTTATTGATACCCTTCTTGGCTAAATCTCTGATTGGGCATCCTCTTGAAAGGATGAAACTTGGACTTCTACTACTAGTTTCTTGTTCATGTATTGCTATCCTATTGTCACTTTTAATCTCAACCAAATTTGAAAAAGTTAGCTCACATGAATGAAATGAAGATATGATTGCCTCTTTGACCTGAATAGGCTGATCACATACTGCTGGCTCATATGATACTATATTATCATCAATGTTACAACAAAAAACTTCTATGATTCCTAAAAACATGTTCTCATCTAACTCATAATCTTGCACTAAATCCAAATGAGTTTTATCATCTGTTGTTCAATACTAGGCATAGATGTTAGGATGCATGTGATATCTTCATCTTCATCCACAAATTCAGGAAGTCCACCAAACAAATCAGCTAGAACATGTTCAACTTGATCTTGTTTGCCATCTAAGTTTGAAACAAAGGACTCAAGATCATCCCAAAATGAAACTTCATCACATTCCTCTTGGATTTTTGATAAAAGAGGACTATTTTTTTACCTCATAACAACTCTTAGCTAGCTATGCAAGTTCCATGATAGGCCTACCTTCACACTCTTCTACTTGATCCAAGACCCCATTGTTAGACTGTTGAGCTTCAATCAGCAAATCATATTGTTTGATGTCTTCTTGCTACTCTAAAACTGTTGTTGATGTGATAAAAAACACACCTTCTTCATCATTTTCAATGAAAGACGATAGTTCATGAAACCAAATTAAAGAATGATCTTATTGGTCAACTTCCTTTACTTTTTTACCTTGCTGCCCTGGCTAATTTATTGAAACAACTTGATCATTTTCAACAAAACTAGGAAGATCATTAGCTAAAACATTGAAAAATTCCTCTTGAAAGGTCTTCCCTTGTTCAATATTTTGTTGCTCTAATCGGTAATACTCTACAGCTAAATGTAGTGGATTTATATTTCTGATCTTCTCCATGATGAGTGAGCTATCCTAATCAATGGACTGCTCTATAACTACACTAGGTTGTACTTTATTACTTTCCTCAACTTGCAAATGATGAAGGCTGGTGAAACTTGGAATTTCAAGCTTGAGAGGTTGATTTAAAGAGTCAAGAACTTTACCTTGCTTGAAACTTGGAATTTCATATTTTGGAAGTACTTCCTCTTGAAGCTGATCTAAAATGCAAGAAGCTGATTGGGCTTCCATTCTTTGTGCTTGGGTAACCAATTTTCTTATTTTCTCTTCCTTAGTAGAAACCTCCCCTACAAGATCTTCATATTGTCTCCTCTGTATCAGCAAGTCTTGCTCATAGAGATAGGATTGATAAACCATCTATTCCTATTGTTACTCATACTCTTGAGGCCTCTTGATCTCTTCTATATGTTTTGTGAAGTCTAACAATGTGTCCTTGATATCATTCATGCTATTCTTCATATCCCTAACCTCCAAATCTTGGAGGTGATCAAGAGAATAGCCATACTAGTTGGAAAAAAGATGGGCTTTTTGGGGCTGATTTTGAACATATGTAGGCTAATATGGAGTTTGCGTAGGGGTGGATGGGTGGCAATTAGAATAGGCATGTTGGTTTTCTTGGAGAGTCATGAAATTTGGGCTAGCTACATGCTTAGCTTGATATGCCTGATAAGGATGTGGATGAGCATTATATTCACAAAATGGAGGTGGAAACATGCTCTTTTCATGAATACTTGACATGTTAAAGCATTTGAAACCTAAAAAACTTCTTGAAATCAATGTGAATCAGGTATCTTTTGTAAAAATGAAACATACCAACACTTTGTCTACTTAAAACCAGTAGATTGAACTATGATTGAACTCTGAGTCTCCAAGTGTGCATAGACCTACGCCTCCAAAGCCAGAAATTGCTGATGTACACACCAAAACCAATAATAAAATGATGAGCTTTGAACTGTGAAAGTTCAAAGGGTCCCATTGGCCATGCCAAAAACTGTTATCAACTAGGATTGCACCCGTGACATAAAGATGGAAAGATCAGCAATCTTGTGTAACATGGGAATACCTTCAGGTTGTGGGTATCTTATGACGAAGGTAAACCTCCAGAATATGGGTTGGTTCCCCTCTAATTTTTAATAAATTAATGACTTTGTAGGAAAAGGGTTAGAAGTTTTTCTAATGGATGTACTAAAACTGAATTTAAATGGGTGGTGATGCACCTAAATGATAGAAACATGCAGCCCTGATTCACAACTACCTTTAGAATATCTATCCACACAAATCAATTTCGCAATATGAAAACAAAAATAATTCAAAAGGAAGGCTTGAATAAATTGTCTCTTTGAGGAAAATTGGGTTTTCACAACATAGATAAAATAATTATTCAAACGCACAACCTAAGACCTGTGAATCTTCACTGCTTTGAATGCATGCAAGTATAAATGAGACAAAGATTTAAAGGTTCTAATGCTAAAACACAATAAAATTTCATCCAATCATTCATAAAATAACACAATCGAGAAGGTAAATACTTGATCTTACTAAAAATAAGGAATATCTGCATAGATGACAAAAAGATAACATGTAACCTATTGTATTGTATAAATCTATAAAAAATGAGTTACAAACACTCCTCTCTGCAATGCACAAGAGAGAAAAAAGGCAAGAACTTCAAAAAAACATAAGTTTTTTCTCCTATATACAAAAGATGACTCCAATGAGTTAGATTGGGTTAACTAAAGTCAACTCAACTAAAAAAATATCTCCATGAATCTGTCTCACGAGCAAAGATGAAAAACCCCAAAAAGAGGGGTCAAAACTAATGTAATTTGAAAAAAAATAGGCTCAAACTCACTGTCACAATTAGTTTGATCAAAGTTGACTTCGAAACCACATGAGAAAACTGAAAATTAGGACCAAACTCTCCAGTTCAACTCCTCTCCTCTGATTTTAAATAATTTGACATGAAGTTAAAAATTTGAACAAATAATAAAGTAATCACTGATGAATTACTTTACTAGGTGTCATGGATTTGCTCAATCTTTTCATTTTTATGACAACTAATAAGGTAATTTATAAACTATTACTTTATTATTTGTTTACATTATTAATTTCATTTCATCTCATGAAGACTCAAGGGGAATTACATATTTTCAATTTCACCATTTCACCCTTGGTCAATAAAAAACAAATACACAAGCACCTTATGACTCCCTTTGTCCTTCATGTTTTCCTTATGCATCTATGTGATACTACAGTATCAACACTTACTCAAATTTAATAAGGCATGTAAATAAGGTCAAAAGCTCACCTTGCCCTCAAAAGCCATATTTGTAGATAATGACACATGTGACGAAAACAAACACAACCTTATATCTCCCATGCCATCACATGTATTCCTATCTCAAATCTCAATAAACCTTTCAAAACACATCATAAAGCACCTTATGACTCCCTTGGCAACCTTCAAATTGTGCCCCCCTCAACAAATGACTAGGTCTTTTGACTAAAAAGTCTTAGACCACAGGCTTCATTTATTTAGCATAATGATTTTCTCAAAAAACCAAGTCAAAAAGCCCATCAAACCTCCCACGAGCTAGGGTTTCCATGTGAACAAAATACTTGAAACCCTAAAAGTCTTTCATTTCATTCCTTCATTTCCCCTATTCACTAGAGAGCACCGCCCTGAGGTTTTGGAGAGCTGCTATTTCTGGAGGGTTTCTACGAGATCTGGGACCATGTAGAGACTGAACTTGGACTCCACTGCTAGTAAATTGCCTCTTATGACTCCATCTGAAAGTAGTTTGTCTCCTTTGCTGAGTTATTTCAATATAAAAGACATAAACATGTCTTCATTTCATTGCTTCTAAAAAATGTTTTTTTTTATAATATGAGTTTCCTCTTGAATAAAATGACATAAAAGCCTCTGTTCCTGTAGCAGTGTTTGGGCTTGTCTTCAAACTGTTCGTGGCTCATCTTTGAATGCTCTACAGGTGTGCCTCAAGTGTTTTATTGACTAAATTCTCTTGAATTTGTTTTTTATGTTCAGTCATATTTGCATACGAGATTATTTCCTTTTTCTTTGGAAGGGACTGTACTACATCTTCCTTCAGTCTTCTGAGAAGAAATGGCTAAAGGATCAAGTAAAGTGTTGAAATTACTTGAACTCTTCTTTTCTCCTCTTCTTCTTCCTTTGTTAAATTATCAGAATCATTAACTTGGACATCTTCTTTACAAATTTCTAGCATGACCTAAACTACATCTTTTGCCTTTTCCTTTGCTGTACTAGACATCGTCGTCTTCTTCTTTCGGCCTCTGTCACCATTTCGTACTTTGTGATCTTTTGCATCACTATTCTCATTAGAATTAGTCCCTTTTCTCTTGCGACCCCTACCAACACCTCTTACGTTAGGCTCAGAATCTTTTGCATCACCATTCTCGCTTGAACCAAATTTAGTATCTTCCATTTGCTCAAGCAAAAACTCTGAATAAAGCTGAGTTTGGTTAAGAAGTGCCTCTAATCTACAAAAAACCAAATCACTAATTCATTGAGTTCCATTTTTCATTTGTTTTTCATTTTCCTCCTCTCGATTTTCTCATTCTTCCTCTAAGCATTTCTCCTCTATGGCAAGGTCTTCTGGAACCCACAATAATTCCCCATCACATGGGGAATCATTATCCTCCAAATCAATCCACAGATCACTTACAAATCTTCCCTCATCTTCCAATATAGATATTAGTGAATCCACATCTCCTTCAACCTTGGCAGCCACAGCATTAACCATTTCCAAAGCCTTTTAGACCTTTAGCAAAGTCATAAAGCCCCTATTGAAATCAGATATCTTTCTTTCATTCTCTGTCAAACTCTTACATTTACTTACAAGTCCTTTAGGGTGATGGCCTTTTTGACCAATGCAGGATCTCTGATGTTTGAAACCATATAGGCCTTTTATAATGGCTGACCATACTATTCACTTGTTTGGCAAGCTCCAAAACATTAACAAACTTCTTCAGAATGCATGACAGAGTTCCAAATGCAAGTACAGACCTGCTGACTTGATGTATCTTGGATGAACTTTGTTGGATTTTGAGAAAAACAAAGGAGACCCTTGCTATCTTTGGTAGATTTGCATTTGAAAACTAGCATCTCAAACTTGATAATGCTCATTTCATCTCATCTACATGAAGGCTAAGGGTTCTTGAAGAAAGATCTCCTATGGTTGGTAGATTACCATGCAAGATGCTGCTATGGCTATCAGAAACATGAATCCAATACAACCTCCTCTTCTCTTTTGATCTGATCTTGGCACATGACTATTTTCACATCTCTTATGCTTCCTACTTGCATTATCAAAAGCTTCAAGAATGACTGCAATACTTGAAACTGATCACTACTCCACTATTTTTTTTCTGTCAACTATCTTGGACAATGTAACTATTTTGTTAATGCTGGAACAACATCAAAGAAAGTTGTTTTGACTATTTTTGTCACTACTTCATGTTTTTTGTTATCATATATTGCTGGGACGGTCATAAAATGATTAACTTTTTGTCCTTTGTGGCTGTCTTACTTCTACATACGGTCATTCCCTTATGACTGTCTTGGTTTCTTTTATTGCATTCAATAGTAATTTTACACCTCATTCACAACAAAAGTGATAAATATTTGTCTTATTCCTCTTGCATGACTACTATTCCTTACATTCTTTTTTTGGCTGTCATGTGACTATCCTATCTTATATGGCTATCCTAGTACAGTTGTGACTGCACTTTGCACTCAAAATTTGATCTTTAAATAGAATATGCTTTATTTGAAAAGCTTAATCATGTCTTTTGCTTATCCATGTGTCTCTTAAGACTTAAGGGGCAGTATGCTAGGCTCAACACTTGTGGGTGCCCATTTTTTCACCACATGCTAAAATATCATGCACAATGATGAATGTACCTGTACCTACACATTGCACAAATAAGTTAGATAAAACACACCTTCAGTTATATGACATGATGCTTCTTGTGTGGATTTATCTTCTGATATGGTACTTGCATCTATGATTCAGCTATCTCTTCTGCTTTTTCTTTTTGTATTATTTGATAATCTGAGCATTTGGGTTTGATGCTTCATAAAGGTAAACAATAAATTTGTTGCTTTTGTATATGAAAAGAATTTGAACTCCGAGCTCTAACAACTCCCTCATGCAGGTATCTCTGGAGCTCACTAGATGGAGGGAGCTAAAGATGGACCTGGTTAACCTTGGGATTTGTCATTCACAGCCAATGATGGGTCCATATTCTCTCCATATGCTCTTTTCTCTTTTCAGATATATAGTTTAGTTTTATGTTGCATCTTTCAGTCATTCCCAAAGCTTGTGTGGGACACCTTAAACATTTCTTTTGAATACAATCATCTATTTTCATATTATGTAAATGACTTATATGTTTCTTTCCTTTTATGACTCAATTACATAATATGAATTGAAGTACTTGAAGTACATGTGTTTATATCATAAAGAAATGATGTCCAGTTATAAATACCTCTCTTCTGCAATTGCATTGTCTTGTACTGATAAACAACAACATACTTGATCAAATCTAATATCCTTTGAATGTTTGCTTTCTCAATGAGGATATTTAATTTATTTATCTGGGATGTAATAGCTTGACTCGAACTGTTACATGATCCTGATAAATAAACTTTGTAACTTGCTCACTAAGACAACCAATGTTGACTAGATATCTCATGTTATCAAGACTTTTTCTTACCCCCTTCTAACACTGATGCTAAGGCCATGCTTTCTAACACTGATGCTAAGGCCATGCTAAATTAAGTTGTAAGCATAATTTAGTAACAATAGTAACATACATTTTTGCCTTCGAAATTTTTAGAAAAAAATCAACCTTTCTAATCATAGTTAAAAAAAGGTAATTCATAATTTTTATCCAAAGCTTCAAATGTTAGTGCTATATGTTAAGTTAGTGTCATGTTATAAATATTACTATAATGGCCATTTATTACATTTCAATAATGATAGGTATTTTATGTACATTTTAGAAAAAAGTTACTATTGGTGATGTAATAATATAATTTAATATACACTTAAGTTATTATAGAGTTTAGTTGGTAGGTTAACAATGTTGTACTCTTATAAAGTGATGTTTTCTCTCTTTATTCTATTGTCAATTTTTTAATTTATTTTTAGTTAATTCTTTAGCATTTTTGGTTTCTTTGTGTTCCATTTTTATAATATCAAACACAATTATAATGGACTATGAAAACCCATTGTTTCTAAATATGTATTTTATTTGTAAGTTGTGTTACACTACTTAAATGGACAAGTTACAAATCCAATTTACCATGCATGATTGCTCTATTTTTCATTATAGAATCTATGGAAGAAGGAAACTACTTACATGTGCAATATGAATAAATTTAAATACTTGCAGAAATGATTAATGTGGGTAAATATTGCATAGTCCAAGTGTTACTTGAGAATTGTTGTCAATATGAATGTAATGATAGGTACAAAGTTTAGCATTGTTGAAGTGATAACAACAAAAATGGCCTTTAGACCTATCATCACACAACTATGCATGAGGGTATGTACAGGATCATGATGGGCCAAACTATACCTCTAAGTGGCAATGAAAATACAAAAAAATCATACTTAATCAAGTTCATGTGAAAATTTGAATGGATTATCTACACAATTTGAAAAAGATGTAAGAATGAAATTTGTAGAGAATTGAATCTAGTTTATGGGCTACTATTTTTTTTTTAAACTAAATTTACTTAGTGAAAAATAAATATTTTAATGAACATCTATTAAAATTTTTAGAAAAAAATAAAAAGTGGGTGTCATTCTAGCCAACCTAACTATGAGAATTTTTTTTTTGAAACTTTTAAAATAAGTAGAGGATTCATGCTTAGATGTGACACATATTTTTTGAATTTTTTTTCCAATAAAATAATTAATTATGATTTTTTTACTATGACTTTTTTTAAAAACTAAAAAGTAATTTTCCAACCAACCTAACTCGATAAAAAAAAAAACCAGAATTCATTTTTTTTAACCTATAGCCAGAAAAGCATAGAATGTGACACAACTTTCGAATCTCAAAAAGGCAAAAAACAGTTTGAAAGTTATGGATGTTTTTCAATCAGTGTGTCCATCAGGATTTCAGATACACACTATATAGAAAATTATTAATAATTATTTAATAAAATGATAACCAAACAAATTTTATATTTTTAGAAAGATGATAATTTCTTCTATAAACCCTTTTTGTTTTATCAATTTTACATTAAAAAAAGTCGTCAGCACGAAGGGTAAAGTTCGAAGAAGAGAGTGAAACCTGTAAAAACATTAGAATTGAGGGAAAGTCAACTATGACAGTCCCAAGCCTACATACAAGGCAAAAGTAAAGCAAAACATATATCCGTTATTAATGGATATCTGTTTTGCTTTGGTAAAATATCATTTTCTCTTTTATATGTTTTGTAAAACGGATATCCATTTTGCTTTACCCAATTGTTTTCATTATTTTTTAGTTTGTTACTAACTATCAATACTTTATTACTAACTATAGTCAATGTATTCATGTCTTCTTGTATAACCACCACTACCAACCATAAGCTTGTGGTAACACATACAACCATCTAACCAATTCTTTCAACTTGTAGTATTGTAGAACATTCTCTTAACATAACCAAGCCTCTAGATTGTTCCACATGAACTTCAACTTTGTTACAAATGCACCTGCATTATTATTTATGCTTCTACTAGCACAATTAAATATGTAGTTGTGAGTACTTCTTTAAATGACTCATGGTTAAATTTCCATAGCATCACATGTAGACATATCTCCATGCTAGATATTGCAACATCTAAAACTCACCACATCCTACCACATTACATTTTATCATTGTTCAATAGTTTTCATATAAACTTGGGAACTCTCCATCTCCTCTCTCTCTAAACCCCAAAACCTAAATAATGCCCCTAAATTTGAGCAACTCTATACCCCTATCTCCGTATTTCTCCCTAATCTCCCTATCTCTATCATCCCTCTACCTCTCAATCCTTCTCCCTATCTCTCTAGACATCTTGCTCACTCTCTATCTCCCTATCACTCCCCTCTGTCTCCTCTATCTCTCCATATCTATCTCCTTTCTCTCTATCTAGCTATCTCTCTATCTCTTGCCTCTCTCTCCCCTATCATTCCTCTATCTCCCTATTTCTCCCCTCTATCTCACCCTCTCCCTTATTGATGAAGGAAATGAAAACAAGAAAACTAGGACTCTCTTTCTATCTCTCTCTCTCTCCTAGGGAAATTGAAAAAGAAAAGGTAAACTAGGAAAGCTAGGAAAAGGATTTAACTAGGAGATAGATAGGTCAGAGAGAGAGAGTTGCTTGGGGTTAGGGGTCAGGGTTTAGGGTTTATGAGTTTAGCATTGCTCAAGTTTAGGGTTTAGAGTTTAGGGGTTAGGGTTTAGGGGAATTATTTAGGGTTTAGGGGTTTAGGGTTGCTTGGGTTTAGGGTTTAAAGAGAGACAGAGAGGGGACTGATAGAGATTGGGAGAGATAGAGGAGACAAAGGGGAGAGATAGGGAGGTAGAGAGTGAGAGAGATGTCTAGAGACATAGAGAGAGAGAGATTGAGAGGTAGAGGGATGAGAGAGATAGGGAGATAGGGAGAGATAGGGAGATAGAGGTTTAGGGTTGCTTGGGTTTAGGGGCATTATTTAGGGTTTAGGGTTTTGGGGTTAGGGGTTAAGGTTTAGAGGTTTAGGGTTTAGGATTTAGAGAGAGAGAGAGAGAGAGGACCAATAGGGAGATATAGAGGAGACTGAGTGGAGAGATAGGGAGATAGAGAGTGAGGGACATGGCTAGAGACATAGGGAGAGAGATTGAGAGGTAGAGGGACAAAGGTTATAGGGAGAGACAGGGAGATAGAGGTTTAGGGTTTAGGGGTTTGGGGTTTAGGGTTTAGGGTTTCTTAGGTTTAGGGGTTAGGGGTTAGGATTTAGGGGCATTATTTAGGGTTTAAGGTTTATTGTTTATGGGTTAGGGGTTCAGGTTTAGAGGTTTAGGGTTTAGAGTTTAGGGTTTAGGGTTTATAGAGAGAGAGGAATGATATTGAGATATAGAGGAGACTAAGGAGAGAGATAGGGAGATAGAGAGTGAGGAACATGGCTCGGGACATAGGGAGAGAGATTGAGAGGTAGAGGGATGATAGAGATAGGGAGATAGGGGAGAGATAGGGAGATAGAGGTTTAGAGTTGCTTAGATTTAGTGTTTAGGGGTTTGTGGTTTAGGGGTATAGGGTTTCTCAAGTTTGGAGATAGATAGAGAGAGAGGAGATAGATAGGGAGAGATAGAGGAGACAAAGGGGAGAGATAGGGAGATAGAGAGTGAGCGAGATGTCTAGAGAGATAGGGAGAAGGATTGAGAGGTAGAGGGATGATAGAGATAGGGAGATAAGGGAGAGATAGGGAGATAGGGGTTTAGGGTTTCTTAGGTTTAGGATTTAGGGGTTAGGGGCTAAGGTTTAGGGGCATTATTTAGTATTTATAGTTTAGGGTTTGGGGGTTAAGGTTTAGAGGTTTACTGTTTAGTGTTTAGAGAGAGAGGACCAGTAGGGAGATATAGAGAGTGAGGGACATGGCCAAAGACATAGGGAGAGATAAGGATATGGAGAGTGAGGGACATGGCCAGAGATAGAGGGAGAGAGATTAAGAGGTAGAGGAATGATAGAGATTGGGAGATTGGGAGATAGAGGTTTAGGGTTGCTTGGGTTTAGTTTTTAGGGTTTAGGGGTTTGGGGTTTAGGATTTAGGGGTTTAGGGTTTCTCAGGTTTAGGGTTTAGGGGTTAGGGCTTAGGTCTTAGGGGCATTATTTAGGGTTTAGTGTTTAGGGGCATTATTTAAGGTTTAGAGGTTTAGGGTTGCTCAGGTTTAGGGTTTAGGGGCATTACTCAGGGTTTATGGTGCATGTCAAAAGAAGTCTCTCTCTCTCTCTCTAAATCCCTCAAGCCTAAATAATGCCCCTAATCCCTAACCCCTAACCCCTAAACTCTAAACCCTAAACTTGAGAAACCCTAAACCTCTATCTCCCTATCTCTCCCTTATCTCCCTCTCTCTATCATCCCTCTACCTCTCAATCTCCCTCCCTATCTCTCTAGACATGTCACTCACTCTCTATCTACCTATCTCTCCCTCTATCTCCTTTATCTCTCCCAATCTATCTCCTCTCTCTCTACCTATCTATCTCTCCCTATCTCTTGCCTCTCTCTCCCATATCATTCCTCTATCTGTCTATCTCTCTAGACATCTCGCTCACTCTCTATCTCCCTATCTCTCCCCTCTGTCTCCTCTATCTCTCCCTATCTATCTCCTCTCTATCTCTCTCTACCTAGCTATCTCTCTCCCTATCTCTCTATCTCTTGCCTGTCTTCCCCTATCATTCCTATATCTCCCTATCTCTCCCTTCTATGTCTCCCTCTCCCTTATCGATGAAGGAAATGAAAACAAGAAAACTAGGACTCTCTCTCTTTGACCTATCTACCTCCTACTTAAGTTTTCCTTTTCCTTTCCAATTTCCATTTAGATCCCACAAAAATTTCCTTTTTTTACTATTTTCCACCTCTCCTCTCATCATTCTTCCCATCCATTTATCCTCCATTTCATCCTCCCAATTTATATTCTCATCCCTCTTTGCATGTCCTAGTTTTCTTGTTTCCATTTGCTTTGTTGATTAGGGAGACGGATAGGGATGAAGAGGATGAGAGAGAGAGAGAGGACTGATAGAGATTGGGAGAGATAAAGGAGACAAAGTGGAGCGATAGGGAGATAGAGAGTGAGAAATCTCTAGAGACATAGAGAGAGAGATCGAGAGGTAGAGGAATGATAGAGATACAGAGATAGGGAGAGATAGGGAGATAGAGGTTTAGAGTTTCTTGGGTTTAGGGGCATTTTTTAGGGTTTAGGGTTTAGGATTTTGGGGTTAGGGGTTAAGGTTTAGAGGTTTAGGGTTTAGAGAGAGATAGAGGACCAATAGGGAGATATAGAGGAGACTAAGGGGAGAGATAGGGAGATAGAGAGTGAGGGACATGGCCAAAGACATAGGGAGAGAGATTGAGAGGTAGAGGGACAAAGGTGATAGGGAGATAGGGGAGAGATAGGGAGATAGAGGTTTAGGGTTACTTGGGTTTAGGGTTAGGGGTTTAGGGTTTAGGGTTTAGGGGTTTAGGGTTTCTTAGGTTTAGGGTTTAGGGGTTATGGGTTAGGGTTTAGGGGCATTATTTAGGGTTTAGAGTTTATTTTTTAGGGGTTAGGGGTTTAGGTTTAGAGGTTTAGGGTTTAGGGTTTATAGAGAGAGACAAATGATAGGGAGATATAGAGGAGACTAAGGAGAGAGATAGGGAGATAGAGAGTAAGGCACTTGGCCAAAGACATAGGGAGAGAGATTGAGAGGTAGAGGAATGATAGAGATAGGGAGATAGGGGAGAGATAGGGAGATAGAGGTTTAGAGTTGATTAGATTTAGGGTTTAGGGGTTTAGGGTTTCTCAGGTTTGGCGATTTCTAGATAGAGAGAGAGAGAGGAGACAGATAGGGAGAGATAGAGGAGATAGAGGGGAGAGATAGGGAGATAGAGAGTGACTGAGATGTCCAAAGAAATAGGGAGAAGGATTGAGAGGTATAGGGATGATAGAGATAGGGAGATAAAGGTGAGATAGGGAGATAGGAGTTTAGGGTTGCTCAGGTTTATGGGTTAGGGGTTAAGGTTTAGGGGCATTATTTAGGGTTTAGGGTCTATGGTTTAGAGGTTTAGGGTTTAGTGTTTAGAGAGAGAGGTCCAATAGGGAGATATAGAGAGTGAGGGACATAGGGAGAGATATTGAGAGGTAGAGGAATGATATAGATAGGGAGATAGCAGGATAGAGGTTTAGGGTTGCTTGGGTTTAGTGTATAGGGTTTAGGGGTTTGGGGTTTAGGATTTAGGGGTTTAGGGTTTCTCAGGTTTAGGGTTTAGGGGTTAGGGGTTAGGGACATTATTTAGGGTTTATGGTTTATGGGGTAGGGGTTAGGGTTTAGGGTCATTATTTAAGGTTTAGAGGTTTCTAGGGTTGCTCAAGTTTAGGGTTTAGGGGCATTATTCAGGGTTTACGATTGCATGTCAAAAGAAATATCTCTCTCTCTAAATCCCTCAACCCTAAATAATGCCCCTAATCCCTAACCCATTACCCCTAAAACCTAAACCTGAGCAACCCTAAACCTCTATCTCTAGGTATCTCTCCCTTATCTCCCTCTCTCTATCATCCCTCTACCTCTCAATCTCTCTCCCTATCTCTCTGGACATCTCACTTACTCTCTATCTCCCTATCTCTCCCTCTATCTCCTCTATCTCTCCTAATCTATCTCCTCTCTCTCTACCTATCTATCTCTCCCTATCTCTTTCCTCTCTCTCTCCTATCATTCCTCAATCTCCCTATCTCTCTAGACATCTTGCTCACTCTCTATCTCCCTATCTCTCCCCTTTGTCTCCTCTATCTCTCCCTATCTATCTCCTCTCTATCTCTCTCCACCTAGCTATCTCTCCCTATCTCTCTCTCTTGCCTCTCTCCCCCTATCATTCCTATATCTCCCTATCTCTCCCCTCTATCTCTCCCTCTCCCTTCTCGATGAAGGAAATGAAAACAAGAAAACTAGGACTCTCTCTCTCTCTAGGTATGCTAGATTTTGCATATGGTGGTCATATCCTTTAGGTCCAATCACCTCCAAACTTCACAAATAGATATAGAGCATAATTCTAAGCATCTTTCATAAAGACCACTTCTCTACATAGGTGCAACTAATACCACTTTTTCATTGTTTTTCACATTTAATACTTATTCTTTTCCATTTTCCAAGTCCTACACGTGTCCAAGTTAGTATTGTTTGTCAAGTTTTCAATCTAATTGTTAGTCCTAGCTCTCATGGTTATTAAAATGTTAATATAGTTAGATTTATCCTTAGGTAACATTAGTTTACACATTGTTGCACAAACAACCACACTCAAAAATAACCTTACCTAATTAATGTTAACCTTTAAGGTTCTTTCATTTGGTGAGCCTAATAGATCCAACTAGTTCAAATTTCTTATAGTCCATGCTTAGTCTTCCAAGAGAGTTCATGCCATGTTAACTTTGCATTTTGTGCTCACCTTCCTCTTTCTAGTTGTTGTACTCTTTTTTTCTAATCCTATCCCTATATCATACTATTGTTGTTGACTTTTCTTTCCATCTTCATCATCATAGTCCTAGTTATCCTATTTTGAGCCTACCATTTATCCTTAGCCATGTCTTTTACTTCTTCTATTCATGTCAATTTTAATGACCTCAAAATTTTCCATAAATTCTTCTCCATCAAACTCTAGACCCTCACCCAAATCCTTACTTTCCTAAGAAAAGCCCTTCCCCAAACATCATTTGATCATGTGTCTCCTTCCATCACTAGACAAGTGCCCCTACTTTTCATTATTCATCCAATATAATCCCAATGTCGTAGCTCACATTCCCACACCTACATTCATAGACTCCATTCCCCCTACTGAGACCATCATTGATAATCATTTTAAGGAGTCTCCCTTGAATAATCATTAAACCATAGATTATCCCATATCCCCATCTTACACTTTCCTCACCTTTGAACCCTTAGAAGATGACATTTAGCTATCCCCACCATTACCAATCACACTTTCTAGCAATCCCACATAAGACACCTTACCCATCACTTCACCTAGGTCATCACCAATTAAATCACCTCATTACTCCATTCAACCATACCTACACCACCCCTTTCTCACTCCACAACTTGTATTAACACATGATTCACCCCATGACATGCTACAATTACCACAATGCTAATTCACTCTACCATCATTCTTCATATTATCTTATGAATCACCATCCTTTCTTCTCATTCCTTGAGACATCATACCATGACACACATCCCTTCCTCCATTACATCCTCCCTAACCCTTTCCCAACATTGATAGCCCACTACCCATGCCACCTCCTTTTCATATGTCCTTGCTAAGAATTTTCCCTCCACATTGATATAATATGCCCTTGTATGGTTTGAGACATTACTACTTGGTTCTATGAATTCAATTTAGATCTCATGCATAGCTTTACCAACCACTACCAATTCAACATCAAGCCTAAGGTTTTCTTAGTGCAGATCTCACACATTGCAAACAAGACTCACTAGGGATTACTAGAGAGAGAGAGAGAGAGGTTCAAATTTGAAAGAGATGCAACTTTGTCGATTGGTTGAAAAGATGTTAACCATGTAACAATAGAAATTTGCAAGTTGAATTGTTAGTTCTAAGCATAAACCAATGAAAAGAATTAAAAAAAACCATTTGTATAATTCCAAGAAATGTATATCTATTTCTGGAAAATGGATATCCATTTTGGCCAACTTTGACCCCCAAAACGGATATCCATTTTGGAACGGATATTCGTTTTGGGACCCACAAAACATATATTTTTAACATGCCTATGAAAGTCAAAGTTGGCCAATTCATGAATTTGGCTAAGTAAAGACGTGATTTTTTTTCCATTGCCACTGTTTGGCCTATGATGATCCTGCACATACCCATGATAGTAATCCTGCTAAACTACATGCTCCAAGGTCAAATATTGTGAGTGTCCAATGCAAGAAATATTCAAACTTGTTAACAAATTTTTTATGTTGCAACTCTAAATACTTGTTTTGAAGACAATCATAGGGCCTTAACATAACTAATAGAGTTTTTTAATGCTTTAAAAGTATCCTACAACATGATATTCTAAATGGTAAATTAGATAAAACATGCTATTACTTTAGAGAAAACAACCCCTACCCAATAGATAATACCTATATAACATCAACCAATGTTTCGTCACATATCCAATAGAATGCACATGATCCTCAACCTATAATATATTCATTAGATTCCTTGGCCATAATGTAAAGATTTTATTTTTTTACTAAGCTCTCTGAGCCATAGGATGTCTAAGAGACAACAAACATAAATCTAAAGACAGTTGCAACTGAATCTTGGGATACTTTGAAGAATTATTTCCATTTGCATGTAGTGAAGATTAATCATCAACATTGATATTCATTAGACTCCATGCTTTGTCGATAAAATTCATAATTACTGCATGCATTAGTTCTAGTAATAGTTTCATAACATATTTTCAAGTTTTAGTTAGATTATGTTCATTGATTACCTTATGACCTACTTAATAATTCTAGTTATAGTGAAAGTTATTTTAAAGCAAAGTCGTATTACATTTTAACCACTCAAACTCAATAAAACAAATATTTACGCAACAAAGCCAACACAAAGAGTCTATCCAACTAGATCATTTCAAGGGAAGTCATTTGTCTCTGCAACCAAAATAGAAAAATAAATAAATCTGGGAATTGTGACCAAATAGGACACACGGATCTCAATTTAAGCAGAAGACTATGGTGGGTAATTCGATAGTGGGAAGTTCCATCTCTCACTACAACCATTTTTTCCCCTTTTGATACATATTTTCTACTAGCCTGATCTAAAGCTTATATTTTCATAGACTCAAAGGATTATTGCAAAGGTTGTGGACTTAGGATTATCCTTACCAATTGCATTTGGTTAAAAGTTTCTAAATCCTTTTTATTAAACCCACTTTGTGCATATCTTGCAGTCTTTCTACTCCATGAGACCACATCTATCTAGGATATTTTCACAAACAATTCATCTACCTTGTGTATGGTTACACATTTAAAATACATGTCTAAGTCAGTGTACTTGCAAAAACATGGGACATAAATCTATGGAAGTCAAACACTTTTTCTAAAGTTCCAATTCTAGGATAGGTAGGGAGGACGCTGGAAAACAAGAATAATGCACTTATATAATATATTCATAAATTCACATAAAACAAGCATGGAATGGAAGAACATTCCCAAGAGTCTATGCTAGAAACTAGAAAAATAAAAGTGGATACACAACTATGCAACAAGATCTATACTAGTGGGAGAAGGAGGGTGTCATTATTAGGGGGTCTACCCTAGCTATTCAGAGGATCTTGGACATCATGAATGGGCTCCTAGCCCATGATGGAATCCTCTTTGTCTTTTTCTTCTTTGGGATCACCAAGAGCTATGTAAATAGGTGAAATAGAAAAGTCCAACTAAGGGAACATCCTCGTGTCATGCCAACTAGGGAGGCTATGGTCATGCTAAGAAGTAGAAGACTTTCCACATGGTGGTGGGGCCAACCATGATGTTATTGTTGAGGAGGATACATGGTACCCATGAGAGCCACACTTGTAATAAACATTATGCTTACAAACATGATAATGTCCATGCAAAAAGGAATCCATGCAATTGACCTACTGTTCAATAAGTATCTACAAGTGGGAAACTTCCAAAGCAAGTTTATTGGCCTACACTTAGATTTGTAACATAACATTAGACCATATAATTGATTTAGCATACAAAGAGAAAGGAGCACACACAATGGAATCTAAAAATAAAGAAGTGTTTCTATCTCTCCATATGTTTAATAGAATTTTTACTCTAAAATCATGTCAAGTTGGGGTAAATATCACGTGCATCTTAGGATAGTTTCCTAAAAGAATCATATGCTAGGAAAAACTCTGATTGGAAAGGCTTCAAGAAATCATGTAGCTAATTTGAAGCCACTTGGGCCCATGGGCATAACTAGAAGAGGTGATTGAGGGTTCAAATGTCCATAGAAAGAATGAAGGGGGTTGGAAACACTTAGATGGATAAGGTGAGATCCAATGAGAAGACCTTGATACAAGAGCCACCATGTAAAGTGACCTAGATTGGGATCCAAATTGGTAGAAACAACAATTTAAAAATTGAAGTATAATTGAGTGGCAGTGGACTAGAGGTTTCACTTGATATTAAGTTTTTGAGCCATGGGCAAGTGAGGATAAAGTGAAGAATACCCCTAGAAGGGTTTGTAGTTCCTAAAGAGAGTGTCTAAATACCACTTCTAGTCCTACTATGGTACAATGCATTGAATCCTAGTCTTATGCATCATTTCTAGAGGAATAGACTCCATAATAGTTTGAAATGACCTAAAATCTTTATTCCAAGCCTATATCTATCTTGAAACTTTGGTCAAGATAGCAACTCTTGAAAAGAGGTTTGAAATGAAGCAAATCCCATTCTTAAAGAGATTTAGCACATGGACCTAGGTAACTTTGGAAAGAGATCAACCCTCGCAACTAATCATAGGAGACAACCAAAATGATTCCCTTTCCAAATAAGCCACAATTTAATAGTGTCCCAAGCCTTCTAAATACTTTTGGCAACAAAAGTGCCTTGAATTTGCATCGACTCCTTAAGGATGGGAATGGGGTGAAGGCCTAGACCATGCCAATCATATCTGCTACTAAGTAAACACAAACATACTTGATGTTTAATTGTAATGATTAGCTTTTACATTAGAAGTTCCTAAAGTCTAGGGCTTGAGATCAAGTAATTTTTTGTGAATAGTTGTGTGGTTTTAATTTTCTCATATCTGTTATTGTAATTGTTGTTGTACCCCCTATCAGGATAATTAGGTTTGTCATTGGCATTATAACCTCTATTTTGATTAGGTTGGGAGTAGAAATTCTGATTTCTTAGATGAGTGACCTCCGTAGTAAGTTTTCTTAACTAAGCTGATATTTCTTTGATTTCTTCCTTCTCTTCCTAAGCCTTGGCCACCACATTCTCTGTCTGGGGCTTGAAAAAGGAAGACCCATTGTTATTGTTGGATTGTTCTACACCCTGAGGCACTTGTGTTTGATATGGTAACATCTGGTTACTCCCACTTGGTGGGGGCATGACACTGAGTGGTGGTATTTGCAAAGGGGCTGGCATCACAACTAAAGGCATCATGGCTCCATTGGTTTGTTGGTGGACGGGATATGTAAGATAACCAGGAAGTGTAGGGAAAGCAATATTTGGTGTGGGAGTAGGAGCTAATTACTAACTAACTTTGATAGCTTCCTCAAAAGCCTGTGCTATTGTTGTTACACCAAGGTGTGTCCTTCTGATAAAAATGGAGGTCAGGGGATCTAAAGCTGAATAATAAATACTCCTAGTAGCCTCATCTACTACAACGTAGGGAGCAACCAGTTTAGACAGCATCTTCTGGAATCTAGCGTTGAAGTTTGCGATGGGTTCTCCTTCGCACCTCTTGATGGTGGCAAATAGATGATAGTTCATTGAAGGATCTATAGGAACCTTGAACCTATCCTTGAAAGCTTTTTCTAAGGCATCCCATGAATGGACTGAACCCTGACCTAGACTGATATACTAGTTATAGGCCTCTTCCCCTAAGGAGAATGGAAACAATCTGCATACCACATCCTCATACTCAATTCTAGCCCTACAACAAGCTTCCTTGAAGGCCCTAACATGATCATCAGCATCTTGATACGGATGGTACCTAGGACAAATTTTATCTGGATTTTTAGGCAAAGCATGATATGCATTGAAGGCTAGTGGTGACTCTGCTGTGAAAAATGACATCACAACCTGTGGAGGTTGGATCTGGGGTACGACAGGCTGAGGCTAGGCCTGAGGTGTGATAGGTGGTCCTGTGGGGATTTGAAAGCCAATAGGGGTTATAGGAGCACGCTCTGGTGAGGCTTCTGTCGCACTAGAATCAGGGGTGTGATGAATGTCCACAGTCCTAGGTCTAAATCCCTTGATAGGCAGTTCTTCGAAGAGTCCACTAGATCTGGACCTGGTATTTAGCCTGAAAGCCAGGATTTCTCAAGTTTTTAAGGTAAAATGGCAAGTTTATGGCCAGACTTCAAACCGCTGGGATGTTTAAGCAACGTATGCAGGAATCTACGGTTTCCTTTGTCAACGGCCCTCCTTCTAGCGGTATTTTTCCTGTTGATTGGTTTGTGATGTCAATCGCAACCAAGCACACAAAACAAAAGTCACACAACAACCCTTGTTTATCCTGAAAGATACGATGAATTCCAAGAATTCATGATCCCAAGTCCCTGTCGATTAGTTCATAATCTGCTGATGTTACTATGTGGTTGATGTGTATTGCTGTTTTCCATTTTGGGGCCTTACATAGATTAATAGATTCTGTATCTGTAACTATGCTATACAGGGAAGTTACTCTACACAGCATATATCTCCAAATGATGTGTCTAAGTTGATATTTGCATGAGTTCTACCCTTATTTGTGATTCTCTGTGTGATATTTTCAATACTACATGCATTTAGCTCAAAATATGCTAATGATATTCAGTTGTCTTCGGGATGTCAACATATTTTTTTGTTCTGCTTCTGATTTATCATGATGTGTAGTTATGAAGGTGATTTCAATGAAATTGAAATGAGAAAAAGGGTTAGAGAGTGAGATTCCTAAAATTACTTGACTGAGATCATTGATCCACATACATATTCCCATACAGCAATGGAGAGAAGAAAACTAAAATCATACTTCACCAGGATAGTCCACAAATCCTCATGATTCAGTGCAAATCTTCAGGGGAAAAGTTGACAACAACATACAATGAAATGAAAGCACTTCTATAGAACACAGCATTCACCAGTACATATCCAAAAATCAACTTGAAGACTACTTAAGGTTTACAATCAGGGTATAGTTTGAAACTTCATCTCCATACAGTATGTTGATAAAATAGGTACATTTACAATGATCTGAGGAAGGGACCTTGACTATTTCAACAATCCAGTCCTCACTAGTCTCAGTAATCTGATCTCTCCTAAAACTATTACAGGTCTAATTTTTTTTGTATTATTGACCTCCTTCTTTTTTGTACAGTATATGGGCTCAATATATATATCTCTGGTTTTTCCCCAATCTGGCACCCAAAAACCCTAGGAGATCAATGGTCAGCATCTTGAAATGCAGCATCCATCAGCGAGAAATGAATCCCGGCAAGAATTCGAGCAACATAACTAGACAGGGCGCCACTCCTTCAATAACATTTCCATCTACAAACTCCCCGGCATTGAAAGCTTCATCTCCTTCTAGTGTGTTTGGCTTCTCAGGATCTGGCCTGCCACCTAGGACATCATTGTCATTTAAAACCCCGCCTTTGCATTCACCTGCATGCCGCTACTGTGTCAACAACTCTGCTTCTTCCCAGCTACTCCAACAATCTACAATAAACAAGCAAGAATTAGCACCATCATTTAATAAATCAGTAGGAAAGATGAACATCTACATTAAATCAAGCTCCAAATGCATAAACACAACCATTAGGCTGAAAAACCATGGAAAATGTGCATCAAAAAGCCTATACAGCATTAAAACCAATCGGGTCAACCATCGTTGACCAAAAATATGCATCGGGCGCCCAAGAAAGCTTCAAAATTTCCATCGCTTCGCTTTTCCGCCCCTTTTTCCTTGTTTAAATCTTTGTATATCCGATATACAATCTAGACATGATACAAGCACTAAATCAGATTTCAATTTCATTTGGGTTCCGGCTTGTATGTCGCTCTACATATCAGTTTGTATATCGCAATATACAAACGCATATGCATACAAAGAATTTTCTATTTTTAACTTCCATTTCAAATCCAGCTTGTATGTATAACAATGCATCTTTGATATACAAGCTGGGAATATACAACGAATTAACTCCTTTCCATATCATCTTTGGTTCTGGTGGTTGTATGCACGCAATGTATATTGGCTCGTATATGAGAATATACAAGCCCGATATACATTGAATTAACTCTGCTTCATGAAATTTGGGTTCCGGGCAATGTATCTCTACTTTGTATGTTTTGGAATGTATGTACATTGAAACATGCATACAAGTCGAAACATACAAAGACTTAATTCAATTAAATAACCCCTTCGGGTCCGCTCGATGTATATTTGTATTGTACGTTACTCAAACATACAAGCCCATGGATAGACAATGAATTAACCGTGCTTCATAACATTTGGATTCTGCGCCATGTATAAAGTGTTGTATATCTGCCTTATATGTTACGAAATATGCATTGTGGAAGCATACAAGGATTTAACCACTTTTAATACTCCCTTCAGGTCTGCCATGTATAAAGTGTCTTGTATATTTGACCTGCCAAAATATACAAATGTGAGATACAAAGCGGAACTTAAACATTTATACATTTTAACCCTAAATCCACCTCGAGTCCATCTTGTATGTATGCATAAACTCTACCGAATGTATACAAGGCAAAAAGACATACAAATGATTTTGCATATGAACCCGACTACTCATGCGACCAAGTATAAAATGAACTTTGCATATACAAATGACCTTGTATGTGCAAACAGCAAACCCTTCCCTTGTACATTTTACCAAAATGCTCATAACTTTCAAAATATGGTGAATTTTAACATGGTTCAAAAAGCAACCCTGGCTCATTTTTGACAAGGAATCCAACCATACTATGCACTAATACTGAATGGCATTTTTTCTTCATTTCTATCAAAGTTTGCAATTTTAACCCTCTTTTCCCTTTACCACCAAGCAAAACAAAACACACAAAAGCAGAAGCAAAAAGCCACAGCAAGGGTACTCATTTTGCTAAGGAGTAAAATGGGGCGTGTTGTGAACATCACAACAACTAGCAACCAAACAAAACAATCAAATTCAACCCATTAAAGAAAATTGAATGAAATAAATTCATAACTTCCAACTATCTCTTCTGCAAATTATTATCCAACTTGAGACTCAATGTATTCAATAAGGTGCATGAATTTTCATTTCAGATTAAGTGGGTGCACGTGGTTAATAAGCCTCATCTTGAAGATCAGTTGAACAAACCAGTGACTGATATTAGACTACGTAGGTGAGGACATTCCCTCATAGCCAACCGGATAGAGCCTTGCTGCCAGTGAGCGTCCATAGCCCTGGCAAGGTTATCGTTACAATTCTCTTAAGTAGAGCCCTACTGCCAGCGAGCGTCTATAGCCCTAGTAGAGTTACTTTGATGGCTTAATCTAGATTTTTAGTATAATCCATTTTATTTATATATTTTTTTTATATTTTCTGATTTTGAAAGAGATTTCACAAGATATTGCAGTTGTAACTTCATGATTTAAGGAGTGAACACTTGCTAAAATTAAGCTGAGAATTGTAATGGTAGCAAGGGTGACCTCAGATTTTTCACCTAATATCTACACTGGTAGGTTCAACAAACCCAAGGATTTTAGGTGTGTCATCGTGAGAAACATTCCTTGAATACTCAACCCATTCTTATTGAATACAAAATTTCACAAGTTAAACAACTCTCTACATTCATGATAGTCACAACAAGTTATGCGTAGATTTCAAACAATTAACCTGACTAATCTGAATTCTCCATTATTTTCAGTGGTTGTTAATCTACCCCTTTATACTCAAAATCAAAAGAAAGATTCTTGTTGAGGAAACAAAGCAACCAAAACAAAACAAGCAAAACAAAGCCACTATACAAACAACTATACAAAGAAAGTACACTATGATACACATGATTGTCATGATGCAATCCTCAGGCCTGAAAATAGTGTTTGAGGAACTGTCCATTAACTGGTAATGGAACATCCTCACCTATTAAGGTCTTGAGCCTGTAGGTGCTATCTCCTAGAATTTTAGAAATTTGAAAGGGGCCTATCCAGAGTTTGTCAAATTTACCATGATCACCCTTCCTTTCATGTGCTTTGTCCCACATCAGGACCAAATTTGAGATCCTGAAAGCTTTGATTCTGGCCCTTTTGTCAAACCAGCGCTTGACAACAGCCTGATGTTTAGCAAATTGGTTAATTGCTACACTTCTTTTTTCCTCTAGGTGCATTAGTTCTAGCAATCTAACTTCATGTTTATTATCTATGCCTAGGTACTCTTGTGCAAACTGCAACGTAGGAATCTTTAAGATGATAGGGAGGATGGGATCCACCCCATATACTAAGTGAAAAGGTGAGTTTCCTAATGCAGCTTTATTCCTAGTTCTATCTACCCACAAGGCATATTTCAATAGAGTGTTCCATTCCCTTGGGTTCTTATCTATCAGCTTTTTTATGATGTTCAATAGGTTCTTGTTTGTGGATTCTGCTAATCCATTCCCTTGGGGGTAGTAATTTGAGGAGAATTTTAAAATGACCCCATGATCGAAAGCCCAACTTGACAATTTAATTGAAGCAAAAGTAGGCCCATTATCACATACTAAAGCATATGGAACTCCATACCTGGTCACTATATTGGTTTCCAAAAACCTAATAACATCCTCAGCATTACATGTCCTACTGCTGACAGCCTCAGTCCACCTAGTACAGTAATCAGTAATAGTTTAAACATACCTATGGCCTAAGGATGAGGGAGGATTGATGGGTCCTATGAAGTCCATTCCCCATTGAGCAAAGGGGCGCATCTCCATCACTAGCTGCAAAGGTTGAGCAGCATATTTCTCTCTATTGGCAACAACCTGACACATATGACAGCATTTGATGTGTTCAGCTATATCTTTGAAAATTGTGGGCCAATAATACCCTGCCCTGAGGATAGCATGAGTGGTGGCTAAGGACGACCCATGTGCAGTAACAAATTTATCATGTAATTCTGTTAGCACCTTATCTGCTTCTGATCTTTCTAAGCATCTTAGGTATATCCCCTCATAGTTTTTCTTGAAAAGGACTCCTTTTAACATAAATTTTAGTGACCTTATCTTCAGGGCTCTCCTCTATGAGGCCTGCAGTCTTGAGGGACATCTCCCAGTGGTCAGGATGTGCCTAATGTCAGAGTACCATTCTCTATCATCTTTTGCATTTACGACGTACTACTGGCTCAAGATATTGGGATCAACCTCTGATATCATCTGGCTTAATACCTGCCCTCTTACTAGCTTCATAGGGGTAATGTCCATATCATACTTCTGGAGGATAGTGGTCCATTTAGCCCTTTTCTCACCTGGTTCACTTTGCATTAGCAACATTTTCACTGCTGCATCGGGTACAACAACAATCACCTTACTTCTCAGGATGTAGTGCCTGAACTATTGGATCTAGGGCATACAACTGAGAGGGGGGGGTGAATCAGTTGTATACAAACTTGCTTTCTATTTCAAACACTTGATTCATCTTGTTAGTTAACAGCATATCAATTAATCATCCATGAAAGTAAAACACACAAACACAAGAGTAGATAAACATCAACACAATGAACACCAAGATTTTGATGTGGAAAACCCAGATAAGGGAAAAAACCACGGGGTGATTAACCCAAGGATTATTCTCTGTTAAAAGAATAAGAAAAAGAATGGTACTTGCCAATTAGGGCTCACTGCCTGAGCACACTGCTCACAAAGAGGCACACTGCCTACAAGGAGACACACTGTCTACAAAGTGATAAGAATCACGGTCTTGAACTGGAGAATGACACCTTTACCATGTCCGGATCAGTTCCATTTAAGCCCAAAAACCTCTACTCTGCCTTCCGCACTTCTCTTCGCTACACCATTCTCATCCACACAAATCCACACTTCAAATGAACTCACAAACCTTTATTTATACAAGACATCGACTTAGGAACAATCATCTAAGTCGGCAATCAGCCATAAGAATATTCGCAAGATGAATAACACATCCGGTCGGCTAGTCTGAACAAGAACTTCATCCGGAAGAATATCTTCAATTCTGGGCTCTACTATCAATGCAGACCAACAACACAACCTCAACATGATTCAAGAACCTTCACAAGCCTGCCTGAATGACCAGGTACATCCGCACTTTCTCTACGTATTGGAATATTTTCTCTTCCTCATCCGGAACTTCAAGAACACTGTCTGTCGCCACTGTCATAATGCAAAAGGTACTTCCAGACCTCCAAATCATACACAACTCAAGATGACACATCACAAGGACATCCCAAACACTCCTTCCAATCTGCAGATTGGGATTATATAGTTCCGGACCTCACTGAACCTTTCTGTGATCCACTGTCACCTTTGAACACTTGCCGGAACCGGTTCTACACCGACAGCCATAACTCCTTCAGATCTTCATACGAACCTCTGAAATCTTAATTGAAGCATCTCAAGACTCATATATACAAACCCTTTAATCCACATCCTCTGGTTCGCATCCTATACAATACATTTGCCTTCTTCTTATCACTGTTCTTCACTGTTCCTGACTGAGGCTAATTTTCTCAATATCCTCAGCACACTGTTCATCGAATCCCTCTTGTCAATGCAATATGAGTATGTTGACATCAATGACAACACTGGTTCACCTCATACATGCAACAATCTCCCCCTTTGTCATTGATGGCAACATATGATGTGAAAAACCATCAAGACAAGAACTTCTCCTTTCTGTCACAGTTCCCCCTATCAGCAACATGTCTTCTCCTCATTTACTACTCCCCCTTTGATCATTAGCTACTTGTTTTTCACATGTCTTCTCTCCCCCTTTGACATCAATGGCAAAGGGCTCATACTTGCAATTTTAACACATCAGAATCATACTAGCTACTCCCCCTTAGTAGCAGCTCCCCATCATCAATCCGGATCACAAGATATGACTGTGACATCCACTGGACTGATGCATATCAGTGCATCCTAGTTCATCACCGGAGGGGCCATGACCCCTAACTTCTCTCAGAGATATTCAAAAGAGTCCTTGGGAAGAGGTTTAGTAAAGATATCTGCAATCTGATCCTTGGAGGGAACATACTCCAACCTGACTTCTTCCTTGTTCACTTGTTCTCTCAAAAAGTGAAACTTGATAGATATGTGCTTAGTCTTAGAGTGCAATACCATATTCTTGGAAATATTAATTGCACTTGAATTATCACAGAAAATTGTGATAGGCTTCTCATATTCAACTTTAATGTCTCTTAGCATCTGCTTCATCCATAAGATTTGAGTGCAACTACCTGCTGCTGCAATGTATTCTGCTTCAGTTGTAGACAGAGATATTGCATCTTGTTTCTTGCTTAGCCAAGAAACCAATCTCTTCCCCAAAAAGAATTCTCCACCACTGGTGCTCTTCCGGTCATCCACATCTCCTGCCCAATCCACATCTGTGTAAGCATGAAGAGAGAAATCTGGATCTCTAGGGTACCATAGACCATACTCAGCTGTTCCTTTCAAGTATCTAAAAATTCTTTTGTTTGCCATAACATGAGATTCTTTAGGATCAGCCTGGAATCTTGCTACAAGACCAACAGCCTACATTATATCTAGTCTGGTCTGAGTGAGATACAACAATCGACCAATCATTGATCTATACTTTGTCTGATCTGCCTTTGGGGAGTCATCATCTTTGCTCAACTTACATCCAGTTGCCATGGGAGTGTTCATTGGCTTTGAATCTTCCATACCAAATTTCCTTAACAATTCTTTCACATATTTGGTCTGAGAAATGAAGATCCCTTTCTTTGTTTGAGTAATTTGTAGACCCAAGAAGAAATTCATTTCACCAAGCATAGACATTTCAAACTCACATTTCATCTGATTTGCAAAAGTTTTGCACATACTATCTCTTCCTCCAAAAATGATATCATCCACAAACACTTCAACAATCAAAATGTTTTCATGATCAATTTTGAAATATAAGTTACTGTCAGCAGTACCTTTGCTGAATCCAATCTGCACAAGATGTTTATCCAACCTTTCATACCATGCTCTTGGGGCTTGTTTTAATCCATACAATGCTTTCTTCAACTTGCAGACCATATCATCATTGTTAGACAATTGAAATCCATCCGGTTGTTCAATGTAAACTTCTTCTTCCAGATCACCATTTAGGAAGGCAGACTTGACATCCATCTAATATACCTTGAAGTTTTTAAAGGTAGCAAATGCAAGAAATAATCTGACTGCTTCAATTCTTGCCACCGGAGCAAAGGTCTCTTCAAAATCAATTCCTTCTATTTGAGAGTAGCCTTTGCAGACCAATCTAGCTTTGTTTTTTATTACTTCACCAGCTTCATTTAATTTGTTCCGGAAGACCCATTTGGTTCCAATCACATTCCTATCTCTAGGTCTGGGAACAAGATCCCAAGTATGATTTTTCTCAATTTGCATTAATTCATCTTTCATTGCTTTGGTCTAGTTTTCATCATTGCAGGCTTCATTTACTGTTTTAGGTTCAATCTTTGAAATCAGACAACATTCATCCTGATTTTGAGCAACATTCCTTCTAGTTTGCACACCTTTGCTTCTGTCACCTATGATCTGATCTTCAGAGTGGTTCAGTGTTACATACCTTGGAATTTTGGGAGTATCCTGCACTGCTGCTTCTTGATTAGGCTCATTCAAACCTATCTCTACTTCCTGATTTATCAGATCAGGCTGACTCTGACTTACCAAAGAGGATTGAGTTCCTTGGACCTGAACACCGTCTTGGTCATCTTCATCAAACTCATAAAATCTTGAGGGCTTCTCAATTCCTTCATCAACTTTCACATTAGTGCTTTCTATCATCTTCCTCAGTCTCTTATTGTAACACCGGTATGCTTTGCTTTGAGTGGAGTAACCCAAGAAAATTCCTTCATCACTTCTAGCATCCAACTTTCCTAGATCTTCATCTCTTTTAATATAACACTTGCTACCAAATACTCTAAAATATTTCACAGTAGGAGTGATGCCAAACCAGAGTTCATAGGGGGTCTTACCTGTATTGTTTATGATTTGAACTCGATTTAGAGTGTAGACTGCAGTGCTGATAGCTTCTTTCCAGAATATCTGAGGAACATTTGCTTCCAACATCATTGTCCTGGCAGCTTCCTGGATGGTCTAGTTCTTTCTTTCAACTACTCCATTCTGCTATGGAGTCCTAGGAGCAGACAATTGTCTCCTTATACCCTGCTTCTCACAAAAGTCAATGAACTCACCAGATGTAAATTCACCACCTCTATCAAACCTTAGACACTTCAGTTTCAATCCGGTTTGATTCTCTACCATAGCTTTGAAGATTTTGAACTTCTCAAATGCTTCTAATTTTTCTTTTAGGAAGGTAACCCACATCATCCGAGAATGGTCATCAATTAACAACATGAAATATCTATCACCTTGCAGACTCTTGATTCTTGTCGAACCATAGAGATCAGTATGTACTAATTCCAACAATCTGGTAGAGGACTGATCTTTGCTTTTGAAAGAGGCTCTGCTCTGTTTACCTAGCTGACATTCTTTACACAAGCTATTTGTAGGTTTCATCAATTTTGGAAGATCTCTTACAGCCTGAGTATTGCTTATCTTGATGATGTTATCAAAATTTACATGACACATTCTTCTATGCCATAACCAACTCTGATCAACTTGAACAAACAGACAACTTTTATTTGAACCAACCAGATGAAAGATATTACCTTTTGTCTGAGTACCGCATGCAATTTTAGTTTCGGAGCTTGTAAAGATTCTGCATTTTCCATTCTTAAACCGGAGATCATAGCCTTTGTCTACTAAGTGACCAACACTGAGAAGATTGTGCTTCAATCCTTCAACATATAGTACATTACCTGTTTTGCTCTTTCCATCAAAGGAAATAGTTCCCCTACCTCTGATTCTGCTGGCAGAATTGTCACCAAACTTTACCATTCCTCCTTCATACCTTTCCAAATTCAAGAACTTATCCTTGTCACCAGTCATATGGTGAGAACATCCACTATCAATAACCCAATCATCCTTTTCTTCCACTTGAGCAGCCAAAGCTTTTTCCAAAACTTTGTGATTGACAGATTCAGAGAGTATTGAATCTTCTTCCTTGATGGCAATAAACACCCATTCATTTCCAGATTTGCTTCCTAGTTCTGATTCATCATCTATTACTCCTTCATTGTCATCTTCTTCATGAACATAATAGCAGTTCTTTTGAAACCTTTGTCTATTAGTATTAGACCTTGCAGATCTTTCCGGACATCTTGAAGCAAAATGACCAATCTTATTGCAGTTGAAGCACTTAAAGGGTAGTTTTCCTTCATACTTACCGGATCCTCTTGGTAGTCTTTTTGCAATGAGGGCTTCAAGTTGAGCTGTTTTTGCTTCTTCTTCTTCCATGTCTCTTCTTGCTTGATCATACCATGACATCTTCCTTGAAGAGTTTTCTCCCAGATCAAATCTCTGTTTGCCTTTCACATAGGCACTGGCTTTGAAAGTAGATTCAGTCTTGGGAGGATTATCTCCAAACTCGGTCATTTCAAATGCAGCTAGCTTGCCAGCCAATTGTTCTCTTGTGATAGTTGTGTGGGCTCTGAATTCATCAATTGCAGCAACCTTGATTTTGTAGGCAGCAGGAAGGGATCTGAGGATTTTGCAAACAATCTCATTTTCATCCAGAGTTCCACCAGCATTTCTAATTCCACACACTAGTTCATTCACTCTTGGCATAAAAGTAGTGATGTTTTCATCATCTCTCATTTTCAATCTTTCAAATTTCCCTTTCAGACTTTGCAACCTTGCACTCTTGACAAACTCATCTCCTTCATATAGAAGTTCCAGTTTAGTCAGGATCTCATATGCAGTTGGTAGGTCAATAACATTTGAGAGATCTAAGTCATTCAATGCACTTAGAAGAGCTTCCTTGGTCCGCAGATTATTTTCAGCATCTGTGATTTCATTTAGAGTTGTCGAACCACCTTGTGGAGGTACATATGGTTTTGAAACCATGGCCAAGTATGCTTTTCCCATACATTCCAAGTGACATTTCATGCGACCCTTCCAGAGAGTGAAATTGGTTCCATCAAACTTCAAACTATCCTTTTTGTATGACGACATCCTGGATCTCCTCAAGCGGTTAGGCTCCTCTCAGAGGAACTTGGCTCTGATACCAATTGTAGGATCTAGGGCATACAACTGAGAGGGGGGGTGAATCAGTTGTATACAAACTTGCTTTCTATTTCAAACACTTGATTTATCTTGTTAGTTAATAGCATATCAATTAATCATCCATGAAACTAAAATGCACAAACACAAGAGTAGATAAACATCAACACAATGAACACCAAGATTTTGACGTGAAAAACCCAGTTAAGGGAAAAAACCATGGGGTGATTAACCCAAGGATTATTCTCTGTTAAAAGAATAAGAAAAAGAATGGCACTTGCCAATTAGGGCTCACTGCCTGAGCACACTGCTCACAAAGAGGCACACTGCCTGCAAGGAGACACACTATCTACAAAGTGATAAGAATCATGGTCTTGAACTAGAGAATGACACCTTTACCATGTCCGGATCAGTTCCATTTAAGCCCAAAAACCTTTGCTCTGCCTTCTGCACTTCTCTTCGCTACACCATTCTCATCCACACAAATCCACACTTCAAATGAACTCACAAACCTTTATTTATACAAGACATCAACTTAGGAACAATTATCTAAGTTAGCAATCAGCCATAAGAATATTCACAAGATGAATAACACATCCGGTTGGCTAGTCTGAACAAGAACTTCATCTGGAAGAATATCTTCAATTCTGGGCTCTACTATCAATGCGGACCAACAACACAACCTCAACATGATTCAAGAACCTTCACAAGCCTGCCTGAATGACCAGGTACATCCGCACTTTCTCTACGTACTGGAATCTTTTCTCTTCCTCATCTGGAACTTCAAGAACACTGTCTGTCGCCACTGTCATAATGCAAAAGGTACTTCCGGACCTCCAAATCATACACAACTCAAGATGACCCATCACAAGGACATCCCAAACACTCCTTCCAATCTGCAGATTGGGATTATATAGTTCCGGACCTCACTGGACCTTTCTGTGATCCACTGTCACCTCTAAACACTTGCCGGAACCGGTTCTACACCGACAGCCATAACTCCTTCAGATCTTCATGCAAACCTCTAAAATCTTAACTGAAGCATCTCAAGACTCATATATACAAACCCTTTAATCCGCATCCTCTGGTTCACATCCTATACAATACATTTGCCTTCTTCTTATCACTGTTCTTCACTGTTCCTGACTGAGGCTAATTTTTTCAATATCCTTAGCACACTGCTCATCGAATCCCTCTTGTCAATGCAATATGAGTATGTTGACATCAATGATAACACTGGTTCACCTCATACATGCAACATGAACTTCTTGACTACTTGGACCAAAGCAAGCACCTGTCTTTCAATGTCCATATACCTGAGCTCTGCATCTTTGAAAGGGTGGCTCATGAAGGCTATAGGCTTTTCTTCCTTTTCTTCATTTTTCTGTGTCAGTACTACTGCAAAGGTATGTTCTGAAGCAAATGAGTAGATGTAGAAGTTCTTGGTTAATTTGGACTGATCAGGACTGGAGCATTTGATATGGTCTTTTTAATGTCTTCAAAAGCTGCTCTAGCTTCTAGGGTCCATTCAATTTTAGCGTCCTTCTTGAGCATGGTGTTCAAGGGCCTAACTATCTCTGCAAAGCCAATGATAAATTTCCTAACAAAATTAATCTTACCAAAGTAAGATTTGAGCTCCTTCTTGCTTCCAGGCAATTGTATCTGTTAGGATCAATGATGATCCTGTCTTCAGTTATCAAGTGGCCTAGCAATTTCCCAGTGGTCATCCCAAATATGCACTTCTTGGGATTCAAGGATATCCCATACTGCTTGCACTTCTTCAACACCTTTCTCAGGTCCTCTACAGGGTCCACTCTATCTTTGGAGAACACCATTAAGTCATCCATGTATATTACTTTGCACTTACCAATCAAGCCTCTGAAGGCTATGTCCATTGCTCGTTGAAATGTGGCTCCAACGTTTATCAATCCAAACGGCATTGGCCTATAGGCGAAGATCCCCCATTTCGTGGTAAATGTAGTTTTCAATCTATCAATTCTATCCACCATCACCTAGTTGTATCCAGAGAAACCATCCAAGAAGGACATCATCTTGGTGCCATTCACAATCTGCCGGACTTCGTCTAGAGAAGGCAAAGGATAATTATCCTTTTCAGAAGCTCGATTCAAGTTCTTGAAGTCCACGCATATTCTAATGTCACTGTTCTTCTTTCTCACTGGGACCAGGTTTGCCACCCACATGGAGTGTCTCGTAGGAAATATGATCTTGGCATCGAGCAGTCTTTAAACTTCTTCAAAAATGATTGGCTCTAGTAAAGAGTTGACAGGTCTTTGCTTTTGCCGAAAAGGCTTAGCGTCAGACTTCACAGGTATCGTATGAGTGATGACTAATGTATCAAAAGTTTTCAATTCGTCATACATCCAGGCAATGACATGGATGTAATCTTTGAGGGCCTGAGTTATCCCTTTCAACTCTTCTTCTATACAGACCTTCCCAATCAAAACATTTCTTCTTCTATCACCTTGCCCAAGGTCGACCTGCGAATACTGTCCTTCATCAGCCTTTTGAAGATCCCTTTGTTTCAGCATGTTGTCCAAATCAAATGCTCCCTCCAGCTCTATCATTCCCCTAGGGATTTTGTTACTTGGCAGCTTCAGGATTTCTTCTTCTTCCTAGACATTATCTTCTAGATTCTTTTCATCAATGATCTATGCCTCAAAAACATCTCTATTGGAAATAAAATCCAATATATGCTGATCATCTTCAAATACTTGGAGATTAGTTACATTATCAGGTACTGAAAGCACTGATACTAATTCAACTGAGAATATTTTTAAACCTGATATGGACAGTGGCTCTAGAGTACTAGCAGCCTGGGCCAAAGCATCTGCTCTGTGGTTTTGCTCTCTGGGTACATGGGTGATATTGAATGCATCAAACTCTTCTATTAAGTCCCACACCCTGTGTCTGTAATTGGACAGCCTCCTGTAATTGCAAGAGTATATACCTCTTACCTATCTGACAACCAATTCTGAGTCCCCATAGACATGCAAAATTTTCACCTTCTTCCTAAGAGCGAACAGTATCCCATGAATTAGAGCTTCATATTCTGTCACATTATTTGTACATGGGAACTACAATCTGTATGCTGCCAAATAGGATTTTCCAGATGGGTCAATGAGGTCTATTCCTACTCCAGCTCCTTGTTTTGACTTGGATCTATCAAATTTGAGGATCCATGGCTCATCCTCAGCTAAAAGCTTGTCTGGTGCTTCCTTCTTTCTTTTGACTCTAGCAGCCGCACCACTGGATATCCATTTTAGCTTTGGTGTCTCAGTTTTCTCATACACCACCTCATCAGCTTTATGGGGAGCTGATACTTCTTCTTTTCTCTTACCACCAAGAGGAACATTCATTGGACCAGACAGCGTATGTCTTCTCAAGATATGCAGGCACAACGAGCAAGATGTCTCCGAGTGAGGTGCCCCATGCAACCTGCACCATTTCTCAATCAAGGCGTCCTGGGGAGGCCTATGCTACTGCGTCATCTTTTGGATTTCTTTTGACAGAAACTCCTCGAACTTAGACAGATTGCTGCCACTATCCTCGTCAGATAACTCGTAATCTGACTCCACTAAACAATCACTCCCAGGGGTGATTTTCTTCTTGTTCTTATCATTACCCCCATTACTTACCAATATCTCTTCTGTCATCTGGACAGAACCTTCATCCTTCTGTGTGCATCCCCCTATTCCTATAGGAGACAAACATAAATTAGTATCACTATCGTTATCCATGGAACTCACTATGGGTGAAGATGGTTCGCCATATGCTTGTTCCAACTCCAACATGTCTAAACATGCATCACAATTTTTTTAGAATGAGCCTCATCATTCAACCTGCACCATCCATCAATCAAAATATCGTGAACAGGCACACTTAATAATTGACATCATTTCACCTGTCTAAACAAATGCATCTCAAATTTCTTGAAATGATCCAGTTCTATTTTATTTCCAAGATTACAATCAGGCTCTGAATTTATTTCATCACTCCAAAGGTCACCATTATGATCATGTATGTCAAGCATCAGGATTTCTTCTATGCTAGCGGTTTGAGGTCTGATGGAGTAAACTCCAGGTTCCACATCCACATACATGATTTCATTGGTTCTATTATATTCGGTGATCATGTGTCTCATGCGAGGTTCAGCTTTGATCTTTATCTGATTTGGTATACCCTTCCAAGGTAGCCACATATGGCTGAAATCAGTTGAGGGTTTCTGACCAGTCTCTGCTGAGTAACATTCCATATGTATCAGGTATATCTACTACCTGAATATCAATATAGTGCTGGATTCTGGGATCTGATGCTAGTTGCATGTGAATGTGGGTTAATTCTCCTACCACACTTTTGTTTTGTCTAATTGTGTTACCTTCTTCAATGATTTAGCAAGATGTAACCCTAAAGCGTTGCATATGGATAGGGGCATTACATTGGTAGATGCTCCTGAGTCTACTAAGTAGTTGTGCAAATTTTTACCAAACATCCTTGTAGTAAGGAGGAAGGGAGGTGACTCACTCTTGTCTTTGTATAGGGTCATGTGGGAGGTATCTGTAGCTTGAACAGTAGCTGAGGTTTTAGGTTTGACATTAACATCTTTGGCAGCATGATCTTTATTTCTAAATTGGCCCGGGGTATGGCTATCTTCCTTTTGAGAAGAACCGTCCAATGATTTCATGAAAGCATTCTTGATAGTAGGGGTTTTAAGCAACTTTGACATTGACAGGCTGATCTTTACTTTTTTCATTTCATCTGCCAGATATGTAACCAATTTGTCAGATTCAGGAAGTGGATTTGCAGCTTTTGATGTTGTGTTATGCAGTGTGAAATATTGAGTATCGACCTTGGGGAGTCCAGGGTTATTACTTCCCTTGGGATCAGGTGGAGTATTGAAATTGTTTGGAGGCAATGAGGTAGTCAAAGGATCAGCAGATCTGTTTGAGTTATTCCTTAAGTTGTAGTTATGCGTACCCTGAGGTTGCTGTTGATAAGCATTTACTTCCTCATGCTCAATTGATGGCTCATTCGCATCCTCAAAGGGGAAAACATAGTTAGACTCAAAAGCGATGGCTGATTCCTCACATGTTGAAGTGTAATCCTGATGTGATGATATTGTCTGCTGATGAGGACAATGCATGAAGCTTTCTAGTACTAGGGCAGAATCATGCTCACAAGGGACAATTTCATTTCCCTCTGCATATCGGATATACAAAGATTTAAATAAGGAAAAAGGTGCAGGAAAGTGAAGCGATGGAAATTTTGAAGCTTTCTTGGGTGTTCGATGCATGTTTTCAGTCAACGATGGTTGACCTGACTGGTTTTAACGCTGTATAGGCTTTTTGATGTGCATTTTCCATGGTTTTTGAGCCCAATGGTTGTGTTTATGCATTTGGACCTTGGCTTAATGTAGATGTTCATCTTTCCTGTTGATTTATTAAACGATGGTGCTAATTCTTGCTTGTTTATTGCAGACTCTTGGAGTAGCTGGGAAGAAGCAGAGTTGCCAACATAGTAGCAGCATGCAGGTGAATGCAAAGGCGGGGTTTTAAATGACGATGACGTCCTAGGCAGCAGGCCAAATCCTGAGAAGCCAAACACACCAAAAGGAGACGAAGCTTTAAATGCAGGGGAGTTTGTAGATGGAAACGTTATTGAAGGAGCGGTGCCCTGTCTGGGTATGCTGCTCGAATTCTTGGCAGGATTCATTTCTCGCCGTTGGATGCTGCATTTCAAGATGCTGACCATTGATCTCCTAGGGTTTTTGGGTACCAGATTGGGGAAAAACTAGAGATATATATATTGAGCCCATATACTATACAAAAAAGGAGGTCAATAATACAAAAAAAATCAGACCTATAATAGTTTTAGGAGAGATCAGATTACTGAGACTAGTGAGGACTGGATTGTTGAAATAGTCAAGGTCCCTTCCTTAGATCATTGTAAATGTACCTATTTTATCAACATTCTGTATGGAGATGAAGTTTCAAACTATACCCTAATTGTAAACCTTAAGTAGTCTTCAAGTTGATTTCTGGATATGTATTGGTGAATGCTGTGTTCTATAGAAGCACTTTCATTTCATTGCATGTTGTTGTCAACATTTTCCCTAAAGATTTGCACTGAATCATGTAGATTTGTGGACTGTCCTAGTGAAGTATGATTTTAGTTTTCTTCTCTCCATTGTTGTATGGGAATATGTATGTGGATCAATGATCTCAGTCAAGTAATTTTAGGAATCTCACTCTCTAACCCTTTTTCTCATTTTAATTTCATTGAAATCACCTTCATAACTGTACATCATGATAAATCAAAAGCAGAATAGAAAAATATGCTGACATCCCAAAGACAATTGAATATCATTAGCATATTTTGAGCTAAATGCATGTAGTATTGAAAATATCATGCAGAGAATCACAAATAAGGGTAGAACTCATGCAAATATCAACTTAGACACATCATTTGGATATATATGCTGTGTAGAGTAACTTCCCTGTATAGCATAGTTGCAGAAACAGAATCTACTAATCTACGTAAGGCACCAAAATGGAAAATAGCAATACACATCAACCACAGAGTAACATCAGTAGATTATGAACTAATCGACGGGGACTTGGGATCATGAATTCTTAGAATTCATCGTATCTTTCAAGATAAACAAGGGTTGTTGTGTGACTTTTGTTTTGTGTGCTTGGTTGTGACTGACATCAGAAACCAATCAACAATATCTATTGAGCTCCACTTTCCTCTTTAATGGATCCGAGTAGAGGGGTCATGCCACCTCTTTAGATCTAGTTCTAGATCTATATCTTTGTGAAAAAGAAATTGATGTAGCAATAGAAGCAATTGGTAAGAATAAAGTGGATTTTTTTTGCATTCATGTTGACTCTATAAGGATACCCAATTGTTAATCTTAATCATGATGAGTTCAAGAAAACTATTTCAAAATTCCAAGGTCACAACTTGATTTATAGGCTCCCCTATCCTCAAGTCTCTTTGGAGGAATTAGTTCTTTGGAAAAGGAAGAATCAAAAGACTCAAGGAGCATATTAAATCCAATCTTATGATAAAGGGTATTTAATAGCTATTTTTGCAAATGAATCAAATAGAGATGAATCTTTTAACTTGGAGGTTCATATTTCTTTCAAAATGCTACCCTTTTCATGAAGCATTGGCATGTTGCTTTTAAATCTTCAAAGGAAATCCCTATGAATATGCCTATTTTGATTTATATGTATGCTCTTCCTCAAGAGTTATAGTCTCCCTATGTCTTTGAGACAATTTCTAGTTAGTTTAATACAACCATTGATATTTCAAGAGCACTCTATAGGTATGGTAAATTTGTTTATGCCAAAATATGTGTGGAAGAGGATGTCTCTTCTCCCCTTCCTAAGAGTATCACTATGTGTGATAGAGATTTGGAATGGTTTAAGGCCCTAGACTATGAAAGTATTCCTTTTAGATGTAGAGGATGGAATGAATATGGCAATTTCATTTTAGCAATGCACTAGCTTTCAAATAAATACCCAAAATCAGAAAAAGAAAGTTCAAAAAATAATGGGCATGGAGGGCTTCACATTTCTAAATGAAAAACAAACTTTTAGAAGTAGAAATTTTTTTTCTCTAAATGTTAAGGATAATGTGGGTTTACCTTCTAACTCTAAGAAGTAGGAAACTTCATAAATAAGATCTGGATTAGAATGAAGGCACAACCACTAAGGAAATGCTCAATGATTTTGAATTCAAAGGTGATTTGGAACAACTTTTGGTTGAGAAAGAATCTATAGATTTTTGGAAGTTAGAGATGCAAGGGAAATAAAAAAATACCTCTTAGTTTAAATTTCCCATGCAAAAAATCAATTAAATAATAAGGCACCTCTAGATTCTTTAGAGGGTTGTATCCCAGAGCAAGAAAATGTAGAGAAAATAACTCCTAATAGATGACTAGTAAAGAGGGAGGGAGATTTTGGGCATAACAAGGTGGGGAGACCTAGTGGGTATATTGCATTAAAAAATATAATTGTGAAAAAGGTTAAAATCAAAAACCAATGTCAATTGGAGGTTACCTTTGTTGGAAAAAATAAAACCAACATTGATCAATAATGGTGCTCTCCTAGAACATAAGGGGATTAAACTCCACAGCCAAAAATCCTTTCAGAGTGACTTAGAGAAATAAAACTCATAGATTATTATGTTACAAGAACTAAATCTATGAATATGGATAATTTTAAACATTTATCTAGATCCTTTAAGAAATGGTGTGTTTCAATCAAATAGGTAGTGGGGCTGCTACAATCTAGAATAATGTGGAGGTTATGTTACTAAAAGTCTTTCATCTAATTCATGGATGGCTATTCAAGTTAGTTGTGTTTCTTATGGAAAATTTATCTCTTGTTAATGTTTATGGCCCTTGATCTTTTACAAAAAAATAAACAATATTGGGCTTAAATCTTATCTGTTATGAGAGTTCACTTGGGAGAAAGACGGCTTGTGCCTAGAGATTTAAATTATATATTTGATTCTTGTGAGAAAAAAAGGGTGCCACAATAAAGGAGATAACCAAAATTTCACTTCTTTCTTAAGAGATTTTAATTTGTGGGATGTTAAACCTTAGAATAGTTTGTTTTCTTTCTTTAATAGAACAAAGGGATAGGATAATATTTTGGCTAGATTAAATATATTTTTGTCCTCTACCTCCTAGATACAAATAGATATTATTTTTAATTATGAGATTCTAATGGTCCAAATGGGTTCTTACCATTGGCCTATTTTCTTAACCTTGGTAAGGACAGTTTTCCAAGAAAGATTTCCTTTAGGTTTTAGAAAGGTGGTTGAAACATAAGGACTTGGATGAGGTCATCTCAACTTTCTTGAATTGTCTTCATTCCATTTGGGTAGTAAAATCTACATTTTACCCAAGAAGTTCAAATTCTTAAAGCTTCTTCTTAAGGATTGGAAAAGATATGTGTTTAAAAATCTTTTTCATAGTAAAAATAACATAGAAAATAGAATGGTTGAAATTTAAACATTAAAAAATGTTGGTTTGGCCATTGAATCATTCAAAGATGAGGAGAAAGAGGTGGATTCATATCTTGAGGAAACTTATAGATGTGAAGAAATATTTTCAAAACAAAAATCTAGAATAAAATGGATTACTTGGATGAGGATCATAATACAAAGTTTTATCATATTTCCTATAAAAGGAGAAGACAAGAACTTTATCTCTAATTTGGAATTAGATGGAGGGCTAATTGTTAGATGCATAGGACAACTGAGAGGGGGGGTGAATCAGTTGTACATTAAAACATTAAACCCTCAAGCTATTCCAATCTTCAAACTCTCATTAAACATTAGCAAAATGTAAACATATGAAGCATCAATGTAAACACATCAGACACATAAGAACACCAGATTTAGATAGAAAAACCAAGAAGGAAAAAACCGCAGTGAGGATTAACTCACATATATATGAATAGCAACACTGAATACAAGTAGGCTCACTGCCCAGAAGAAAGGCTCACTGCGAGAAGGACTCACTATCTAGAAGAGAGAAGAATAAAAGAGGATTGTTATAGAGAGATTCACAATCTCAAAGCAACAAGAGAAATCCACCACTGCAAATTCTTGCCATCCGCAACCTTTGGCTCATTGTCTCCAGCAACTTCAAGCAAACTAAAAATGCAAACACCTTCTGCTCACTACATTATGGATTCATAAGCATTTAAGCTTGCACTCAATTCATCACCCTCGATTCACATTTGCATCATATTATCTACACCACTCCACTCAACCTTCACCTTGTATTTATACCATCCACAACCCAAACAATCTCAATTAGGTTAGCTTTAATGAAATGTGTGCACCTCAAACATGCAACACCAAATAGGTCAACACCAAACACTTCCACAGTGGAAAGAAGTGAAAGTGGACCATGCCAAGGGTTAACTAGGACTCAAATCTATATCACCATGCTACTCATCACATCCACAATCCACGAAGTACCTCCGCAAATAGCGCTAGCAAGCCGGGCTGGCCAAACCTGAACTAACGCTACAAGAGACCACATACATGCCTCTCCAAGTCTAAAAACATCATGTGGACCATAGAGAGACACTCCACACAATCCACACATCTTTCCATAATGTTCAGTATCATCAGAATCTTCTGCAATACTGCGGCAACCACATGAAGCAAAGAATGTCTTCATTCTACACATCAAGATACACTATTATTGAACTCGAATACAAGAACTGAGTTTGCAGAGAAACCTAACACTAGAAACTTCAAGGGAAGGTAGATATAGACAATATGAGCATGTTCCCATATCTACAAGATAGGAAACCTTAATGCAGAAAAATGTGGAGTAATCTCATTTCTCCCAGACAACCTTCTCCACAGGCAAACACTCTATCAAGCACACCTAAAACTTTGGATATAACACCTCTGAACACCTTTGATCAACACTTCCAAACCACACAAGCATATCTTCAACTATCAAGAAATGTGGAGCACAACACTGGACATACCTCTGTCACACTATGCACCTTTTTATTAATTTTCTCAAAATCACTTGGAAACCAAGTGAACCATTTGTTGGAGGTTGCCATCAATGACAACACCAGCAAGCTTCCAATAATATCCCCCTTTGTCATTGATGGCAACACCAACTCTTTTGAAAAACCATCAACAACATCACCCAACAACAACTCTACAACCAGTAGTACTCCCCCTGATTGGAGCAACTCTTACTCTTTACACTCTTTCGTGTACTATGGTTTTTCAACCACTCTGAGTTTCTCCCCCTTTGACATCAATGGAAAAGGGCTCACCAAACTCTTCTCTTCACACTTCTCATATTTTGCAATGAATTCTCCTTTGACAATTGCATACATCATTTTGACACCACTTGTAACACTAGCAAGCATCTGATCAAGTTCTTTACTACACTCTCCCCCTTAGGGGAATAAAATATGCTCCAACTGATTACACCAACCAATAGTACCACTACCTACTCCCCCTAAGAGGTAGCCTTCAACATCAATCTAGGACTAAGAATGTATCTTGAAATGTTTCTCGGACAGATGCACACACTTATGTATCTAATTAAAGGAAGGAGGGGCAATAACCCCTAACTTTGGCAATAACCCCATACCTAGAAGCCTATTGAAAATAAAGAATAATAATACACAAGAAGGGATTTCAATCACATTTGCATCAAATGTTTCAAAGAATACATCCAACTAATTTATTTATTCTTATTCTCAAATGACACATCTACTATCTAGAATGGTATGGTAAGTTACCTCTTGCTTCCACCAAGTTAGGGGAAGCCTTGCTAGCCAATTTTTCTGCTAACTTTATTCCTTTTCCAGCTATAGCTCCTTTCAAACCCCTTCCTCCAAACTGAAAATATCCTCTAATGATAATCCCCAAACCCAAATATAAAAATCTCCTTTGATGAAAATGGAAAAAATTAATGCACAGACTAAAAATCTCCTTTTGACCCATAAAATGAATAATCCACCCACAAACTGGTTTCAAAAATAAATCAATAGAGAGGAATAAAACTAGGGTTAGGTTTTTCTTCTCCACTTTTCATCACTTATCTTTCTAGTAAGTTTTCAACCCTTTAGATACTTCAAAATTTAAACATTTAAACATAGGCCCCACTCATAGGTTATCACAATAGGGTTTTTTTTTTTTATAAATAATAGATAAAATAACATTTTATGACCCCCAAAACCCCCTCTTTAAGTTCAAATCTGAGATTTTACACTTAAGGGAATTTGACCACCCCCACATAAAAAGAATTAAAATAAAATAGAAATTTAATTAATATATTTATACCTACAACACTCTAAACATAAAGACCTTAATCCTCTCCTAGGATAAGGCCTGGGTATGGGGAAACACAACAATGGTTTCTTGGGGAACCTCCATGATTTTTCCATTGGCCATGGGATTCAACCTACACACTTGCACACAAGCATTAATATATCCAAAATGATAGCTGAAGCAACATTCATAATAAAATCAATTATAGACTTCATAAATATTTCTTAATTAACAATATAATACTTAAATGAAATCTAAACAACAAATTTAATCCATCACCTAGATCATACTAATACAATCTTATAACTACATCATATTTAACTAGATACGATACAGATTAAACATACATAATTACGTCCATACAATATCTATAATGATAAAATAATTTTAATTCGTAAACCTTAATCCAAGAATTAAATTAAATCAATAATCACAAATTAATGAAATTCATCATCACATGACTGAATCCATACAAAAATTAAATCAAAATAACAAGATGAAATATATACTTCTAATTCTATCATATCAATAATATGAGTAAATCATAGTTACTAACTAACTAAATCAGCATAGAAAACTGATAAAAACCATGGATCTAGCCATAACATTAGTATCACACAAATCCATGATCATAACAAAATACAATAAGCAAGTCCCTGAATGATCATAGACCAAGTAAGCCTATCTAGATATAAAAGTAGTTTTAAGGAGGAATAGGCCTCACAAAATTCATAATTACCATGCATTTAGTTCTAGTAATGGTTTCATAACATATTTTCAAGTTTTAGTTAGATTATGTTCATTGATTACCTTATGACTTGCTTAATAATTCTAATTATACTAAAAAGTTTTTTGAATTCAAAGTACATTTTAATGACTCAAACTCAATAAAACAAACATTTACCCAAAAAAGAAAGCACAGAGAGTCTAACCAACTAGATCATGTTAGGGGAGGTCATTTGTCTCTATAACCAAAATAGAAAAATAAATAAATTAGGAATTTATGACCAAATAGGCCACAAAGAGCTTACATTTAAGAATAATATTTTGGTGGGGAATTTTCTAGTGGGAAGATCCATCTCTCGATACAACCATTCTTTTCCTTTTGATACATATTGTCTACTAGCATGATCTAAAGCTTACATTTTGGTATAAACTTGAAGGATGCTAGTAAAGGTTGTGGAGTTAGGCTTTATCCCTATTAATTGCATTTGCTTAAAAGTTTTCAAAGCCTTTTTATTAAACCCACTTTGTGCATATCTTGCAATCATTCTACTCCATGAGATCACATCTATTTGAGATATTTTCTTAAGCAATTTGAATGTACCTTGTGTATGGCTACAAATTTAAAGTACATATCTACTAGTGAACTTGCAAAAACATGGGACATAAATCTACTTTTGGTTATGCTTTTATAGAATTCCAACCCTTGTTCTAAAGTGCCCATTTTAGGACACGTAGGGAGGATGTTGGAAAAGGTTATGGAGTCTAGTTTCACACCTTCCTATATTAGTTCTTAAAGATCTCCCAAAAAGTAATTTTCTTTTTAAAATGTATATTTTAATGGTCATGGCTATTATTGTAACGTCAAAAATTCCATACCCTTGCAATTTCACAGTATATTTTGGCCTTGCTTTAGTGTTCATTGCCTTAGTTTGATTGTAGGCTCATTTTAGCACTTGCATTAGACTTTTTCCTTCCCATGGTGCTTAGGATTTATGTTCAGTGTTGTATTTTCATCAATTTTGTTATCACTTTTGTGTTAGTCATGTGATGTTCTAGTGTCTTGTCATTTTTTATCCCAAACTATCTGAAGACTAGTGCTTCGCGTGGACGTCCACATGATGCGCTAGCATCCCATGACATTTTTGTGTTTTGTGTTTGTTTCTGAGCATTTTGCTACTTTTTGCTTTTTGCATGTCAGTGGTAACGTCTCAAGAATCTTTCCAACAGTTCATTGCCTCCTTCCTTTTCCCTCCTCTTTTCATTTTTGAATCGATCTTTTTTGTTATTACATTCCTCTTGGCTCTCTTTTGGTTCCTTCTTGCAACTTCTTGCATGCTACATATTTCTACAGCCTTCTACAACTTGCTACAACACTCTACTTTCAACTCTCTTGCACTCCTTGGCTTCTTTAAGCCCCTTCAAGGTGATAGGGTTCTTGTTATTATTTTCCTACAAGCATTTATTTATGTTGTTCCCTTGAGTACCTTGGGATTCTCACATCCTAGCAGATTTCATTTATTCATTGTTATTAGATCTAGACACACTTAGATTAAGAACACACACATTTTTATCTATCTATCTTGGCTATTGTGGAGGTCAAAAGACCAAAGCAGGGGTTTTACTGAGGAAAAGCCCTAAACAACCTCAACCATTTTTCTTGTTTGTGTTGTGTAGGTTAAAGAAGAAGATTTGAACACATAAGAGTTTTTTCATTTCTCTCCTTTTATCTTGTCATTCTATTATCTTCATTATATTTCATTTAAATGTATTATTTATTTGATTCCTTTATGCATTGTGTTGTTGGGTACTCATTTTGTTCCTATGTGTAGACTAGGTGAAATTGTTGACCAAGACCATACCATACAATACAGATTTTTATTATTTTTCTATCGTACGGATGACAATGCAATGCATAGACATCCTCACGATGTGCTGGCATCCTAGACCAAGACTCCCATACTTTGGTGATAGGTTCTTCTTTTCTTCCTCTTTCCTACTCTGTAAGTTTCTGGAATCCATACTTCTATTTTTAGTAAGTTCATGTTTTACATTCCAACTTGTATGTAATGTAATGTTACAGTAAAAAGTGAGGGTATCACTTTTTGTTCATTACAATTATATATCTTGTTTGAGTGCATTTAATGATGAATAGTGCACTTCTATAATAAAAATATAAAACTAGAATAAACAATTCACATAAAATTGGCATGGAATGGAATCGCATTTCCAAGAGTCTATGCTATATACTAAAATTTAAATAAAAGTGGATACACCACTATGCAACAAGAGCTATACTGGTGAGAGGAGGGTGTCATTATTGAGGGTTTAACCTATCCATTTAAAGGATATTGGGCATCAAGAATGGGCTCCTAGCCCATGATGGCATCCTCTTTGTCTTTTTCTTCTTTTAGATCACCAGGAGCTATGTGAATAGGTGAAATAGAAAAGTCCAACCAAGGAGGCTATGGTAATGGTAAGAAGCAAAGGACTTCCCACATGGCGGGGGGACTAGCCATGATGTTATTATTGAGGAGGATCAATGTGACCCGTGAGATCCACATTTGTAATGAACATTGTTCTTATAACCATGATAATGTCCACATGAAAAGGCATCCATGCAACTGGCCTAGTGCTCAATTGACCTAGATTTCTAACATAAAGTTAGGCCATATAATAGCTTTAGCATACAAAGAGAAATGAGCACTCACTATGGAACTTGAAAATAAATAAGTGTTTCTATCTCTCTTTATTTTCAATATAATTTTCACTCTAAAATCATGTCAAGTTGGGGTAAATATTGCATGCATTTTATGGTAGTTGCCTAAAAGAATCAGATGCTAAGAAAAAAGCTCTCATCGAAAAGGCTTGAAGAAATCATGTATCCAATTCCAAGCCACTTAGACCCTTGGGCATAACTAGAAGAGGTTCTTTATGGTTTACAAATGTCCATAGAAAGAACAAAAGGGGTTGGAAACACCTAGATGGATAAGGTGAGATCTAATGAGAAGACCTTGATACAAGAGGCACCATGAAAAGTGACCTAGTTTGGGCTCCAAAATGGTAGACCAAACAATTTAAAATTTGTAGTACAATAGAGTGGTAGTGGACTAGAGGTTTCAATTGATATTAAGTTTCTGAACCATGGGCAAGTGAGGAGAAAGTAAAGAATACCCCTAGAAAGGTTTGTAGTTCCTAAAGAGAGTGTCCAGATACCACTTTCAGTCCTTCTACTAGGGTACAATACACTGAATCCCAATATTATTTTAATTTCTAGAGGAATAGACTCCATAATGGTTTGAAATGACCTAAATTATTGTTCCAAGCTTGTATCTAGCTTGAAACTTTGGTCAGGAATGCCAATTCTTAGTGGCTCTTGAAAAGAGACATGAAATGAAGCAAATCCCATTCTTAAAGAGCTTTAGCACATGAACCTACAGAACTCTGGAAAGAGGTCAACCCTAGCAAGTAATCGTAGGAGACCATCAAAATGATTTCTAGTTGAAAGAAATCTCAGACCTAAAATGATTCCCTTTGGACAAATAAGCCATAATTTAATAGCTTCCCAAGTCTTCTAAATACTTTTGGCAACAAAAGTGCCTTGAATTTGCACAGGTTCCTTAAGGATGGGAATGGAGTGAAGGCCTAGATCTTGCTAGGCCTATCTGCTACTAATTAAAAATACAAACATGCATGATGTTCAAATATAATCATTATATTTTACATTAGAAGGTCCTTTAATCTAGGGTTTGAGATCAAGTAATTTTTTTGAATAGTTGTGGCGTGGTTTTCATTTTATCCTATCTATTGAGCTCTAATTTCCTCTCTAATGGATCCTAGTAGAGGGGGTGCATGTCACCTCTTTAGATCTAGTTCTAGATCATATGTTCGTGAAAATGAAATTGATGTAGCAACAACAACAATAGTAAGAATAAAGTGGAATATGTTGTATTCATGTTGACTCTAAAAGGATCCCCAATTACTAATCTTAATTGCAATGAGTTCAAGAAAACTATTTCAACATTCCAAGGTCATAGCTTGATTTCTAGGTTCCTCAACCCTCAATTGTCTTTGGAGGAATCAATTCTTTGTGCAAGGAAGAACCAAGAGAATCAAGGAGCATATTAAATCTAATCTTATGCTAAAGGGTATTTCATAGTTATTTTTGCAAATGAATCAAATAGAGATGGATCTATTGAAGGAGGTTCATATTTCTTTCTAAATGCTACCTTTTTCATGAAGCACGGGCATGTGGGTTTTAAATCTTCAAAGGAAATCCCTATGACTATACCTATTTCAATTCATATGCATGCTCTTCCTCAAGAGTTATAGTCTCCCTATGTCTTTGAGACAACTCCGAGTTACTTTTATACAACCATTATATTTCAAGAGCACTCCATAGCTATGGTAAATTTGCTTATGCCAGAATATGTATGGAAATGGATGTCTCCTTTCTCCCCTTCCTAAGAGTATCACTTTGTGTGCTAGAGATTTTGAATGGTCAGGCTCTAGATTATGAAAGTCTTCTTTTTAGATGTACATGATTGCATGAATATGGCTGTTTCATTCTAGGAATGCACTAGACTTCAAAGAAATATCCAAAATGAGAAAAAAAAATGTTGAGAAAAAAATGGGCATAGAGGACTTCACATTTCCAAATAAAAAATAAACTTTCAACAGTAGAAATTTTGTTTCTCAAATTTTTTTTTAATAAAAAGGTGTAGAAACACTCATATGATATTAAAAGTAGAAGAGTTCAAATATACATGTAATAACTAGTCTATTATCAAAAATAAAAAAAGCTATAGTTCTGGGCCTTGTTAGGCCATTGTGTATGCCATCCAACAACTTCAAACATAAACTAAACAAAAAAAACCAATTGTAAGTAACCATAAGTCAGAGTTGGAGTTACATTTCTCAATGGTAGGGGCTTAGCATCTAGCTAAGCTAGAGGATTTGCAGGGACATACTTGGAGGTCACGGTGCAAGATCTAGGGTGTGCAGATGGAGAAAATGGATGGCTCCATATAGTTCCTTGGCTTTGGCATCCATCCTAGGTGGAAGTTGGAAGTGGTGAGCTTCTAAAGAACCATTCAATGTGTTAAAACATTTTTTCTAAGCCCTTTTTGCATTGCATGGTATACACACACCACTGCCGGAGAGGAATGCAACCACTCCATTGAAAAGAGGCCACCTATTGGAGCTTCTCCAACTTGAAAATCATACTCCTCCAAGGTACACTTCTGCTCTATGTTTATCAGATACTCGTGAATGTAACCAAATCCAATTTATTCCATGAATTCCACCTCATGCACAATATCCATTATGATTGATAGTAGAATCAAGGCAACACTGGAAATCCTTAAAACCCAAGAAGAGGATCTAAGTAGTTATTCCCAGATGATGGTCCTAAAGGTGAATTTGAGGGAGGCAAATACATAAATTCTTGATCCAATTCTCCATTGATACATCGCCAAGTTGAAATGCCTACACAAGAAGAAAAAAAAAGTAGGAAGAGAATTTGCTAAATCAATCATGAAGAGCTATGCTACATGTCCAGGTAGAGCTATAAGTCTAGTTATGAAAGTCTAGACTGTGTGAAATAAATGCTACAATGAACTCCACAGCCCATGAAATGATGATTGATGATGTATCTCACACCTCAACACCTTGTTACATTCCATTATTAATGAAGATATGATGGGAAGGAGTACCAATAGTCCCTGCATGAGATATGGTGATGACCATTTGGATCCAAATTAAGTAAATTGTCCTCCTTATCATAAAATCTCATAAATAAACTTTGGTCAGAATATGGTAGGTGGTGTGATCGAAATCCATCCATTGAAAGGATATAAAATGGTTTAATGATGATGTTGCAAAACATGAATGTTTCTCCACCTCACGATGGTATGCAAGATTATCTACTAACCTTTGACTTAGCAATTTTAAATTTAAACTTAGCATTTGATGTTTTCCTCGATGTCCTGTATTCAAACATTACTGATTCCTTAGATCTTTTGGTCACCTTGCTGAAACTACTCTTTCTAGTGCACAGTATGTGGTTATTTCAGAGATACATCCTACTCTAATAAATATTGTAGGGCTAAGGGACAATTTTGATATCCCAAATCAAAAACTTTAGAGCTTTGACATTGATCTATGGCTAGAGTTGCTAGCCAATCTACAACTTTGTCTGCCTCCTTGTAACAATGTGAGCATTCATATGCATCCAATGAATCAAAACTCCTATAAATAAGCTGTAGTATATATTGAATTTTCCAATTCAAGACCTTTTAGTTTTTATAATGTTGATAATCAACATTGAATCTCCTTCTATCCAAATTTTTCTAACTTTTAATTCTTTAGCAATTTCCAAACCATGCATGAGTGCAAATTTAGCTTCTTTTTCATTATTTGAGCTCTAAGGCAATTTGATTGCCTTAGAAGTGAGAAGTTTCCCATTGGAGTCCCTAACTATACAACCTACTCCTAATAGACCCAGATTTCTTCGAGATGTTCCATCAAAAATTAGTTTAATAAAAGGAGTTTCTGAGGCAGACCATTTAACTAAGATTTTGTCCACCTTGTTTGAACTATTTTGCTTGAGCTATGAGAAGGAGGAGGATGTAATTCTTTCCATTGTTTCTCTAAATGTTAAGGATAATGTGGGTTTACCTTCTAACTCTAGGAAGGAGGAAACTCATAAATAAGATCTACATTAGAATGAAGGGACAACCACTAAGGAATTGCTGACTAATTTTGAATTCAAAAGTGATCTGGAATAACTTTTGGTTGAGCAAGAATCTCTAGATTTTTAGAAGTTAGAGATGCAATGGAAATAAAAAAATTCCTCTTAGTTTAAATTTCCCATGCAAAAAATCAATTAAATAATAAGGCCCCTCAAGATTCTTTTGAGGGTTGTATCTCAGAGCAAGAACATGTAGAAAAACTAGCTCCTAACAAATGACTAGTAAAGAGGGAGGGAGATTTTGGGCATAACAAGGTGGGAAGACCTACTGGGTATATTTCATTAAAAAATATAACTATGGCAAAGGATACAAATGGAAATCAATGTCAATTGGAGGTTGTCTTTGTTGGCACCAATAAACCAACATTGTTCAATAATGGTGCCCTCTTAGAAAATAAACAGATTAAACTCCACATCCAAAAATCTTTTACTTTAGAGTGTCTTTGAGAGATACAACTCATAGATTATTATGTTACAAGAACTAAATCTATGAATATGGATAATTTTAAACATTTCTCTAGGCCCTCTAAGAAATAGTGTGTTTCAATCAAATAGGTAGTGAGCTTGCTACAATCTAGAAGAATGTGGAGGTTCTATTACTGAAATCTTTTCTTCCAATTCATGGATGGTTGTTCAAGTTAGTTTTGTTTCTTCTATGCAAAATTTCTCTCTTGTTAATGTTTATGTCCCACGATCTTTCAAGGAAAATATCAGGCTTAAATCTTATCTGTTATGAGAGTTAACTTCGGAGAAATATGGCTTACATATGGCTAGAGATTTTAATTCCAAACTTGATTCTTATAAGAAGAAATGGGTACCAAAATAAAGGAGATAACCAAAATTTCACTTCTTTCTTTAGAGATTTCAATTTGTGGGATGTTAAACCTCAGAATGGTTGGCTTGATTTTTTTAATAGAAAAAGGGATAGAATAATATTTTGGCTAGATTAAATAGATTTTTTTACTCTACTTCTTGGCTACAAATAGATATTATTTTTAATTGTGAGGTTCTAATGGAAATGGGTTCTTACCATTGGCCTATTTCCTTAACTTGGTAAGGACAATTTTCCAGGAAAGTTTCCCTTTAGGTTTGAAAAAGGTGGTTGTAACATAAGGACTGGGATGAAGTCATCTCAACTTTCTTGAATGGTCCTCATTCCATTCTTGATATTGAAATGAACATTTTACCCAAGAATTTAAAATTCCTTAAGCTTCTTCTTAAGAATTGGAATAGATATGTGTTTAGAAATCTTTATCATGTAGTAAAATAACATAAACAACATAATAGTTGAGATTTAAACATAAAAACATGTTGTGTGGCCACTAAATCATTCAAAGATGAGGAGAAAGAGTTGTCTTCTCATTTTGAGGAAACTTATAGATGTGAAGTAATATTTTGGAAACAAAAATCTAGAATAAATGGATTAAGGATGAGCATAATAATACAATTTTATCTCATATTTCCTATAAAAGGAGAAGACACAAGAACTTTATCTCTAATTTGGAATTAGATGGAGGTCTGATTAAGGGATCATTGGTCTCTATTTGGCATACTATATATGTAAACTGAAGAAAAATTGGATTGGGAAGAAAATCAATCTATTTTCCTTAATTCCATTCCTTCCAAGATTGGCCTAGAGTAAAATAAAATCTTGTTAATGAGGATATCTTTAGAGGAAGTTAGATGTACTCTTTTTGGCATGGATAGAGATCGTGCCCATGGGCCTCATAGATTTCCTTCTGTTTCCTTTCAACATTTTTGGGATATCATGATACAAGAGATTATGGAAATGGTACAAAAATATATGGACTTAAGATAGATTCATAAGGCAATTAACTCTCCTTTTATTTCTCTTATTCCAAAACAAAAGGATTCTCTAAAAACTAAATATTTCATGCCTATATCACTTTGCAATAGCATTTATAAGGTCATTTCTAAGGTTATTGCTAATAGACTCAAATCTCTCCTTACCTATTTATTTTCTTAAGGCAAGAGGGATTCATTAAAGGCCAATAGATAATAAATGGTATCATCTTAGTTCATGAAATGATACACTTTTACATTTCTAGTAATAGAAAAGTTGTGCTCATGAAACTATACGTTACAAAAGATTATGACCATGTCAATTCGAGATTCCTCAATATAATTTTACAAAAATATGGTTTTGTTAATGACTAGAGGGAATGGGTCCTTGGGGGTTATTCTTCTACTTGGTTTTCTATTCTTGTTAGTGGATTTGCAAATGTTTTTTTCTCTTCCTCTCGAGGTATTTAGCAAGGGGATCTCTTATATCTCTACTTTTTAATCCTTATGGTTTAATCTCTAGGAAGATTTATGAAGTCTCTTGAAATAAAAGGTTCCTTACATGGACTTAAAGCTTCATTCATAGGGAATGATATCTATTGGAAAGAGAAATTAAGACACACTTTGGAGACCTACACCTATAGTACTCTTATGTAGTTTGTTTATACCCCAGAAGATACAGTGATAGAATGATAGATAATTATTGTAGGAAACAACATAATGTAGTAGACCTTATCACATCTAACATATTAAACACATCAGTAGAAACTTAATTAGTAATTTATAATCCTTATATCTTCTTATATAAATTCATATTCAATAATAGATACAAAAGGCAAGTCTATGTATCTACTCTGTATATCATATTCCCTTACATCCTCTTACTTATTTCTACCTTACTATTACCTCTTGGTGTTTCATCTCTGCTTGCAGGCTATCCACCATTTGTTTGAGTTGTTACGGTAGTGGTAATGTTGTATCTCTTTGTGCATGTGACAACTAATTTTTTATTGTTGGCTTCTTGCATCTTCTCTGTACTATCCACATGCTATTGTAATATTTCCTCCCTTGTAGTAGCATGAAAGATATCTCCTAATTAAATTTTCTAAATAGGAGAGATCCCTTATAAGTTCACCTGTGATCCCAATAATGGTAGTTGGAGTAGTTGTGGTGTGAGCACAAGTTGTATCTGCTTTTTCTATGCCAGGAAGTCCTTGATTGACTATATTTTGGATGTAGTATGATGCAGAGGCATCCACACTAAAACCTTAACACACAGCATGGATGTCCGCAACCCATCATCATCATGTTTCTTGCTAACACTGTCAGCATCATCATATTTACTGTCGCTGACCGATATCCTCCTGCAGACAAGCCTTCGCCCTTTCGCCTGTCAGCAGCATCATCCTGTTTGGCAAGCGCGAACATCCTCCTGACGTCCACTGTTCATCTCACCGACAACTTCGACCTTCACTATCTTCAGCATCATGATGTTCAACATCATGTTCATCAGCAGGATATGGAACATCCGGTTCCTCCCATATATCCTGATGATGACAAACCTTAACTCCTTGCACTGTCCCCTCGATGCTTACGTCACCCCGATTATCCTGATGACGATGACGTCACATGCAGCTCCTCAATATCCTGCTGCTCCTCAATATCCTGATGACGTATATCCTGATGATGATGACGTCATATCCTGCTGTTGGCCAAACTTAACTTTTTCGGCCTGCGATCAACCCGATCTTCTTCCTTATGCCGATACGCTCCTCCTCGGCACCTCCTGATGATGATCACCCCGATGTTCATTCACTTCATGCAATCGAAAGCATCATGCTCATCTCCACTTATCAGAATGACGATGCCCGAAGCGACTGCAGGATATTCACCAAATTATCCTGATGATGCCGTTTTGACAAACTTCCAACCTTAGCGGATTTTCACCGTTCTGATCCGCCGAACCTCCTAGGATGACCCGATCCACTTCCAGGGTGATCTTCCAGACTCTAATCTATCAGCTCGACCTAGCACATACCCATGCTAGGGTTCTCAACATCTCTCGACGGTGATCCTGCACACCTGCATGCAAACAGAAAGCAAACTAAAACCTAACCTACTGTACATCGCCATTCCACCGATCCGACGAATCAACCGGTGGAATGGATCAGCGAATCCATGAAACCACCCAAAACAGCAAATCGATCACACAGTGGAGACCAAACAGAAAATGAACACAACAGGATCTCTTATTCGATTTCAAAAGATGCTATTACAATACTCTGTCTCTCTCTCGCAAAGTCTGATCGATGGTATGCAATACCAACCGATCCTCATGCTTAAATAGGTTTTCCTGCGAGTACTACCACTCGACTCCAAGCAGCTGGGAAATCTCTCCAGGTGGCTGGGAGATCCAACCGGACCTACAGCATGACAACTGTCCTAACAAACTATTTAAAAATACCAAAGCATGGTCAGCATGATCTTAGTATGGTCAGCATGACCTTATTACATGCATTTGGTCTTATCAGACCTTCTTGAAAACATGAACAAGACTCAAACTAACTAACTACCTCATGAAGGCCAGCTGTCAGGTAGGTGCTCCTGCACCATACTCCCCAACAGAAAAGAACTCATGTCCCATGAGTTTGGGTTGTGGAAGTCCTCCACCTTTACACTTTGCCTTAGCAATATGCTGAACTGTTCCAGCTTTGTCCTCTGCTGGCTCTTGGCTGCTCCAAGACTTCTGAACTGTAACTTGCTTTCTGGCAAGTAAATCCTCATGCCTGTCAATGTAGGCCTTTCTCTCACATACCTTGTGTTTGTCAGGTTGTCTGACCAGAACCTCTGTCTGAACTGCCTCTTGAACTTCTGTAATGTTCAACTCTAGCTTCCTGTCAACCTTTATAGGATAAATAATAGTCCCAACTATGACAACATCCTTGTCATTCTTCTGAACTGGTTGCTGTTTGCAAACCTATTTCTGCACCTGCTGCTGACCTCTGTCAGTCAAAACTGTAACTTTCTTCAACCTGTTGTCCTGAACAACTCCTGTCCCTGCAGTGTCCTTATCTGCCTGTATGCCTGCTCCTATAGGCATCTGCACATACTCTTTCTTTCCCATCAAAATGATTTTGGCTGCCCCCTGTGCTGCAGCATCTGCCTGCAATGGCATCAACTTAATAGTCTTCCCATCTTTCTTGATGGTGTAGGTATTAGCATACCCATCATACAGTACCCTTCTATCAAATTGCCATGGTCTACCCAACAGTAGGTGACAACATTCCATGGGCAAAATATCACACAAAACCCTATCCTGATATGCTCCAATCTGAAAATCCACATATGCCTGTTCATAGACAAAAAGTGACTGACTATCACTCACCCAAGATGCCTTGTAAGGGTGTTGATGTGGAATCCTTTCCAAATTCAGTTTATCCACCAGTTCCTGAGATACCATGTTGTCTGTTGAACCAGTATCAATGACAACCTTACATACTTTACCTTTGCTCTTGCATATGGTCTTGAAAAGAGCTCTCCTTTGCATCAGATCCTTTGATGCCTGCAAACTAATTCTCCTTAGCATCAATGCTTCTCCCTCCTCAAGATATCCATAAAGTTCAGGAACTTTATCTGTTTGCTCTACTTTCTCTTCTTGTACAAGTTGTACTCTCTTGTCATTTGTTCTATCATTTCTGGATGATGAACCTTTGTTTTCTAGACATTTGAAAGATGGATGCCCAAACTCACCACAGGTGTAACACTTTCCTGAAAATGTAGTAGAACCTCTACCACCTCCAAATCTTCCTCTATTACCCTTCCATCCACCTCTGAAATCAGACTGTCCCTGTCCTTTACCAGTGTCTTCTTGACCCTCATTGGTTTGCTTTTGTGTAGGGGCTGATCCTCTTCCCCTCATATTGTTTCCTCTTCCTCTCATGGACTTATCTTGTCCCCTATTCATCTTTTCTTCAATCCTGATTGCCATTTGATAACAATCCTCCACATTCTTAGGGTTGGCTAAAACTAACTCATCCTGTATGTTCAATCTCAAACCAGCCAAGTACCTAGCCACCTTTTCTACCTCATTCTCATGATGACCAGATCTCATACTCAACTTATAAAACTCCTCAGTATATGCCTTCACATCCATTTCCTTCTGCCTTAAAAATTGCAGCTTCTTAAACATCTAAATTTCATAATCCCTTGGCAAGAATTTACCTTTGATCCTTGCTACCATCTTATCCCATGAAGTGATCTTTGACTTCCCTTGTTTCCTTCTCTCAGATTGTACATAATCCCACCATACCAAAGCATGACCTCCTAGCTTGGTCTTTGCAATCTTTACCTTCTGATCCTCAGCAACATCTTCACATTCAAAGTGATTATCAAGTGCAGCAATCCAATCCAGTAACTCATCTTCATTCAAACTTCCATTATACTTGGAAACATCAACCTTTACCTTAGGTTTATCACTCTGCACTGCCTTTAACAGTTTTGCAAGTCTCTGGTCTTTTGCATCTAGATCTTTAGCTACCTCTTCATACTCTTCAACAACATCTTCCTCTTCTTCAGACTCGCTGTCTTCCACTTCCCTCTTTTTGTTCTTTTCCAGGGCTACAAGCCTGGCTTGAAGTGCTTCAGCAAGCTCCTTCATCTTCCTCATCTCTCTGGCATGTTTTTCCTTCATCTCCTGCAATTCCCTTGCAGTACCACTACCTTTTGGAGGCATTTTGTCAACCTCTCAATCAACACACAACACACAATCAACTCTACCTCTGCCCTTTGGGTGACAGAATCAACACACAACAGCCCAGACCTTTTGCTGAGCTCTGATACCACTATGATGCAGAGGCATCCACACTAAAACCTTAACACACAGCATGGATGTCCGCAACCCATCATCATCATGTTTCTTGCTAACACTGTCAGCATCATCATATTTACTGTCGCCGACCGATATCCTCCTGCAGACAAGCCTTCGCCCTTTCGCCTGTCAGCAGCATCATCCTGTTCGGCAAGCGTGAACATCCTCCTGACGTCCACTGTTCATCTCACTGACAACTTCGACCTTCACTATCTTCAGCATCATGATGTTCAACATCATGTTCATCAGCAGGATATGGAACATCCGGTTCCTCCCATATATCCTGATGATGACAAACCTTAACTCCTCGCACCGTCCCCTCGATGCTTACGTCACCCTGATATCCTGATGAGGATTATCCTGATGACGATGACGTCACATGCAGCTCCTCAATATCCTGCTGCTCCAAAATATCCTGATGACGTATATCCTGATGATGATGACGTCATATCCTGCTGTTGGCCAAACTTAACTTTTTCGGCCCACGATCAACCCGATCTTCTTCCTTATGCCGATACGCTCCTCCTCGGCACCTCCTGATGATGATCACCCCGACGTTCATTCACTTCATGTAATCGAAAGCATCATGCTCATCTCCACTTATCCGGATGACGATGCCCGAAGCGACTGCAGGATATTCACCAAATTATCCTGATGATGCCGTTTTGACAAACTTCCAACCTTAGCAGATTTTCACCGTTCTGATCCACCGAACCTCCTAGGATGACCCGATCCACTTCCAGGGTGATCTTCCAGACTCTAATCTATCAGCTTGACCTAGCACATACCCATGCTAGGGTTCTCAACATCTCTCGATGGGGATCCTACACACCTGCATGCAAACAGAAAGCAAACTAAAACCTAACCTACTGTACATCGCCATTCCACCGATCCGACGAATCAACCGGTGGAATGGATCAGCGAATCCATGAAACCACCCAAAACAGCAAATCAATCACACAGTGGAGACCAAACAGAAAATGAACACAACAGGATCTCTTATTCGATTTCAAAAGATGCTATTACAATACTCTGTCTCTCTCTCGCAAAGTCTGATCGATGGTATGCAATACCAACCGATCCTCATGCTTAAATAGGTTTTCCTGCGAGTACTACCACTCGACTCCAAGCGGCTGGGAAATCTCTCTAGGTGGCTGGGAGATCCAACCGGACCTACAGCATGACAACTGTCCTAACAAACTATTTAAAAATAGCAAAGCATGGTCAGCATGATCTTAGTATGGTCAGCATGACCTTATTACATGCATTTGGTCTTATCAGACCTTCTTGAAAACATGAACAAGACTCAAACTAACTAACTGCCTCATGAAGGCCAGCTGTCAGGTAGGTGCTCCTGCACCATAGTAGATGATGGCGCTCTTGTTGGAGATGATTATTTTTGTTGCTTTGATCCTTCTCCTTGTTCAATATGTGGAGAACTTGGTGCATATAGAGTTTCTTGTTCTTGTTCATTTGTCTCCTCCTCCCTTATTGTATCAAAAGCTTTCTTAGTGATGAGCTATGTTTCTTTTTCTATTTGTTGTTTATCTTTCTCAGTTTGCTTCATGAGAGTATCTACTCTCTATTTTGTTCTCATTTCTTTGGCTTGCATTTGTGCCAATTTCTCTTTCTTCTCTGTAGAGATTTGTATCTATCTTTTCTAGAGATTCTTTTCTCATTTATTCTTCAAGCTCTATTGCTCTTTCTCTTCTCTTCCTTATAGAATCTACAAGCTCTTCTAGAAATATGTCTATTATCTCTTGTACGGTCATGTCAAACCTCTGAATATACTTATCATTGCTTTGACTATAACTTCTTGATTTGTTGAACCCACCTGAGTATACATATCCGCTACTTGTTGAAACATGCCATGATGGATAATAGCATTGGTGAGGGTATTTACATCCATCAGGGGTTCTTGTTTTGTTCTTTTTGTTTCCCCTATTTGTACTATGATTTTCTTAGTACTTCTAGTAGTTTTCTTTTGTGGGGGCTATTGTACATCCTCTTTTTCTTCCTCATCTTCTTCCTCACTTCCACAGATTGCTATTATCTTCCTTTTTCCTGTTGCTTCTTCCTAGTTGGATGTTTCCCCTTTCTTTCCCCACTCATTTGTATCAAAATTTCTGATATCTCTTGCACCTTTGGGTATTTTTGTATTGGTTGGGGAGTTGATACTGATTGTACTTGTGAAGATGTAGTTGGTTTTGTGGCAGTCTAAGAGATTGGGGTTCTGGAGTGTAGCCTACTAGATCTCCAAGTGTTTGGGGTTGATGTTGTGCTAGCTTGTGGTACTATAGTGATAGGATGTGGTGTGAAGGAGATGGGTTGTGGTACTTCTTTTGATGGAATACCCTATTTCCCATGCAGCTTTTCTTTATTCTTTTCTACTTTCTCTTTTGCATCTTTCTTTTGTTGTTTGTCCATGAACTCCCTTTCAATCCCAAACCTTTCCACATTTGTATCTTTGGGCTTGTTGAGTAGGTTTTGGGCATATGCTTGTGCTTCCTCCTTTATTATTTCATAAGGGAGTCTTGGTATCCAAGATGTCTTGGATTCTACCGCCTCCATATATGTGTAGTCCTTATCCACCAGGAATGCAATAGTGTTGGTATATTGTTTTATTATTTCATAGGGTATTCTCTCCTTAGCTTGCATCTGTTGCTAGAGGGCCTTAACGAATCCCTAGTATATGGAATTATATGTGGATTTGTTCTTAAATTGGTGGACATGGTAGTTTATTTACACCACTATCGGTAGGTTTGTTTGTCATGCCTTCCTATGAAAATTAAGGAGCTCATTTAGAAAGTAAAATACAAGGCATATAATGAGCATACCATACTAGAAATTATAGTTAGAAGTCTTTGTTTTCTGCAAATTATCTATTAATTTCTCTCGAAGGACCTCATAAATATTGAAGGCATTTACTTCTACTACCATCTGGTATGTGGTGTGAATAGTCATGCCTATTGTAAAATCTTCCTGCTTCACATAGTAAATCGTGTATGCTATCCCCATTGTTGCATACCCCACTACTAGGTTTATAAACACTTTACATTTAGGATCCTTCCATCATATGTGGCCCCTATTAGTTCTATCACTTTGTCATTTTTAATGGCTTTATTTGAAGGTACATCCCCTATTCACTCAATCCTGTCACCACTTGGATTGCTTTCTTGGTGATTCTATGTGGTTTATCTAGATAGATAAACTCATCATGTATTTTGCTCAAAAATATCTTCACCCAACCATGTTCATCATAGAAATCTAGTAAATCCTTCCACACATCCAAGTGTTTCTTCCCTATCTCCTTGTATTACAGTAGATAATATCTTTGGTCCAGTTGCAGGAGTGTTTGGCAGAGAGCTTCAAATTTTGTATGGTCAATTTCAAATAATGGTGCATGGATGTACTTCTAGATGTCCTTTGTGTATATTAATTTTGCTGGAACCCATGAAAATGTGCCATCTCGATCTACCTCCATAGATTTGTATGGGTACTTTTTATACTTAGGTCTCAGTTTCTCAACGATATCTACTAATACAAGAGTGGCCATTTTTCACAGTCAATCTATTAGGGTTTGTTTTATTCCTTGCATGGTATCATCAACTCGTGATGAATGTAGAATCTAAAAGTGGTGAAGTGTTGCGAAAACTTGGTCATATATAGTTGGTGATGATGTCGTTGCACATTTAATTCTTATGGTCTTTAAGGCTTTTCTCAGGTTTTTGTAGCCGTTAACTTTTTTACAGATTTGTTTTTATAATGACATTTTATTTGTATTATGTTACTAGTGCGGACACAAATGGAGGGTCTAGGGATAGGACTATCCTATCATGCAGCATTAGAGTACAGACAATGGTAAAACACAAAGAATGAAACAACAAATGGAAATTTATTGACTCAATATCATGAACAATTACAACCTTCATATGCTGGTAGTATGCAGACTACAATTGGCTCATAGGCCTGTCCTCTAGCTTATTACACTTACAAGAAAGATATAGTTTTGAAGTGCTATCCTACAATCTAACCTTCCAAACTATCTACTAACTACCAGCTTCCTAACTTGACTCCTAATGCATCTAGTTAATGATTATATAGCAATTCCCAACTCAAGAGATGATCTACGTCAGCCTTAAGGGGTTTCAAAGTTTAATACTTGATGAAACATGTAGGTTAGCCTAATTCCAATATTTAAATCTGCAATGTTGATGGATCATGCTATTGGTGTAGACATGGATGGAGGGTCTAGGGATAGGACTATCAGGTACCTGCAGCCTTAGAGTAAATACAACAAAAAAACACAAAAAATGGAAATCTATTGATTCGATATCATGAAAAATTACAACCTTCATATGTCAGCAGTATGTAGACTACAATTGGCTCACATGCTTGTTCTCTGACTTATTACACTTACAATAAAGATATAACTTTGAAGTGCTATCCCGCAATCTAACCTTCTAAACTATCTACTAACTACCATCTTCCTAACTCAACTCCTAATGCATCTAGTGAATGATTATATATCAATTCTCATCTCAAGGGATGATTTGCATCGGCCTTAAGGGGTTTCAAAGTTTAATGCTTGATGAAACATGTAGGTCAACCTAATTCCAATAGTGAAGTCTCCAATGTTGATGGATCATGTTGAGGTTCTAGTTGAAGGTTCCTTTGGTCCAATATTGCCTTGTGAGGTGTTCCATTAGGTACCACGAGTCACATACATGTGCTGCAAACTTAGTATGCTGAACTGAATGCTAAATGCTCTAAACATTAAATCCTGATAAGCTTCTAACAGTGATAACTTTCTGTAGACAACTAAAAATCTCCTAAAATCTAGATATGATGTAGATGAGTCTTTGTAGAATCCTGATCTTGTGCCGCAAGATGTGAAATGATCATGTGGTAAAATACAGTACAAAATGTTGAGACTGAACTGATTGAAACACAATGCAAGAAAATAAATAACATGTTTTTGGTTGATGCAAGATTGCCTTTCAATGTGGGATGTTCCTGCATCAGTTATAGTATTGATTCATACGTTACAAATTATGAAATTTCACAAGGTTTTACTCCACTAATGTATGGTAATGTTTTAACTGAGCTCCATTTATGCACCTTGCTATTGTTTTTCCATCCATTTTCCTTAAGCTTAGTGCTCCCGATCCTACAACATCATGTATGTAATAGTGTCCAAGCCATCACACTTTAATTTTCCCTTGTTTCTTGAATTTACAGTCATATAGTATGACTAAATCCCCTTCTTTGAATGTCTTTAACCATAGGTTTCTATCATGCCATGCATTCTATCTTTTCTTTTCCAAATTATGATTTTATATTGTGATGATTATGTCCTCATCTAATTTCTCAAGCTCCTTGATTCTATTGGCTAATGATGCTTCATCATCTAACCACAATGTTACTATGGTACGTAAACTAGGTATTATGAAGTTAAGTGGTAGAGTGGCATCTATTCTGTATACAAGTTCAAATGGTTTATACTTTGTTGTCCTCTTGTAGGTTGTGTAGTAAGCCCAAAATACCATAGGTATCTTTATATCCCAATTCATCATATTTCCACTGCGCATTTCCATTAATGCTTTGCCAATAAATTTTTTGAGGGCTTCATTGGGCCCATTTTCCTATGGATGATATGGCGAACTCCTATTATGTGTAATCATGAAACTTTGCAATAGCTCTATAATCATCTTATTCACAAAATGCTTGTCCTGGTCACTTGTTATGCTTACTCAACATCCAAACCTAGTGATTATATTTTCATATAAGAATCTGGCAGCAATTTTTGTGGTGCAGTCCTTAGTAGGTTTTACCTTTGCCCACTTAGTCAAGTATTAGACCCCTGTGATTATAAATATTTCTTTAGAGAGATTTGCGGGGGGTTCTATTGGGTCAATGAAGTCTATTGCCCATTTCTTGAATGGTATTTGGACTAATATTGGTTTAAGAGGCATTTCATCTCTTGTGGTTGGTTTTCTTATGCGCTAGCATATATCACAATTTTTGACATGTTGTTTAGCATCTTTTTGTAATGTAGGCCACCATAACCCTGCTAATTTAACTACCTTTGTTGTTGCTTCTCTACAATTATGGCCCCTTGATATTCCTTCATGAGCTTCTCTAAGTACTACTTCTCTTTCATGCTCACAAACAATTCTCCTTAAAATATCATCTCTTCCTAACACATGTAATTCCCCTTCAACTAGTGTGTTTGGTAGTGCTTTCCACATTAGGGTTTGTTTATCTTGTGGTGTCATGTTTGGTGTATTGTACTAAATCAACATTTTTGCTTCATTAAGGTATTTTGTGAAAGTCTAGAAAATTTGTCGTAAACAAGTTAAAAAGTCAAAATTTCTAAAAATAGAAAGTTTCTAAAAATAGATGTCAAATTTAGGTTTTCTAAGTTTCGTGAGATATGGATACAGGAAAATTTTTCTAAAAATAGAATTTCTCATTCAGGACTCTTGCCTAATTCTAATTGGCTAATATTGCTTCATGATCAAGGTGGTCCAGACAGAATCTGCAAAAGGTTGAGTTTTTGCTACTGGGTCAATCCTACTTTTTTAGAAGGTGAAAAATGAACTCTGAAGCCATTAATGGAGGAAACTCATCTGCCAAGGGTAAGATTCAAGTTTTGAATGTTGTTTAGAAGGTGAAAAGCTATTGAGCAGTCGCCGACTGATGAAGAATGGAGAACAAAGCACGGTGAATCTAGAAATGAAGAAAAGTTGGAAAATCATCAAAATTTGACTAAGCCTAGAAAACCCAAGCACCCCTGGAGGTTAGGGGTGCCCAACCTTCCTAATGTTAGATTCTTTTTTGCATTTTCTCAGAAAATGACAAAAATGCCTCGTCAGCCCACTTCCAGGTGGTTAAAATCAATCAATTCAATCAACAAGCCTAGAAAAGTAGGTAATTCATCTAAGATGTGCTTAGGCTACTCAGATCACCCCTCACTCAGCATCAGCAGTCAGCTGGATGACCAAAAATGAAGATCAAACTAGACCTGTAGCACGAAAAATAGAGAAATGAAATAAAAATAAAAAAATTCCAAAAATTTTCTAAGGAATGGAACCTCAAGCACCCCAGGAGGCTAGGGGCACCCATCATCTCCAGAATTAGCCAATTTTTCATGTTTTTCTGGAAAATGACAAATCTTCCCCCGTTAGCCTGGTCAGATTCATAGAAAATCAGTTTGGCCTTGTTTCTGAGGTAGGCACAAGGTACAATCAATTCAATTTTCATCTAGCTTGCCTAATTGCCTAATCATTAGTCTTAGTTTTACTCTGATAGGTGAGTTTCAACATCCAAATAGGGGCCCACAGTCACCAGAGCACGCACAAAAAATGAAAAATGAGCAAAGTTGAAAATTGACTAAGGCATGGGATGTCAGGCGCCCCTATCTAGTGAGGACACCTGGGTTCTCCAGAGATAGAATTTTTCATGTTCTGTTGATGTCATCTTCCAGCCATTTCCCAATCTTTGTCTGGCGATGATTTCCAAGAGTCAAAATTGCAATCAAATGTCGTCAGATCATTAGTTTGAGGCCAGGGATCAAATAAAAATTGATAAAACTTCAAAATGCCATGATCAGTCAACTTTTTCAATTAGCAGTGATAGTTTGCCATCTTGTTGAAGTCAGAGGCAGGCCTCACCAGAGTTAGAACAAGTGCAAAAGTTTCAAAATGATGAAAAATTGGCTAACACTTTTGTTTGATGACATCATCTAAGAAGCAATTTTTCATCGTCCTCACACCTGAAGCCATAGGCAGCTATAAAATAAGAATTCATCCTATGTGAGCATATCGACTTGGATTTTTGTTCAAAGAGTTGCTATCTTCACAGATAAGCTTCAAGTTTTATGCTTTCACACAGAAAGCTACTTTTTCTCCCTAAAGTTTTATAAAAACAAACCTTTGGCCTCCTTTATTCATTATTTGCAGGTTGCATCCAGAGGAAGAAGAGCATTGTTTTCTTTCCATGAAGATTTTAGAACCCAAACAGAGTGCTTTTTTAGTGTTCTTCATAGTTTCAGGATTGGGAAGCACAGAGGCACGCTTTTTCAAGGTCTATTTTTTGAGGGCATCATTTTTCAGTTTTCATTGAAATGGGTTCATCTGGAATTACATCCTCTTGAAGATTGGAAAATTTTAGTTTTCCCAAAATCTGCTTTTTGTTGCTTTTTCGAGAAACCCTCTACTTTTTCAAAATTTGACGATCTGGGTTGCTTCAAAATGGGATTGTCTACAAAACCCACGTGCCAACTTTTTTGCTCAAAAGCTTGTTTTTAAAAGAAATCAGCAAACAATTTTTAGCCTTTTGTGCAAAATATTTCCAAACATAGGCATTCTTCAAGTTTTTCAGTATGTAGTACTCTCCAATAGAAATCAAGCCTAAAATGGTGTTGGTTCATGATTACTTGAGAACCGTCAAGATAGATTTGCATAAGTTGCTTCCAACATTCAATTTGGAAGCTTTAGGAGACATAGGAAACATCACCATCAGGAATCTGAGTCACTCTGGGTTGCTTGTAGTAGCTTCATTCCTCATCATAGTGCAATGCATTGAATTCGTAATCGCTTGTACTAAGCATTACAATTTAGTTACAAGGGAAATCCAATCAGCAGATGGGCGTGTGCTCTGTAGCCTTAGGCCTAATGACATTGAGAAATGTTTTTCAATACCATCATGGAAGGAGAACTTCGTTATTTCTATTGAAGAATGCAAGAGGGTGTGGCACAATGACAAAGCAAAATATCAGAAAAAGATTGCTCAAAAGTGGTTGAAGGAAAAGTTGAATGTTTTATTGAAGAACATTGGACATGGAGAGTTCAAGGAAGAATACACTATAATGATTATTCTGTTGAACTAGGTCACAAGTCAAGAAGAAGCCAATAAATTTTAGCCTTGGATGTTTTACATCATGTCCCAGATTGTTGACAGAACAAAATACTTTGACTGGTCAACATTAATTAGTGATAGTCTCCACCATTAGATAATTGATTTTCAAAGAGCTCATGAATTCCACATGATGTCATACCTTGTATATCTGATGGCCTTTCAAGGTCAGTTCAGGGGTTTGAATATTGTCAGAACTCTGGGCATTCAACATATATATCACCATTACCTACAGTTAGAGTTTTTAGAGGCTGATTGACATTACAGGCAAGTAAATGATGCATTTTTTAATGCTTGCAGTATGAGATATTGATAATGAGTTGCATATACATTTTTTAGCCGATGCTAGATCAACAATGGTGGAGTGGGCTGATTGGTTTATCCAATTTCCTAGTTTCTCCTACATCAAGGTATATGGCTTCTCAGGAGAGCCAGTCATGCTACCAAGATATCCTACAGATGAGGTAGCGTTAATGGAATTTCCGAGGTAGGTCTATGAAGTTCATTCATTTTTGCATAGTAGGCGCAAGGTGACTTTTAGTTTTCCAGTTGGGATGGGTATATATAGATGCAGATCTGGAGCAGATCATGCCAAAGTAATTAGTAGTGAATTGTCTAATTATGGCCTCAAGTCATTTGATAGGAGCTTTTCATATGATCCCCATGGTGTTTTTGAAGCACACCTTGGTCAAAATTGTGTACATACACCTGCAGTTGAAGATTTTTGGGCTAATTGTGCAGATGAATTCAAATTACAGAAACGTAGCTACAACAGGTTTACCTTGCAGCAGTTGGCTGATATCCTGTCAAAGGATGTAGAAGGCTTGTTAGATGATGATGGTGAGGTTCTACTTCCTAGGTATTTTAGAGATCAGATCGAGCAAAAGCCACTATCACAAGTTGATTGATTCACATAAGAGAGCATCTCAATCAAGGAAAGAACGAGCCAGGTTATAAAAAATGGTATGATATTCTTGAATAATAAGAGGAAGCAGAAAGAAGCCATTCTAGTTACAGAGCCACTAGTCATTCAAACATCTATACCTTCCACTTCTAAACCAAAACCAAGAGTTAAGGCTATGAGTATTATTTTAGAAGGAACAAAGATGGCCAAGTTGAAGAGGAAAAAGATTGAGTCTCCAATCCATATTCAGCAGGAACAACCAGTAGTTGCATCAGAAGTTTGAGCTGAATTAGCACCACATGTTGAAACAATGCCTTCAATTCATGTTTCTCCACCTCCATCACCAAGGTCTTCTCCTATTCACATAGATTCATAACCAAATTCACCAGTTCATAACATTGTGACACACATTGATTCATCAACAGTTGATAGAACTAGAACCGAGCCTCTCAAGGAAGTTGGCTCATCTTGGCTTGAGAGCATCTTGGGTAGGAAGAGGAGAAAGCCTTCATACCAGTTGAACTTGACAAAACTTGATAGCGTCTGCTAAGACATACCAGAGAAGAAACTTAAGAAGCAAGTTCACATGGAGAAGAATGCTAATGGAGAAATTATTCTTGAAACTGCAACACCCACGAAAGATAAGAATGTCAATGAGATTGAGGTTGATGACTTCAAGATTGTCAGATCCAATATTGGTAGAAGTACCTGGCAAATGGATGTGAATCTCTTTGAGGTTGTAACAGATAATCTAAAGGAAAGAGTGTTGAAGGACAGGGAAGATAAAGCAACCCTCAAGGCTAAAAATAGGCAGTTGCGGCAATATATTTCCAATCTTCTTCAAAGCACTTCACAGGCCAACTTATTGCTTCCTCAGATTTTGGAATCAACATTTGATCACCAATAGCTAAGTCAGTTGGTCATCTATGGGAGGTACATGAAGGATTGGGTGGAAGAGTTTGTGACTAAAGGCAGATATGTACTTTCATAGATCTATTAATTGAAGTACAATGCTCATGATTTGCATCAAGGCATTCAGGGATTTCAGTAGAGTATGGCTGAAGACAAAATGATATTTGAGATCATAATCTCTAACTTGAAGGTAGCATATGATTCCGTTGATTCAGTAGAAAATAAGAAGGTTTCTACTTCGAAAGCACAATATCTTTTCACAGTAAAAACCCATGAGAGGATATCCTCAGAGTTAGTGGAATGGAAGGAAAAGGTGATAAGTGTTCTCAAGTTCATGAGGTATTTATTTCTCAGACCCCATGCTCATATGAGAGAGAAGATGGTACCCTCTATGATCTCAGGGAAGTATAGACATAATTCTAGACTCTCATTCGTAATAGTTTTAATGGTGATCTCAGTACCGGCAAGATGGATCATTTTGCCACTATGAAAGTAAAGTTTTGTTAAAGCTGTGGAAGAAGTTTGTGATTTCCTATAGATGGTTGCAGATGGTGAAGATATGTTAGAAAATTAGATTATCATCTTGGAAAGCATTAGTGTTCTCAACAAGGATATGATTACTAGCTTTTTGGGGGATATTGCTTCCCAAAATATTAGTGGATGATGTCACCAACAGAACAACGATATAGATGAGGATGTGACTCAAAAAAAAGTGATAGTTAACTCTACTTTTTCTGATTTAAAGATATCACTTTCATTCAAGCTTATCCATCCTTTAAATAGAAAAAATCACTTTGTAATAGTTGGAGCTTTCTTTGCTTTAATGCAGATTGTTTTAAAGCGGGTGTTAGTTGTAATCTTTGATTAGAATAGAAATAAAGCTTGCAAGTTGGCAAGTTAGTTAGCTAGGATCAAGGAGATTTTAGGGTTCCCTACTCCTTTGATTTATGTATAAATAAGGGCAGCCTTGCCCATTGTTTAAAAACTGTAATTGAGATAGCATAATTTGACGTTCCTATTCTAGCTTGCAAAATTGTTATTCAAGTGCTTGTTCACTTTGTGCCCATTGTAATCCAGTGTTTGATCGCATGTTGCATGCATGTCTTTGCTGTAACACTACTGTCCTAGAGTTGTAATGGCTTTTTGAATATTGAGAATAGAATTCTTACGACTTTCGTTGCTTTGATTCTTTGCCTCAAGTTCATTTAGTTTATCGTTTATGTGTTGCTTGTATATTCTTAATTTCAGTTTACATCTTTAAAGAATAATAAGTCTTGGGATATGATCTGGAACAACTTTATTCGAGCTTTTGTGTTGATAAATCTTTCCCTGTTTACTTTTGACTCCTAAGCTCTGAGTTTACTTAGGTGGTCAAAAGCGTCATTTAGTTTAGGCCTAGCTGTAGTTAGAAGTTAAAAGGAAAAACCTTTGCTGCAATGATAGAGTTTTATAACCTTGCGCTCGCAACTGAGAAACAAAAAGATAGGAAAATTTAGTTTATTTATCTTTAAGTAATCATAAAAAGAAAGGGAACTTCCCCTCCTAATAGAAGAGCAGTTTATATGTGCATAGCTGTCCATTTCCAACTTGCATTCCAGAGGTGCAAATTGAAATGCCAACATGGTGGATATCTTCCTATAGAAAGTAAATTGGCTATATCGTGTAGTTCCGCAAGTGCCACAGTCACCCTGAATAGGTTTGTGCCAGGAAGATCTTCTTCTTGACTGTCTGGTTCTTTGCCCATTTCTATCTTGGACATATAGTCTAGCCCTTGATTGTTCTTTCTATGCTTTACCATTATTTTAAACTCAAACTCCTGGAATAGGAGTAACCATATGCATATCCTTCCTTACATGAAAATTCTATTTAACAAGTACTTTAGAGGGTCATGGTCAATAAAGAAGGTGAATGGTGTTGATAGTAAGTAATGTCTAAACTTCTGTACATCATACACCATTCCTAAGGCTTTTGTTTATGTGGTTGTATAGTTTCTAAATTTTTCCTTAGCTAATTTCCTACTAGAAAAGGCTATAGGGTAGTCCTTTTTTCCTTTAGGTTGTGCTAACACTACCCCTATAGCAATTCTTGATGCATCAACATGTACATAAAAGGATATTGTCCAATCTAGAAATATTAGTATTGATGCCTCTCAATATTTTGTTTCAATGTATCAAAAGAAGTCTAACATTTTTTAATTCATTCTATGGTTTTCCCAGATTTATTCTTTAGCAGCTCTTCTAAGAGTGTTCCAATTGCCACATATTCTCTTATGAGTTTGCGGTGGTAGCCTATGTATCCCAAAAAGATTTTACCTCTGGTATTGTTTTGGGGGGTGGGAGTGTCATTATCAATGTCACTTTTAATTGGTCTACCATAAATCCTTCTTTACATATAATATATCCAAGTTGTTGCAAGTATGAGTTGTAAGTGTTGTCATTGATGTCAACACCTAAAGTTAGCATTTAAGGAAATTATTTGAATGAGTTTGAGCAAGTGTCTAAGAAGAACAGTAGAGTGTTTTGCTCTGCATATCCTGTAGATTGAATATCTTTATCTACGGTTTGGAAGATATGTTAAGGGATGCACGTAGTTGCTATGTTTCAATTTTGAGCCTCCGGTATGAAGATTTGAGTGAGTTCTATTCACCAGAGTAAAAACTATTTTTTTGAGTGTTAAATGGTGACAGGGAGAATGTATTCTGCTCCACATTTCTTCACATTTAAGTTTTAAGTCTGTGGTTCTGGAATCAAGTTTGTAATGATGTTATATGCCTTCAGTTCAAATGGTTCATGATTTGGTGCTTTGCCAGTGATCTTTCCTTTATGACAGGGGCCGATAGTAATGTTTAAATGCTCTAGTTTGAAGAATCTTCTGGATAGAATGTCTGGGGGTTGTACAGAAGTCATTGGTAATTATAACGTGCTTGTGGATGTCTCTAAATTGTGCTCCTACTTTTTTATTGGTCCACAAAGTGTAATCCGGATCGTGCATGAAGCGTGTTCCTTAAGGTCTTAGTGTTAACACCAGTTTTAGCCAACTTGGTTGTTTCACTACTTGTGATTATACTTTGGATCTTGTGATAGCGTGTTGTATCGTGGAAGATTGCATTTGAGTCCCATCTAAGGCATGGTATAGTCTGCATTCATTCTTCTCTGTCACAAATCTATTTAGGTCTAGACCTATTCTAATGTATGTGTGTATGCCAACCTCGGAGATTGTTCGAATGGTTGATGATTGTAATGCCAACCTTGATGATCATTCCAAGGTTGATGAATTGTATAAATACATGTAATGAAGTCGTGAATGATAGATGTAGTTGTGAAGATGCGAAGATAAGTGTGAAATGAAAAAGTAGAGTAGAGTAGAGGAAATTCATTGCGCTTCGATGGAACTAAACCTTGGCATAATGTAGATGCTACTATCTCAGTTCACCATCCCTGGCAGTGAGCCTTGTTGTAAATTTTGATATATCATTTATATTTTGAGCTAACACTCACCATGGTTTTTCCCTCATTAGGTTTTCCACGTAAAAATTTGGTGTCTCATGTGTCTCATGTGTGAATGTGTTCAAGTTTTTGATTATATTCTTTCATGGTTAAATCATAATTAAGTGGTTAATGTGTTGATGCTTGAAAGAAGTTAAGTTTTTGCTGCAACTAATTCACCCCCCTCTCAGTTGTCTTGTGCATTTCAACACAAGTAAGGTACCAAAAGGTACCACAAACATGCATTTCTTTAGATTTAAGGATATTTGAAGACTCCTACATTGATTGAGCATCATTCTTAGTGTCTACACATAGTCCTTGACCAATCTATAAATGGTCCAATCATCCAAATATACTTCTAAGAAGTCATGAATAAAATCTTTGAAAGTGTTTACCATAATCTTAATGAATACTATTGTCACATTTTTGAGACCAAATAGCATTACTGTATACATAAATGAGCCCCACTCAAATGCAAAAGTGGTTTTAGGTTGGTCTTCTTCCTTAATTTTTACCTAATGATATCTAGAGAATCCATTAGTGAATGAGTATATTTTTCTACCTACTATTTATTCCAATATATGTTTGGTAAATGGAGTAGGAAATGGATCATGTATACAATCTTTGTCACAATTTGAGTTACTTGTGCCACAACTCTTTCATTCTAGTAATCTCTTATTTTAGCTAATTTAGGGTCACCCTCTGTGGCAATGTTTTCTTCTTTGAATTTGAGAGGATGATTGCAATACTTCTCTTTTGGTTCATTTTCTATCTCTAACTCTCATTCCCCTTGTTGGACTTCTATTTCCAAGTTATGTTTATTCTCATCCTCTTCTTGTTAGGTTTTGTAAGATGTTATTTCAGTACAATTAGTCTCTATATCCATCCACTCTATAAGTTTCCAAATCACATCTATCTTAGGTGGTGGAAGAGTTTGTTGTTCTATTTCTATTTTAGCTTCCTCAATGGGCTTGAATACTATTTCTTTCATTCTAAGAAGTGCGATATGAATTTTCTTATCTATGCTATCAAATGAAAAGGTATCTAAGAAGTATTTTTGTAGTTCATACTAGTCTTTGGTTTCAGTTCTACATTCTTGGTTTATATACCATGTTTATGCGACTGGTGTTAATGTCCAATAGAACATTTGTATGTAAAGTTGTGTATCATATTTATTTCTTCCATTCTAGACCATTATACATACATCTAAATGTTCTTGTGGAGGGATTTCACCATTATATTTGGGAAATATGGTATATTCTCCTTCCTCTCATAAGTATCTAGTTTTTATCAAGATTCTGAACACCAGACAGTGTGAAATAGTATTCCTTTGAGTTTTCCACCAGCTTGTGGCATTACATACCAGTGTATGTTGTAGGGATTCTAGACATAAATCTTCTCTTTCGAATGTCCTTTCCATTTCCACTAAGTAAGTCTTTAGGTCCCCTATCCTTGAATATATAAGTATTTTTATGTGTGATATGCCATGTGAAATGTGGTGAACATGGTGTAAGTTCTTGAATTTATGTATATACCATCATCTAGTATATCACATGTAGTTTATAGTGTGTTTGTTTCTAATGCAGTGAATCATGATAGGGTTTCCTCAGTTATTTCAACATGAATACTTTTTGAAACTCTACAACTTTTCAGGTGTCAAGCTCTGGTTCTTCCTATAACTAGGTATTTGGTACTTCCTCATTCTCGATACTATAGTTATCACTCTCAATTTTGATCTCCCCTTCTGAATTGGGTTCATCTATTATTTTTGTTTTAGGTAGCCTAGAAATGGAGTAGAGGATTTTGGACTCCTCGTCACTTTGGTCTTCTAGATTAACTTCTTATGTGTATGCCTCATCATCATCCCTACCTAAGGGGATGTCTACTATTCTAGTATCATCCACAAAGGAAATTTCTTCATTTCTAGAATCTACTATTCCTTCAATGTTTACAAACCAACAAAGACCTAGTAGTGCATTAAATGAATCAAATGGCTCCTTCATTACTGCTACTTCGAAATCTACCATTTGTTTCACCCCCATTATGTTTACTTCCATCTTTTTCTATGTTTCTAGGATTCCCATTGCTGATCCATCTACTAAACTTATGTTATAAGGCGTTTCTTCTAGTTTAGGTTTCCCTAACTACTCCCAAACCCTTTTTGGAATCATATTGACATTAGATCCTAAATCAACCATAACTTGCTTAAATCTTTTGTGATTAATGTGTGTTGTGATCATTATGGGCTTGGTTTTGAATGTTCTCTCTATTTTCTCATTTTTCTTATTTGTGGTGCTTCATTGTGATGTTTATTCCAATATTTACAAAATTGTTTGAGTTTTTCTAGAAGGTTATGTTATTGTGTCAGCTAAGTAAGTTGTTTAGTACTACTACTTCTTATTCTAAAAATAAATTATTCTATTGTTTTTCCTTTTGAGATTTTCTTTCCTTATTGTTTTCTTTGATTTCTCAACTTTTCTCTCATGTTGGTCTTTATTTGGGAAGAATTCATCTTCTTCCTCTTCCTCAGTTTCATCTTCATTAGAGGTGGTATATTTAATTGTGGTATTTGTTTCTTGTTTCTGGGTTACCACAGAAACTTTGTTTTTCTTTTTGTGTTTTGTTAGATCCTTATGTGCTGATTTCATTTTCCTCTCCAGATATTCATCTTCTAATGTGTTGGTATCAGAAGTATCTAACTCATGTTTTTCTTCTTTCTAGCACCTTCTGGCAACTTATGGTGCTTCCTTGGGTATTTTCCTCATTAACCTTGCCACTTTTATTGTATTTAACCCTTGGAGTTCATCACTCTTTGACTGTGATGGCACGTTCTTAAAGTATTTTTGAGCCTTGTCATAGTTGAATATATCATGTTCTGCCATGTTCCGCAGTGCTGTAGAATGCACATTATTTTTTCTTATCAGACCAACATTCATTAGCAAAGTGTCCTTGCTTGCCACATTTATAGCAGTTGGCATCAATTCACCTTCTCCTTCCTCTGTCATAGCCTCTTCCTCCTTTATAAACACTATAATGGCCCCTTTCATTGTTATTGTAGTTATTCATGTATGGTGCATGATTAAGGTTTGTGTTTTGTAGTGTATTTACATTTTCTTGGTTTCCCCAAATAGGGGCTTTATATATATCCATGGTTTTCGTTATAGAGTGGTCTCTTAGCCAATCCTTTCACATATGTCATCTCTTGATTATCTGTCCTATTATTATGGTGTCTAAATTGCAGCAAGGTTCATCATCATCATCTTCTTCTCTTAGTCTAAACAATTGTGATGGGCAATCCTCTGTCTCATGGTTGTCTCATTCTCCACAGAGTCTACAAAAGATTGATTAGTTATTTTTAGGTATTGTTCTTAGGTGTACCCTTAATGCAACATCCTTCTTTTCTCCTATCATTTTAGGTACTCATCCTTAGGTGTCCTTCTCCAATACAATAAGTGCACCATATATTCAACCTGCTATTATCATGTTTTGCTAGTATTTCTTATGTCAATCTTAGCTATTCTAGTTCTAGTTTTAATTTTTCTACTTTTGTGTTTTCCTTATCTTTTTCTACCCTTCTCAATGTCTGATTCTCAGTGCGGTAGGCTAAGGTTACCACCTTTGAATAAGTAGTGAATTTTTTACCATCTAGTGCTATCCTTATTTCAGGAGCTACTCCTAAAACAAGTTACCATTCAATTCTTTGTTTCTCATTAATGGTTCCTCTAATTTTCTAGATACTTCTTTAAATCTTTTGTCAAAATCCTTGATTGATTCATCTTTTCTCTATACCAAATCTCTCATTTTTCTTACTCCTTCTATTGGTACCTTTGGAGATTCAAAGTTATCCAAGAACTATTGTCTTACCTCATCCCATTCTTTGTCATGCTGTGGATAGCTTTTTCTATACCAATTTAAAGCATCATTTCTTAGTGTTCCTATGAAATCAAATAATTTTATCTAGTCTCTTGTTATATTCTTTCATTTCTAGATTGATTCTAGAACAAATATGTGTTCTACTGCCTTAGTTGTGTCTTTTTCAAATACCGGTAATTTGACTAGTGAGTCCATCTTTGTTTTTGTCTGATTTTCTTGTTTGTAGTAAGACTTGTGGCCTTTTTCTTTTGGTTTCTTATTTCTTTTTTGTTGTAGGGGTTTACTCTCCCTTTATCTCTCTGTAACTTAATCAAAATAATCTTTTCCCAGTATTTCTTCATAATCCCTTACAATTTCCTCTTCTATCTCTTTTTATTTATCTAGTTCTTTGTTTTGGTCTTCTATTGAAATTCTTCTAGATTTATATGGAACATGGGGTGACACCTAGTCAGGGGGTTGTATTTCTTCAAAGTGTCATTTCACATTAGGGGATAAATTGTTGTTTGTAAATAACATTCTATTAGTTATTGGTGTTGTTTTACTTATTTGTCCTATGCTCATGGAATTAGTTTTGTCAAGTACCTCATGTGCTCTCTCCTCCCATATTTTCTTCACACTATGATTAACCAATTGATCCAGGTACTCTGCATCAAATTTAGAGATTGGAGGTTTGTTAAAGGGCTCATTACCAGTTTCCATTTACCATTAATTCTGATCTGAACATATGACCAATCCGGTTGATTCAATGGTGTTCTATTTAATGGTATGGTTGGTGTTAAGATATTTCTACATTCCTCCTCTCATATCTTCCTAGAGATATCAAATGCGATAATTCTCCCTTCCAGATTGTTTAGAATTTAGATAACTTTATGAAGCTGTACATTCATCTCCTGTGATTTTTGATCTACCTCTAGTTTTATCAATTCAGATACACCCATAGTGGCATACTCAGCAGCACCCTCAATGACATGCTCAATTTCTTCGTGTATTTATTTTTCTACCGTAGCCCTCATGGCACATTATTTTTTATCTCTTCTACTTTTTCCATCCTTTTGTGGTATCTTTACTGATGTTCATGAGTTTGTTTATTCTTCTTTTCTTCCATATTCATCTCCATTGTTAATTGTGTGGTTTCACTAATTTCTCTTAAATTTTTGTTATCTCCCTTTGCAATGGGTGCTTTTAATTTGGAATTTCATTAATCCTTATGTATCCTATGGTTGGCTTACTTTGAATGGTTACATCTTTTCAAGGACCTTTTGAGATTCCTTCCCTCTTTTCATTTGTCATCCCTTAAGTGTTTGCCCACTCTCACAAGAGTAGGACCTAAGAGATTTATTCCACAAGTTTTTATAAAAAAAATTTGTCTCTTTTTATTCTTATTTTTTCCAGTTATCCTTTGTATTCCATATTTTCTTTCTTTTATTTTACGTTATCTATTCTTCACTACTCTTACTAGGGTCACAACAATGGAACCAATGTTGACAAGAGAAATTAGGACATAGTTTGGAGACTTGAGCCTATAGTACTCTTATGTAGTCTGTTTATACTCTAGAAGATATAGTGATAGAATGATAGGTAATTGTGGTAGGAAACAACATAATGCGGTAAGACCTAATCACATATAACTTGTTAAACACATTAATAGACACTTATTGGTAATTTATAATCCTTATATCTCCTTATATAATCATATTCAATAGCAGATATAAAAGGCAAATCTAAGTCTCTACTTGTGTCTCTTACAAAACATCCTTAACTCTATCAACCATGTCGACTTTATTCTCCGCATTCCCTTTGCAGTGACTTGCAGTATATTTTATTCTATGCCCTATTTCCTGCCAACAAAATCATTCATAAAAAATTTGTGGTTGAGATTACAATTCTCTTTTACCCTCTTATATTTGAAGTAAGGATAATTAGAGACTTTATAACACATTATGAACATGCTTCTAGTCAACTTGTGAATAGAACAAAATCTTCAATTTCTTTCTTAATATTGGCGATAAGGAATAAGATTTTCTTTGCTGATGTATTTTTTTAGAAAAGGCTCTTTTAGTAATTCCTACCTTGGTTTCCCACTTTTCTATGGAAGAAACAATAAATTTCTATGGAATCCTATTTTGGTTAGTTTTAAAAAATTGTTGGCTAGATGGAAAGGGGGATGACTTTCATCAGTTGGAAGGTTGGTTCCTCTCAAACCTATCTGTCAAGTTATTCCTTTCTATTTCTTTTCACTTTTTATAGCTTTTGAAAGTATCATTGGCGAAGTCAATTTAGTAATGAGTGAATTTCTCTAAGGAGGTTCAAGGAATAATTCTAAATTTCCCATGTTATTTAGGAATGAAATTTGTATAAGTAGAGATAAAGGGGGCCTAGGGATTAAAGATGTTTAGATTTTTAATGAGGCCTTATTGGATAAGTGAGTTTGGAGGATCATTTCTTCTCCTCATCAAGATTGAATTCATATTCTAAAAAATAAATATGTTAGTGGTGCACTCCCTTTGACCAATTTAAAAATAATTCATTGACCAACACTCCTCTAGGAAATTCTCTTTATTTCAAGAGTCTCTTCATATATCTTATGACTCACAAGGAATACAAAATTATTGTGAAGACAATGCTAAGAGCTATGGTATATCTAGATCTTATAAATATTTACCTACTATTTATGAGGTTGATGAAAGGGCTTGTCTTAATCTTGTTGCAAGTATGTGCTAATCGGTTGTGTCATTAATGTCAACATATCTGTGTTGTCATTAGTGTCAACTGTATCTTTTGATGTTGTTGTTGTTGTTTGCTTGACTTGTTGTGTTAAAGTGATTTGGATGTCTTGTAGAGGTGTTGATGATGTTAGTAAATTGATCCTATAGCTGAGTTTCCAAGTGCTTTTGAGAAAAATTCATAAATACTGGAAACAGTGTTGAATGATTCTTCTGGCTTACAGAGTGCTGCTCAAGTTTTGCTCCGCATTTCTTTTGTGTTGGAGCTCTAAGTGTGCAGTTTGGATATGTTGTTGAGAAGTATTTGAAGATGCTAAATCCATAATTTGGTGCTCCAGATCGCTGTGAAGTGGAAGTTATGTTCACAAGTTTGAAGACAATATTTGATAGTGTTTATGAGTTGTGCAGAGGTGTCTGGTCTTAGTGTTAGTCCTTCTTCCATCACATGTTCATGTACTTTTTGTAATTTACCTCTTTTGGAGAGGAGTTTTCTTCCACTGGGTTTCTCTCCTTTTCTCTAATTTATGAGAGATTCTTGCTGTTCATGGGTACCTAACATGGCCTTGCATTAGTTGCATGTTTTTGATTTCTCCCTAAGTTGCACTTATAAGGGAGTGTTGGCATAATTAAATATTTAATTATACTTTATTAAGTTTACTTAGGACATTTTATTAAGTTGGTGATAGGAAAGGTTGTAAGAAAAACCAAAAAAACTTTTTGGTAGATAGGCCTATGTATGCGCAGGCCCGTACCACTACAGACCATGCTTTTTTGGGGGCAATGGACCCCTTAATGGGTTCCACTTGTTTTTTTAAACAAAAGTTTTCGTAAAACCAAAAAAACCTATCCCCTTTCATTTTTCTTAAAAATCTTAAAAAAAAAAAAAACCACTTTTTTTATATAGTTTTTTAAATTAAAAAAAAAACTATATTCCCTGCTATACCTATATTAAAATTTGTGTAGCCAAATTTGGATTTTTCTTGCCTCTTTCCCTAAATCTGGCATTTCTCTAAATCTGGCGGTAGTTCTGCCAATTTTAGCAGCAAGAGCCATTTTTTGCCCTAATTTGTGCTTCAAGGGGGTCTTCTTATTTTTGCCATATCATGAGAAAATGGAGTTGGATTTTCGCAAACAATTAGGCGTCAGAAAGTTGATTCTAAGAACAATCTAGTGGTGCAGGTATTTTTTCCATATTTTTCTGTTGGTGGTATTTATTTCTATTTGAAATCTAGATACCATTTTTGGCCTCTGAGCTCGTATCTTTTTGCCATAATCTCTAATTTTTGTGATTCTTGCGGTGTTGGAAAGTTATTGAGGAGCTCTACATAGACATCCATGCACTTTTTATAGATTTAGCCCTAGGTATTCTTTATTTAGTTTGTTAGTTTTATGGCTTATGTTTGATATTCTGGTCATTGTAGCACTCGAAGAAGTTATGTTTATTTTGTTGGGCTTCATTTATCAGCGTTAATACATATTCAAATTGTTGATCTTTGATCTGATTTATTTGAGGAGATATCATGGGTTTTTCTATTCACCCTTTTGTGGTTACATTGGGTAAGGATAATTATGAGTCTTGGCAAAAGGGCATCTTGACACATCTTAGGGGGCTTAATCTTTTGCCTTATCTTTATGGACTCATACTTGAACCAAATACACTTGGGAGGAAATCTACATGGGGAAATTATATTGATCATATTGTAGGATTGATTGGTTCTAGTGTTGATTATGACACTATGTGTTCTATCTCACATATTGAGTGCCCACACACTCTTTGGACTAGCATTTGGGAGATCTATGGAGACCCACATATCTCTCCATTCCCAGATGATCTTGCTATGGATTGCTACATACCCCTTGATGATGATACAGTTGAGGAGATTGCATATTTGACAAGTCTTGCTAATTTAGCTAACACAGAGACTTCACTTGCTTCTCCTTCTCCTCTTATCGAGATCACATCTTTATTACCTCTTACTATATTAGATTCTTTGCAGCAAGACATTATCAGTCTTCTAGAGATAGCTCATTGGGACACATATCTACTAGATATATAATTGTTGTTTGTAGAGTCCCATCTTGTAGATTTGGAGGACCACATTGAGGACATTTGTCTTCTCTTTGATGATAGCTTCAATGGAGTTGTATCACCATCATCTACTTCAGAGATTGTTCTTCATCCTCCTCTTCTTCAGTCATAGTTTGGCATTGGATCGAAGATATTTGAGTAGTTTTTAGGAGCATCATTATTTTCTTTGGATCATGTGCAGAGTTCAGAGACATTTATCCTTCTTGTATATTCCTATCTGGAATGGGAAGACATTATGCACACATATGCAATTCTATTTCTTCCTAAGGGGAGGAATGTTGTTCGAAGTTCCTGGGTCTTCATCTTTATTCTGTGTTAAGCATCTTCTAGCACTACAGGAGTCATCTTGAGGAGCGGCTGCATGGTCTCTCTTCTCATCTCTATTTTGGGAGGGAGCATTTCCTCACATGGGGTTTCATCCTTATCAATTATGGGGGGGTCATCAAACCTTCTCTCTTCTTCCTCTCTTATGGGGGGCATTCATGATTGTACTTTTATGATGGATTTAGTTCTTGGGGGGTCTTAGTGTTAATCCTTCTTCCATCACATGTTCATGTACTTGTTGTATTTTATCTCTTTTGAAGAGGAGTTTTCTCCCACTAGGTTTTTCTCCTTTTCTCTACTTTATGAGAGATTCTTGTTGTTCATAGGTACCTAACATGGCCTTAAAGTCAGGGACCCACTCTTGCATTAGTTGCATGTTTTTCATTTCTCCCTAAGTTGCACTTATGGGGGGTGTTGGTGTAATTAAATATTTAATTACACTTTATTAAGTTTACTTATGACCAATTTTAGTCTTAGGTTATTCTTAAGTCACATTAGGGTTTTCTCTAACTTGTAAATACAAAAGCAAGTTCTCACATGTAATTCAATTTATCCATTTCATTAATTCATCCAATATTGTGCAAATTATTTGTCTTTGCTTTTTTTCTCTTGCAGAAGGTAAATCTTAGGTTTTGTAGGTGATCCTAGTGTTTCAAGTTAATTATCAACTTCAACATTTGGGAGAAAGTATTTTGCTCTGCATTTCTTTACAGAGTGGTTTTAGGTGATATAGTTCTAGACATGTGTTTATAAGGTCCTTAGCTATCTTAATTCCAAAGGATTTGTGATTTGGTGCTCTAGAAAGCAAGTTCTTGTGTAGAAAAGTTCAACAGTATTGTTTGTGAGCAAGCAATGAATCTTATTCAGATGAAAGTTGAGGTAGATGAATTTGTTGGTTCTCAGGTGACTTCAAGTTGGTTATGGATACTTTCAGATGATTCTAAAGCCTTGTGTGTGGTCTTCAAGTTATGGTTGTGATCATGGAAGTGTGTGATGAAGATTTCTCTATGTTTACATGGTTTGGCTGACCTTGGATGTTTGCATTGATTATGGAGTTGATTTGATGATTATGTGAGTGTTGTGTAGTGTGCTTGGATAGATTTAGGTCCAAGCTAAGGCTTAAAGTGGTTTGCCTTCATTCCTTGTACCATGGAATGTTTAGGTCCAGACCTAATTCAAATATTGTGTGCTTGCCAACCTTGGAGAATGTTTCAAGGATTGAAGATTGTGTTGCTGACCTTGGAGATTAATTTCAAGGTTGATGATGGTATAAATAAGTGTCAAGGGTTTGTGCGTGTGTGTATGGAAAGTAAGGGAATGTGCATGTGATGTGAATTTGAACAAGGTAATGAGAACTTTCATGTGTTAAGTGACTGGATGCAGTGAACAGAAGGAACCTATCATCTTTCAGTACAACTATAAAGGGAATGTTTGTTATGCTTCATTGGAACTAAACCCATGCATCTGTTAGATGCAATTTTATCAATTCATTCTTGGTAGTGAGCCATTTCTTCTTTCTTCTTCTTTTAGACAGTGAGTCCTTGGTAGTGGGCCCTTTGGTAGTGAGCCTCTTGTAATTTAGTATTGTTATTACTTTATACTGTGAGCTAATCCTGACCATGGCTTTTCCCTTTTAGGTTTTTCCACATAAAAATTTGGTGTTCTCTTGTGCATGGTGTTGGTGTGATTGATTTTTTGTTATTTTATTTCATGTTTAATCTTCATAATAGATTGAGGGTTTAAGTGAAATGATGTGGATGTGATTATGTTTATGAGGGTTTGAAATTTTTTATACAACTGATTCACCCCCCCTCTTAGTTCTCTTTTGCATTCAATAATTGGTATCAGAGCAAGGTTCCTTTGAAGAAATATTAATAGCTTGAGGTAGATCTAGGATGGTACACAAGAAGGATGCTCCCTTGTTTGATGGATAAGACTATGTACTCTAGAAGATAAGGATGGAATCCTATCTAATTTCTCTTGGTTATGAGGTTTGGAAATGTGTCAAGTCTAATTACACTGTACTTGAGAAAGGTGTAAGTACTGAAGATGAAATCAAAGCTATTGAAATAGATGGTAAGGTAAAACATGCTCTCTTAAGTAGACTTACTAATCCTGAATTGGTGAAAGTTGTGGATTTGAAAACTACTAATGAGATTTGGAAAACATTGGAAAGTGTTTACGAAGGAGATGAGAAGGTTAAACAGGCTAAAATGCAAAATTTGAAGCCCACTTATGAGACCATGCATATGTCTAAAGATGAAAACATTACAAGCTACTTATAGAAGATAGATGAAGTTGTCAATGGCATCAAGGGACTTGGTGGAAAAATAGATGATCAAGAAGTAATATTGAAGGTACTTAGAACTCTTCCTAAATCTTATAGTAATAAGGTATTTTCTATTGAAGAACTGCAAAATTTGAATTAGTTTACCAAAGAACAGTTGCTTGGCACTCTAACTACTTTTGAAATAAGAGAGTTTGGCACAAGTAGTGGAACTGCAAAAGATGAGACTAAAGCTGATAAAATAGAGAAGACTGCTCAATTAAATCCAAAAGACTTTGATGAAGTGGAGGCTAACTTTGTAAGAAGGATGAAAAAGGGTACTGGTAAGTTGAGTGGTAAGTTAATTTTTAAATGTTTCAGTTGTGGAAAAATAGGTCACTATGCTTCAAGGTGTCCAGATAGAGCTCTGAGGATTAAGAATAAGGAAGGAAGATCAGGAAAAATTACTATGCAAGTATTTCTGATGATGAATATGATTTTGAGAATGATAATGATAATGAATACTTATTTATTGCCATAAGAGATGAAACTAGTTCTGCTAACTCTGGAAGCTGTGTGAAGGAAAAAGGTCCAGAAGCAAGTACTAACTCTAAAGACACTGTAATGTCTTCTTTTCATGCTAAGAGTGAGAAGGATGACTAGGTCATTGACAGTGGATGCTCAAATCATATGACATGTGATAGGAGTAAGTTTATTAAACTTGAAAGATTTGATGGTGGAGTAGTTAGGTTTGGTGGTGAGGAAGCTGCTAAGATTTGTGGAAAAGGTTCAATCAGTTTTGATGGAAAGCATAACACTAATGATGTCCTTTATGTCAAAGGTTTAAAGGATAATCTCTTGAGTGTTGGGCAGATGTGTAGCAAGGGTTACAATATTATGTTTCAGAATGATGGATGTGAGATCAGAAAAAGATCCAGAATAGTGATTGCTGCTGGAAAGAAGACAGGTGGAAATGTCTATCATCTCAAAGGTGGTGTTAGTTACTGCCTTATGACTCAGATCGGTGAGAGTTAGCTATGGCATAGGAGATTGTGTCACATCAATTTTGATAGCCTGGTAAGGATAAGTTCAATTCAAGCTATGAGAGATTTGCCAAAGTTAACAAAGCCTATTACTATTGTATGCAAGGAATGTCAATTTGGAAAGTTTACAAGAAGTTTCAAAAGCAAGGATTAGTCATCTGTCAGACTGTTGGAGTTGGTGCATACAAACCTGTGTGGTCCTACTAGAGTAAGGATTTTTCAAGGTGAGGTATTTTATGCTATTTATTGATGATACTCTAGAATGACTTGGGTCACTTTTCTTAAGGAAAAATCAGAAGCCCTAGATAAGTTTAAAGATTTTAATGTAATGGTTGAAAATGGAATGGATATGAAGATCAAATGTTTGAGGTCTGATAGAGGTGGAGAGTTTACTTCTAATAAGTTTAACATGTTTTGTGAGAATCATGGGATAAAGAGGCATCTATTTGCTCCTAGAACTCCTCAACAGAATGGAATGGTTGAAAGGAAGAACAAGACTATTCAAGAAGTTGCAAGGACAATGATCAAAGAAGCAAACCTACCAGAAGTCTACTAGAGAGAAGCAATTCATATTGTTGTCTACATACAGAACAGAGTACAGGTGAAAGCAAATAACTCAAAGACTCCCTATGAACTATGGTATGGAAGGTTACCCTCTGCTAAATATTTCAAAGTTTTTGGAAGCAAATGTTATATCAAAAGAGATGAAGAATTAGGAAAGTTTGATGCAAGATGTGATGAAGACATTTTCCTTAGATACTCTTAACAAAATCAAAGCTTACCAGTGCTATAATAAGATGCTAAGAAAGATTGTTGAAAGTACTAATGTTAAGGTTGATGAAGATACATAGAAGTTTTTAGAGACTAATAGATATGAATCAGACGAGTCCTCTTGCGGAGAAGAAGAAAAGACCAAAGAGAAGAAAGTATAGGTTGAAGTTCAAGAAACTTCAGAAATAGAAGTACAAATTGAAGAACAAGAAGCTCTAGAAAAAGCTGCTAAAACTCCCAAATATGTGCAAAGGCATCACACTAAAGATTGGATCATTGGTGACAAAAGCAAAGGTGTTTTGACAAGAAGCAGAGCTGCTGAAGAACAGGTAAATATATCTTTACTTTCCAAAATTGAACCTAGAACAGTGGTTGAGGCATGTAAGGATGAGTATTGGATTAAGGCTATGGAAGAAGAACTAATACAGATTGAGAAGAATTAGACTTGGGAACTTTTCCCAAGACTAGAGAATAAGAATGTGATTGGAACTAAGTGGGTATATAGGAACAAGTCAAATGAGGATGGAGAAGTTGTAAGGAACAAGGCAAGACTTGTGTGTAAGGGGTACTCACAAGTGGAAGGAATAGACTATGAGGAAACTTTTTCTCCGGTGGAAAGACTGGAAGCTATTAGGTTGTTTCTAGCTTATGCAACACATAAGGATTTCAAAATATATCAAATGGATCTAAAGTCTTCTTTTCTGAATGGTGAGTTGGAAGAGGAAGTATACATAGAGAAACTAGATGGATTTTGGTTGTTAGACAAACCAAATATGGTATGCAGATTGAAGAAGGCATTGTATGGACTGAAACATGCTCTCAAAGCTTGGTATGCAAGGTTAGACAGGTATTTGTTGCAACAGGGATTCAGTAAAGGGTCTGCAGATAGTAACTTGTATATCAAGGTTGGCAAAGATCAAATCCTAATTGTTGAGGTCTATGTGGAGGACATAATCTTCTGTGGAAATGAAAGTATGTGTAAGAATTTTGTAGATGAGATGCAAAAAAAATTTGAGATGTCAATGTGTGGAGAGATGAACTTCTTCCTTGGGCTACAAATTAATTAGACAGATAAGGGCATTTTCATTTCACAATAAAAGTATGTCAAGGAATTGTTGAAAAATTTTGGAATGGAAGATTCTAAACCATTTTGTACCCCCATGACAACTGGTTGCAAGCTGAGAAAGAATGATGAATCCCCTAAGGCTGATCAAAGGAAATATAGATCAATGATTGGAGGACTGCTATACCTAACTGCTACCAGACTGGATATCATGCATGTAGTCTGCCTTATGGAAAGATTTTAAGAAGATCCTAGAGAGTCACATGTCATGGTAGTAAAGAGAATATTTAAGTACTTGAAGGGCACTCTGGATCATGGGTTGTGGTATCCTAAGAACAATGACTTTACCCTAAGTGCCTACATAGATGCAAATTGGGCCAGATGTGTAGATGACAGGAAAAGTACAAGTGGTGGTGCATTCTTTATTGGAGATAGAATTATGTCATGGCTAAGAAAGAAGTGTGATTCAGTATATTTATCTACTACCGAAGCAGAGTACATTGTAATAGTATCCTATTGTACACAAGTGCTATGGATGAGACAAAGCCTGAAGGATATCAAAGTTGAGTATGATGATCCAATTCCTATTTTTTGTGGTAATACTAGTGCTATTAACATTTCAAAGAATCTAGTGATGCATTCAAGGACAAAACATATTTCTATTAGGTATCACTTTCTGAGAGAGAAGGTTGCAGAGAATGAATTGAAGCTTGAGTATGTGCCTACAAAGGATTAGATTTTTGACATATTCACCAAGGCTCTTCCTAAGGATACATTTGAGTATCTCAGGGAGAAGTTAGGGGTTATTGCCCCTCCTTCCTTGAAATAGATGTATAAGAAGATGCTCCAGTCTAGTGTGACTCAAGATTTATTCTTTTTTTGGACTGATGATGGAAGCTACCTCTTAGGGGGAGAAGGTAGTGACACTGATGTTTGTGACAATCAGAATTGGTACAAGTTGATGTGTACTCCTAAGGGGGAATTATTTAGAGAAGTTGTGAATAGTGCAAGTATGTGCAGTATCATAATCAAGGGGAGAAAGCTTGAGAGAGATGTGTCACCCTTTGCCATTGATGTCAAAGGGGGAGAGAGTTCATGTGAAAAACTAAGAGAAAGAATGAGAGTAAGATGTATAAAAGAAAGGGGGAGAGTGAAGTTGGTGCAGAGTTATGTCATGATGGTTTTTCACATCATATGTTGCCATCAATGACAAAGGGAGAGATTATTGGAAGTTTGTGCTAATTAGTGTTGTCATTGATGTCAACATATCTGTGTTGTCATTGGTGTCAATTGTATCTTCTGATGTTGTTGTTTTTGTTTGTGTTGGTTCCTAAATTAGCAAACAATAAGCCCTAAAGGTTTGCCACTTCTTATGATTAGGTTTATTGTAGGACTTGGCCAACAAAGATGGGAGATTGTTTGCACTTGTCTCCCCTACACTTTAGGTTCTACTGCACCTAGGGGGTATCCCTCATTCACAATAAAAAGATTTATCTTTTCAACATTAGGTAGAATGTTCTCAGGCATGCACCAAGATTTGTAAAATAAACCCAGATTGGCAATGTTCTTGGACTATCCTACTGGTTAAATCTAAGAAAATGCAACACATAAACCCTAACCTAAAACAAAATAAAACATAAAATAGCTTGAATGATTTGTCTTTAAATTGTTGGATTTTCTTGGACCCTTTGGACAAACAAATCCTCAAACCAATGCTTTATCAGGGCAACATTCAGACCCATTACTACAAATGTTCCCTCATGACAACAAAACTTCATATCCAGAGGACCCAAAATAAAATATTACTACCTCATAGTAATATGTCCAAGAAAAATTATTATCCGTAACTCTATGCTTCAATAATCCCTTGATATAACACATTTCCCCCTATATCTAACTCAAAGCAGTTTAATCCATTCCTTGAATAGATGCAACAAATCAGACATATCACATAGCAAATGTATATGAATGAGTTCAGAAACCCTTAGCAACTTCACTCAAAAGAAAAATGCTCATACCCAAGGAGACAATCATAGATAACACACACAAATAGTATTTTTCATATAACTCAATCTAGAAATAAATTTGTCATTCAAAACTTTACACATCTACAAAATAGAAAATACCTCTACACCCAGGCGAAGAACCAAGCCTGCAATAGAAAATGCCTTCCAAAATGTGGATACCTTATACCCAACATCCAAAAGAAAAAATCTAATACAGGAGCATCCTTGGTTCAAGAGCAATCTTGCATCAACCAAAAACATTTGCATTTCAGTTTGCTTGCAGATTAGTTTGTTTCTTTTCATTTTCTAATTTAGTTCAGGTAGTTCAGTCTAAAGTAGTTTTTGCATTTTGGTCCACATTCTACCATAGTTACATTTTAGACCTTACAGAACTGGACTTAGCATCTACATTCATTCATCTACATCATATCCAAAATTCAGAGCATTTGGATCAGTTATCGGAAAGATATCACTATTAGAAGATCGACTATTTTCAGAACAGAGCACCCTGACAGTCCCAGACAACCAGCTAAAGGAGAGGTTTGCGGAAGAATTTCCTGATCTATGAAGCCTAATGACACATCATTCAATGTTCTATGGTTCATGGCTGACCTTTCCCGAAGATCCGCGCACCATTCCATTCATTTGCGGAGGTGTTCTATGCATTTAGGTCCAACCTATCTATGTACACGTTACAACTCTTCCTTGGAGTTTGTGACCTTCCTTGGCTGACGTGAAGGAATATATTGGTCTGGAGATGATATATATTGATGTAATAGATCCTTAGGAAATTAGTTTTCATGATTTAGAAGATTCATAGTTTTCATTCTTTGGAAAGGAGCTTCAAAGCTTTATCTTGTGCATGTATGTAATCAGGCTTGTGAGCCCTAACTGTACGCCTGCATGTTGCCAGCCGATCCCTATTTGAATTCTATGATATACTGAATGACTAAATCTACATTTGTTCAAATTCTTTGTATTGTTTCCATTGTGTTTACCATTGATGCATGGTCCAGATAGTTCATTCTGTGAACCCTCCTATCGTGATTGCACCAAGTGGTATCAGAACAAAAGTTTGAATCTTTGGGAGTGAATTGAGTGAAGTTGGCCTAGAAATTCTGTAAGATCTTGTTGTGGATAGTTCACCAAATTGAGGTAGGTTACTTGTGTCGTAACCAATCACCGATTGAGAGGCAGTTGTCACCTTGTAGCCCGATCGCCGATTGAGAGGCAGTTGTCAACTTGTAGTCTGATCGCCAAATTTGAGGCAGTTTGCACTTGATCCTAGGAAGAATGCCACCGAGGAGAGTTGATGCTATTGGAACAATGGCTAGTTGAATGGATGAGATGATGGAGATGATGAAAACAATGTGAATTCATTTGGATGCTGTTGAAGAAGATAGGTGAAGAAGGTTGACACCAAGACCTAATGTTGAAAGCAATGATGAAGAGGAATTTCAATCTATTGAACAAACTGGCAAAACCCAGGAGGTGATGAAGAAGAAGAATCAGATCAAGTGAAGATGTTGCGAGCTATTTTGAAGATTGGGAAGAGACCTAGAATTGATGTTCTAAACTATACTAGTAATTTAAACCCTGAAGAATTGATTGACTGGATAAATGACATGGAAGAATACTTTGAATATGAGGAAATTGAAGATCTAGAAAAGGTGAAATTTGTAAAGACAAAGTTGAAAGGACATCCTGCTATATGGTGGAAAGGAGTTCAGTTGGAAAGAAATAGAAGAGGAAAAAAAAAGATTACAAAATGGGATAGGATGGTGACAAAGTTGAAGAATCAATTCATACCTGCTGACTATGGTTAGAACTATTGAAGAGATTGCAAAACCTGAGACAAAAGGAGAAATCAGTGGAGTATACTAAAGAATTCCATAAAATGATCCTAAGAATAAGACATAGTGAAGCAAACAAGGAGAAAGTGGCTAGGTACATCAATGGACTAAGATTGAAGATTCAAGAGGAACTAAGCTTGGTAAGGATGACATCTTTGGAAGAAGCATACCAGTTTTCCCTGAAAGTTGAAGAGAAGATGAATAAAAGACATGATCAGAGACAGAGAGGTAGAGGAGCTAAATTTTAGAGAAGTAGAACATTTTCCAGAGGAGATAGATCATATCTGAAGCAGAATAAGTTTGACAGCCCATTTAAGAAGGATGACAGAGATAACAATGCTTATCAGAGAGATGACATAATTTTATTTCAGAGAGGAAGCCCTAGTGCATACCAGAATGAAGGATACCAAAGAGAAGGAAGAGGATTTGATAAGAGAACATTCAAAGGTACATGTTTCAAGTGTGGAGGTGAAGGACATAGAGCATTTGAGTGTAATCAGGATAGTACAAATAAGAGGATAGAAAATAGTGGAAGATCAACCTATGTTGAAGAACTTGTTGGATCACCTAGTTCTGTTGGTAAACTAGAGAAACGAGAATCACTAGTGATGAGGAGAGCAGTATTTCAAATAGAGATAAATGAGGAACCACCATAGAAGAAGAGTATGTTCAGAACCAAATGCAAATCAGGAGGTATGTTTTGTAAAGTTGTAATTGATAGTGGTAGTTTAGATAACCTAGTTTCAGAGGAGATCCAGTGACTAAGCTGAAGTTGGAAAGATTGAAACACTCTAGGCCCTATTAGATAGCATGGATTTAGGATGATCATAAGGTACTAGTGAGTGAACAATGTTTGGTGAAATTTCATATTGGATCTTATCATGATGAAGTCTTGTGTGATATTATGCCTATGGATGTTTGTCATATCTTATTGGGTAGACCTTGGCAGTATGATAGAAAAGCTATACATGATGGGAGAAAGAATACATATACTATAACAACAAATGGAAAGAGAATTACTCTGATTCCTTTGGAGGATGATCCTAAGAGTGAAGTATGTGGGAATGCTAGAATCTGTTCAGTAGATGGAAGAAAATTTCTGGATGGTTTGAGACATGAGAATATGTGTTATGCCTTGATTCCTAAGAAGCCTGAAACATTGAAGAAGCAGACTGAAGAGACACAACCGGAGGAGATAAGAGAACTATTGACAAAGTATGAAGACATCATATCAGATAATGTACCTAAAGGATTGCCACCTATAAGGAGTATCAGTCATCACATGGATCTTATATCGGAAGCAAGTTTGCCTAACAAAGAAGCACATAGAATAACACTGGTAGAGAATGAAGAACTGAATAGACAGATACATGAGTTATTGAAAAAGGGTTTTATCAGAGAAAGTTTGAGTCCTTGTACAGTACCTACAGTGCTAGCACCAAAGAAGGATGGAGAATGGAGAATGTGTACTGACTCTAGAGTAATAAACAAGATCACAGTTAAGTATAGATTTCCTTTACCTAGGATGGATGATATTATGGATTGTTTGAGTGGAGCAAAATATTTCACAAAGATAGATTTGAAGAGTGGATACCATTAGATTAGAATCAGAGAAGGAGATGAGTGGAAGACTACTTTTAAGACAAATGAAGGATTGTATGAGTGGTTAGTGATGCTCTTTGGATTGACAAATGCACTGGGTACTTTCATGAGATTGATGAATGAAGTTCTAAAGAAATTCTTGGGTAAGTTTGTGATTGTATACTTGGATGATATTTTGATTTTCAGTAAGACAAAGGAGGAACATTTGTGGCATATTAGACAAGTTTTGCAGAGACTGAGAGAAGAGAAATTATTGATAAACATCAAAAAGTGTAGTTTCATGAAAGAAGAGTTGGTATATTTGGGATTTTTGATTTCTGCGGAAGATTGAAGATGGACCCTGAGAAAGTGAAAACAATTGTTGAATGGCCTACACTAGAGAGCATTGGAGAGGTTAGATCATTTCATGGATTGACTAGTTTCTACCAGAAGTTCATCAGAAATTTTAGTTCAGTATGTAACCCTATGACAAAGACAATGAGAGGTGACATAAAAGATTTCAAGTGGACATTAGGAGCAGATAAAAGTTTTGAATTGTTGAAGCAAAAGGTGATAGAGCAACCTGTTTTGGCATTACCAGATTTCAATAAGGTAATTCAAGTTGATTGTGATGCTAGTGGAAATGCGATTGGAGCTATATTAAGTCAAGAAGGTAGACCTGTAGCATATTTCAGTGAAAAGTTGAATGATGCAAGGAGAGGATATTCAGTTTATGATCAAGAGTTCTATGCCATAATTCAAGCCTTGAAGAAGTGGAGACATTATTTGTTGCATAAGGAGTTTGTGTTGTATACAGATCATCAAGCTTTGAAATATCTAAATAGTCAAGGTAAGTTAAATCAGAGACATATGAGATGGGAGTTCATGTAGAGTTATACTTTTGTGTTGAAACATAGGAGTGGAAAATCAAATAAAGTTGTTGATGCATTAAGTAGAAGAAGAAACTTGTCAACAGAAATGAGAGTCAAAGTGTTGGGTTTTGATGAATTAAAGAACATGTATGAGGGAGACACTAATTTTGTAGAACCTTGGAAAGCATGTAAGGAACCTGTTGTGACAGACAGGAGTAAGTGGATGGATTATTTCATTCAAGAGGATATTTTGTTCAAAGGAAATCAGTTGTGCATACCTAGAAGTTCAATGAGAGATAATTTGATCAAGGAGAAGCATAGTGGTGGATTGGCAGGACATTTTGACATTGATAAGACAGTGGCTTTGGTAAGTGAAAATTACTTTTGGCCTTAGATACATAAGGATGTTAGGAAATTTGTGCAGAGTTGTAGAGTTTGTCAAGTTGCAAAAGGGAGTAGTCAAAATACTGGATTGTAAAAGCCTTTAATAGTACCAGAGAGACCTTGGGAATACATAAGTATGGATTTTGTAATGAGATTGCTGAAGACACAAAGAGGATATGATTCAATCTTTGTAGTGGTTGATAGATTTTCAAAGATGACTCATTTCATACCTTGTAAGAAGACAACTGATGTAGTGCATGTAGCAGACCTAAATTTTTCAAGGAGATTGTGAGATTGCATGGATTACCTAAAAGTATAGTTTCAGACAGAGATACAAAGTTTGTTGGATACTTTTGGAAGACACTTTGGAAGAAGATGAAGAAAGACTTAAAGTTCAATTCAACTTTTCATCCACAGACTGATAGATAGATAGAGGTAGTGAATAGGAGTATGGGAAACTTGTTGAGATGTTTGGTTGGAGAGAAGACAGGAAGTTGGGATTTGATTCTTTGACAAGAAGAGTTTGCATACAATAATTCAGTAAATAGGACTACCAGAAGAACACCTTTTGAGATTGTTACCAAAGTAAATCCTACAGGAGTTGTAGAATTGAGGGACATTGGCATGGAAGAAAAGAGAAGTGTAGAAGCAGAAGAATTTGCAGACCATATGAAGACAATGCATAATTAGGTGAAGAAGCATTTGGTGAATATGAATAGTAAGTATAAGGAAAAGGTAGATGAGAAGAGAAGACATAAGGAGTTTGAAATTGGAGATGAAGTGATGGTGCACTTGAGAAAAGAAAGATTTCTAGTTGGGACATATAACAAGTTGAAGATGAAGAAGTTTGGCCCTTGTAAGATACTTAGAAAATTTGATTCAGGAAATGCATATGAAGTAGAGTTACCAGAGTCCTTGGGTATATCACCTATTTTCAACATTGCAGACCTTTATCAATATCATGAAGTAGAGTTCAGTGACAACATGGAAGAAGACTCGAAGAAGTAGTTACCACACAAAGCACCAGAGCAGATTGAAGACATTTTGGACAGCAGAGTTAGATGCAACACTAAAGGAAGACAATACAAAGAATATCTTGTGAAGTGGAAAGGTAGACTAGAAGAAGAATCATCTTGGATTTCTCAAGCTAAGCTGGACCGTCTTGGTTCTCCCCTAGCCCCAACAAAGTGAGGGACTCACTTTTTTTAATAACCCCAAATGTATGATGTAGGAACATCCCTGGTTCAAGAGCAATCTTGCATCAACCAAAAACATTTGCATTTCATTTTGCTTGCAGATCAGTTTGTTTCTTTTCATTTTCTAGTTCAGTTCAGGCAATTCAGTCAGAAACAGTTTCTACATTTTGGTTTGCATTCTGCCACAATTGTATTTTAGATCTTACAAAGCCAGACTTAGCATCTACATTCATTCATCTACATCATATCTAGAATTCAGACAATTTGGATTAGTTACCGAAAATATATCGCTATCGGAAGATCGACTATTTTCAGAACAAAGCACCTTGACAGTCTCAGACAACCAACTGAAGGAGAGGTTTGCGGAAGCATTTCCTGATCTATGAAGCCTAATGACACATCATTCAATGTTCTATGGTTCATGTCTGACATTCCCCAAAGATCCGCACATCATTTCATTCATTTGCGGAGTTGTTCTATGCATTTAGGTCTGACCTATCTGTGTACACGTTATGACTCTTCCTTGGAGTTTGTGACCTTCCTTGGTTGACGCGGAGGAATCTATTGGTCTAGAGATGATATATATTGATGTAATAGATCCTTAGGAAATTAGTTCTCATGATTTAGAAGATTGATAGTTTTGAATATTTGTGAAGGAGCTTCAAAGCTTTATCTTGCGCATGTATGTAATCAAGCCTGTGAGCCCTAATTTTATGCCTGCATGTTGCCGGCCGATCCCTATTTGAATTCTATGATATACTGAATGACTGAATTTGCATTTGTTCCAATTATTTGTGTTTTTTCCGTTATGTTTACCCTTGCTGCACAGTCTAGACAGTTCATTCTGTGAACCCTCCTACCGTGACTGCACCAAAATCCTTTATAGAATGGCCCTAAATTCTTTTTTAAAGGAGCAACAAGAATCCAGCCATCTATAACCTGACAAACTACTTAATGAAACAAAAGGATCCTTACATATTTTTCATGAAATGATCAGATCCTCAATTAAGAGATAGTTGAAGCAGTTCATGTTTTTGATAAAATCCTTCAGGTGAAATGACCTGGACTTCAATGGTTAGGAGCAGATTTGACATCTGGGTCTCAGCCGTTCTGCAAATTCATTTACTGCAGAGTGGGAAGCATGCAAAAATGGTGCCAACTAACAACTGCCTCAAGCTTTGAACCTCAACCATAGATTTAGGTTTTCTTATGTGATATCGATACCTTGAAATGATTTGAAAAACTTTGACTCCATGTTGATTGTCATTGAAATATCCTTAGCCATTGAAAACATGCCAACAAGAAGTACTTATCTACCAACCACATCACCTCCTTGAGCAACCATGACATGTGGCATTATCTCGCGGCATCGTAGCTGACAATGAGCCACCACCAAACTACCCTGTGTGGATGCACAAAAGCCTCCACGCATCCACTCTTCATTTGTCTTTCACTTCTTTACTAGGAGGCATCCACGTGTCGCCCTATTGCGACCGTGAGATGAATATTCTCCTCTGCCAAGATCCTCCTGTGTGCATGTGCATCATTGGATCTTAATTTTCCTACGGATCTCTTTTCATCATGACACTCTGGAACATATGATTCCTTGGCCTTGAGCCATCAATCAATCAGTTGCAGGCCCAACCACTTGGACAGATGTCATCATATCATGGCATCGCAGGGGGGATGACATCACTGATGATGCACTGTGACACTGTGAAATATTAATACTTGGCACTTTATGATCCTTACAAAGACTTAGGGCAAAGATTTAATTTTTCATGGGCTGCTAAGGTAAAACCTAGAATACGGGGCCAGTCACCTGATGAAAATAAAGGCTTTAAGTTGTGACTTAAGTGACCGGGGACCTACTGTAGAGGCTTAATAGAGGAATAGAAGAATAAAGTGAGGGGTGCAAAATGGGAGTAAAAGGCTTAAGATTTTAAGGGTTTACATGAAAATGCCTACAAATGTTTTGACTCGAAACCCTAATCCTAGGTAGGCACCACCAGTAGCTCTGGCTTGGGGACACATGAATCTTGCAGTTATGGCGAGAACCTCAAATCTTTGGGATGTAGACCAGGCCTTGTCCATTGGGTAACCATGCGAATGTTGCATCCTGCATCACAACTCATACCATCAAATTTCATTTGGCGACCCTAGGCCACCAAAAAGGAAAAACCAGTCTCTGCCTTTGTCAAATATCATGTTCTCATCTGACTGCTTCAAGTCAAACCTGGAAGCTGTATATCCACTAGTACCCACATGAAAGCATATCATATTCATGCCACCCTCATCATGCTGTTGTTGATATATGCTGACAAAGACTAAAAAATGCACATAGATGCTACCCCTTTGCATATATGGATCATAGCTGTGTATTAGTGAAGACATATTGTCCCAAAGCAAACCATTCTCATATGCTAACCCAAGAGATGTATCTAGCACAAAATCTTGAATAAGGACAACATCCAAATGATTCTGTGTCAACTCCTCAACATGTCCATAACTGATCAAATACTCAGCCAGATCTGAATCTCTTATGTCTTCCTCTTCATGCGTGAACACAGTAGCAATGGTTGATTCATTAGTTGCATGCTTAGCTACTTCATCCTTATCTATGGCTTCAAAAGGTTCTTCCTTTTCTTGCTCAAATTCCATGCATTCTTCTTTGGGAAGAAATAGGGATCTAAAGTGTAACTCCCTTTGCTGCCTCTCATGATCTAGCTGGTTGACACATTCCTTAACCTGCTACAAACGTTGTTTTGCTTGGATAGCTGACAATTTTGCCTCTTTTTCTCTTTGCAACCATCCACTACACATATCTTGTGTTCTCTCAACATCTTCCACCTTATTCTCCTGACATGTGGTAGCTACGGTTTCAGTGTCCATGCTAATATATTGCTCATGCAAAATAGAAACCTCCATCTCTTCCTTATATACATCATCCTCAACAACTGGGACATCCTCATATATATCTTTTATCTCATGGTGTGTATAGTCTATATCTGTAGGTCTATGTTCTACAAGCTGATCAGAATCTTCATCTTTGCAGAATGTGCCCTGACTGCCTTCTACATAATCACCCCTAGCACTTTCCATAATCCCAATCTAGTCAAATATCTGGTCAAGGTTTTCAAGCTTCAATTCTTTAGGCAAAGTGCCCAGACCTAATTCATATGCTTCACAAAATAAGTCAATACACAAACAATCCTCATGTCTGCAATACTCTAGGATTTCCATTGAAATCTTCATGAATCGTGTATACAGAGCATAAGGTGATTCTACCTTTTGTCTCCTCAAGTAAAACAGTGGCTAAACAAAAAACTTAGGATCAACAGTACTTGTAACTTGTTTAGTAGTTCAACTTGAAACTCCTCATGTTCTACTGGAGCAGCAAAAACACATTCATTTTGAAAATTATTTTGAAAACTTGCACCCATGTATCCTATGGCCATTCCATATTTTTGATTATTTTCAATGTCCATGGCAAATCTATAGGCTTGATGCAATGTAGCAAGCTTCTTATCTCTCAACAAATAACTCATTTCCTCATCAAATGCATCCAGATAGATTGCCAAACACAATGCATCATTTGGTCTCATGTATTCAGGTATGTGCTTGAGCATTTTTGTAATTCTTAAATTAAAGGCTGGAACCAGCTCATCATCTTCCTTTTGAATGTTCATGAACTGTGTAATCAATGAGGCCACATTTGTCCTTTCACCAAACTGTTCTAAAAAGGCAACCTTGAGCTCAACCCATGAAGAGATAGAATAATCAGTCAAGAATGAAATCTAGTCTCTAGCATCATCCTTTAATGACTGAACAAAGAGTTTCATGACAACATCCTCAGCCTCAACCTCAAAATTACCCATTAAATCATAGAAAACCTGCAAATGCTTGTTTGCTGACTCAAAATTTTTTCCACTATATTCTAGAAAACACTTTCTAACTTTACTAGGAATAGCATTTGGGTAACCACTAATGCCACTGAAATTCAGGGCTTTGTATCTTTCAATAGAAAATATCCTTTTCTGAGAGCATGACCAGGATTACTATTCTATTTTAAACATTTTGAATGAAAAAGATGGAGTACTTGGGAGTATGTTGCAACCTCAAATAGGTTCAATCAAAAGATTTGCCACCTCCAAAGAGGACAAATCATTAAGAAGGCAAGCATATTTTGGATTCAATCTGCCAGCAGAGCACCATACAACATTTCTTTGGCCTTGCTGCAACCAAAGTAAGTAGAGTTGCCACCCCCTTTGGGAATGTTAAAACACCATTTATATGCTAACTCTACACACCCATGACAAAGGTAAGCACTGGTTTTTAGAGACTCAAAGTAAAATTTGACAATATGTCCCTAGCGGAGTCACCAATTTTGTTGGTTCCCAAATCAACAGACAATAATCCCTAAAGGTTTGCCACTTCTTATGATCAGGTTTACTATAGGACTTGGCCAACAAAGATGGGAGATTGTTTGCAATTGTCTCCCCTGCGCTTTAGGTTCTACTGCACCTAGGGGGTATCCCTCATTCATAACAAAAAGATTTATCTTTTCAACATCAGGCAGAATGTTCTCAGGCATGCACCAAGATTTGTAAGATAAACCCAGATTGGCAATGTTCTTGGACTATCCCACTGGTTAAATTTGAGAACATGCAACACCTAAACCCTAACCTAAAACAAAATAAAACATAAAATGGCTCAAATGATTTGTCTTTAAATTGCTAGATTTTCCTAGGCCCTTTGGACAAACAAATCCTTAGACCAGTGCTTTATCAGGGCAACAGAGTCATACCCATTATTGCAAATGTTCCCTCATGACAACAAAACTTTATATCTAGAGGACTCAAAATAAAATATTACTACCTCATAGTAATATGTCCAAGAAAAAGTATTATCTGTAACTCTATGCTTCAATAATCCCTTGATATAACACATTTCCCCCTATATCTAACTCAAAGTAGTTTAATCCATTCCTTGAATAGATGCAACAAATCAGACATATAAAATAGAAAATGTATATAAATGAGTTTAGAAACCCTTAGCAACTTCACTCATAAGAAAAATGCTCATACCCAAGGAGACAATTATAGATAACACACACAAACAATGTTTTTCATATAACTTAATCTAGAAAGAATATTGTCATTCAGAAATTTACACATCTACAAAATAGAAAATACCTCTGCACCTAGATGAAGAACCAAGCCTGCAATAGAAAATGCCTTCCAAAATGTGGATACTTTATACCCAACGTCCAAAAGAAAAAATCCCCTCTAGAATGGCCCTGAATTCCTTTTTAAAGGAGCAACAAGCTTTCGACCACCTACAACCTAACAAACTACTTAATGAAACAAAACGATCCTTACAGATTTTTCATGAAATGATCAAATCCTCAATTAAGAGAGTAGTTGAAGCAGTTAATGTTTTTCATAAAATCCTATAGGTGAAATGACCTGGCCTTCAATGGTTAGGAGTAGATTTGACATTTGGGTCTTATCCATGCTACAAATTCATGTACTGTAGAGTGGGAAGTACACGGAAATGGTGCCAATTGATAGCTGCCTTAAGCTTTAAACCTTAGTCGCAGATTTAGGTTTACTTATGTGATATCGATGCCTTGAAATGCTTTGAAAAACTTTGACTCCATGTTGATTATCATTGAAATATCCTCAACCAATGAAAACATGCCAGTAGGATGTACTCATTCACCGACTGCATCACCTCCTTGAGTGACCATGACATGTGGTGTTATCTTGCGGCATCATAGCCGACAGTGGGCCACCACCAAACTACCCTGCACAGATGCAAAAAATCCTCCACATGTCCACTCTTCATTTGTCTTACACTTGTTTACCAGAAGGCAGTCACGTGTTACCCCATCGCGACCATGCGACGAATATTCTCCTCTACCAAGATCCTCCTACGCGCATGCACTATCATTGGATCTTAATTTTCCTACAGATCACTTTTCATCATGACACTTGGCAGCATATGATTCCTTGGCCCTAAGCCCTCAATCAGTCAATTGCAAGCCCAACCACTTGGATAGATGTCATCATATCATGGTGTCACAGACATCATTGATGATGCGCTATGACATTGCAAAATATTAATACATGGCACTTTATGATCCTTATGAAGACTTAGGGAAAAGATTTAATTTTTCATGGGCTACAAAGGTAAAACCTAGAACACGGGGTCGGTCACCTGACAAAAACAAAGGCTTCAAGTTGTGACTTAAGTGACTAGGGACCTACTATAGAGGGTCAATAGAGGAATAGAATAATAAAGCGAGGAGTGTAAAATGGGACTAAAAGGCTTAAGCTTTTAAGGGTTTACATGAAAAGGCCTACAAATGTTTTGACTCGAAACCCTAATCCTAGGCAGGCACCACTAGTTTGATTGAGTTGTTGTGTTAAAGTGATTTGAATGTCTTGTAGAGGTGCTAATGATGTTAGTAAATTGATCATGTAGCTGAGTTTCCAAGTGCTTTTGAGAAAATTTGATAAATACTAGAAACAGTGTGTTAAAGGAGTCTTTTGGCTTACAGAGTGTTGTTCGCATTTTGCTCTACATTTCTTCTGTGTTGGAGATCTGAGTGTGTAATTTGGATATGTTGTTGAGGAGTATTTGAAGATACTAAATCCATAATTTGGTGCTCTGGATTGCTGTGAAGTGGAAGTTATGTTCACCAGTTTGAAGACAATATTTGATAGTGTTTCTGAGTTGTGTAGAGGTGTCTGGGTGAAAGTATTTTTCTTCGCATTTCTCTGCAAAGTGGTTTTAGGTACTGTGGTTCTAGACATGTGTTTATAAGGTCCTTATCTATCTTCATTCTAGAGTATTTGTGATTTGGTACTTTGGAAAGCAAGTTCTTGTGTAGCAAAGTTCAATAGTGTTGTTTGTGAGTAGACAATGAATCTTCTTCAGATAAAAGTTGATGTGAATGAATTTGTTGGTTCTCAGGTGACTTCAAGTTGGTTTTGGATGCTTCTAGATGATTCTAAAGCCTTGTGTTTGGTCCATAAGTTATGGTTGTGATCGTGAAAGCGTGTGATGAAGATTTCTCTATGTTTACATAGTTTGGCTGACCTTGGATGTTTGCATTGGTTGTGGAGTTGATTTGATGATTATGTAAGTGTTGTGTAGTGTGCTTGGATAGATTTAGGTTTGAACTAAGGCTTAAAGTGGTTTTCCTCATTCCTTTTGTTGTGGAATGTTTAGGTCCAGACCTAATTCAAATATTGTGTGTTTGCCGACCTTGGAGAATGTTTCAAGGATTAAAGATTGTGTTGCCGACCTTGGAGAATGTTTCAAGGATTAAAGATTGTGTTGCCAACCTTGGAGATTGATTTCAAGGTTGATGATGGTATAAATAAGTGTCAAGGGTTCATGTGTGTGTGTGTGTGTGTTGAAAATGAGAGAATGTGTATGTGATGTGAAGTTAAACAAGGCAGTAAGAACTTTCATGTGTTAGGCGACTGGATGCAGTGAACAGAAGGAGCCTATCATCTTTGGTACAACTGTGAAAGGAATGTTTGTTGTGCTTCATTGGACCCGAACCCATGCATGTGTTAAATGCAATTTTACTAGTTCATTCTTGGCAGTGAGCCATTTCTTCTTTCTTCTTCTTTTGGATAGTGAGTCCTTGGTAGTGAGCCTTTCTTTTGTGAGCCCTAGGTAGTGAGCCCTTTGGCAGCAAGCCTCTTGTAATTTGGTATTGTTAATACTTTATATTGTGAGCTAATCCTCACCATGGTTTTTCCCTTTTAGGGTTTTCCACGTAAAAATCTGGTGTTCTCTTGTGCATGGTTTTGGTGTGATTGAGTTTCTGTTATTTTCTTTTAACAAATTAAGGGTTTAAGTGAACTGATGTGGATGTGATTATGTTTATGAGGATTTGAAATTTTTGATACAACTAATCCACCCCCCCTCTCAATTGTCTTGTGCATTCAACAAATCTATCTATTTTATTAAAAATATCTAAGCCTACTTGGAACCTCAATAATATGGGTTGTAATCTTAAAGGTGATTAGAGATACATAGTCAAGGATGGATATGAAAAACTATTCATATCAAAGCTTACTCTAAAGGATCTTAATGGTCTTGAATAGTCTATTGATGAGGGGTACTACCCAAACCCCTAGCATTCCATGAAATAACAATCATTTTTGACAAACAAAGATGTGAGAATATAGTGTGAATAACTGTCTACAGATTCCACCAATGTTTCTCTTATTATCTTTAATTTCTCTTGATCTCTTGTCACTTGAAAAGAACATTTGGATTTGGTAATCCCATGAAAAACATTTTAGTTAGCCCATGAAATACATTTTTAATAATCCAATTTTATAAATTACTTTGACAAAATCACAATATTCTCATTTTTTATGTTTCTTTCCCATATTTGATTATGTGGGTTGACTTTTCTTGAAGAAATATTCTTGCAATGATTGTTGTTCATTATTGGACTACTCATTTGGATTGCTCAATATCTTTTACTTTGACCATGAGTACAAAATGGAATCCATTGTCAAGAGTAGATTAACACTTCACATCAAAAGAAGAATATGCTTAACATAATGTTGAGAAGGCCCATTTTAATTCTAAAGAAAACATGTAGATGCCAATAGGGGTACCCTTTGACGGTTGGCCATCCTTTGCATGGAAAGCGCAGGAGTATAGTGCCTCCTAATAACAACCTGTCATTGATTGCATACTTTGTATTGGGGTTGAGGAGATTTTCTACATGCACCTAGTTACAATTATGATGCTAGATAGGTGAAAAATGATTTTTTAAGCTTTCACAACATAGTTTTACTTTCCAAGTTTCGTGAGTAATTCCAAGTTGTATGAGTTAGTATGTTACATATGGTATTAGAGCTACCAAATTCAACACATGAACCTAGGAGCTCACTACAATAAAACTTGTTAACATTAAGTAGATTGGGTAATGTTTTAAAATTAGTTTTATGCAAGAATGGCATGGAGAAGAACCAAGAAAACTGCCAGGAGGTCTATTCCATAGAACTTACCCAAGATAGTGGTTAATAAAGAACCAACTGGGGAGATACAACTCCAAGAACATATTAACTATTTTCAAGGTGCATGGATAGAAGACTTTGAGACATTGGCTCACACTCTTAAGCATATTCAACTAGAAAAGAAACAACACAACAAACTGGCTAAGAAACCCATTGTTCCTACTCGTGTAGTTAAATTGAGTAAACCATCTACTAGTCGCGATATGCCATTTGGGTGTGGTCATGATGACCCTGCTTTAGGAAAAGAGGTGTTGGAGGAGTACCTGCATGTACATCCACCCTCTAAGTTTGTTTTATTGGATTTTGATGGGGAAGAGGAACTTGAGGAATGGACCTAGAAATAAGAAGAAAAACAATACCAATTTCTGGAAGAATAATTTTAATTCAAGAAAACCTATTGAAAAGAGAGGACCTCCTGGGGGATGTTTCTCTTGTGGTGGAGATCATTATGCAAAACAATGTCCAACCAAGAACCAAGGAGTTCAATAGTGTAGTAACGCATTACCTACCTAGCAAGTAGCTTTTCAACAGAGGATCCATGTGGCATTGGACAATCACCAAGTGGATTACCAGATTTTTCCCATAGAGATGACAAGTACTTTTTTTGGAGTTCTTATTTCTATTTTAATTGATACTGGAGAAACTAAAAGTTTTATTTCTCTAAGAGTATTGAATAAATTTCCTAGAAGGGCTAGATATATGGCTAAACTCTGGTTAATTGAATATGCTAACTAGACTAAAGCTCACCTATAGAGTAATGCCTATTTGAAGCCAAAATTGATTTTCCTAGTTTTTCAATTGAGGTGAATTTGTATGTAGCTCCTTATGTTCCTATGATGTTATCTTAGGAATAAATTGGTTATGGAGACATAGGACGAATGTTGATTGTTTTAAAAAAATAGTTGAGTGTCTAGATGATGTAGGAAATAAAGTCTATCTACAAGGCACACAAAGAGAAGTCAAGCTCAGACCAATCTCTGCTATGCAATTGATGAGGGCTAGGTGAAAAGGATGTCAACTTTTTGTAGTCAAAATGGAATTAGTAGAAGAGGATCCTAGTAAAGAAAATGTACCCTTGGAGAATTATGCTTTCCTTTGAGTTTTTCAGGATGTCTTTCTAGATGAACTTCTCAGGTTACCTCGGAAGAGAGATTTTGATTTCTCTATTGATATAATACCTAGATCTGAACCAATATCAAAGGTACCATACCATATGACTATTACGGAGTTGATGGAATTGAAAGCCCAACTTCAGGAGCTACTGGCTAAAGGGTTGATTAGACCCAGTGTTTCACCTTGGGGAAAACCTATGATCTTTGTCAAAAAGAAGGATGGAACCTTATGTCTATGTATAGATTATCGTATGTTCAAAAAAGCAACGATAAAGAATAAGTATCCTCTATCACATATTGATGATATTTTTGATCAAATACGGGGTGCAATAGTATTCTCTAAGATTGATCTATGATTTGGATATCATTAGCTGAGATTGAAAGATGAAGACATTCATAAAACAAATTTCAAAACAAGGTATGGACATTATGAGTTCACAATTTTACCTTTTGGACTTACGAATGCCCCTGTAGCATTCATGAATTTGATGAACAGTGTTTTTTGAGATTTCTTGGATAAATTTGTTCTAGTGTTTATAGATGACATTCTTATATATTTTAAGAATGAGGAAGAGAACTTGACCTATGCTGATGTCATCCGGATATTTTCACATATGGATAACCACATGGATATTCCTTAGTAGGATATCTATTACCATATACTTGCACTTTTTGCATTTAATGCAATGCAAAGGTCATTGGCATTTAAATTTGAATGCATGTCAATGGACACCTATGATGATCCTGTGCAGTCTTGCTAAAAGAGGTTGTCAAATTGCCTCTGAGCCATTAATAATACCTAAAATCATATTTTGACTAGATTAAAAGGGATTTGATCATCATAATCAACACAATTACATTTAGGAGCTTAAAATTTCACTACATAAAAGCTAATTGTGAACCAGAACCAAACCAAAGAGCAGAATTGCAAAGGGACGCCCCATCCAAAGCATTAATTCAGTCATCACCACATCAATTATAGTTTAAGGAAGCACTCACGAGATGAAATGTCTCAGTCATGCATGGATAAGCAGGGTGCAGAATTTAAACCAGTCATGTTCCCTAAGACATGTAGCGTAGACAACAAGCTAGGTTATGCAGAGGATACACATTCAGGCAATACCGACATTGAGGCATTTAGAGCTTAGATCAATGCCAGAGAGGATAATCCCATCCTAAACAACATAGTAACATCATGGATGTATCATGTAGCTAGATTCCCATATACCATAGAAGATTTTGAGCTTATGGTCAAGTGTGCACAAAACTATGACATCACCACAAGGAAGGTGGAGAAACAAGAACGGTTCTATGTTGATTTATCTATGGATGGCATCTTTGAGGCATTCAAGTTGCTAGTATCCCAACCTATCTATGTGCTAGACCTAGATGCACTAGCAAAAGAGTTTGATGAAAACCAAAAGAGTTGTAAGAAGGTAATCTTCCAAGGATGGAAGGATCTGGCTAGTAAGGTCAAGAACTGCTAAATTACCATAGCACCTCTACAAATATGATTTCAGTGAAGAGGTACAATACATGATATTCATGCTCAGTAGGATGAAGGGCCTGGTAAATTGCAAAAATTTTGAGCCATGGATGTTTGGGATAATCAGGATGGACATTGAGCCACAGGATGATACAATGGTTCAATGGGCCAAAATTATTAGTAATACAATACATGACTAGATGATCAAATGGAAGGAGGGAAAAGGTATGATCTTTAGAATGTCCTCCTACTTAGTATATGCATGTGCAGCAAAGGGCACCTTCAATGGACTACAAACTGTAGGGAGGATGGGTAGGTTGCCGCATGAGAAGACTCCTTGGGAACATTATCCCCAGCTAGAGAGGAGGCTATCTACTCAGAATTATAAAATTGTCAATGATTGCTTCCTAATGCACATAGTCAGGCTCATGGAGGGCGATAGAACTAAAAGGTTTTCAGTAGGAGCGACTAAGGAAATTAGTGGATATGGCTCTTGGTTCATCTAGGCCAAGACATATTCTTACATCCAAATGGAGGGTTTAAGTGGAAAACCCTATATGCTGCTCAGATATCCTTCAGAAAAGGTAGTATTGATGGAGATGATGAGGTAATAGTTGCCCATATTTGAACTATCTAAGAATAAAGAAGGGAGACCATACAAGAAATTTCCCATTGATATCAACTAGTTCTTGGTAGGAGCTATAGATAATGCCAAGAAGGCTGAGGTAGACTTGAAAATTTTGAATCTGAAGCTATTTCCACTAGCCAAGGATTATGATCCTTATCATAGGATTGAGAAAATATTTAATAAGTAGTATAAGCATAGTGTGCACCTCGAGGACTATTGGGCTGATTGTGATAGTGAGCATGAGGTGAGGAGAAGAGAGTATCAAATACTAACATTAGATCAGCTAAGGACTATAGGGAAACCTAAAGTGCTTCCACAAATCAAGAAGGATGATGATGATGTCATGGATCTTGAGTATGAGGAAAAGAAAATATATGACACAATCTCTTCCCCAAATTTAATGCAAAAGGATGAAACATCAATAGATGTTCTCACTACCAAAGTCATGGCTAGGATAAAGAATTGGGTGACCAAGAGGGTCAATGAGTTGAAAGAAAAAGGCATCACTATCACCTATGATAGGAAGAAGAAATTGAAAGAAAGAAAGGAACCTAGATTTGATGATTTTCTGATAAAGAAGAGGTGGGTCCTCAGAACAAAAACATCAAAGCTCTTTTCATCAGGAGCTATAGATCAACTTACAATTAAGGGGATCTCATTGATGTATGCACCACCCTCACCTCCTAAAGGACAATCACAAGTAGCTAGTCCAATATCCATTCCTCAAGTACCAACTACCCAAGAGGAAATTCTAGAAGATCTAGAGCAAAGTCCAGTTAGGGTTGTTGCAAGGGAAGGGGATAGTGATGATGAAGATCAAATGCCCATTCAGGCATTAAAGAGGAAGATAATTGATGTATTACAAGGGGTTAAAGTACCAAGGTATTCTAGATACCAAAGCCCAAGTATGAGAGGAGCTATCACACCACCTCCAATAGTGGTAGCATCAAGATCAATTGATCCAAATTTGAATTTGGCTAGAGCCTTACAACATGATGTGCTAGTGGAAACCATAATCAAAGTAAAAACTAAAATGGCACAAGAGGTTAAGAACAAAGCCCAAGAGAAAGAAGTAGTTGGGACTTTCCCATTGAGTGAGACTATTGATATCACTAAGGATGATGTAGTCAAGGACATCACCAATCATCCTATTGAAACTATGCTTCAGCATACAGAATCTATAGGAGCTATTTCTACCAAGGCCCATGATGAGGAGATGGAAAGATAAGGTTCCCCTGAAGTAGAGGTCTAGATGGGACTGCTGGATACTTTGATTGAGAATGTGACTAGCTCAGTAGTAGTAGATTTGACTTATCTGTTGGAGTACAATACTACTGAGAGGGGGGGTGAATCAGTGGTATACAAATTTCAAAAAGACTAAGATAATCTTTCAAAGCTTTGAAACAAAGACAACTTCTACTAAACAAAGATGGGGTATCATATAAATATTAACATCATGACAACAATAACCAACATATCAATATCAAGAATGCATCAAACACTATTAAAACAATCTATGTTAGACACACAATCAATTGATATCATAACTTAGGGATTAATTTGAAAAGTTTGATTGACCATAATCAAGATGGGTAGAGAATATATCATTACAAACAATGATATGTGATGAATATGTGTTAATGCAGACCAAATAAACATATGATATGCAAATAAGGAATCAAGCACATCAGTGCTAATAACAACCCATAACACAAATATTGTCATGAGTGGAAAACCCTCTTGGGGAATAAAAACCACTAGAAATGCTTCACTGGATTAATAGAAATAATCACAATTACAGAGCATCACTGGCTTAGAAGTCTCACTAACTTGTCATTATGCCTCACTGGTCTTTTCAACAATGTTTCACTGATAATATTGCTTCACTGGCATGTAAAATATCAAATACAAAAATTATATACATAGAGTAAAACCTTTGTTTCTCTACATATCACTTCTTATCATCCTTTCTTCTTTTTCTTTCATTTGGATGCATAAGAATTTATATGTATAAAATAATACAAAATGTATATGTTAATATTCTACCTTGAAAACCTTTTGTCTTCTCTGCAAATATCATCTTCATCTACATTTCACTTCTCTGTATGACCATTTCCATTCATGAAGAATTTGCAAAAATAAAATCATATCTGTCAAACAAATCTTCACACAAATGACTTTCATATTTTAGGAGCCTTCAATCTATTCATATTCCCTTTCATAAAAATTTCATCTCAAAAATCTTCAATCAATTTTAAACAATCTGCCTTGTTCATCATTCATCTTCCCTATATAAAATATCTTCAATAATATTAAATTAATCTTCTCTTCATATTAACTTCATCTTCTCTTCACATTCCTTTTAAAATATTTCACAATAAAACTTCTCCTCTTGTCTCTTCATTGCCTTGAAATATCCTGCATTTCTTAGACCATCTACATCTCCTAACTCAACCATGAAGCAACTTGTATTTTGCATTGTATATGATTATGTCATCACCAAAACCATATACCATGATCAAAACTGAGGACCAATATATGGTCTAAGTTCCCTTTTCAAACAATACTGTAAATGCCAATATGTCACCACAGGAGATCATGAGCACACAAATATGAACAATTGTGAACAAATGAACATATCAACTATCATAGAACATGTAAGAGCATATCATCAAATATGAACTAGTAGAAACAAGTGCATATTCAAATGCATAGAGCATGTCAACTATTTAGAGCATATCAATATCAACTGTCATCTGTAACATGATATCATATGTGTATCAATACAACTGTCATGATGAAATAACATATCAACTCAAATTCTCAATTATCGTCTTGACACAAAGCAATGCAGATCCTAATATAAGATGAGAAACCAAACCTTCACAAATGAAGCATGATCATCAAGATATGAACCTTATCTTAAACATACATGAAGCAACTTCATCAAGCATGTTCACTAAGTGAACTCTTGTGAACTCCTGAAAGCATGATCTAATTCCCGTCATATGAAGACCAATCTAACTTTCATTATGATGTATCTACATCATCAACTCACAACTTTTTGACATCAATGACAATCAACATCCACCAATCTCCCCCTTTGTCATTGATGGCAAAACTTCATGATACATTCTCTCTCTCTCTCTCTCTCTCTCTCTCTCTCTCTCTCTCTCTCTCTCTCTCCCCTTTTTTGACATCTGTTGACAAAGGATAAGATGCTTCCCCTGTCATTTAACTCCACTGAAAAATGTTAAAGCTTAATCATAACATTTACACTCACATTGCATTATGAGGATTTTGAAGACATAAACTCCTGTTAACCTTTGAACCTGTGATGATCTATGATGATAACAATCCTAAAGCAAGCATATGACAAACCTTGTTAAAAAAATCCCTGAAACAACTGAAGCACATATCCTAAGAGCAACAAGTCATCTGAAAACATACATCTTGAAACACAAAACCTGAGAGAAATATCATGTGAGACACATCAAACAAAGCATCAAATCTCTATTATAAACTTCCCATTAACTGTACCATATTCTGTATACATAAAATGAGATTTGTTACATCATAAAATTTGCACAAAAGAGCACTATCTTGATAGAATGAAGCATGCATATCCACAATACCACTTCATGTCACTACACCAATATGAATATGAAGATGAAAAACTGACATCATTGAGATCCTTTGATCACTTCTTTTGACAAGATGAAGACTGCCATAACACTGCTATCAAATACCAACTCTTGAAAATATCACTTGTGATGACAAACAATCCTTTCATAATCATCAACACTTTTTGACCCAAATGACAAATCTCCAAGAACTCCCAAATCATAAAGTATGAAGTATGATTATGATGGCATAAAAATAACTCCTTTGACATGACACAGATAAACTTGAACTCTATGCAAAGATATTATAAACACTTCAACACCCATGATGCACAATAATGCAGGCTCAACAAACAACATTCTGATAATAATAGCATGAAGACAATTCATCACAACTCATGATGACATGATAACCACTCAAGAGATGACCTTGCCAAGACCTCCATAATAATGACAACAATCAATCTGCAACAACCTGCAACCAATTTACTTTTGTACACACTTCTTGACATGATAAAGAATGAAGCTCATCCTCCTGTTCCTGCACATGACACTTTTTGCAACACAATGTCAAATATGATATATACATAATCACTATCAATACCTTTGCAAAACCAAATGCAGAGATATATGTTATGAATTAACTTCTTTCATTTACAACTTCCTCGGGCAATATATGCTAACATCTGATGAGAACTCCTTGAGTACACCCAAGTTCCTGTCTTTCAAATCCTAGGACCTATCAATCATCATTCAAATCAGCCCATTAAGTCTACACATCAACAAACTAACTACATCATCAAGTTCTTCCTGCAACAACACTTCACATTCTCTCAAACATATCAAGTACACTTTGAACTACAACATCATGACAAATCAACCTTTGTAAGAATTAACATGATATGAACAAGATATAAATAGGATCATTTATATACCAAGTCACTCAACATCATCAAACTCTCTATGCAATGAACCCTTGAATATCTTTTCAACATCTTGTATGCATAATAACAACATGAACCACTAATCACTTGCATCATTGACATACACTGAAGATCAACATAGTTATCAATACCATTAAGAACTTCATTTCACAAGACTGATAGGAATAGCATATTAGCAACTATTATCAGACATGAATCCAAAAACATAATAAAAAAAACAAGATCATCATGTTGACAAACATCAAATGATCTCCTCCTGAAACTTCTTGGGGATAATTGATAGAACATGAACAACTCCCCCTAACTTCATGCCCAATGTTATGCAATTGATGATGTAACTTGTGCAAAATGCACAAGTTTAGAATCTATCTTCTTTTGACTTTGTTTTTGCTTCCACACTTGCATAGGTTCTTTCTTCCTCCAAACCTTTTCAGCCTCTTTCTTTTTCCAACCTATCAAATTAGGTGATGCTATTCTTCCATACATTCTGCAACTATATGCTTTGTGACCAGGAGAATTACACTTGAAACATACAACATTAGTATTCCATATTGAAGCAAATTGATTTCTTTTGCAATTAACTACTTTGTGTCCAAATTGATTACAAGTGTAACAATAACCATTAAATGAATAATTATACATGTACATATAAGCTTGTCTTGCTGGAGCAGCTCTTCTGAATTTTCTCCTTTGATTGTGCATTTTGCCTTTAGGAGCAGTAACATGATAATTTAAATCAATTTTCCTTCTAGGAGTCTCTCTGGCTTTGAAACACTCTCCTTCTTCATAACCAAGTCCAATAGTGTCTCTATGTTGTTTTTGTTTACCCAGCATCTCATGTAACTTGCTTGTGCTCTCTTCAAATTTCAGATTCTTTTCCAATTGCTTTCTAACATCCTCAAGATCTTTTCTTAAAGAAACTATTTCTCCTTCAAGCTTTTGACACTCAACTGTTTTAGCTTCCAACTTAGACTTTATTACATTAGCTATTCCTTTAGCTTTCTCAACCTCTATCTTCATATTAATAATTAATTTATCTGATTCACCTACTTGATTTCTTAAATCTATAATCAAATTTCTAGCATCTTGAAGGTCTAAAAGTGCATTGTTTTTTAAGACTTTTTCTTGTGGTAGCTACAATTCTAATTTCTAATTCTCCTTTTTGTATTTCTTGAGTTCACTCAGAGTACATATGAGCTCTCCTTCAATATCAACCTCATAATCATCTTCATCAAAAACCTATCCATCTTCATCCACAAAAAGATCTTCTTCATGTGAATATCTCATTTCATTGTCACCCTTTTTAGAGACCAAGCTGTCTTCCCCTTCAAGTGCATCACTTTGATAAATTCTAATTAACTCCTTCCACATATCCTGAGCTGTTGCACAATACATAATTTTGCAAGAAACTTCATTAGATAATCTAGATAAAATAGCCGTCTTTGCAGTGTCATTGTATTCATAAGCCTCTTTATTACTTGTATCATCAGCTAATAGAGAGGAAATAAAATACCCATTCTCAACTGATATCCATACACCATATCCTAAAGAAAATAGATAGGGTTGCACCCTAAAGCACCAAACAGAGAAGTTTGAACCATCAAAGAAAGGAACATCTGCAAACTTTTTTTCTAATTTAATACCTGAATCATCTTGTGAAACTTTTGAATTTGGTATAGATTGAACCTTTTAATTAGTAGGAGACTTGACATTTTTCTTATCTCCATTTCTTTTGCACCTACCCATGGTACACCACACTAAGGACCTACCCAAGCCGATTAGACTTCAATAGGGAACCTGACTCTGATACCACTTGTTGGAGTACAATACCACTAAGAGGGGGGTTTAATCAGTGGTATACAAATTTCAAAAAGGCTTTCAGATAATCTTTCAAAGCTTTGAAACAAAGACAACTTCTATTAAATAGAGATGAGGCATCATATAACTATTAACATCATGACAGCAATAACTGACATATCAATATCAAGAATGCATCAAACACTATTGAAACAATCTATGTTAGACACACAATCAATTGATATCATAACTTAGGGATTAATTTGAAAAGTTTGATTGGCCATAATCAAGATGGACAGAGAATATCATTACAAACAATGATGTATGATGAATATGTGTTAATGCAAACCAAATAAACATATGATATGCAAATAAGGAATCAAGCACATCAATGATAATAACAACCCATAACACAAATATTGTCCTGAGTGGAAAACCCTCTTGGGGAATAAAAACCACTAGAAATGCCTCACTGGCTTGATAGAAATAATCACAATTACAGAGCCTCACTAGCTTAGAAGTCTCACTGACTTGTCATTATGCCTCACTGGTCTTTTCAACAATGTCTCACTAACAATATTGCCTTACTGGCACATAAAATCTCAAATACAAAAATTATATACATAGAGTAAAACCACTATTTCAAGCTACATATCGCTTCTTATCATCCTTTCTTCTTTTTCTTTCATTTGGATGCATAAGAATTTATATGTATAAAACAATACAAAATGTATCTGTTAATATTCTGCCTTGAAAACCTTTTGTCTTCTCTGCAAATATCATCTTCATCTACATTTCACTTCTCTGTATGACCATTTCCATTCATGAATAATTTGCAAAAATAAAATCATATCTCTCAAACAAATCTTCACATAAATGACTTTCATATTTTAGGAGCCTTCAATCTGTTCATATTCCCTTTCATAAAAATTTTATCTCAAAAATTTTTAATCAATTTTAAACAATCTTCCCTGTTCATCATTCATCTTCCCTGCATAAAATATCTTCAATAATATTAATTTCATCTTCTCTTCATATTAATTTCATCTTCTCTTCACATTCCTCTGCAAATATTTCACAATAAAACTTCTCCTTTTGTCTCTTCACTGCCTTGAAATATCCTGCATTTCTTAGACCATCTGCATCTCTTGACTCAACCATGAAGCAACTTGTATTTTGCATTGTATGGTCTAAGTTCCCTTTTTAAACAATACTGTAAATGCCAATATGTCACGATAGGAGATCATGGGCACACAAATATGAACAACCGTGAACAAATGAACATATCAACTATCATAGAGCATGTAAGAGCATATCATCAAATATGAACTGGTAGAAACAAGTGCATATTCAAATGCATAGAGCATGTCAACTATTTAGAGCATATCAATATCAACTATCATCTGTAACATGATATCATATGTGTATCAATACAACTGTCATGATGAAATAACACATCAACTCAAATTCTCAATTATCATCTTAACACAAAGCAATGCAGATCCTAGTATAAGATGAGAACCCAAACCTTCACAAATGAAGCATGATCATCAAGATATGAAATCTATCTTAAATAGACATGAAGCAACTTCATCAAGCATGTTCACTACGTGAACTCTTGTGAACTCCTAAAAGCGTGATCCAATTCCTGTCATATGAAGACCAATCTAACTTTCATTATGATGTATCTGCATCATCAACTCACACCTTTTTGACATCAATGATAATCAACATCCATCATTATCTACCCAAGGGAAAGGAAAGTCAAGAAGAGGCTATTAAGGATAGCCAAATACATGAAGAAAATATCCATATGGAGGTAGATAATAGGAGTGAGAATGGTCAAATGGAAGGATCACATTTAGATATCCAAGGAGATGAAAGTAAATAAGGTCATCAGGATATCCCAATGAAAGCATCTGAGGAACTAGTATCAGGACCAGTCTTGGATATAGAGGATAAAATTGATAAAAAAGACCAAATGCAATAGATGTAGATCCCCAGCCAGGATGAGAAAATAAGGGAACCTAAGAATACCCAAGCAGAAAATATGTAACAAGAGCAAGCTCAAGACATGCCTCTGGATGATGTTGATCAGGATAAACAAGAGGATATGGCACATACTAATCAACCCTTACCAGAACAAGAGAAGGTTCAAGATAGGGATCAACAAGAATAGAACCCAAGGGTCATATCATCACAACAAGATCATGATGAAAGGAAACAAGAAAATGTACATAGTCTTGTTGGAGATGAAGGAGTTAGTAGAGATTAAGGAATACAAGAATCTCAAATTAAGCAACTAGATCAAGGAGGATCACAATCAATGGGACTATCATTGGTTTCATCAGAGGTAGGCCATTCACAAGAACAACATTTACCTTTTGATTTTAAATCTTTATTCACTTTTGATCCAGCTAAGTCTAAAAGGAGAGCTAGAGCAGTCTCCACAATAAAAAGAGACCCTAAAATAGGAAAGCAAACAACTCAAGTCACTGTTCCCATGGTGGAAAAGGCCAAAGGAGAAATAAAGCTAGAAAAGTTCCAAGTGACACAAATTGACTTAGGTCATGTCACTACGAAACAAGGAATTTAGGAGCATATTGAGAGCACGAAGGCCATAGTATCAAAAATAAATAAACTCAAATCCAAGAAGAAAGAGTTGAAAGAACATAATGCTCAATTACAGCAATTTATACAGGGATTGGTGAAGCCAGATAACCTAGCATCCACCCTACAAGCTACAGAGAAGTCTGCTTCTCTAACATTGATTAGTGAAGAAGAAATAGTTGGTCTGGATATCCAGAAACATTAGGCTCATATCATGGACAAATGGTTCATAAGGTTTATGACAGTTGGAGAGAAGTTAATAAGGACTTCCAGGTCCAATTGGGACACATTGTCCAATTTAAAGATGAACATTGATTCTTTAAACAGTGAATTCACTCAGAGAATAAAGAAATGTAATTATGCATTGGACCTGATTAAAGAGGCTAAGGGAAAGTCAGATGAATTATTGAAGAATAAGATTGTCACTAATATGAATCTTCCTCTACTGGACACCAAGGTTATAGAGATGTAGTTTGAGGTAGAGGTGTTGAAGACTAGCATGACTAGAGTTAGGGATATGCAAACCAAGTTCCATGATATGCTAGCTAAAGAAATGAAGGTGCTAGAAGAACAGTTGGAGGATGCAGTTGAAGAAGAAGATATGCTAGAGATGAATAATCCATCTAGATATTCAAAGATAAATTCAAAGAAGTGGCAGAGGATCCTTTAAAGTTATTCATAGTGAATATCATGGATGAAATGTTAGAGCTGAATGTGAAGGTAAAGGCATATGATAAAGAAGCAGAAAATAGAGCATCAATGATGAAATCTTTGGATGAACAGCTCAGAGCATTGAAATATGCTAAAACAAGAGTTCAGGTCATCAGTAGGCAGCATATAGATCAAATGGTGCAAGCATATGATTATCACAAGAAGCTGGATACATGAATACCTGTACACGAAGAGATAGATATGTCTGAGTAAAGCTCACTTGAAGGTACTCTAATAGAAAGAGAGGCAAAGAGGTTGTATTGACCAAATCCAAAGTTAGAGGATATTCATTCATGTCTTATAGATGGTTGCCAACTGGCAACTTGTGCCACATTTTTTTTTGACTTGGTCAAAGTAATGTAAACCGTTGATCATAATAGATAAATCTTGATTGTAGGATCTTTTGTAACTGATTCTTATTCTTGTTCTCTAAAAGGATGAAGAATCTTAGTTGTTCATTATTAGAAGCTTAATTGTCAAGGAGTTGTTGAATTTCATGGTCCTCTCTCAAGGTCAATTGTAAATGTATATTCCTTTGCATACTTAACGAAGATGAAGACTTGTGATTACAAATTATCATAAATCTTGCATAATCTGTGGATGATATCTTGATATTGCTTTGATTTGTTGCATCCCTTGGAGTGTATTTCAGTCCGTGAATGTTGTTATTGTCCTTTCCTTTGAAGATTCACATCAATCATATGTAGCTGTGGAATGACCTGGTGAAAATATGGTTTATTTTCTTCCTTTTCATGAAAGTATCAAGGATATATGTGGATCAGTGACTGAACTTCACTCATTTTAGTAAATTTAGAAAGATTTAGTTCAATTTCTTTAAATTTCATTTAAATCACCATCATCATAATTACAAAACACATAAAATGACAAGCAGAACATCATATAATATGTTGATACTTGTAAATGCATGAAGATCATAGGCATATCTACACAAAGTGCATATAAATTAGCAAATATCATGCTAAGAATCATAAATAATGAAAAGAATCACATAAAAATATGCTTACAGGCACATTATTTAAAGGAAATTGTAGTGTAGAAGTAGAATTAAGCAAGAATTAGTTCAAAGTTGATTAAATTAGAGATAGTTTTAGAAGAACTAATCTAAATAGTCATGAATTATCTTAACCAGAGTAATAGACAAAAGAATTGATCAAACTTATCATAAACAAATGCATGATCTAGTTAGGTATTATAGGATTTAACAATCATTTGTTGAGAATTTACAGAGAGTAGGTGAAACAAAGTAACATTTGGATATCAGTGTATAAATACTTTAGAATCAGATGTAAGGCCCCTAAATAGAAAATAGTAACACACATCAACCTCTAAGTAACGTCAGATCATTATGAACTAATACACAAAGATTTGGGATCATAAATTCATTTAGAATTTATCGTATCTTTCAAGATAAATAAAGGTTGTTGTGTAATTTTTATTTCTTGTTGTTATGACTAACATCTTCATCAACAGTACTATGAGCAAGTTAAGCAAGCTCTCACAGTAAATCCTCAAGACTCATGGTATTGTTATCACCCAGATTTGCACCCTTGTGTACAGTTGTGAAACCTCAGCAATCTACAGTAACATGGGAATGATCTCTAAGTGTGGGACTTTACTAAATGAGATCAAACCTCTAGAGAAGGCTGGCTTCCTTAACTGGTTATCACCTAAAACTACTGAATCTTAAGACGAAAAGGGAGAAGGAATGCTTTGAAGTGAAGGATGAAACAAAAGCTTGAAAATAAAAGGGTTATTCACCAAGTTTAATAAAAGAACCCTCACAACACTGAGGAAATGCACATCATAACCAGATATAACAAGCAAACATACACAGATTCAATTGATCCCAACAAAGGTGAGAAACCAGATGATTGAGAGGAACAGAGACATTCACAAACAACCATATGCAGATTCACACAAGACTAGAAATTAGTCCAAAGAGGCAAAATAACTTGAGTATATTCAGTGGGAAGGCACAGTTACAGTATAGAAGGCTCTATTTGGAAATAGAAAGCCTGAATGCTAAAAAATTTCCAACCTTATTTACATCATATGAATGCATATATATAGCATTCTAAACTAACCTAGGTCAGCTACAAAAATGTGCTCTAAGAGCTGCATCAGAAAATATCTACATTTAGTGACTATCCAGCCATAGGAGTTATGGCACCAAATATCTGGCACTAGGCAGATAAAAGATATTTTAAGTCTTCAATGCAAGCTGCTGCATCATCAATCCTTAGCAATGCATACCTTAAAATATCTAGAATAGGACAATGGAGAAATATCTTTTACCATCAATGCGAGCAGCTTCCATTACCTACAGAAATAAATGTAAAAAATATCTACATCCTACCCCAAAAAGTTGCTGAAACGTCCACTGCCCAAAATATGCAAGGCCAAATTTGAAAATGGAAAGGTGACAAAAACTTCTGAAAACCCTGCCAAATGAAAGAGGGGACCAAAATATGCATCTTTGTCTCTTACAGCATGTCGAAATTCGCCAGGACGGAAGAGATACAGGAGGTCAAAGTTTTAGTCAACCACCTGTATATATCGCTTTGCATCTGTGTATATATCGCTTGCATTTGCCGCCTGAATCGGCATCCAAAACTTCTCTGCAACTCCTTTGTATATGCATGGTGCCTTGTATATCAGACTTGAATTTGCCCTTTGAATTTTGAAATTGTATATGCATACAATTTCCTTTTGTATATGCGGGCCCCACCATTTGTATGTTAACTTGCATGTATGTCTGCCGCCACGTGGCACCGCCTGATTCGTTACTAAGCTGGTTCAAGGAGCATCGCTGAAAACTATATCTGCCCTTTGCATATTGCAATATACAAGCACAATTGTACATGCAAGCCATGGACTTCAAATTTTATGAAATAGCCTGAAAAGACGTTGAAATCTGGCTTGTATACTTCCTTTGTCTATTTGCTTGTATATCGCAATATACAAGCGCCAAATATACAAGCCACAGACCCCAAAAATTTATCAACTGCTTTGACAGCTAGGTTGGATCCGGCTTGTATAACTTTCTTTGTATATTTCCCTGCATGTTCAAATATACAAAACACATATACATATACAAGGTGGACCCGAGACCTGAAATGCTGAATTTGATCTTCTATTCAAGTCCGCCTTGTATAAAACCCTCGTATATTGGCTTTATATGTGCAAACATACAAGCAAAATATACATTCTACTGTTCATGCTCACTTGTATCTTCTAATATACAATCAGCCTTGTATGTGCGTAGGCCCCACCTCTTGTATGTTCGGCCTTGTATGTTTCGCTTGTATGTGCAAAACATACAAACAAAATATACAAAGAAACATACAAGGCTGAATGTACATTCCACTGTAGCGGATGCACTTGTATGTCAAACCTTGTATCTTTTTGTTGCATGTGCAAACATACAACATAATATGCATTTGAAACCCAATATGCATTGAGGGAATACTCCTGTAATGTATCTCCTGCTTTGTATAATTTTCCTTGTATGTTTCGCTTGTATGTGCAAACATACAAGCAAAATATACATTCTCTTTTGTATATGCGCCGATATACATTCCACTGTTCACATGCATATAATCGGCCTTGTATATTTTGATTGTATGTTGGGTTGTATGTGTGAATATACAAACCTGATATACAAAGAAAATATACATTTGTAGAATATTCTGGGAATCCACTATGTATGTAACTGTTGCATGTGAAGACATACAACACAATATGCATGCGGAACCTGATATACATTGAGGGAATATTCATGGAATCTGCGATAGATTCCCTCAGTGTATATGCATTTCCTTGAGCCCGATATGCATTCCAAAATGCATACAACTTACCTTTTTCATCATTTTCTAAGGCCGATAGAGATTTGCAAGCCCGCCAATGAACATTTGAACTGAATGTTGGCCAATACTTTGACCATAAATAATTTCTTTATTTGGCCGAATTTTAGGGTGATGTAAAAAGCAAACCTACCTATTTTTTCAAGCTCTTTCCAATGGTAAGGTTTTTTTAGGCAAGGCCTTTTATGAAATTTGGCACTTTAAGCTTTATAGGAACATTTTCCAAAGGATTTTCAAGGAAAAGTACCAAGTGAACTATTTAGCTCTGGACAGGGGAAAATGGGTCAACAATTTGGTGACTTCTATGGGATGTTTGCCCACTAAACAAATGGGACCAGTGGCCTTAAGTATCCATTGGGCATGGGGTCAAGTCAAAAACATGCTGGAAAACTAGAAACTACCTCTAAAACATAAAAGGGGAAGGGACCTGCACTCTCCTAATGACAATGCAGCCTGTGCAAAAGCACTTAGGAAAAGAGAAAACTAAATAGAAATGAAACCTATTCCAATCCTAAACTAACCAGTCAGACATGACTTTAAACAAAGCCATTAACTGGTTCTTGAAAATAACTGCCTCTTCTTAATAACTTACAATGTTTCCCATTCATGTGGGTAGTTAAAAAGAGGTAAGGGGGAAATGTACATATGACAAATTGATAAAACACCCCCTTCAAAGTGGAGATAAACTCACCTATCCACCTAGATTGATTGCTGATGTTACTAGATTGTGGTGAATAAATGGGCTGATCTCACTCATTTTGATGCTCAACTTCATGCTTAGAGGTAAACTTGACAAGGGGTGACTCCTCTTGATATGTCTCCAGCTGAGCTAGATGCCTGATTGGGTATCCCCTTGAAATGACATGTAAATCATGATGACCGATTTCATGCCTCTGCTCTGATTCTTTCTCTCCTTGCTCTTCATTTGGTATGATAATGCCTTCCATTTGACTCTCACGTTGCTGTTGTGTGTGAAACAGTTGGCTTGGGACCTCATGGTTTTCTCCTTCTTCTTTCAAAGAATCCAAGAAGGCTAATATAATGTCATCATGGCTGCATTCTTCCTCCTCTTGCTGGTTTGAAAACTCTAGCCCCTATGATTCCACTATAAATATGGTTTCCTGCACCTTATGAACAAAATACTCATGATATTCTAATTTAGGCTTAGAAAATGAGCCGTGCACATGTTCAAAAGAGAAAACCCCCCACCAAGAAGTTGATATCCCTACTGGATAATAAAGAATAAATCTTCAATTTGCTCTTGCTCATGTTCAGTCTTCTCATTATTTTTAATATAGCATGGAAGCTCTCCAAGCATATTAGCATAATCAACCTTTGGATAATCTAGCATAGAGCAACATGCCTGGCCTTCTTTGTGGCATGGAAAATCACAGTCACCCTCAGCCTCAACCTGCAGCAATTTATCATGATTTTCTTATTTCTCTTGTTGCTGGGAATCTACAATTAGCTGCTCACCTTCTTCAGCTTGAACATAGTCAGGTAGCTCATGAAGTAGGGCAACATCATCCATCATTGACATGACCTTAAAAATACTCACAGGTGCAATAGATTCAAACAATTTTTTCTTTGTGAGTGTAGGAACAGATTGCTCTTGTAGGGGGGTATAGGCTTTGAAACCTGGAAACTTGTGGAGTCTAGGTTGCTCTTGGTCAAACATAGGTTCCTTTAGTGGATGAGACTCCCTAAAACTCAGAATATTCAATTCAGGAGACTTAGGAGACTCATCTTGCTTGAAGCTTGGTGTACTGAAACTGGAAACCTGTTCTTCAAAGAATGGATTTAGAAATGATTGAGTTTCCAACCTTTGAAAAGGAGCCAATGAAAGCCTATTTTTCTCTTCTTCTGCTAGCTGAATACTAGAGCATGCTTCCATTTGTGCGTTTGGTGGAGGGTCTTCACAAGGTGAAAAAGATAGCCCTTTCCAACTTGGAACCTTAAAGGCAGAAAGCTGCCTGAAACTTGGAATTATGATAGGCCTGGATTCTACAATTGTTTCCTCTGCCTGATTTTGAATTGGTATAAGAGGACTGGCCTTCACAAGGTTTGGCATTTTGTAACCAAGATGCTTGATCCAAGAAGGTTGCCATGGTAGAGAAGTTTGAGCCACTTTCATAGATTCACTTTGGTTCGAAGGATGGACTTGCTTGAAGCTAGGAAAAGGAGAGAAATGCTTCACTTTGGGCTCTTGCACTTGAGCTAGCGATTGTTTTATTTGTTTCTTTTTAGTTGCAAGTTGCATGTTCAAGAATTTCTCTTCATACACCCCTCTATTTTCTACCTCCTGCTCTAACAAATAAGCTTGATATGCAAACTCCTCTTATTGCATGTTATATTGTGCTTCTCTAGCTATTTTTGAAATTTGCCTTTGGAAATCCATTAACAAACTCTTAATGCTACCCAAATCAGTATCATTTTGGGACTGACTAGGGAGGTTGTGTGTTTGATTTAGAGTAGAATAGTTTTCACGAGGCTGACTATAGGTATGAATGGGTTGCAAACAAGGATAAGCAGGATTGGCTTAAAAATGCTCTTGCTGGTAAGGCTGATCATAATGAGGCAAAGAGCTGTTTGGCATAAATATAGAGGCATTTGGGGCCTGGTATTGCTAATATGGGGGGTAACAACCTGTATTTGAATTAGAGGTAGGGAAATAGCCATTTTTTCCATAAAATTTTGACATCTTATAGCATCTAAATGCTGGATATTCATAAATATGTCAGAATAAGAGCAAAATAGGTCTGCAACCAAAGAAAAACTAGATACATACCAGAAAGGGAGTCACCAGGTGATTGAAATGCGTCTAGAAGCTAAATAGACCAGGAAAATCACCAAAATCCTGACCTTTGATGAAATTTTATCAAGTACTTGGGTTGCCTTCACCAGTTGATTTGTTCAGTAGAGTCGCCATGGTGTTCTTTGTATTGCCTCCAAATGCTGGTAATACTAGGAGAAACACCAAATCTCTTAGTATCTTGATGAGAAGTTCATCGAACTGGTCCCACCGGGCATGCCAAAAGTTGTTATCACCCAAATTTGCACCCTTGCATATAGTTGTGAAACCTCAACAATCTGGAGTAACATGGGAATGATCTCTAAGTGTGGGACTTTGCTAAATGAGATCAGAGCTCTGGAGAAGGCCGGCTTCCTTAACTGGTTATTACCTAAAACTACTAAATCTTAAGAGGAAAAGGGAGAAGGAATGCTTTAAAGTGAAGGACAAAACAAAAACTTAAAAATAAAAGGGTGATTCACCAAGTTTAATAACAGAACCCTCACAATACTGAGGAAATGCATAGCATAACCAAATATAACAAGAAAACATACACAGATTCAATTGATCCCAGCAAAGGTGAGAAACCAGACGATTGAGAGGAACAGAGACATTCACAAACAACCATATGCAAATTCACACAGGACTAGAAATCAGTACAAAGAGGCAAAATAACTTGAGTATATTCAGTGGGAAGGCACAGTTACAGTATAGAAGGCTTTGTTTGGAAACAAAAAGCCTGAATGCTAAAAATTTTCCAACCTTATTTACATCATATGAATGCATATATATAGCATTCTAAACTAACCTAGGTCAGCTACAAAAATGTGCTCTAAGAGCTGCCTCAGAAAATATCTACATTTAGTGACTGTCCAGCCGCATGAGTTATGGCGCCAAATATCTGGCACTAGGAAGATAAAAGATATTTTAAGTCTTTAATGCAAGCTGCTGCATCATCGATCCTTAGCAATGCATACCTTAAAATATCTAGAACAAGATGGTGGAGAAATATCTTTTACCATCAATGCGAGCAGCTTCCATTACCTATAGAAATAAATGCAAAAAATATCTACATCCTACCCCAAAAAATCGTTGAAATGTCCACGGCCCAAAATATGCAAGGCCAGATCTAAAAATGGAAAGTTGACAAAAACTCCTGAAAACCCTGCCAAATGAAAGAGGGGACCAAAATATGCATCTTTGTCTCTTACAGCATGTTGAAATTCGCTAGGACGGAAGAGATATAGGTGGTCAAAGTTTTGGTCAACTGCCTGTATATATCGCTTTGCATTTGTGTATATATTGCTTGCATTTGCCACTTGAATTGGCATCCAAAACCTTCTCTGCAACTCCTTTGTATATGCGTGGCACCTTGTATATCAGACTTGAATTTGCCCTTTGAATTTTGAAATTGTATATGCATACAATTTCCTTTTGTATATGCGGGCCCCACCATTGTATGTTAACTTGCATGTATGTCTACCGCCACGTGGTACCGCCTGATTCGTTGCTGAGCCAGTTCAACGAGCATTGCTGAAAACTATATCTGCCCTTTGCATATTGCAATATACAAGCACAATTGTACATGCAAGCTACGGACTTCAAATTTTATGAAATAGCCTGAAAAGACATTGAAATATGGCTTGTATACTTCCTTTGTCTATTTGCTTGTATATCGCAATATACAAGCGCCAAATATACAAGCCAAGGACCCCAAAAATTTATCAACTGCTTTGACTGCTGGGTCGGATCAGGCTTGTATAACTTTCTTTGTATATTTCCCTGCATGTTCAAATATACAAAACACTTATACATATACAAGGCAGACCCGAGACCTGAAATGCTGAATTTGATCTTCGATTCAAGTCCACCTTGTATAAAACCCTTGTATATCAGCTTTGTATATGCAAACATACAAGTGAAATATACATTCTACTGTTCATGCTCACTTGTATCTTCTAACATACAATCAGCCTTGTATGTGCGCAGGCCCCACCTCTTGTACATTCGACCTTGTATGTTTCGCTTGTATGTGCAAAACATACAAGCGAAATATACAAAGAAACATACAAGGCCGAATGTACATTCCACTATAGCGGATGTACTTGTATGTCAAACCTTGTATCTTTTCGTTGCATGTGTAAACATACAACATAATATGCATTTGAAACCCGATATGCATTGAGGCAATACTCCTATAATGTATCTCCTGCTTTGTATAATTTTCCTTATATGTTTCACTTGTATGTGCAAACATACAAGCGAAATATACATTCTCTTTTGTATATGCACCGATATACATTCCACTATTCACATGCATATAATCGGCCTTGTATATTTTGATTGTATGTTGGGTTGTATGTGTGAATATACAAACCCAATATACAAAGAAAATATACATTTGTAGAATATTCTTGGAATCCACCCTATATGTAACCATTGCATGTGAAGACATACAACACAATATGCATGTGGAACCTGATATACATTGAGGGAATATTCATGGAATCTGCGATAGATTCCCTCAATGTATATGCATTTCCTTGAGCCCGATATGCATTCCAAAATGCATACAACTTACCTTTTTCATCATTTTCTAAGGCCGATAAAGATTTGCAAGCCCACCAATGAACATTTGAACTGTATGTTGACCAAAACTTTGACCATAAATAATTTCTTTATTTGGCCAAATTTTAGGGTGATGTAAAAAGCAAACCTGCCTATTTTTTCAAGCTCTTTCCAATGGTAAGGTTTTTTTTAGGCAAGGCTTTTTAGGAAATTTGGCACTTTAAGCTTTATAGGAACATTTTCCAAAGGATTTTCAAGGAAAAGTACTAGGTGAACTGTTTAGCTCTGTACAGGGGAAAATGTGTCAACAGGTATGATGGGTTCTATTTTAAACAATATTGGCTTTTAAGATACAGATGAAGGATGTATGTTCCAAACTCTGTAGAATTAAGAAACCTTGTGTGGAAGGAAGTTTATTCAACACCATATTCAGGTCACCCAGGAGTAACCAAACTCCTAGATAATGAGAAACCTCTTTATTTATAGAAAGGAATGTCAAAGAAGGACGCTGCAATTTTTGTACCAAGTTGCCTAGAGTGCCAGAGAGTCAAGGCTGAGCATCAATATCCAGCAAGACTTGTGTATCTGCACGATATTCCAGAGTGGAAGTGGTAGGTCATTAGTATGGACTTTGTGCAAGGTCTCCCAATGTCTTGAAATAGACATGATGCTATTTTAGTGGTTGTGGATAAACTCACCAAGGTAGCTCATTTTCTACCTGGGAATCTAATGGATGGAGTACTAGTTTTAGCTCGCAAGTTTGTGCAAGAAGTGTTTAGATTGCATGGAGTTCTTGAGAAAATTATCTCAAATAGATATGTGTGCATGATGTCAAGATTTTGACAAACTTTATTCTCAGTGCTAGGAACTCAACTCAATATAAGATCGACATATCATCTTGAGACAAATGGTCAGTCTAAGAGGGTAAATCAAGTTCTATAAGATTTGTTGCAGATGTATTGCATGGATCATCAATATAAGTGTGAAGAATAGCTACCACTTGTGGAGTTTGCATATAACAACTCCTATCATTCTACGATTAAGATGGCTCCATTTGAAGCATTGTATAGAAGATGTCGAACTCCTATAAGATGGAATAAGCTAGAAGATAGGATTAGCATTAGTCTAGAAATGTTATCAGAAATGGAAGAATAGATCAAGCTGATAAGAAATAGATTGGTGGAAGCAAATGATAGACAAAAAAGTTATTCTGATGCCAATCATACACCAAGGCAATTCCCAATTGGAGAAAATTTATTTTGAGGGTCAAACCTTAGAAGAGTTCCATAAAGTTTGGAAAGTCTTCCAAACTAGCTCCTTGATATGTAGGACCCTTCAAAGTTCTTGAAGTGATCAATCTAGTTGCCTACAGAAATACTCTACCACTAGCTCTTGTAAGGATGCATAATGTTTTTCATTTTTCATATTTGAAAAAGTATATAACAGGTGATAATTATATTCTTGATTGTAATGCTTCATAGGTATAGGACCCATGAGTGGTCATGATTGAGCCTCTCAAGGTGCTCAAAGTTCACCAGCTCCGCTTGTGTAATATAAAGATTACACAGTGCAAGGTCCAGTGGGACCAGTATGGAGAGGATAGTGCCACATGGGAAGATTACCATGAATTTTATCAGGAATTTCCTCATTTGTTTTAATCTTTTTAAAATTTGAAAAAGAAACTTTATTTTATTATGTTATGATAGACTAGATCATCAAGGACGATGAATCTTATGGTGGAGATATGTCACACCCCAAGTTTTGACTATGATTTACTTTTTACTTGCACGTAATTAGTAGTTAATTATGTATGAATTAATTATTTGGAGTTATGTAAAAATGTCAGGATAAATCAATGATATCATGAGTTAATGTTCATATGATTAGAATTTAGATAGGTGATTATATGATGTCATTATTATTTATTCATAAGGTTTATGGATTGATTAACGATGCACTAATCCTAGTTTGGTGATTGCAAGTTGTAACTAGGAAATAGGTTTTCAACCCTCTGAGAAAGAGAGGGAGAGCATCATCAGAGAGAAGAGAATAGATGTATGGATAAGAACAAAATTGTTTTCCATCTACATAGATTGTTCTTACATAGTTCAATGAACCTTCGTCAAATATGGTAAGTTACGTTTGACCAATTGGTCTAAGTTTGGTTTTGACTGAACAAATCATCGATTGTCATCTAGATCCTTTAAGCTAACATTTTGTCGAAAACTAAGTCAGGTTAGATCATGACTATCGACAAGGAAATGGTCAATAGTTATTTCTTTATGTGATATGAATATAGATTTATATTACTAGAACAAATAAAATACTAGTAGTTAAACTACCTTATTATCGGTAATTCCCAATTGGAATTCTATTATGAAATCTATCTATTTTGACATTTAAACAATTTTGAGAGGGGGAGAATACCTCGACCCCATTCTCATATCATATCATGTGTTAGAGACAACGTAAGTATATGTTGTATACAACAATAATATGCTGTTAAATATTTATTTAATATGAATTATAAGTTAAACCTATTGCTTTGTTGTCGTTGATCTTTTTAGGGGAATGTGGTATAGTTGCAAATTTAATGCAGACCACTACATGATCTTATGGGCACTTGATTCCTTTTCCTCCACATTAGTTATGGAGAGTAAGAAGGAGCTTTCAATTAGTTGGTAGTGGTCTTTATGACTAGTAACTCCATCTTTCGGCATGCCATTTAAGAGTGATAATAGGCATTGATGAGGGAAGGATCTCTGTGGTAATGGGCAAAGTAAAGCCTTTTAAAAAGGTGATATCAAAGAGGAATCATCCTCATTGATGGAAGGTGAGATCTCTAAGTTTAAAAAGTGCAATAATAGAGAGCAAACATCACCTATCAGTGAAGTGATAAGGAAAGTGTAGGACTGTGTAAAATACAAAGTTTGTTTGCAGGAAGAATCCACAAGGAGAGAGTGTAGAAGACATAAAGAAAACAACATTAAGCTTATTCTGAGATTAAATATCGACAGAGGGAGAGAGAAGATTGTAGCTCATTGTGCAAGAATGAAGGGGACTGCGCATTTGTTTACTCCTTCGAATTCAATCAGGTTCAAATCTATTTCTAGAAAAGTAAAATAATAGACTAAAAATCTTATTATTGAATCGGCTCTGTATTTACGTTACAAGAGGCTAATAAGCTTGGTGAATTTCTATGTTGGCATGAGGCTGAATAGCCTATATATATATATCTATGTATTCATTGAAATCCTCTTAGTATTTGTTGAAAGTCATATCATTTATATATATATATATATATATATATATATATATATATATATATATATATATATATATATAAACTTGCAAAATCATTGTATATATCTATTTATTATTAGTGAAATTGATATATATTATCTTCTACACTTATAGAAGGTCAATAGAATGGTGTATACCATTCTTGTGAAACCTGTAGGGTTTCAAAGAACAAATTTTAAACTTTTCTATTTTGTATGCAATGCGCCTAAAGAGGGTTGATAGCATTATGTTTTTACATAGTCAAACAATGTTCTATCTTTATATGGGCCAAGTTGATGTATGAGATGATATATCTGCAAGAAGGTCATGGTAAGGCCTAGATGTGTAGATATATAACTCATTAGTAAACCAACTCAACTGCTAGTTTTATATATATATATATATATATATATATATATATATATATATATATATATATATATGCAGAGACTGAACTTTTTGAGAACTCAGATGTAAACATAAGAGTCGAGGTGAGTAAGACTAAAGAAAGTTAGTCAATGATAGATTCACATTCCCAATTATTTATATGTATGAGCTTTAATGTTTATAGTCAAAATTTATGGTGATAGATATTCAATTATTTAGAATATATTTATATGATATTGATTTCTTTGAAAACACCTAAGTATAGAGATATAGTATCACATATGCTTTATATAAATATTGATAAGCATTATCATGATATACAAAGGATATTATATATGAGTTCATAATCTATCCTATATTGAAAGTTGGTGGACCTAAGAAGACCAAGAGGTCGAAAATATTATTTTATTATTTTAGACTCAAACCTATTTAGGTTGAAATGTTGAACTTAGTCAAAAGACTAGTTAAGATGATGATAGTATTCTTTAAGATCTTATATGAATGAGGATATACCTCGTGTACTATGTTTATACATGTTATGGATAATGTGATGCCTAAGTGGTTAAGAGAAGACTAGAGGTTATTGTTTCTATGTTATATTATTAAATAAGTTTTTACTTTTAGAGAACAAGAGTTTTTGATATTCCAATGTGTTTGTATAGAGAAGTTAAATCCCTAGATTCAACCCAGAAGGGTTAGAAAACTTGAAAATTCTTAATTCGGTAATAACATTGATTTAGTCTATTGTATATTATGGTCAACAGTGGATGGTCGAGAAACCATAGATCAAGACAATATAATTTAGGAAGAGTCTGAGAAGCACCTTTGATAAGGTACATGATTTCATGATAGAGTCAGGAACTTGACATATTACATAAGAGTGCTTAATCTTTAGGTCATTAAGTAGAATCACAGGAAGTCATAGACCCTAGTATTTCCAAGTATGCAAGCAGGGACTCTCTGAAAGGTTAAATTCACCTAAACCCATATATTACATTTATCCTAGATTAAGGATTATTTCTAAGTCAGACTGACTAGGATTTGAGTTTAGTCAAGACAATTTATGTCTAGAGATACTAGTCAAGCAAGTCAAACTGTAGGATGTGGTAGTTTCCAAGTCAAGTTAGAGGTGTGTGAATACATGACTATGTTTATTGCAAATGTCTATTTATAGAGAAACTTTGGCCAAAGTGATGCATTTGTCTCTACATGCATTAATCGATTCACCATGTCTAAATCGTGTAACCTGTCAGAATGATCATACTTAGCTAGAAGATTTCCTAGAGTTGTATGGTCTATTGAGTTACATAGAACATGGCACTAGGACTTAGATGGAAACTTGTTGGTTCCTTATGTCTATACTCTTCATGAAGGGTAGGGCCACTTTCATATGGAAGATGAGTGGGGGATTGCCAGTCTATGGTTGGAGGAAAAGCACTCAGATGATGCTCTCCCTTTGCAGCAGAAGACTTGCCGAGACTTGTGAGATAGATACCAAATTCTAGATGCATTATACTTCATGTTATGACTTATGATTTTAAAACTTATGTAAAATTATTCATATTGCCAAGTGCAAATTATTTGTAAATGTAAAGTGAAATAATTTTACTATGATTTTATCTTTGAAAAAAATGTAACTTCAAGGTTGAAAAATATTCAGAAAAGATATGAAATTAATTTTATACTATTATGCAAATGTTAGAAAAGAAATTAGAAAAAAATTTCACTCATGGTTAAACATGTTCATTTACTTTCTTAGTAAATTTTGTGAGTAAATTCCAAGTTGTATGAGTTATTATGTTACAAGGAGGAGGAGTGGGGTCATTATCAGGGGGTTTGTCCAAGCTATTTGGAGGAACTTGGACATCAAGGATGGGCTTCTAGATCATGATGGCATCCTCTTTGTCTTTTTATTCTTTTGAATCACCAAGAGCTATGCAAGAAAGTGAAAGAGAAAAGTCCAACCAAGGGAACTTCCTACTATCATGCCAACCAAGGAGGCTATGATCATGCTAAGACACAGAGGATTGTCCACATAGTGGGGGGACCAACTATGATGTCAATGTTCAGGGACCAATGAGAGTCACATCTTTAGTGAACACTATGGCTATGGCCACAACAATGTTCACATGGAGAGGCATACCTACTAGCAAGAGAATGGACCATATGAGTAACAATACAAAGGGCATTGGACAAGTGCTCAATAAGTGTCTACAAGTTAAAAACCTCTAAAGCAACTTTATTGGCCTACACCTAGATATATAACATAAAATTAGAGCATATAATGGCTTTAGCATACAAATATAAATTAACATTAACTATGGAACCTTAAAATAAAGTAGTGTTTCTATGTTTCCATATGCTTAATAGAGTTTTCAATCTAAAAGTATGTCAAGATTGGGTAACTATCATAGGCATCTTAGCCTAGTCACTTCAAAGAAAGCATATATTCATTTCCAAGCCATTTGAACCCATGGGAAAAATAAAAGACGTACATGAAAGTTTCAAAATATCCATCGAAAGAATAGAGGGGGTTGAAAATACCTTAATGGATAAGGCAAGGTCTAATGAGAAGACCCTAATATAGGAGGCACCATGCAAAGTGAGCTAGTTTGTGCCCCCAAATGGTAGACCAAATGGTTTAAAACCTATAACACCATTGAGTGGTTGTGGACTAGAGGTTCCACCTGATATTAAGTTTTTGAACCATGAGAAAATGAGAAGAAAGCAAAGAATACCCTTGGAATGGTTTGTTGTTCCTAGAGGGAGCCCCTAGATACCACTTCCAATCCTCCTACTAGCATATAGTGCATTAAATCCCATCATATGCACCATTTCTAGAGGAATAGACTCCATAATGGTTTTAAATGACCTAAAATCCTTGTTTTGATTATGGTAAGTTGGTTTTGAAGGGACCATAAACCCTTTACATACTAACAACCAAAACACAACAACCCTACGATAATAAGAACCAAAGAGGACCAATAGTAAAAAAAATGCATATAGATTACAAGACCAACAATAGAAAAATGAAGAATTAGATTTGGAATGGGTTGGATTAAGGTTGATTGGATGAGGTATGATTTGTTCTTTGTGGATTAGGCTTACCTTTATGGGGAGTTGATTTTGGGATGATGGGATGAAGATTGAGGGGGATTTGATTTCAATTAAGGAGTTATTTAGATGGATGAGGATGTGATTTGACGATTGGATGGATTAGGATTTGGTTTACGATGGGGTGGATGAGAGTTGATTAGATGAAGATTGCTTTGATTTAATTAGAATGAAGGTTGTGGATTTGGATAAGATTAAAAGTTTGATAGATGAGTGATTTGGATTGGATTGATTGATGAGTTGATTGGGATTGGATTGATAGATGAGTTGATTGGGATTGGATTGGATTGGATTGGATGGATTTAAGGGGATTTTGATTTTTGGATGGGTGGAAGAAAGAGGAGAGGATTTGGATTCAAGATGTGGATTTGATTAATTTCAACTTTGACTTGAGGGGATTATTTTTATGGATTTTCAAATGTTTTACATTTTAAGGTATAATACATGGCTTTCACATAAATCAACACACCAAGAATAGGAACACCCTAGATTATACATGTGGGAGTGGATATACTTGTAATTCCACCAATATGCCTTGTCTAGTCTTGATGTGTAAGCCCCATGGTGAGGAGCTAGTTGATCACCCAAGATCACTCAATGGCATGAGGGGAAAGCATACATGACATACACATTTAATTCTAGGGATATGAAGTGACTTCATGGGGCTAATTGCTTACCAATGGATCACAAGTATATATGACTGATAGGTTCCTATCTAGGATATACAAGTTTACTAGGGAATATCCTCAATATACATGAAGGTATGTGAGACCTAAGTCTATGAACCAAAGTCCATAGGTACAAGCATGCATTTATGTACAAGTCCAATTCCACCTCACCTTGTCTCCTTATAAAAAAGGGGCAACAAGGTTGAGTCAAACACGATGGTCCTCCTTTAAGGTATAGCTTTCACTCTTCCCCTTTGTGTACCTTTCCAGAGCATATGGTTTAGGTTATCCCCTAAGGTGATGAAATACTTAGGTAGGCACACTATGAGGAAATAATCTTAAGTTCTTCTGATTCCCAATGTTTCCTTATGGTGTGAGGAAGGAGCATACACAACTTGGGTTCTTGGGATGAAGAAAAAGGTGAATGACAAGGGTGTTTTTAATCCCCAAGATCACCTTTCGATGTAAGGGGAGAGCATACGTACCCAAGAAAACACACAAGGAAAAAAACCAAGTTAATTCACCTTAACATATGAGTGTACAACAATGCTAGTGATAAAAACAAGATATTCAGAAAGTGTGTTGCACACACAAAAGGTTAGTAGTTTGATAAAAATGTCTTTGACATATGAGAATTGATGCAAGAAAAATGTTAGTAACATATGTTACAAGAAAAATATGTAAAATTGTGATTCAAATTGAGATAACTAGTGTGTATGGTGGAATGGGGAAAAAAGGCCTATCCTATAATGAAGGCGATTAAGTTAGATTTCTGTTACCTATAAAAAATGTAAAAATTTGACTCAGGTAAAATTTATGGTCATCTAAAAAAAGCCTATTTTCAAAAAAGGACTAGGAAGGGAGACATGCTATGTACTAGGCAGACAAGATAGGGGATTGGGATAGGGGGTAGATTGGATAGACAAGGAGGCTAGGAATAAAAGTTATCTGAGCATACAAGAAATAAAACAGGGTAGGGGATTGGGATAGGGCATGTAGGTTGGATAGAGGGACAGACTAGATAGAGGTCTAGGCTAGGCATAGGTGGGAGGTGGAGGGTTGGTGCTAGTTGTTAGTGAAGTATCATGGGCACCAGAGGCCAATGGAGGGTTGGGGTAGAAAAGGACATAGGACCAAGCAATTAGTAGGGTTGGAGGGAGAGAAGAGGTGGCAAAGTGCATAGAGGAGAGGAATTGGTTGAGAACTTCAGTAGTGTGGAGCCAACTATTTGTAGAGGTGTGAGAATTAGGGAGGAGTAGAGGCTGCTAAGAGGCATAGTGAAGTTCATTGAAGCAAAGGAAGTCAATGTTGGGATGTGTAGGATGTGGAAGGGAGGAGGATGAAGTACAAGGAGTAGCATCAAGACTACGAAGTAGGGTATGGCATTGGGTGGAGGCCAAGGTAGAGGAGGGAGGTGCAAGTAGGAGGTGGAGGTTGAGCAAAGGAATACAAAGAGGGATTTGGGTGGAGGAGAGGGAAGTGGTGGTTGTAGGGTTGAGAAGGGTTGTAGAGGTGACAGTGGTGCATAACGTGGTAGTATGAGAGGTGGAGGTCAAACAAAGGTAGAAGGGAAGCCACAAAGAAATGGAAGAGAGGAGGATGAAGTAGTAGAGGGTTTAGTAGAGGGATCTAGGATTAGGACATGGGAAGCAGCAAGAGTAGGGTGTTTGGGGTGGATAGGGAATCTAGGAATGGGGCAGTCTTTTTGGATGGGATGGGTGAAGTTGGGATAGGGGGTTTAGATTTTAGGATTTTTTGAATTTTAAATTTTCGATACTTGAAAAAAATGTGAGAGGGGAGGGGGTTAGGAAGCTTGTGTGGGTAAAAATCCCACATCCTTTTTAAAATTTAAAATTTAAAATATTTAAAAGTTTCTTTTTTGTTTTGTGTTTTTTAAAGTATTTTGCAAATAGATAAGAGGAAAACTTACAAGATATTATGTAAAGTACTCATTCCATGACTAAATTTATTGAACTAAATAATCCACTTAATTACATCATCTTAAGTAAAAAGATAAATTTCTCATAAGCATTAATCAATAAAGTCATTAAATCTTACAAATCCTATGCTTAATCTAAGTGTTAGTACTAGAAAATAATATACAATGTCCATTGGCTTTCATGCCATAAATCATCCAATGACAGTTACAAGATACAATAACCATGTACAATATAAGAAAAAATAAACCAATCAAACTCTCCAGCCACCATGAACCCACATGGTCCTCTTGCAAGCTGAGAGATGGGAACATGGTTCGGGTGCTTTTCCACCCAACCATGAAGCAAATACACTTCCTCGGATCCCTTCATAACATGAAGGAAACCCAGCCCTACACGAAATGCCTACCAACCTAGAAACAACTGGCAAGAGGGAACACCTAATGCAATTTGATGTCTAAAGTGCAAATCTAAATAATGATGTGCAAATGTCTCACAATAGGATGTTGTAGAGATATATATAAATAAAGTTTGCTAGACAAATTTTCATCTATTTCAATGAATCCCAGCTTCGCCAAGCATATAAAATAGTTTAAGGTAAAATCCTGAAAAGAGAAAAAGCCATCTATGATAATCCACATTTGACATCCTAGCCCAGGAAGTAACCCCAAACACATATAAAGATAATCTACTTTCTTTCAAAACAAATAACAACCCATGTTTGCCTAATCCATTCTAATCCCCTCTCTTTTGCATAATTCAAGGACACACTTTCAAGCATATAATTCAACAAAGAACATCATTTATTCATTTAAACACAATTATATATATATATATAGAGAGAGAGAGAGAGAATCTATAAACTAGTTATATTCTCTAACCCATAGTTCTTTCTTTCCAATAGTTGAAGAAAACTAATGTTAACTACTTTCTAACTAATGCTAGTTTATAATTCAAACAATTCATTGTAACAAAGACTTAGTAAGAGTGTATAGATATTGCCAACAACATACTATTTAAAAATCACAGGCATAGGTAACATTTAGAATTTATACTATCTTTGTTCCAAGCAATAATCTAATTGCTACATGAAGTAATAAAATAAGCTACAGAAATTGAGCATGTCTGCGACAAAAATGAACAATATGGTGATAGAGATAAAAGAACTGTTGTGACATAAATTAAGCAAACAAGCTATAGAAATAGATAACTATGACAAATCTATTGAGTAAAACAGATCTGTGACAATGATTAAAAGCAATACATAATTACAACAGAGATAAAGAAATGATGACAGGAAACTTTAACTAGCTGCTACAGGGTTTAAAATATCTAGCAATGTTTTTACTGTGAAGAGGAATTAATTACTGTCGACAAGAGTTTAAGAAGACCATGGAAAATGCACATCAGGCCAAATCAAGAAGATATAACTGATCCTTGGGCGTTATAAACTTGCTACAGAGGCCATTAAGATGGATAAGTAGACTAATAATTCAATAGATTTGATGAATCTTACAGGCTAATGGACATTTCAGCTAACATAGAGGGTAAAATAGAGAGTGATTTTAAGCCGCCAGAACCAGTCCACTTCACGAGCTATAGGCTGCTAAGGTGAATAGTATAGGCTGACAAAAATAGAATATTGGCCATCATGAGATTAAATCTGATGCCAACAGAAAGAAAGAAAGAAAGAAGGAAAGAAAGATTTAACTTAAGTTGAATAAGGTATAGAGGCAACAGTCTTTAAGCAAATACAGAGGACAAAACCTAGTCATAAGTTTATTAGCAGCCAAAGGAAAACTCAGGCTTAAGCGCTTAATAATAGAAACAAGAAGGGAAACAGGTCGACCAAAAGATATTGGCTATCATGATTTTAAAGGCTGATCCACAAGCAAAACATAGAGAAACAAACAAGCGATAGAAAAATAAAAGCACTACTCAAGCAACAATCAAAAAAACTAACTAAGAGATTATTACAGACCATAAACTTAATAGAATACACAACTCTATGCAAAAAATAACTCAAGGAAAATACTTGATTCCTTTGTTGTCTAAGGTTGATTTCTGTCCCTGGTGTTGATCTCTCCTTCACCTTCTGTCGATGTGCTTTCTTCCTCTCCTATCACTAGTCTCTTCTCTCTTTTCCTTTCTCAGAACAATGATGATCCTATTCTTTCTGTTGCTAAAACCATGGGTGAAGATTTCTCTATTGTGCCCTTTCTTTTATTCCCCTTGCCTCCTCTACTTCTGTCATTTTTTTAACAGTGTTTCTTGTTTTAACTTTTGATTTTCTTTGCCTTTGAAAACTCCAATTCTCCTTTGTTTGCATGCCCTTATTGGTGTTCCAACCAGACTTTAAAAATAAAACAATTTCTATAATATTTCTTCCACTTTTGAATTTTGCATGACAAAAGCTTATTCTTTATTATTTTATTTAGATATCTAATTTTAATTATATATTATTAGTATAATTTATTTATCTTTAATAAAACATATTTATTTTTAGACCAATCAAGATACTATTTTTCAAACAATAATAGCAATAATATATATTATATAAAAAGGAAAAAAAATTTATTGTTTATAATTAAATAATATAATATACACAATTCCATTAAATATAATTTGAAGGAACATAATAATTTCATGACTAATTTATGCATTTGAATAGACTTACTGCAGCAACTCAAATACATATTTACCTACTCACAAAACATCAATCACATTCATTAACCATTTAATAATGCATATTAATGCCATTCAAAATGCAATATGACATGAGACTACGTGAGTGTGTGAGTGCATCAGGTTTATCCATCCCAACAGTTCTTGCCGGATGGCTAGAACATCTCTACCTCAACCATGTTCTCATCTTCGATGAGTACCTACATTTAGTCACACTCAACTCCACATCAATAGGTTAGTTCCCCAAAATCATAGCCGAAGCAAAACATAATGAATCATCCATGATCGTACCAATAATATTCAATTATTAAATCAACTTTCCTAATCATGCATTTATAATTTAATGATATTTACTTTCACACACACGTGGAATCACTCATAGTAAAACAATCATTGTATATGTCCAATAGTCTAATTAATAATATAGTCCATAAAACGAGATATGACATATTAAAAAATGTATATTATTTCCTTTTTGCTTTGAATTTTTTTTAGTAAAAAAATAACAACAAATACAAATTTGTAACCATTTTTTTCTAAATTATTCTTGCAATAAATAAATAAATTGAAACTTAGGAAAAAGGTGATATTTCTAAAAAAATTGTCTTTTTTCTAAACTTTTACTAGTTGTGCCAAAATGAAGAAGCCTAAAAGCTAACTACTTGTGCAAATTACAAACAAGCATTATTATTCTACCTCCAGTTAGAGATAAAAATGAAAGGCTAACTAAGAAATGTAAAACTCAATGCAAAGCTATTCCTTACACTTGATGTTGATGATAAGCTACAAAATGATTTATTGATGAAGGATGAATGTTGGTTGCTTGAGATTCCTACAGCGTGCCTTTGCTCTCCAAGATGACTTGAAAATAGCTTGAGGGATGTTGGATTTATAGATTTTTGATGAGGATGATCAATGATTAGATTTAATTTGAGAGATAAATGGTTGAGGATGTTTGAGAGGATAGGAGGCATGACAAGCCACCAAGTGGCACTTGATAATTGATGCACATGACAATGATTTGGATTGAAAATATTTGGATGGATAGAATTTTATAGGAAAAGATACAGGGTGAGTATTAAAAGGCACATTTTAGAAGCTTGTGCAATCTCTCACACATGTGTGAGAAGGGTGTGATTATGACAAGTAGAACTTCTCACACATGTGTGAGAATCACTTGTGAAATAGAGGGTAGAGATTAAAAGGTTAAATAAATGACTAAGATTGAAAGTGGATTTGGGTTAGGATTAATGATGTGAATTTATGAAGCCTTGTGTACCTAGGTGATTAATTAGTCAAATAAATATAATTAGTTTATTTAACTAATTATGAGGAAAAAAATAGGTGAATTAAATAAATGTTGGCTATTTAATTTTGGGGGGAATAGACATCGGAATTTATGATTTAATTGAATAAATATTGATTTATTTAATTAAATGTTGGAATGTTAGAGGAAGTGTTGGAATGATTAATTAATTAAATAAATGATGAAATTTATTTAATTAGCATTCGAAAGATGGTCATATGGGTTAATTAAATATGCAATTTATTCAATTAATGTTAGAATAAGATAGATGAAGGATGTGGTTAGATTTAGGTGTCTACAATTACCAATAAAAATTTATGCTATAAACTACTATGATCATGCCTCATATGTAATCCTCTGAAACTTATGTTAAACCCCTCCAAGAACCTAAAAAATTATTGCCCAAGATTTAAATTCTATTGCTTGCACTTTTGTTATATTTTATAGTTGACATGCAACTCTTGATAACCATTTCTTAAGTGGTTTCCTTTATGTCCCTATCTTCATTAGTGACTGGCCCAATGCAAACTTCCTTTGCACCATATACTCTTTGTAACAATCATTATCCCATAGTATGTTGCACACTTAAATCCTACAACTAGCAATGCCAAACTTTATGTTTAGCCTAAGTAACCATGTATTGTTTTTAATTGAATTCTCCATCCATGCACTTTTTACACCACATGGTGTCAATCAACATTATGATGTCATTCCTTGTTAGTATTCAATGCCACAATTACCTAATTTCTTATAATGCTAGTTTAAATTTGATTGGTAAATCATCTAACTTTTATCTTTCTACTTCCTCAATTCTTAAGATGGTAACTAGAGATGACTAGGATTTCATTTAGAGATATATTCAAATTTTACAATGGTTCTAATGTTTGGATGGCATGACTTTTGTCCACTATCTCTCTTTAGGAGGTGGCATAAAAGTTCATAGGTGTCCCTTGGGTTGGGTGTGATTATTTAGTAGTTTTTGTCACCCTTCCTTTTCATTCCTTTTTCATGTATTTTGCCATTTTGGCTTTTCTTAATCAATACATTTTTAACTTTATCAGAAAAGTGAGAGTATTTATAGTTTAAAAAATACAAAATATATGTATGATAGGCAAATTTTGAAGAAAATAATAGAATTCACCTCAAATACATGCACATTTTCACAAATACAAGTTGATGTACATTTTATAGGAAAATGTGACAATTGTCTTTCTATAAAATTACTTATTATAGAACATTATTTTATCCAATTAATGAGATACAATTGATAACAATAACCCTTATGAAGGTGGGAACCTCCACTACATGATCATCTAAGCTTTATACATATATATAACCAATTCTAATATCACATTCGCACTGGTTCAATCATGGTTTTAATGATAATATTCTTTCTCTAAGTGCTAGAGACAGTAAATCCATCTCTTTCTTTGTAGACAAGTAGGAGACCTTTCAATAAATTATATGTACTACCTTTGCAAATTATTGGAGTGTTATCAGGTTTTAAATATTCCCAATTAAATTCTTTTAGGGTTTCATCAATTAAAGAATTGAGATACTTCAATGCATCTTCCTCAGTGGATCCAAGATGCTCTCTCATATAACATGTTATACATGATACTACTTCTCCACGATCTGCTTCAACCTTCAAAATAACATAAATTTTACTTCGTAAGATGTGATATATAATTACCCTTAAATATAAGTCAATTGATCATATATGAAGAAACACAAGGTTGCAAATGTTAAATTGTCCAAATTTATAGGATACCTTGAAAGTTCTTGTGTCACCTCTTAATCTAAGGACTAAGCAAAAGAGCTCATCGAACCTCGATGGATAATGAATTTCCATGAGGATTTCATTAGAAAGAGGCACATCTAATGATAATAGAGGTTGTAAGGTCACCACTCGAGACCCAGCAGTCACTTTTCCATTCTCTAAATATTCCTCCAAAGATGGTATATAACCCATAGAAAGCCACTCTGCCTCTTGCAATAATGCATCTATACAAGCTTCCCACTACATTTAAACAATATTACAAATTAATATTAATACTTGAATCAAAAAGAATAAACAAGAAAAATCCAATACTTATCAAATTTTAAAATTTTTATTTCAAATTTAATTAACCTAAAAATTGAAATTATTAATTTTGGTTCTAGAACTCTAAAATCTTTATTCTTAAATTATTATTAAAGCTCAAAGAAAAATAATTATATTTATATATAACATATCTAAAATGCACGTTCCTTATGGATTTAGGAGAAACAATAACTCAAGATATAGAGATGTGCTTTAAACCAAATAATTATTATAACTTAAAATAAATGTTTACGGTTTTTTTTTAAGTGAAAAAAATTGAATAGTGAATTTGATAGATTGGCGATGAAGTGCATAGAGAAGAGAAATAGTGCTGGAAACCATTCACGGCCTTAAATGATAAAGTTAATAGAATGTTTGATCATCATCATTATAAAAAGTAGACCTCTTTCTGATATATGATGTATCATTTGCAATCAGGTTTACTAACCTTTACAACAATAAATAAATAGTAAATTTCTCAATAATAATTAGTAAGGATTTTAGTAAAGTATATTCTTTACTTATTAAAAAGGTTAGTAGGGCAATGGATCAAAGAAAATTAAGTATAAATATAATTTATGTTATTTATTATTTAAATGTGTCTATATAAATGATATTTATGCACAATATTTGGTGAGTTTTTTAATGAATTATAGATTAGGTGTATAATAAAAAATTAATATTATTTAATAATAAGATTGGATTTGTGTCTCAAATAAATTTAGTAAAATAGATTATTCCAAATTGTTGACTATTACTAACTATTACCTATACAGAAAGATTGTTCATCCACTCAATACTACTAGAATAAATTTAAATATATTAATTAAAAACACTAAAATTTAAAAATACATATAGTTTTATTTGTATAGTCCTTCTATGGCTGTTAAATCCCACCTTATATAAAGAACAACATAATCTATTACTATAGTTTCAATATCTATAAATAAAATACTAGCTAAATAAAGTAAATAAATACCTCTTTATGGCTTGTGTGAAGAGTTTGAGCTCATCTAGATTTCCATAGGTGTCATAAATATCATCCAAATATGTGACTAATGCACACAGCTTTGCAAACCCAATTCTAAAAGCAAAATATTTTGGCTCAATACACATTGAAGCTGCCCAAAAGTAAAACTCAACATGGCGGTGGCGAGCAAACTCTAGTTTATCCAAGCCAGACTCTACCCACCATCTACAATGCACATAAATTACTCAATAAAATTGAAATTCCAATTTTAAATACACATTATACTACAAATAATTAAGTCTCAAACTCAAAAAATATTTACATAGCTTGAATGTTGTTATGTTTGAATGCATAGTATTCCAAAAGGGTAACAACTATGTTGTTATATATGGGCTATGTGCTTTCAACACATTTTTGAAAAGCTATATAACATAATACATTATTAAAAACTGTGTATAGATTTTTTTCATCGACGTTTCGATCACACTCCATGATCCATCATTAAGAAGAGAAAGAGAATGAAAAAAAAAGGATCACAGAGTGTGATCCAAAAAGTCGATGAAAAAAAGTTATACACAATTTTTAACCAAAACCTTTTCAATTCATGTCATGGACTGTGGAAATATCATGTCCTCAATAATAAATTATTACTATTTGACTACAAATATATATGATGTTTAATTTTAGTCAAAATATCTTTCATAACATAAATTACTCACCTTGAGAGTATTTGGAGCTCTTGATGTTGTAGTGACTGGATCATATTGAAGTCCAACTTTGACAACTCTAAAAGTTTTGAGTTACTCATACTACACAATAATTCTAACATTATAATGTTAAATTTTGGAGAGATCTCCATGTAGATTTTTAAAAGTTAGAATTAAAAACATTACATAGTAATATTTAAATTTATGTCTTATTCAAAAATCTAAAATCTTTAATGTTAATTTTATATTTTTCCTTAGGTATTGAATTAGCAAGAAAAGTATCATGTAACAAGTTAATGAAATTACTTGTTGATGGTCTTGGAAATCCATAAACTATCTTCTCCATACATGTCAATATAAGTCCTTGCTTCTAGCCTAGGCACATTCATGTGCCAGCCATACTGTAGATTGAATTCTATCTGTTACATCATAAAAATTAGAATCCCATTTGATAAATGGATTAATAGACTTATTATTTAAAATTAATAATGGGTATGTGTACCTCTCTTGAAAGATTGGTATTGTCAATCTTTGGTAGAGCTTGTTTTAAGTATGAAGTAGCAAAGGCTTTGGCATCATCGAGAGTTTGCTCCCGAGGAAATACAATGAGTGAAGCCCGAAATAAATTTAGGATTCCTTTTATCTCCTCATCATTTGATTGACTATTAGAGTATAGTAACTGTCCATATTTACCTTTCACGTATTGCAACACCTCTACAATGATATTAAATTAGAGGAAATTTTATGCTCTATCAACAACCTAAAACAAATTTAATTTCAAGGTTTGTTATTATTAGGTAGAAGCAATTTTTTGTATTTATAAATTCAATTAATTAGATTTCAAAAAGGTTATTTAAATATGATTGTGAAGATGTTCTAATTTGAAACTATAATACAAAGAGAGCACTACTCTATTATTTAGTTAGAACATTGGCCCTCTACCCTTTCAAAAAAGATATATTCAAACAAACTTTGAAACACTTAATCAATTTAAAAATAATTTATTATTAGTAAATAGAAATGTGTATTCTACCTATTAAAAGTGAATTCTTACAACTCTACATACTATATACTTATTACTCATCAATATACATTATTGGTGCATTGCATATCAATCAAACTCCCATATAATAAATATATAATATGTGGAGTTGTAAGACTTCATGTTTGAAGGACTTATTAATCACAAACAAATTTTTCAAACTCAAAAATGTTTGAAGCTCCTTAATCAATTAGGAAGGACATTTGATTAAAAAGATAAGCCTTATGTGAATTGAATCAACTTTAGGATTAACAACCTAACAAACTAACCAACTTATCAAAACAATTTACTTTTTAACCAAATAACACATTTTTTTTTATTTTTTAAAATTATATCTAATATAATTTTTAAAATAAAAATTATATCTATGATGATCTACCACTTTATCAAGAAAAACTAATATTGGATATTTAAATAACAATCTTACAAACAATCAAAATTTTATGCATAAGAATATTTTTATTTGATGTTACTTCAAATTAGAAAACTCCACCTTTTTTAAATGGTTATAAAATCAATAACTTACTTAAAAGATTTAATGTGCAAAGCTAGATAACAAGGAACATTTCTAATAATCTAAAACATTATTGAACAATAATATGTAAACAAAAATAAATATGTAGATAGCTAATAGTGTAATGAGATAGGTGGATAATATAAAAGTAGGTCATTTGTCAATATATTTATATATCAAAACACTCCCCTCAAAATAAACATAAAATTAAATAAAAATAAAATAAATATACAAATTTCACCATTAAAAATATTTTTTTATAATAAAATATAATTAATAAAAATTTAAATTAAAAAATAAAATAAATCATATTCTTCTAATATTATATATCAATACATAAATTTCTTTAACCCTTGTCTATTGTCTTAGATTCAAAATTTTATGAACAAGGTGGATATTCAGAAACAACACACTTTTGCTACCATAATCTCTAGGATCTATTAGAGACATCAAATTTCCACAGTCCATGATAGTAATATGTTATTGCTTCTAAATTTTAACTGTGTCCTGCTTTTTTCCATCACTACACAGTTAAAATCCAGAAACAATAACATATTACTCTGGGATCTAAACAAGGTTGAAAGTTATCTTACTATTTTCCATTAATAAATAGGTCTTGTAACATTAATAATTATTTTCTGATTCAATGATTAGAGATATCACCTGAAGAAACGCCATATCTGTGCAGGCGAAGAATTCGAAAGCCCAAGGCTGTGGTGTTGAAATCTGCACAAGAACACTCTCTACCACATCCAATGCCTTCGTTGTTCCAATATCTGCTATTCAAATAATTCTAAGGCATAAGAATTAGGCTAAGGAATACTGTCTATAATGTATATAGATTGATCTTTGTTATAAACAACTGGTGTGTTTTGGATACTGACTGTTTACTTAAAGAGGGTTTCCAAAATAAATAGTTTGTATTGATCTAAGAGTTTAAAAAACTGGTGTGTTGTAGTCAATCTACTGATTGTTTACATGTAAGACCTGGTGTGTCGACTATAGCACACCAGTTGTTTACTGGAGACCCATACCGACCATACTGCAAAATCATAATAATATTAATCTTGAAGCTTGAAAACAAGCAAACCTGTAAACATAATCCAGAACTGTTTTTATTTCATTTTGAAAATGGCGCTCTATTCCAAGGCGTTTTACATTGTCCACCATTGAAAGATGGTGATACAGATCGTTTGCAGATGAAGAGTGTAGAGGAAGGGCATTGAACATGTCCTTGATATCCTTAATCAGCTTCTCTACACGTTCACCATAAGAGGGAACCTGTGTGCCATTACAGATCGAAAGAAGGTAAGAGCAAACAAATCAGAACTTCTATAAAACAACAGATTCTGCAGTGATAGTATAAACTTTAAGGACTCTCAGTTTAGAAACTATGTACTCATTAAACTCAGCTTAGAGTAGATAGTAAATTAGGTTACCTCATAAGATTAAGAGAGAGATTGTATGAAATCATCATCCCACAAGTTGGGGTGATAATTGCCAATGCGCCGTGTGATGCCTTCATCAGTAGTAATCAACGCCATATTTATAGGAGTTTGAGCAACTCTGCGGTGTGCAGGTATTTTGGTTGTTGGGTATACTTTGCTGGAAAACATATGGTGAGTAGAAGGCTTATGAAGTGAAAGCTTCTGTCCAGCCATAGTTGAAGCCAGAGACATGTTGGCTCTAAAAGTATTCTTCTGGGCGAGGAGAATTTTTTTTCTTTATTATGGTGAAGCTTGTCTTCCACTCCAATTTATAGAACTTCAATCAGATTTGAAACGGCCTATTAAGCTTGTTTGTCTTCGGCCAGGTTAAAATTAAATTTACTGGAGAATTTTTGAAACAGAGAAAATATGGGCAGTGGGAAAAGAAAGGTAAGGAACCTAAGGAGGACCTGTACATCTAAAGTCTGCAACATGCATGTGACTTGCGTGCAACTGTATATTCACTCTCTTCTGCACAAATTATCATCAAATAGTATTGACATGTCAAATAGTATTGACATGGCTTTAAACAGTCAATAATAATTTTACACCTCATTCACAACAAACAAAAAATATATATTTATCCTATTTTTATTAGATGATATTTAAGAATAATCATGACTCCAATACAAGACCGAAAAGTACTGAAAGTAAAATGCAATAGTGTTACACCATTGTGGACCAGAAGGCCATTAAAGGCCAAAAAATACGAAAGATTCCTGATATAAAATGTGAGGGATGTCTGCAAAATGCATATGACCCGTACATTAAGTCTGCAAAATGCAGATGACTTGTCTGTAACATACATATCGACAAACTTGGATGCTATCAGCTATTGTGGGTGTCAACATCGCAGTCTGTTCTGACTTAAGCTTCCTCTAATCAAACTATTATGCTTAGTTGAAATAGTGCTCCACCATGGAAGTTGGGTGGAATTATAGGTTTGTCGTTACACCAAAACCTGCAAGTGTTAGTAAACTTTTCAAACCCGCACCTTCACTTAGACCCAGAGTGGCGGTTAGTCCACGAGATCAATTCCCAAGGTGTGACAGTTAATCCAACAGGAATAAGTGCAGAAAGAGGGCCAAAATCTTCAAAGCAGCCAAAGAGTAGGAAAAGTGAGAAATTCCACCATTCTAAAAGATTCCTGAAAAAAGACACATTATTCTTAGCCTTGCATGTGCATTTGTTTTCCTCATTAAAAAAGGTGTATGTGTCTCCCTACTTTGGAACTAATAAAACCTATTTATTAAGTCAGTCTAACATATTGAAACGTAACATGTTTATATTAGCAGTTGCATGGAGTTCTCACGCAACGGATTTGCCGATCGGCTATTAGTAATAGAAGAAATAAATTGTGGAATGAAATATAGAAATTAAATTTCATACTTATATTGTAATATGAGACAATGACAATGGTGTTTTACTTTTTTGCAATGTATAAGAAGCATTTTTAATTTACATTTAAAATATATAGTATTTACAATAAATGTTCCTTGTATGAATAGGAGTAATACAAGGTTTATAGAATTTGGGTTTTCATCACAAACATAAGCATTCTCTTGTATTATAGTATTTGTTGTACCCCACAGTTGTTTGTCCCTAATGTCAAATCCACTACTCTATTTGTTTCATGATTCGTGGTGATCAATGATTAGATGATAAGATGATACAGTTGTTTGTTACATGTTCTTGGTGATCCATGGTCAGATGATAAGATGATACAGTTGGTTGTTACTTGATATATATGGTACTCTTTCAGTTGCTTGATGCATTATATGCTTGTGACACATCTTCAGTTGATCATGTTTGCTACAGTCATCAATCATATTTGATCTTCAGTTGATCATGTTTGCTATAGTTTTTATGACCATCAAAATGTTTATAGTTTGCTAATTTAGTGGGTTTGTTGGGCAGCTTGGCATTTGACATTATGTTATTATAGTGGTATTATGATGACAATCATATATCTTGATCTTGTGTTTGGATGGAAGGGTTCATGGCACTTAATGATAAGCTTACTTGATAAGCTTGTTTTATCTCTTGGCAAAATTATTTGGTATCACTTTGTGACAAAGACACTTATTGTTCTAAAGGCACAAAAGGATTAAAGTGTTTTTACATTGGTTTAATATGTTGACCATGGCATGTATTTGAACTCCTAGTGCATATCTAATATTGCATATCTTCAGGCCTCTTCATGTTTTTTACCTACTAGGCAGGTTGACTGAGTTGTTCAAAAGGTTTCAAAGCCTTTTATCCACCAGCCCATTTAGGGCTTACCGAAGGCACGGGTTAAAGTATTGTTGAGCAAAAAGATGTTTGGCCGATTACTTTGTAAGGTGTAATCTTGGTTTATCTATTTTGGAGCTAGGGTTTCATTATCTTTGATTGTCATCATGAAAGATTAAGGAGAATGAATAGAAGATACAGAGTGTGATTCGATACAATATGACCAATGGTATTTTGGGTTGCAATTTTTGACTCCAGCAAATGATTTCTTTTGTGGTCAACTCAACAAGTGATATTATTTTCTATTATGTCATAATCAAATCTATCAAAACCCATTTGTGGGTATGCAATACACTGATGAAAAACTATATTTGCTCAAACAAATATGCATTTGTTAATAGCAATTTTAACATTATACAAGACTGCTTCGTGGGTATAACATTTTTTAGTTATTTGGTTCGGTTGTTGCACAGGTATATATGACAGTTAAAGAATGAATTTCTTTTCTTCTATACACAGTTTGAAGTTTGTTTAAGGAACAATTGATGAGGGTTATTGTATAACTCCTTGGTCAGTTATAAACAACCTATAATTTCAGTTATGCCTCTTAAAATTGTTTGTAGAGAAAAGAAATGTGAACACTGTTTATATATCTCAGATGTGTTGTGAAAAATAAGTGTGTACAAAAGAAGGAAGAATATTTATTTTTGACAGCATATCTAAGATATTTGTGAGTAGTAGTGACATAGAGTATCCCTTTGTACTTGACAAATATAAATTTCATTGTATTAACTATATGCTAGTAAGGCCTTGCAATCAGTGAGATTTTTAAGCCATTGAGGCCTTGTAATCAGTGAGATTTTTAAGCCAGTGAGGCACTTTTTTGAGTGGTTTTCTACCCCAGAGGGTTTCCACTCAGGACAAATATTTGTGTCTCTATTTCTGGGCATGGTATGTGTTTTACCTGTTACTCTAAATTTCAGTTTCAAAATTTTGCAATCAGTTCATTAATTTTGCAAACAGATCATGTATGCTTGGACAAATAAATTTCAAAAGCACTAAAGTGTTATAAATTTATAAAAAGTGATTAAATTGCTCTTAGATACTGATTCACCCCCCCTCTCAATATCTACACCACTCTAACAAGTGGTATCAGAGCCAAACCCTTTGTCTATAAGGCCTAATCAGCCTAAGGGGATTCCTGGTTGAGTGGTTATCATGTCTTTCCAAGATGGTCTCTCTATATCCAAAGCACCATTATTTGATGGTACAGATTATACCTTTTGGAAATATAGAATGACTCATCATATCAAGTCTTTAGGATATGATGTTTGAGATGCCATTGAAACTAGTTGTACTATCACAGGCAAACCATCTAATCTTGATGAAAAAAAGGCCCTTGACTGTGACTCAAAGGCTGCTAGTGCTACCTGTTGTGGCTTGTCTAATGAAGTTTTAAATAAAGTTATGGAATGTGATATAGCTAAAGCTATTTGGGATAAGCTGTCAAATATTTACGAAGGAGATGAAAGTATTAAAGAAGCTAAATTACAAGCTCTTAGAGAAATATTTGAAAGAATGAGAATGAAAGATGATGAAAAGGTAGCTGAATATCTTCAAAGAGTTCAGGAAACTGTAAACAATATTAGAGGTCTAGGGGAGAAACTAGAAGAGACAACAGTAGTTAAGAAGGTCTTAAGGACCCTAACTCCCAAATATGACTCGAAAATCTATGTGGTTGAAGATAAAGACCTGAAGACAATAACTATTGACACTCTTCATGGAGTTTTTAATGCATATGAAATGAGATTGGAAAATGATAACCCTAGTAAGGAAGCTAAGGAAGTAGCTTTTAAAACTGTGAAAAAGGATGTTGAAACTGAAAATGTCTGTGAAGATGAATATGTCTTTGTTAGTAAACTCAGAAGAGGTTCAGGTAGATATAAAGGAAAATTACCTTTTAAATGCTTCAACTATGGAAAAATAGGATAGTATGTAGCAAATTGTCCAAATTTAAAACTTGACAGTGAACAAGAGGATAATAGAAAACAATATAAGAAAAAACCTTTCAACATCAAAAATAAAAGTTGTTTTAAAAAGAAAAAGAGTCTAATTGTTGGAATAACAAATACTACGGTAGAAGAATCTTCTGATGAAATAGATGAAACACTCTTCATGGAAGCAATCATTATTGAACCAAAAGAAGAAAAATTAGAACTATCTGAAAATGAAATTGATTTAGAAGGTGAGTTAAAATGTGCCTTTGGTGAAATCAGAATCTTAAAAAGGAAAATGGAGTGCAAATCAAGTTAATAAATGATCAAGAAAAATAGATTTCTGATTTAAAACTAAGTCTTGAAGAAAATAGAAAAATACTTTTAGATACTCAAGAACAGTTAAAATCCAAGGATAAAGAGTGTTGTTCCAGGGAGGCTAAAATAGTTAAACTGAGAAAAGAACTTGAAATGTGTAACAACAGTGATAAACTTGCTGATATGCTAGGTAAACAAAAAGAGTATAAAGACATGACTGGTCTAGGATTCTCAAAAGGCCAATGCTCTAATGATAATCAGTTTAAAGGTAAAATGCCTTTTAGATTTTCTGGTTATTGCTTTTACTGTTATCAATATGGGCATAGAGAAAATGAATGCAAGTTTGTATTTAGAAAGCAACCCACTTTTCTGAACAAGTTAAGATACTTCAATTGCAAAGAACTTGGACACATTGTCAAGTTTTGTAAATCAGAAATTGTTTCTCTTACTAAGCAACCCAAGATGAAATGGGTGCCCAAAATCAGCAAAGCAATGGTTGTTGAAGTAGCTTTTCATGCTAAGAAAAATGAAATCTGGTTTATAGATAGTGGTTGTTCCCATCATATGACTGGGGATAGAAGTAAATTCACTTAATTTGAAAATTGGTCAAGTGGGTCAATCAAGTTCAGTGATGATTATTGTTTACCAATGATGGGAAAAGGTACAATCTTTCTAGGAGATAACACACCTCTAGAAGATGTTTATTTTGTTGAAAGACTAACTCATAATCTATTGAGTGTGAGTTAGATTTGTGACAACAAATTTGATGTAGTTTTCACATCACAAGGCTGTAAGATTCTCAAAAATTCAGGGCAAGTCATTGCTTCAGGTTTGAGAACCAAAGGTAACATTCATAATCTACATGGATCTGCTAATGATTGCAAAAATAATATATGTTTGATGAGTCAAATTGAGGAAAGCAAACTCTGGCATAGGAGGTTGGGGCATATTAATTTTGATAACTTAGTTAAAATCAGCCACAACAAAAATGTTAGACATATGCCTATTGTTTCTAAGCCTACAAATCTAGTTTGTAAAAAGTGTCAGCAAGGTAAACAAACAAGAAATGTTCATAAATCTAAAGAACAATTTTCTGCAGAACCTTTCTAGTTGGTTCACACTGACTTATGTGGTCCAACTATAACTAAATCTTTAAATGGTGAAAGATATTTTAAGATGTTCATAGATGATTACACAAGGATGACTTGGGTCACCTGTCTCAAATAAATTTGAGGCTTTAGACAGATTTAAAATTTTTAAAAGAATGGTATAAAAAGAAACAAACTTAAAATTGAAGTGTTTAAGGTCTGATAATGGAGGAGAAAATACCTCTACTGCTTTTTTGGAATATTGTGAGATACATGGCATAAAAAGATAGTTTGCAACTCCTAGAACACCTCAACAAAATGTGGTGGCCGAAAGAAAGAATAGGACAATAAAGGAGATGGCTAGAACCATGCTCCAAGATGTTGGACTATCAAATGCTTTCTGGAAAGACGCAGTTCATACAGTAGTCTACACTTTGAACAGGGTACAAATAAGAGTCAAAACCAGGTACACACCCTATGAACTCTGGTATGGTAAGTCTGCTAATGTTTCTTATTTTAAAATCTTTGGTAGCAAATGTTATATAAGAAGAGAAGATCATCTAGGAAGTTTTGAATCACGTTGTGATGAAGGGTCAGAGAAATTTGAAGAAGAATCAGATCGTAAAGTGCCTCAAGAACAATCAGTAAGTCCTAAAACTAAGACTCCTTCTAAATCCTCTATATATACTCCTAAAAAATTGTTACAAAAGAATCATCCAAGTGAAAATGTTATTGGTGATCTAGACTCTAGTATGCAAACTAGAAGGAAAACTGCCCAAGCAAATCAGTAAGTTCATATTTGCTTAGTGTCTTAATTAGAACCTAAAACCTGTGTTGAAGCTAGTAAAGATGACTTGTGGGTTCAGGCTATGTTAGATGAATTAGCCCAGATAGAGAAAAATAAAACTTGGGAACTTGTCCCAAGACCAAAAGACAAAAATATTATTGGGGCTAAATGGGTTTTCAGGAACAAACTTGATGAAAATGAAGTTGTTAGAAACAAGGCTAGATTGGTTTGTAAGGGTTACTCTCAAATAGAAGGCATAGACTTTGATGAGACCTTTCCTCCTATAGCAGGACTGGAAGAAATCAGATTATTTCTTGCATTTTCAGCATATAAAAACTTTAAGGTCTATCAAATGGATGTTAAAACAACATTTCTTAATGGAGATCTGGAAGAAGAGGTCTATATGGATCAGCCTGAAGGCTTTGTTTGTAAAGATAAGCCAAATCATGTGTACAGATTGAAAAAGGTACTATATGGCCTTAAACAAGCTCCTAGAGCTTGGTATGCCAAATTAGACAAACACTTACAATCACAAGGCTTCACTAGAGGGGGAGTTGATAGTAATCTGTATTTTATGACTAAAAATGATCACATTCTAATAGTGGTTGTATATGTTGATGATATAATTTTTGGCAGTAATGATGATGAACTCGGTTCATACTTTCTACAGGTCATGACATCAAAATTTGAAATGTCAATGTTGGGTGAGCTTTCACTTTTCCTTGGTTTACAAGTTTCTCAGTTAAAAGAAGCATTTTTATTTATCAAACAAAATATGCCAAAGATATGCTAAAATGTTTTCAAATGGATGAGTGTAATCCAGTGAGTACACCTATGGAAACTGGCTGCAAATTGAGTGTTGATGCTGATAAACCTGATGTTGATCATACTTTTTACAAGTCTATGATAGGTATCTTACTATATTTAACTGCTACTAGGCCTGACATAATGCATGTAATCTATTTAGTAGCCCGATTTCAATCTGCTCCTAAGCAAACTCATCTAAATGCAGTGAAAAGGATACTTAAATATATACAAGGAACACTAGATTATGGGCTTTGGTATCCTAGGCATTCTGATTTTACTTTGACAACGTATACATATGCTAATTGGGCTGGCAATCTTGATGACAGGAAGAGTACATCTGGTGGTGCATTCTTTCTTGGTGGAAGGCTAGTTGCTTGGCATAGCAAAAAGCAAGATTTTGTTTCTTTATCTATAGCTAAGGCTGAATATATTGCAGCCACTCCCTGTTGCACTCAAATCCTCTAGATGGTTCAAATTTTGAATGATTATAAGGTTACTGTGTCTAAGCCTATCAAGATTTTATGTGACAATGTCAGTGCAATAAACATATCCAAGAATCTTGTGATGCATTCTTGTACCAAGCATATTGATATTAGATATCATTTTCTTCATGATAAAGTACTCCTAAATGATGTTCTATTGGACTATGTTTCTTCAGCTGATCAAGTGGCTGATATATTTACTAAGCCACTTCCCAGAGCAATTTTTGAGGGTCTCAAGGATACGCTTGGGGTTCTCTCTTCTTCTTCTCTGCCATGATGTTTCTCAGTATTTGGTTTCAGGGGGAGCTTCTTGCATATTTTTCTTCCCTAACAATTTTTTAGTTTCATTTATCAGTGCTCATGATTAATCTTTGGCATCATTCTCAATTGTTTGTCCAGTACTTTTTATGCTCTTGCTATTATTTGATGCTGACATCTTTCTTTTCTATTTCAGTTGTTCTGGTAGCTTTCTTGAGGATATCTTGGTATATTTTTTCTTTCTGGCATTAACATACTTCTCTCTCCTTTGCCTTAATGCCAAAAAGGGGGAGATGTAGTCTTTTTGTCATCATGGACAAAGGGGGAGTTTGTCGTACCCCACAGTTGTTTGTCCCTGATGTCAAATCCACTACTCTATTTGTTTCATGATTCTTGGTGCTCAATGGTCAGATGATAAGATGATATAGTTGTTTGTTACATGTTCTTGATGATCCCTAGTCAGATGATAAGATGATACAGTTGGTTATTACTTGATATATATGGTACTCTTTCAGTTGCTTGATGCATTATATGCTTGTGACACATCTTCAGTTGATTTTCAGTTGATCATGTTTTCTACAGTCATCAATCATGTTTGCTATAGTCATCACGATGTTTGATCTTCAATTGATCATGTTTGCTATAGTTTTCATGACCATCAGAATGTTTACAGTTTGCTAATTCAGTGGGTTTGTTAGGCAACTTGGCATTTGGCATTATGTTATTATAGTGGTATTATGATGACAGTCATATGTCTTGATCTTGTGTTTGGATGGAAGGGTTCATGGAACTTAATGATAAGCTTACTTGATAAGCTCATTTTATCTCTTGGCAAAATTTTTTGGTATCACTTTGTGACAAAGACACTTATTGTTCTAAAGGCACAAAAGGATTAAAGTCTTTTTACATTGGTTTAATATGTTGACCACAGCATGTATTTGAACTCCTAGTGCATATCTAATATTGCATATCTTTGGGCCTCTTTATGTTTTTTACCTGCTGGGTAGGTTGACTGAGTTGTTCAAAAGGTTTCAAAGCATTTTATCCACTGGCCCATTTAGGGCTTACCAAAGGCACATGTTAAAGTATTGTTGAGCAAAAAGATGTTTAGCTAATCATTTTGTAAGGTGTAATCTTGGTTTATCTATTTTGGGGCTAGGGTTTCATTATCTTTGATTGTCATCATGAAAGATTGAGGAGAACAAATAGCAGATACAGAGTGTGATTTCATAAGTCATGACTGATGGTACTTTGGGTTGCAAATTTTGACTCTAGCAAATGATTTCTTTTGTGGTCAACTCAACAGGTGATATTACTTTCTATTATGTCATAATCAAATCTATCAAAACCCATTTGTGGGTATATAATACACTGATGAAAAAGTATATTTGCTCAAACAAATATGCATTTGTTGATAGAAGTTTTAACATTATACAAGACTGCTTCATGGGTGTATAACATTTTTCAATTATTTGGGTTGGTTGTTGTACGGGTATATATGATAGTTAAAGAATGAATTTCTTTTCTGCTAAACACAATTTGAAGTCTATTTAAGGAATAGTTGATGAGGGTTATTGTATAACTCCTTGGTCAGTTATAAATGACCTATAATTTTAGTTATGCCTCTTAAAACTATTTGTAGAGAAAAGAAATGTGAACACTGTTTATATATCTCAGATATGTTGTGAAAAATAAGTGTGTAGAAAAGAAGGAAGAATATTTATTTTTGACAGGGTATCTAAGATATTTTTGAGCAGCAGTGACACAAAGTATCCCTCTGTACTTGACAAATATAAATTTCATTGCATTGACTATATGCCAGTGAAGCAATGTTGTAAGCCAGTGAGGCCCTATAATCAGTGAGATTTTTAAGCCAGTGAAGCACTTTTTCAATTGGTTTTCTACCCTAGAGGGTTTCCACTCAGGACAAATATTTGTGTCTCTATTTATGTGCATGGTATGTGTTTTACCTATTACTCTAAATTTTAGTTTCAAAATTTTGCAACCAGTTCATTAATTTTTGCAAACAGATCATGTATGCTTGGACAAATAAATTTCAAAAGCACTAAAGTGTTATAAATTTATAAAAAGTGATTAAATTGCTCTTAGATACTGATTCAGCCCCCCCCTCTCAGTGTCTACACCACTCTAACAGTATTTAGGGTAGTATCAAATGCACGTGTATTGAAGGATAAAACATTAGTATGATGTGGTAGATGATTACATAAAGTAGAGATGTTTACATATTTTTAATGCAATAAAATCTATTGAAAACATTCTTGAAACTTTAATTGTATAGTGAAATCACTATTCTTCAAAGGTTTAATACTATAGAGCTAATTCAATTTTGAAGAGATCAATTTAACAGAGAGAAAGCTTAAGAAAAAAACAAATGTAAGTACAAATGGAAAACAGCAACAGCTAGTTCCCAGCTGTCACTGTTCTTAAAAGAATAATAAGAAAACCATGCCTTTATAGTCAATCAAAGAAGAATGTCTTCTGCAGAAAGTGTGTGCATATGTGAAAATAATATTCACTTGGTTAGAGAATCAAGTATTCTCCGTATAATATGTAAGTAAAGTAGGTGTCTAAGTTTGTTGTTTAAAATATAAGGAAAACAAAATTTTAAAAACTCAAACAAAAAAAATAGAATATTTTGATTGATTACACAACTGAAATAAATTATACTCTTCCAATAGCTTTCCATTTAGTAAACTTCCAATTATACACAACTGAAATAAATTGTACACTTCCAATAGAGTTTCCTTGTCAACAAAATATTTGTAGACTTAATACTAGAGAGCTAATTCAACTTTGAAGAGACCGGTTTAACAATGAGAAAGCTTAAGCAAAAAACAAGTGCAAGTACAAATGGGAAGCAACGTCAGCTAGTTCCCAGCTGTCATTGCTCTTAAAAAATAATAAGTAAACCATGCCTTTATAGCCAATTAAAGAAGAATGTCTTTTGTAAAAAATGTGTTCATCTGTGAAAATACTATTCACTTGGCCAGATAATCAAGCATTTTCCACAAATTTGTAAGAAAAGTAGGTGTTTGAGTTTGTATTTTAAAATCTAAGAAAAATAAAATTTAAAAACTCTTAAACAAAAAAAATTAGAACATTTTGATTGACTATACAACTGAAATAAATTACACACTTCCAATAGCTTTCCATTTAATAAATTATTTTATATAGTAGACTTAACCAAGTCAATAAATTTAAACATAATCAAAATAACATTTACATTTAAAAAATTTATCATCAAGGCTTCCTCAATATAAATGTGTGCAATACATCCTAGCTTAGTTATATCCTAAAACACAACAAATACAAAAAATGTAAAACAATTAAAGAAAACATAAAGGTGAAAATGAATGGGGAAAAACAAAAAGAAATAATGTTCATGCCCCAAAATGATGCATGTCAAGCTAACAACATATCTGTTTGTCATCTGATATATATTATTACCTACTAAGAACCTATCCCCTTGATGATTGAAAATAAGTAAAAAACTATGAGCAGAATTTAAAAAAATTCAGCTTATATAGTATTTATGCATATGTAAGGCCCATTGAAAGTCCATTTGGAATCAATTAGAGCCAAATCCATAAATCTACACCTAACATCAATGGACACTTTATAAGTTTGCTCAATACAAATCTATGCAATCATTTGGCATCAAGTTCACTTCCCAATTAAAAACTACATCTTCCATCTTTTGTACATCCACCTCCTTTGGGGCCACCTTATAATGAAATGGGTACGCTTTAATAGAAATAAACAGATTCATTATTGTGTGAAAATCATTTTCTTCCCTACTCAGTGCCTCCTAGAAAATGCACTCCCCAGGTAAGTCTGTATTTTATTGTGGTTTTTTCCCTATATGTACAAAGTTTTTCTTTGGTCTAGGCAAATCTATATATTTGCCGTGGTTAATCACAATGTTTGAATTGTTTTGGTTTGTTAACTTCACTTTTGGAGACCATCAAGTTCTTTCAGTATCGCTATGGTTGTTTAAAATTCTGCACTACCTTAGTTTACTACAACTTAATCAATGGTATGTTTTGGTGCATCAAGACATGACTAGACCCACATTTTTAGTCTCTTATGTGTTTTTTTAGCTTCTCGAGGCATTTTTACTTATGAATTCAAACAAGCACAATACTATTGTTGTGGGAATGAATGTTCCAGGCCTTCCTTTCTTACTTCATTTGTGCTTGTCTACATTTAAACTATAGTCTTCAACCCAACACTTCTCTAGAGTAAAATTTTGAAGGGAAGAGGAAAGAAAGAATTCAATGGTAGGTTATAAGACTGGCTGGTAGAATAAATAATTACTTGAGAAATACAACTACTAATGCAATAAATATTAAAAAAATTAACTTTTTTGTCAAGCTCAGGAGCTATCAACATAAGACCGTGATTTATAGTTTTTAAAAATAATATTCTCTATTCAAAAATATATTGTCTAATCATTTACTATGGATACATTGAAACATATAAACCTTTATCTTTTAGTGTTTTGTACTTATTTTCTTAATACTTTTTTATTGTTCCAATCTTTGAGAAAAAATTCACAAAATATATTAGACTTATGTATAATATGTTTTCTTAATATAAATAATATATTGGTCATCCTTCCAATAAAATCTTTTAATTAAAAGATTTATCATTAAAAAAAATTAAAATACTACTTAATAATAATGGGAGCTTTGCAACAGGGTATAGAAATCCATCAAAGCATAAAGGATAGAGGAATTTTGTCAGATGTAGTGGCAACTGCCCTAGTAGACATGTATGCCAAATGTGGAAACATAGACAAAGCACGTGAACTTTTTGACAAAATGCCACAAAGAAATGTGGTCTCATGAACTGCATTGATTGCAGGATATGCACAAATTGAACTTTTTGAGAAGACTTTAGAAACTTGCCAGCATCCTCCCTGCCTATGTCAAAATGGGAGCTTTGGAACAGGGTATGAACATCCATCAAAGCATGAAGGATAGAGGAATTTTGTTAGTTGTTGTAGTTGTAACTGCCCTGGTAGACATGTATGCAAAATGTGGAACAGTGGACAAGGCACGTGAACTGTTTGATAGAATTCCTAAAAAATGTGGTCTCATGGACTACAAAGATTGCAAGATACACACAAATTCTTTTTTTTTGAAAAAGCCCCAGAAGCTTTCAAGCAAATGCAATTAGTAGGTGTAAAGCCAAACTGCACAACCTTTGCCAGACTGCACAACCTTTGAAACATGCCATATTTTTTATTGTAAAATAGGATAAGATTAAGCAATGAAATAATTGGGGTTTCCATAATGGAGCCTCCGTCTAATATACTGGAGTTTTTAGTGAAGCACTGCATAAAAATCTTAAAAGACACAATAGCCCATTAAATTTACATAAAAGTTCTAGGGTTTTTGTAATGGAGCCCCGGGTTCAGATCCTTAAAGAGGAGATAACACAATACATTAGATAAAATACCACATCCAACTTATTAGACTAGAATTAGTTGAACCAGGTTTGGGCTAGGCTTATTTGACCCAAGAAACACCCCCCAGATTGTGTTGGCTAAAGTAAAGGTTACCCTAAAAAGAGAAATTTACTAAGTTATAAAAATAGGTATTCTATAAAAAAAAACAAAGAAAGAGGACTGACCTTGACAATGTCATGTAGACAAATGATATTAGGATGGCCAATTTGCTTGAGAATAGGAATATCTGAAAATAGATTGTCCAATAGCTTTCTGCTAAGCTTTTCAATGATAATTTCTTTGATGGCAACTTTATAACCATGGTGTATGTGCCTCGATTGCAACACAACAACAAAGGAGCCTAATTCTATCTGTTGCTCTAGCACATAGTTCCCTATTATCTCTCCCCTATTCCCTCCTCTCTCTCTGCCATTTTCTTCTTTTCTCTGCTCTAATTCAATCAATTCTCAAACCTCTAAAACCCAAATTATAAAATTAAAAACCCCACTCAAACAACAAGCCCTTCATAGACAGATGAGATATACACTACCACTGGATATAAGTAAAATACATATATGTATACTTGTGTATATATCTGTGTTCAAGGAAGGGGCAATTGAATGAATTTATTTGGGAGTAACGTGGAAATTTTCTAGGTGTAGAAGGAAGTTGGATTAAGAAAATTTAGGAGGTCAAAATTTTGGACGTAAATTTGAGAGGATTTCGTCATCCATGCGATGATGGGAATCTGTTCCTTCCAAAGCTTTTTCTTTTTATCACTCTACCTAGCTGACTGACTTGAAACACATGCATGAAAAGCATTAGAAAATTTCCCGGTGTGAATTTTTTTGACAGAAACAGAAAATCTGAACTGGCGTCTGACAATTTCCCAGCATGAGACACTTTTTAGGGACAAAAATGACCCACATATAAGCCTATCAGCTAATTATGATTTTGCTTACGTCTATTGTTGTCTGACTTCACTTTATTTTCCCCTATGCCAATGCTTTTTCTTAATATGATGATGATTTCGCTTACGTTATCGGGATCAGGGCTCAACCTTAATTGTCGAGCAATTTTTTTATTTTATGACAGTTATCTATTCAATAGTGCCTTTAAAATACTATGACATACCTTAGAATAAGTAAATTATATATAGATATCATCATATTCCTATATAAATTTCCACAGTTTGTCCAAAATCTCTCCTTTCATATGATAGTCTTTTGTATTTTACAGCTAAAATGTCTAAATACAGCTATACAACTGTCAAATTTAAGCCTTATTTCGGGATGCCTTTGCCAGACTGTGTTTCCCCACCTGAAGTTGACCTGATTTCATTCCTATAAATGGAAATGTAGAGACTGAATATATACCTGAATTCATACGTTTCAGAAATCCAAAGGATATGGACAGTCGTATGTCTTCCCCTAAAATCTGTCTGACTGCCATGTTAATGCTGGACAATGGTGTGCTCCGAGAATATGAGGATCCTCAAATTTTAAGTGAAAGAGTAGGCTGCTTCGTCTGCGCTTCTCATTCCATGGCCTTTAATGGATATTTCTCCTCTTGGTGAATTTCCGTGTATCCCCCAAAAATGGAGGCAGATGTCCTCTGGGTTTCGGTCATGGCAGATATCTAAAACGTTTTCATTGAGAGAGATATGAACAAACCATCTCACAAGAAAATTTTTTGGTGTGAATTTTTTTGACGGAAAATGAAATTTGGACTGGAGGCTGACAACTTTCCGGCATGAGACAGTTTTGCGGGAAAAAATGTCCCACATATAAGCCTATTGGCTAAAAATTAAAACTAGCAATCATAATTGATGTGCAATAGGCACATTCATAAACATTTGTATTTGGTGAACTCATTTACTGAAGTATGAAAATGTTTAAGTAACGTAAAGTACTTTTTCTTTTTGAACATAACACACAATACTAAGGACACTAAAGAAGGGGTTGGATAGTATAACAAGGTTGATAATGTTTATAGGTGATCCTTTCTCTTTTTCTGAGGGAGGCAATATGCATTGTCTTGCATCTAAACATACTGGCAATAGTTGAAGTTCAAGGGGATACATAGACCTATCAAAAATTGGGCATAAGAGATTGTAGTGAGTTCATCATATATCTTGACAATCGATGTCTCTGATGTGTATCTTTCTTAAGAGATTTTTTTCAACATTTGATACATATTTTGTACTAGCATGTTCTAAACTTACATTTTGGCACAAACTCAAAAGATTTTAGAAAAGGTTGTGGAGTTAGGATTTACCCCTACCAATCGTGTTTTCTGAAAAGTTTCCAAAGCCTTTTCATTAAACCCATTTTATGCATATCATTCAATCATTCGAGTTCATTTTACCACATTTATTTGATACATTTTGTCAAAGAATTCATTTGCCTTTTTGTGGTTATACATTTTACATAATTGTATACCACTGTACTTGCCAAAACATTAGAAAAAAATCTACTTCTGATTATGCTTTTATGGAAGTCCATCCCTTGTTCTAAAGCTTCCATTTTCAAATAGGCAGGGATGATGCTAGAAATGGTCATGGAATCTAGTTTCATTACTTCCTATATGAGTTCTTAAAGATCTCCCAAAAATTAATATTCTTTTAAAAAGGAATGTGTTAATGGTCATGTGACTATTATATATCTTGTTTGAGTGCTTTTAACAATGACTGTGAACTTTTATAATAAAATATAAAATTATAATACACAATTTGCATAAAATATGGGTGGAATGTCCAATCATAGTCCCAAGAGTCTAAATCTAAAAAAAAGTGGTTGCACCACTAAGAAGCAAGAGCTATACTAGTGGGAGGAGGAGGGGGTCATTATCAGGGGGTTTGTCCTAGCCATTTGGAGGGTCTTAGGCATCAGGAATGGGCTCCTAGATCATGATAGCATCCTCTTTGTCTTTTTCTTCTTCTGAATCACCAAGAGTTATGCAAGCAAGTGAAAGAGAAAAATCCAACCAAGGGAACTTCCTACTATCATGCCAACCAAGGAGGCTATGATCATGCTAAGACACAAAGGATTGTCCACATGGTGGGGGGACCAATTATGATGTCAATGTTCAGGGACCCATGAGAGTCACATCTTTAATGAACACTATGGCTATGGCCACAATAATGTTTACATGAAGAGGCATACCTACTAGCAAGAGAATGGACCGTATGAGTAACAATAGAAAGAGCATTGGACTAGTGCTCAATAAGTGTCTACAAGTGAGAAACCTCTAAAAAAACTTTATTGGTCTACACCTAGATATATAACATAAAATTAGAGCATATAATGGCTTTAGAATACAAAGATAAATTAACATTCACTATGGAACCTTAAAATAAAGTAGTGTTTCTATGTTTCCATATGCTTAATAGAGTTTTCAATCTAAAAGTATGTCAAGATTGGGTAAATCTCATAGGCATCTTAGCCTAGTCAATTGAAAGAAATCATATATCTATTTCCAATCCACTTGGACCCATGCGAAAAATAAAAGAGGTACATCAAAGTTTCAAAATATCCATAGAAAAAATAGAGGGGGTTGAAAATACCTCAATGGATAATGTGAGGTTTAATGAGAAGACCCTAATATAGGAGGCACCGTGCAAAGTGAGCTAGTTTGTGCCCCCAAATGGTAGACCAAATTATTTAAAACCTATAAAGCCATTGAGTGGTTGTGGACCAGAGATTCCACCTGATATTAAGTTTTTGAACCATGGGAAAATGAGGAGAAAGGAAAGAATATCCTTGGAAGGGTTTGTAGTTCCTAGAGGGAGTCCCTATATACCATTTCCAATCCTCTCACTAGCATATAGTGCTTTAAATCCCATCGTATGCACCATTTCTAGAGGCATGGACTCCATAATGGTTTGAAATGACCCAAAATCCATGTTTTGATTATGGTAAGTTGGTTTTGAAGGGGCCATAAACCCTTTACATACTAACAGCCAAAACACAACAACCCTATTATAATAAGGACCAAAGAGATGACTAATAGTAAAAAAAGGCATATAGATTACAAGATCAACAATAGAAAAAGGAGGAAAAACATAGTGAACAGGGGCCAGGAGGCCTACAAATTTTACAACATCTTAGTTGCAGCAAGCTCCATAATCAAGTGTCATGTCCCCTTTCTAAAAATAGTAATGTGGGATCAATATTAACCCATTTTATTTTCCCATGGGTTAATTGGACAAACATAGGGAAAATGATTGATTTAATATTTAATTTTGTCCTATAGCAATTTATATTATTTGGACAATTAAATATTAAATTTACTTTATTATGGGATCAATAAGGGTGTTGTATTTTGAGTCATCTTGGAAGTTATTTGCAATTTTTGAAATGGGAGAATTTGAGTAGCTACAAGTGGCAGGAGAATCTATGATGGGATATGACAACTTTATGATAGCTTATGACAGTTGTCATATTTATCTTTAGCAAGAGCATCTCCCAAGGAGGCATTAGGTTTTTGGTGCCCATATCCAAGAAAGAATCATACAAAACATGAAAAATCTCTCATTTACAGGTTATTGATGTCATCTCATTTCTCTCTTGCTTACATATTTGCATTGATTTCCTTTAGTGGATGAAAAACCATTGGAGATTAGACATTTGTGGATGGAAACCCATGAGTTTCAGGTGGCTAGAGGATGAAACCATTTATTCATAGAGAGAAATTCCATCCAGGGATTGTACAGGAGTTAAAAGGATTCATAGGATCCAATAGTTTAGTTGTCTGTGTGCAAGATTGTTCAGTTTGTTGTGTGTGGATATTTTGAGTATTTCTAGTGTTGTATGTTTCTATACCTTTTCATGTGTTTTCTGTAGATTCTCTTATATCCTTCATTCTAGGCACCAAAGATCATATTTGGAAGCTTAGGTGGTGTTTGTAGTGTTTTGGCATTGTGGGGTTGAAATACCTAGTGTGGATTTTAGTATAGGTGTGAGATTTGCATTGCAGATTGATAGTGTGTGTTACATGAGTTTTCTACTGTTATTTTCTTTGTATCAGACCTAATTTCATGTAATTTCCTTTTTGAAATCAAACAATTTCATTTTGTGGTCTTTCTAGTGAAATTTGGTGATTTTCAATGTTGGCGGTTTTTGTGGGTTTTGTGATTCTGTATCTATATTTGTACTTTTTGTTGAAGCAGATGTTATGACTATTATAACAGTAAAAAAAATTTAAATCACTTTCATATCAATGAGAACCAATGGAATAAAATTCTGGGCAAGTTTGTGTAATTTGGTGTTTGACTAGCTAGTTAGTCTTGTGATTTCAGGAGTTCTGTAGATGTTTGAAAAAAGAATTTCAGATTTGATTTAATTTTGTTTAGTGTAGAGCTAAAACTCTACATTTTATTTAAATGTGTTGCATTATATATTTCAGCGGCTTATATTTGTGGCTATGTTTTTTCTGTGTGCCTCTACGCACGGATCGCACCATGTGTCTAAAGCAATAGACAAAGCAGCAGTATCAGATATGCAGCGGACACTACCACGTGTCTCCTCTTTCTTTCCAGTTGATGTAGTGGAGTGTGCCACATAGTGGTGGCGGTGTTCCTTTTATTAAGTTTTATCTTTGCTGTGGGCCTCGCCACGTGTTGATATCGGAAGCAGTTTCTAAAAGTTTCTTTTTGTGCCACTTGCTAGCGGGTGTTGTTGTGTGTCTTTTTTAGTATTCAGCAGATGTTGCCACATGTGTCTTATTTTATTTGAAACTTGTTAGTATCGATGTATATATGGTGGGACACAATTTTTATGACAGATTCTTACTTGTTCGGAGAGCACCACGTGGTGACTACGGAGGAGTGCACTTTTTTTATTTTGATGCTCTCAGGTTGAGGCATTATGGTTTTAAGTTGCATCAAAGCGCGACAAGTGTCTGTTTCCAGGGGGTCCTTCTAAGTATTTTTCATAAGCTATGGTTTGTTGGTTGTTGCTGTGTGTCCAATATTGCTTCATGTAGAGGGCATCATCTGTCTCAGTTTTAATTCTCTATGCAGATAGTAAGTAGTGCATGCAGTGGGTCCCATACATAATTGTGTCTTAGTTTTAAGTGTAGTGGATTGTGCCAAATGTCATGGTGATGAGTTGCTCAAGCATAACTTGATACAATTTTAAGTGTAACGAAGAGAGACACGTATTAGTTCCAAATTCCAACAGATAGCGACAAGTGGCACTTTTCTATGTTTTTCATTTTGAAGGTAAAGGAATTCTAAGTAAAGTGGACGGTGTCGTGTGTTACATTTTTCTTAGTTTTTGAGCCCGCAGGTGTCGCCATGTGTCTAAATGGAAATGTAGTTGGAGTGCCACATATTTTGGTTCCTCAGCCAATGAGCGCATGGGATAAAGTAGTTGCAGATTCAGAAGATCTTAACGGTTGAGGACTTCCAGTTAGCTCCAATTTTGTTTTCCGTTGAAGATTTGGGTTGTTATAGGTGATCTTGGGCCAAATTTGTGGCTATATATACAGTAATTGTAATTGATAGTGGGATCCAATTTTTTATAAGTTTTATCAAGAATTAAGTAGAGAATTCGGGAACTTTTGTTGTGACCAGACTATATCATTTGCCTTAATTTTGTTTTTTCTAATAAGAAGGTTAATATACCTATGCATCTTTGTTGTGCCTCTTGTATTTGATAGAATATTAATGAAAGGAACTCTATTCTATGCCTTGCTGATATCATCTGTGTCTTAGCAAAATTTGTCTGAGTTTAGCCTTTGATCTTAATTATTCACAATCTGTTTATATTAATCATTCAAATGTTTTCTCTTTAATATAGATGCATCTTAAGGATTGGTTCATTGTGCTAGTTGAGGGAAATACATTTCATTCAAGCGCATCACCATAGATTTAGATTTTTGCTTATTGTATCTGTAATTCTGTTTCTTTCTCTTCCCTTTACTCAAAACCCCATTAAAATAGGAAGAGCCAGCTTCTTTAAAATCTAAAGGTTGTTTCAAGTAGAAAGTCCCAAATTCTTAAAACTTTCCATGTTGGTGTTGGAACTTGTCCAATTTATACATCAACAATTTTTAGCATGCCCGGTGGGACCTTTCTTGAAGTTCTTACCAAGATCATATGAGCCAGAGAGTGATAAGGAGTCAGAGTTGTGGACCTACTACAAGAGCTCAGTCTGCTACTAATCTAGGTATTCTATTGCCACCATTAGTCACCACTCTAAGAAGAAGAGTGAATCAAATTGTAGTAACACAAGGAGTAAATATGGGAGCACCTATAGTCCCAAGGAATTATGCAAATTGGAACACTGGCAGTCCTCTCATTCTTCCAGTACCACCAACTACTTGGGATCCAATTCCAACTAATGCTTTGAAGGCTTTACCTAAATTCAGTGGAGAAGATTTCAAGACACTAGGGGAGCATCTTTAAGATGTGTCAGATGTGTGTGCAGTGCATGTCATTATTGAACAGAATGTAGTAATTAGATTGTTAGCAGCCTCTTTCAAAGGAAAGGCTCTGGACTGGTATAGATCTCTAACCACAAATACAATATCTACTTGGGATTAGCTTGGTGATTCTTTCTTTGCAAGGTTTAGTGAGAAGGATGACAAATCTTCCCTACTGTAACAATTAATCACCATAAAAAAGGCACCACAAGAATCCATAACTAATTTCAACACAAGGTTTTAAAAGACCTGGGACATAATTCCTACTACAACGAGGCCACCATCAAGTATGGCAATTGTGTTCTACCTCAAAGCTTTCAATTATGATATAACAATAATGATTCAATCCCTGGGAGGTCAGACTCTGCCAGAAGCATATGAATTAGCTGTTAAGGCTGAGAATAACCTAATAGATGCTAGAAAGTTTCCTCCAAGGCCTCCTATGCCCATGTTCCCATAAATTTCATTACCTTTACCACAAGAAGTCCCTAACCTTACAGCTACACCTCTGTCTATGTATGCATTCCCAGCACCTCAACAACCTATTGTATCACATTCCCTTTTGTTTGAACAATGAAATGTTAGTTATGTGGTTAATTGAGTACAACTGCTTTCATGTGAATGTGAGAATAATTCGTTGGAAAATGTATATAATGACTTTTCTTTTATATGTGAATATTTTCTTAATTATATGTGGAAATGTATTTTTGGAAATGATATAAATTATTGTTCGTATCATGGAAATGGATTAACCTTCTTTACTTGTCGAAGTGGTTGCAGGACAAAACAGGTGGCAAGGAAAAAGGGATATCAATAGGGACAGGGTAATTACAGGAATTGGAAAACAATAATTAAGTCAAAACCTAAGTCATCGTAGCCTTGGCCAAGGCACATGAATATATATATATATATATATATATATATATATATATATATATATATATATATATATATATATATATATATATATATATATATATATATATATATATATATATATATATATTGGTGAGAATTATTTTATCTCTTATGTTTATTAAATAAACTATATAGTGTCTTACCTTGTGGAGCACTTGGAATGTATGAGCTAGAATCTTGTTTGTAACTCTTTTTTTTCCCACTCCACTAGAGTGCAAGAGGGACCGCTCCTTGCACTCAAACATAGTGGGAGCGATTATGTTTTGGCATCTATTCTTTCTTGGCTAGCATTCGCTACATTATATTTTGGAAGAGAGAAACATTCACACATTCCATTAAGCTTTATTTTCATAAGAAAGAGTCATTGTTCGGAAAAGGGGTATCAAGCTAAAGTATCTCTATCTATGCATTATCATAAGGGAAAGACCACAAGTTTGATCATCATTTTGCATTCTTCTGAGATCTTGTGTCGACTCTGCATTGTGTATAAGTTTGATCATCACGCGGTCGTAGAATACTGTCACATATCTCAGTGAGTAGCACAGTCACATTATTCTTAACCTCATTCACAGAAAGTCTTGTTCAGGCAAGATCATAGCTCGTTATTATAACTTTGTTTATCATAGTATTTGGTGATCGATGTGTATCATTTTTTTAACATAGTTATGTGTTTCATGATTAGTTTAGAAATCTGTATATGCATTGCATTCCTCAAGCTTTACGAATCTGCTAAAGCTTAGAAGTTTCCTGATAGTTAATGTGTATAACATATATATATAAACAACCCTGTTACTACTATTCATGTATTGCACTGAGATACAGGACTGCGATTCCTAGATGAAAGAGTAATTTTTGTCTGTATACTTCTGTTCTATAATTACATTGAATTTGTAAGTTGTCATGTGAGACATGTATGATATTCTTGCAAACTTGCAATCATAGAAAAAGAAAACACTTGAATTAATAACAATGTCGAGCAAGGGTGAAGGTATATATATATATTGTTGGATTCAGGACAGACAACTGAGAGGGGGGGTGAATCAGTTGTCCAAAACTTGCTTCCAGTTTAAACACTTAAATACTCTTTGTTATTTAATAGCATATCAATTAACCATTCATGAAAGCATAAAACATAAACACCAGAGCAGATACACATCAACACATGAGACACCAAGATTTTGACATGGAAAACCCGGTCAAGGAAAAAACCACGGGGTGATTAACCCAAGGATTATTCTCTATTAGAAGAATAAGAAAAATAGATGGCACATGCCAATCAGGGCTCACTGCCCGAGCACACTACTCACAAGAGGCACACTGCCTACAAGAGACACACTGTCTACAAAGTAACAAATATTACAAACTTGAACTAGAGATTGAGATCTTTACCATGCCTAGTGACGGGTTGTCACTGTACCTCATCATTTAATCTATTTTCAGATGTCAAAGAACCAGGGCTGTGTCCATGGCTGTCTGCAACTAGGGATTCTAAGTGACCAGTTTATAGCTAATCCTAAAGCTTAAAAGAATGACTAATCTATTTGCTTGTTGAATAAATGTAATGAATGCTGTAAAATAGAATAAAACAGGAAATGTACTCAAAGCAAAGAATGATCACATGCATCTATCTACAAAAACAAGAAATACTTTTATAAAAGAAAAATTGAAACAATAAAATAGAGATACTAGCCTCCTACCTGATTGGTGAGAGTGGGCCCTTGCTCCGCACCTTTGAGGCTGAAGGCTATTGCAGGAAATCAGCACTAAAGATGATCTAACCAAATTCAATCCAATTCATTCATTTTTATGTTCATGAGAAATGTATGGCTATAACAGAACTGAAATCTCCGAAAATCAGAATAATCTTATCATTGTTGTTTCATTACTATTTCTAAAAGTATATATAAAAAGAGTGATGATATATCACTGAACTTATCTATCAGTCTTTCTAGGAGATGACACCATCTCTTATTTGTACTTAACTATCTAACTTATGAAAGATCATCATGCAAAAAGGGGTAGACTTGAGTGGAACAGAAGTCCACTCAGAGGTCTAAGTTTAGATCTTAATACATTTGGGCATCAAAGCCCTGAAAATAAGAATATTGGATTTAGTTCAATTCATAACTTATGCAAAATCTTTGGAAAGATAAAACTTCAGCAGTTTAACTAATAGTTGACCCTTCATCACTCAGGTGATGATTTGAGTGAAGTAAGGGGGCTGTTAGGATTGCTGCTGAAGTGTCTGATTGGTGGCTCTAACTGGAACATGCCCTGTTCTAAGGAGGTTCTGAGGATAGCTGTTCCTATCTGCAGCTCCGGAGATATTGCAGAGCTCCAGAGATATTCTAGACACTCACAGAGCTCCAGAGATATTCCCCAAATCTTCAAAACCTAGGTGTCACTGTTCTTTGTTATGGTCTTCAGAGATCATTGAAGGTGATCTCCGGAGATGCACAAAACCATTGCTTCTGATATGTACACCTGCTGATTCAAAAAGAAAGAGAAATTCTACATTTTTCCATTAATCCCACGCACATTAGCCACTTAATCAGAAATTCTAATCTCAAGTAATCTATCTTAATTAATCACTAATTAGAACAATCTTGCTTAACTAATTTGAGTGTAGACACAAGGAAGATGAACTGAATAGAGGAAAAGAGAGGCAAAAAGAATGTATTTTATGAGTGCAATTTGACACTCATCACCTAGATCATTTCCATTTAAGCCCAAAAATCCTGCTCTGCCTTTCGCACTTCTCTTTGCTATATCACACTTATATGCACCAAGACACCCTTTGAAATGAATTCACAAACCTTTATTTATACAAGGCATCGACTTAGGAATAATCATCTAAGTCAGCAATCACAAGAACATTCGCAAGATGAATAACTCATCCGGTCGGCCAGCCTGAACAAGAACATCTTCATCCGGAAGTATATCTCTAATTCCGAGCTCTAACACTAATGCGAACCAACAAAACAACCTCAACATGATCCGAGAACCTTCACAGGCTTTCCTAAATGACCAGGTACATCCGCACTTCCTCTACTTACTAGAATCTCTTCTCTCCTGCCTCCGGTGCCTCAAGAACACAATTTGTCATGACTATCACAAAGGAGTAGATTCTTCCAGACCTTCAAACTATGCACAAATTGATATGACACATCACAAGGACTTCCCAAACACTCCTTCCAATCTGTAGAATAGGATAATGCACTTCTGGAGCTCACCGGACCTTTCTGTAACACTCTGTCACTCTGGAGCATCTCCCGGAACTGGTTCTACTTGATCGATCACAACTTCTTCATATTTTCATGTGGACCTCTGAAATCTTAACTAGATCATCTCAAGACTCATATCTACAAACCCTTTAAACCGCATCCTCTGAACTTCATCTTATCTTAGACTTTTACCTTAATGTCATCACTGTTCTTCACTGTTCCTAATTGAGACTAATTTTCTCAATATCCTCAGCACACAGCTCATCCAATCCTTCTCATTAATGCAATATGAGTATGTTGACATCAAAGACAACACTGGTTATCCTCATACTTGCAACAATCTCCCCCTTTGTCATTGATGGCAACATATGATGTGAAAAACCATCAAGACAAGAACTTCTCCTTTCTGTCACAACTCCCCCTATCAGCAACAATTCTTCACATGTCTTCACTTACTTTACTGTTCCCCTTTGATCAACCACTTATTTTTCACATGTCTTCTCTCCCCTTTTGACATCAATGGCAAAGGGCTCATCTTGCAACTTTAACACATCATAATCATACCAGCTGCTCCCCCTGAGTAGCAGCTCCCCATCACCAATCTAGATCACAAGATATGACTGTGATATTCACTAGACTGATGCACATCAGTGCATCCTAGTTCATCACCAGAGGGGCAATGACCCCTAACTTCTCCCTGAGATACTCAAAAGAGTCCTTGGGAAGAGGTTTAGTAAAAATATCTGCAAGTTGATCCTTGGAGGGTACGTACTCCAATCTGACTTCACCCTTGTTCACTTGCTCTCTCAGAAAGTGAAATTTGATAGATATATGCTTGGTCTTAGAATGCAACACTGGATTCTTAGAAATATTTATTGCACTTGAATTATCACAGAAAATTGTGATAGGCTCCTCATATTCTACTTGAATATCTCTTAGCATTTGCTTCATCCACAAAAGTTGAGTGCAACTTCCTGTTGTTGCAATGTATTCTGCTTCAGTTGTAGATAGGGATATTGCCTCTTGTTTCTTGCTTAGCCAAGAAACCAACCTTTTTCCCAAAAAGAATGCTCCTCCACTTGTACTCTTCCTATCATCCACATCTCCTGCCCAATCTGCATCTGTATATGTATGAAGAGAAAATCCTAATCTCTAGGATACCATAGACCATATTCAATTGTTCCTTGTAAGTACCTAAAAATTCTTTTGATTACCATGACATGCGATTCTCTGGGATCAGCCTGGAATCTCACCACAAGACCAACAACCTGCATTATATCTGGTCTAGTCTGAGTGAGATACAATAATCCTCCAACCATTGATCTATACTTTGTCTGATCTGTCTTAGGAGAGTCATCATCTTTACACAACTTACATCCGGTTGCCATGGGAGTGTTCATTGGCTTTGAATCTTCCATTCTAAATTTCCTCAATAATTCTTTCACATATTTGGTCTGAGAGATAAAGATTCCTTTCTTTGTCTGAGTAATTTGCAAACCCAAGAAGAAATTCATTTCACCAAACAACTTTTCATTTGACTTGCAAAGGTTTTACACATACTGTCTCTTCCTCCAAAGATGATATCATCAATAAATACTTCAACAATCAAGATGTTTTCATGATCAATTTTGAAATATAGGTTACTATCAGCAGTACCTTTGTTGAAACCAATCTTCAAAAGATGTTTGTCCAGCCTCTCATACCATGCTCTTGGGGCTTGCTTTAGACCATACAGTGCCTTCTTTAATTTACAGACCATATCACCATGCTCAAATAACTGAAATCCATCCAGTTGTTCAATGTACACCTCTTCTTCTAAGTCACCATTCAGGAAAGCAGATTGGACATCCATCTGATACACTTTGAAATCTTTGAAGGTAGCAAATGCAAGAAATAGTCTGACTGCTTCAATTCTTGCCACCGGAGCAAAGGTTTCCTCAAAATCAATCCCTTCTATTTGAGAGTAGCCTTTGCAGACTAATCTGGCTTTATTTCTGATTACTTCACCAGCTTCATTTAGTTTGTTCTAGAAGACCCATTTGGTTCCAATCACATTCTTGTTTCTAGGTCTAGAAATAAGACCCCAAGTGTGATTTTTCTTAATTTGCATCAACTCTTCCTCCATGGATTTGGTCCAATTTTCATCATTTCAGGCTTCATTTATTGTCTTAGGTTCATCATTTATTGTCCTAGGTTCAATCTTTGAAATTAGACAACATTCATCTGAATTTTAAGCAATTTTCCTTCTAGTTTGCACACCTTTGCTTTTGTCACCTATGATCTGATTTTTAGAGTGGTTCAGTCTTACATACCTTGGAACTTTGGGAGTTTATTGAACTTTTGTTTCTTGATTAGGCTCATTCAGACCAACCTCTTCTTCCTAATTTACCAGAACAGTCTGAATCTAACTTTCAGAGGAAGATTGAGCTCCTTGAACTAGAGAACCATTCTGATCATCTTCATCATATTCATAAAACCTTGAGGGCTTCTCAATTCCTTCATCAACCTTCACATTTGTACTTTCTAGCATCTTTCTCAGTCTCTTATTGTAACACAGGTATGCTTTGCTTTGAGTGGAGTAACCCAAGAAAATTCCTTCATCACTTCTAGCATCAAACTTTCCTAGATCTTCATCTCTTTTAATGTAACATTTGCTACCAAATACTCTGAAATATCTCACAGTAGGAGTTATACCAAACCAAAGTTCATAAGGAGTCTTACCAGTATTGCTTCTGATTTGAACTTGATTGAGAGTATAGACTGCAGTGCTGACAGCTTCTTTCCAAAACATCTAGGGAACATTTGCTTCCATCATCATTGTCCTAGCTGCTTCCTGGATGGTCCGGTTCTTTCTCTCTACTACTCCATTCTGCTGTGGAGTCCTAGGAGCAGATAATTGTCTCTTTATACCATGCTTCTCACAAAAATCTATGAATTTACCGGATGTGAATTCACCACCTCTATCAGACCTTAGACATTTTAGTTTTAATCCAGTTTGATTCTCTACCATAGCCTTGAAGATTTTGAACTTCTCAAAAGCTTCTGATTTCTCTTTCAGAAAGGTAACCCACATCATCTGGGAATGGTCATCAATCAGTAACATGAAATATCTATCACCTTGCATACTCTTGATTCTTGTCAGACCACATAGATCAGTATGAATTAATTCCAATAATCTGGTAGAGGACTGATCCTTGCTTTTGAATGAGACTCTGCTCTGTTTACTCAGCTAACATTCTTTGCACAAACTATTTGTAGGTTTCACCAATTTTGGAAGATCTCTTACAGCCTGAGTATTGCTTATCTTGATGATGTTATCAAAATTTACATGACACATTCTTCTATGCCATAACCAACTCTGATCAACTTGAACAAATAGACAACTTTTATTAGAACCAACTAGATGGAAGATATTACCTTTTGTTTGAGTACCGGATGCAATCTTAGTTCCAGAGCTTTCAAAGATCCTGCATTTTCCATTCTTGAACCGGAGATCATAACCTTTGTCCACCAACTGTCCAACATTGAGAAGATTGTGTTTCAATCCTTCAACATACAGTACATTACCGATTTTGTTCTTTCCATCTAAAGAAATAGTTCCCCTACCTCTGATTCTACCAGCAGAATTATCACCAAACTTTACCATTCCTCCTTCATGCCTTTCCAAATCTAAGAACTTATTCTTGTCACCTGTCATATGGTGAGAGCATCCACTGTCAATAACCCAACCATCCTTTTCTTCAACTTGGGTAGCCAAAGCTCTTTCTACAATCTTATGATTGACAGATTCAGAGGATATTGGATCTTCTTCCTTTATGGCAATAAACACCCATTCATTTTCAGATTTGTTTCCTATTTCTGATTCATCATCTATTACTCCTTCATTATCATCATCTTCATGAACATAATAACAATTCTTTTGGAACCTTTGTCTGTTAGAATTTGACCTTGTAGATCTTTCCAGACATCTTGAGGCAAAATGACCAATCTTATTGCAGTTGAAGCACTTAAAGGGTAATTTTCCTTCATACTTACCAGATCCTCTTGGCAGTCTCTTTGCAATGAGGGCTTCAAGTTGAGTTGTTTCTACTTCTTCCTCTTCCAAGTCTCTTCTTGCTTGATCATACCATGACAGCTTCCTTGAAGAGTTTTCTCTCGGATCAAATCCTTGTTTACCCTTCACAAAGGCACTGGCTTTGAATGCAGATTCAATTTTGGGGGGATCATCTCCAAACTCAGTCATTTCAAATGCAACTAGTTTGCCAGCCAATTGGTCTCTTGTGACAGTTGTATGGGCTCTGAATTCATCAATGGCAGCAACCTTGTTTTTGTAGACAACAGGAAGGGATCTGAGAATTTTGCCAACAATCTCATTTTCATCCAAAACTCCACCAGCATTCCTAATTCCACACACCAGCTCATTTACTATTGGCATAAAGGTAGTAATATTTTCATCATCTCTCATCTTGAGTCTTTCAAATTTCCCTTTAAGACTCTGCAACCTTGCACTCTTAACATACTCATCTCCTTCATGCAGAAGTTCCAGTTTAATCCAGATCTCATAGGTAGTTGGTAGGTCAATAACATTTGAGAGTTTTGAGTCAGTCAATGCGCTTAGAAGAGCCTCTTTGGTCCACAGATTGTTTTTAGCATCTGTGATTTCATTTAGAGTTGTCGGACCACCCTGTGGAGGTACATATACTTTTGTGACCATGGACAAGTACGCCTTTCCCATACGCTCCAAGTGACATTTCATGCGACCTTTCCTAAGAGAGAAGTTGGTTCCATCAAACTTTGGACTATCCTTCTTGTATGATGACATCCTGGATCACATCAAGTGGTTAAGCTCCTTCAGAGGAACTTGGCTCTGATACCAATTGTTGGATTCAGGATAGACAACTGAGAGGGGGGGTGAACCAGTTGTCCAAAACTTTCTTCCAGTTTAAACACTTAAATACTCTTTGTTATTTAATAGCATATCAATTAACCATTCATCAAAGCATAAAACATAAACACCAGAGCAGATACACATCAACACATGAGACACCAAGATTTTGACGTGGAAAACCCGATCAAGGGAAAAACCACAGGGTGATTAACCCAAGGATTATTCTCTGTTAGAAGAATAAGAAAAATAGATGGCACATGCCAATCAGGGCTCACTGCCTGAGCACACTGCTCACAAGAGGCACACTACCTACAAGAGGCACACTGTCTACAAAGAAACAAGTATTACAAACTTGAACTAGAGATTGACATCTTTACCATGCCTGGATCAGTTCCATTTAAGCCCAAAAACTCCTGCTCTGCCTTTCGCACTTCTCTTCGCTATATCACACTTATCCGCACCAAGATACCCTTTGAAATGAATTCACAAACCTTTATTTATACAAGGCATCGACTTAGGAATAATCATCTAAGTCGGCTATCATCCACAAGAACATTCACAAGATGAATAACTCATCTGGTCGGCCAGCCTGAACAAGAACATCTTCATCCGGAAGTATATCTCCAATTCCAGACTCTAACACTAATGCAGACTGACAACACAACCTCAACATGATCCAAGAACCTTCACAGGCTTTCCTGAATGACCAGGTACATCCACACTTCCTCTACTTACTAGAATCTCTTCTCTCCTACCTCCGGTGCCTCAAGAACACAGTTTGTCATGACTGTCACAAAGGAGTAGATTCTTCCAAACCTTCAAACTATGCACAAATCGATATGACACATCACAAGGACTTCCCAAACACTCCTTCCAATCCGTAGAACAGGATAATGCACTTCCAGAGCTCATCGGACCTTTCTGTAACACTCTGTCACTCTGGAGCATCTCCCGGAACCGGTTCTACTTGATCGATCACAACTTCTTCATATTTTCATGTGGACCTCTAAAATCTTAACTGGATCATCTCAAGACTCATATCTACAAACCCTTTAAACCGCATCCTCTGATCTTCATCTTATCTTGAACTTTTACCTTAATGTCATCATTGTTCTTCACTGTTCCTGATTGAGACTAATTTTCTCAATATCCTCAGCACACAGCTCATCCAATCCTTCTCATTAATGCAATATGAGTATGTTGACATCAATGACAACACTGGTTATCCTCATACTTGCAACATATATTGCATATATGTATGTGTATATATATGTATATCTATACATATATATACATGCATACATGTATGTATATATATATATATGTATGTGTATAGATATATATTTATTTATTTTTATTTTTATTTATATACTAGAAATCCTTGGCCAAGGTTACAATGCAAAATAGGGATATGTCAACTATCAAGTACTAGATATACCACTGGTCAGAGTGATCTTTCCAGTTAGGAGGTACCTATAGGGAAAAGATCAATTAGGAGCTATAGGTCTTGACACCAGGCTCAGAGGCACATTGTTGTTAATTGATTCCTATTAATCACTCTCGTGAAGGGTCGGGTTTCTTCAGTTGAAGAAGCACGGGGGACTAGTTGGTCTTGGTTGGGTGGTTAAAGCCCTTGTTAACATTTCTTTTTCCAAAAATCTAGAGGAGGATCTACAAGCAAAATTAGTAGGAAGCTATTCAAGTTGTACTTTTCTTAATCTCTCGTATTATTTGAAATTCATTAAAGAAAGTTAGTTAATTTATTATTATTGCATGTTCAAAAAGATAATTTTAGCTGAAAATCAAAGTTAGTTATAAACTTGAATTTTATTGCAATCAAAATTCTTTTTATAAATAGTTAGTTAATCTCTCTGCTGAAATTCTATTATGGGATAAATTTCTTATCTATTAAATTAGAGAGGGTGTAACATATGGTATCAGAGCCAGGTTCCACACTGAGCCTTGGGGCTCATCATGCATAGAATATTGAAACAATTATTAATGTCTCTTCAAGATGGTATTGATAAGAAAAACACCCCAGAAAAAGGTTTGAGACCCTGTATCCATTCGATTATGGAAGATCAAACTATCTTATGATTACTCAAGTTGTTCACCTCCAGCAGATTCAGAGATGATAGATGAAGCTCTGAAAAAACTTCAAAGGGAGAGAAGAAAATGGACAGTCTTTGGAAAAGAGAAAGTGAAGTCTACCATAATTGCAGAAATAAATAAGACCAAAACCAAAGATCAAACTAAACTGGAAACATCTGAAGGAGATCGAGTTCCGACTCCTAGATATAAACTTATTCTATTTTTAGAGTATAGTGATCAGGAGGAACCTATCACTGATAATGAAGATGATTCAGAGAACTGATCATAGAAAGTGATGATCATTTTGTATTGCAATAAATCTATCACAGGAAGTGATAGAAATATTGTAATTATTAATAAATCTATCACAGAGAGTGATAGTCTTTCTTTTTATAAATAAATGGAAAATTTTGTACCATTTGTACTTAATATGAGCTTCAAATGATTATTTTTTTTTGCAAAGGAAGATTCCTTAAATATAGTGGAAAACTATTGAATGACAATAACTCACAACCTGAAAACTAATTAAAAAATCATAAATTTCTTTAGGAACTTCATTGGAATGGAATATTCTAGAAATGAGTTCAGAGAAGATCATAATAATGGCTCCATGGATAAACTGGATCAAATTCTGAATATGATGAAAACCACTTAGGACAGATTAACCCACCTAGAGAGAAAGGTAGAAGGGTAATCTGAAACAAGAGAAGAAGGATCTGAAAACCAAAGTGACCGGCATGGAGCTAATTTGAAAACCTTAAGTTTAGGACACAAGAGGAGCAGATTGGCTGATGAGTTAGCCAAAGATACGAAAAAGATAAAACCTCCTAAATTCGAAGGTTCTACTTTGGGAGATACTGCAAAAGCATGGCTAACAGAAATGAAGTACTTTAAACTTTTAGATTATTCTGATAACTCTAAAGTAGCATGGGAAGCTTACCAGTTGGCAGGAGAAGCTGCCACATGGTGGGAAAATAAAAGGGTTGAAATGGGATTGGCAGTGGCTGATGTGTCTTGGGAACAATTTGTGAAGATATTCCTCCAAAGATGGATGCCCCAGTTATTTTATGACAAAAAACTGTTGGATTTTGAAAACCTCAGGTAGGGATTCCTAACTGTCAATGAGTACTGGGAGAAATATACCCGACTACTCAAATATGTCCCACAATACCGACAAGATGAAAACTTTCGAGTACGAAAGTTCATTATGGGGTTAAACAATCATATTGGAGGACCAGTAGATGTTTTAGCACCTCGAACTATGGATGAGGCTTATGGGAAAGATATTCAGGAGGAACAGAGGTTAAAGAAAGATGATTCATTTACGGATAGAAAGCACAATAGGGGTAAGTGGGACTAGAATCAGTAGAATTTCAAGAAGAAGGGATACAAGAATAACTAGTTCAAATAGAACAATAACAGGGTAAAAGCACAAACTTGTGTCACACTTTATAAAGGAATCGACCAACATCAAAAAAACATCTCAACTTCAATGACATAAAAGTGGTCTTTATGTTTTGAATTTCAAAATGATGTAAACTAAGAAAATGTAGATCTCTTGTTGAAGTTTATTAGTCTAATTTTTTAATTTTTTTTAAAATTGTTTTAATTTTTTTTTTATCAATTTAAGAGCAGATTTTGAAATGCTAAAAATTTGAAGAAAAAGTGATGTTCAGTTCACGTTGATAAACAAATAGAAAAAAAATAAATTTTTCCCTGATTTTTTTTCCCCAAATAGGTGACTTCATTATCTAGGGCATGGGAAAAAAAAAGAATTTTTGATCTATATTTTTCTCATAATAACGTTTTAAAGTCAAACTTACCCGATTTTGATAGTTTTCAGTTAACATTAACTATTGTTTAATTTTTTTTCATTTCCAAAAAACAAATTATACCCTTTTGAAGAGGATTGTCTCCTCTAGGGCATGATATATTTGTCAAAGTTTAAAATGATGTTTTACTATTTTTATGTTAGTTTCAAATTAACCTCTTTTTAAACTTGAACGACCTGCTTGCGTTATTTTCAAATATTTATATCGTAAAATTACTCAAAATATAAAAATATATATATTTCCACATTCAACACTCCAAGCTCTACAAAAGGGTATTTTTCTTTTTTTTGTTAAATTAATTTTGATTGTAAAAATATTGAGCAGAAGTTGGAAGTTTTAGAAAGTATGAGAAAATGGTGACTTTGCTGTCTAGTAGGATGCCACATAGACGTATTTGATTGTAACACCCCGCATGAACACCTTAGAGAACATACTTCTAAGCTATGCAAAAATGGAATAATTTTTTTTTTAAATGAATAAAGTGACAAAGTAATGTTTAACACATCTAAATACATCATTTGACCTAACGACTAGTTCTCTAAGATATCATGGAGGCATTACTTGACCAACAAACAATATAATTCTGACATACATCATTAACTAACCTCAGTAGAACATTCTAAACCTAATGCATTAAATCAATAACATTTATATCAAATATACAATCATTAGGATCAAGTACATAGTTACAATTTCTTCTCACATACGAGTACATCATTACATTGTTACTTAACACCTTCTGAATACAAACATTATAAATCAACTGATTCTCAGACAAGAACATGAATACAAATCACTTACTTCATACCTGGTACAAGATCTGACGGCTGATATGCACGATACAACATCCTCACACACGAACAATAGCAAGGAGTAAAAACCAATGGATTAAAGCTCTTCCACCCGACCATGTGGAACCCTAAGGTCCACCCCCTGAGCTAGGAGTTAACATAAGGTTCCCACTACAACATACAGTCAGGTAGATAGTAAACTATAAGACAAGACAACACATAACTCCAACGACACAAGTCAATATCACAAACAACTTAACAACACTTCCAGAGGCAAGCACATAATGAATGGGGAGAGTACAACTAGGGAATGCTAGGCTGCAGTAGGGAGAGTGTCATCGCATGGTCCTGACATGGGTTATCCTGACAGCCTCTCGCTAGGCGCCGGCCCCCATCTATGGTTATCCTAACAGCCTCTCACTAGGCGCCAGCCCCATAGGGTGACTCATGCGGAATCAACCTTCCTTTCGTGAGGACAAGGAAGTTGATCTTGCCAACCAGGCCTTCTCTACCCATCCTTAGTCTAAACAAGCACTACAGGCATGGGAGAGGAAATCCAATTATCTTGTTAATGTGTAATTAACCCTTTCCCCCCAGTTCATTTTAGGTTTTCACTTAATTAACAACTTTCAATGGGTTATCCTGACAGCCACTTTGGGCGCTGGCCCCACATTGAAAGCCACTCCCCTACCTGCATCTAGAAACCCTAAACATCAAGCAAGAAAACATCATCATGACAACGATGATACATGAACCATGCAAGGTATTAACCATCTTGCAAAAACAATTATCCTCATATCCACATGTATATGTAATACTGCAAGGCATTCACCATCTTGCATATCAACTTAATTACAAGGACATACTCTCAAAACAGTGCATCAACATCACATCCGTTACAGTACTCAAAGTCTCCCCACTCACAAAATCCAATCAAAAAACCATTACAAATAAATACAATTAAAATGGTCGACAAGCCATCCACAAGGGAATTACTTCCACCCCAAGGTACATTCACAATCAGATCATGCATCATTCACGTTACCCTTTGCCTCACACATAACTAGAGACAACATAACATCGTAAAATCAATACACATAAAACACTATACTTGAAAACCAATCACGTTAAACTATGCCTCTGGACTAACAACCTAACAACTTGCACAATAGACCCCATTACATCCAACAATCTCACTACAATGCTAATAAACTCAATATCGGGTCCATTTAATCACACTTCAATCAAGAAAACCTTCATAAAGATATTATAATAAAATCGTTACTGAGATTAAATTAATCATCAACAATCATTCCTATTGTAATTAATATCATCTACAATTCTTTATGGTACAATGAATTAGATCTAATAACTTAACTACAATACTAATCTTCATTTGATTTTGCACCTTTAAAACTAACAATCATATAAATTATGCAATTTCTCATTAGACTTTACCCATACGTTTTCCAGACAGCTTGGAGATGACAACAATATCGTTTTAAACTAATAATAACAATAATATTATTAAACCATAATAATAATACTTTACTAGCGATGAATCATGCATACAAGTTTAGGAGTTTATACAAGACAGTTTAGAAAAGTGGATCAACCCATCTAAACAGCCTAAAGCTCCAAATAAGGCTTTAAACCTAAACAAACAACTCTACAACTATTTCGCATAATTGATCTTCCTTAAGAATTAGACTCCACAAATACTTCTCCATGCCTTTACCTTAAAATACACTACTGTAGCCATAATTAAAACACTAACAACTAACAAGCATCTAATTTATATATTTAAATCACTGAGACATTTCACATAAATTTCAATTAATCTATATGAGTTGGCCAGATGGTCGTGTTCTGACGGGAATTGTGGAGGTAAAGAAAATACTACTGAACATTTGATGAAGCAGCCACTGTGTATAGATAGATTTTGGAATCTTGCTCATAAATGGAACCTGCCATGGAACATTTGTATTCTCCAAAGCACTATCTTCACCATGGATCAAGTAACTAACTATACGTGGAGTGCATGATGTTTGATGTTTACGATGGCACAAATCTTGTAAAGATAGTAGTGAAGGAGAATCATCAATTTCCATGAAAACTATAGTAATTGCCAATGACAACCTCAATTGTGTAGGCAGAACCAAGTTGCTCAGTGGAATCCTTATTTAGATTTCATACAATTCTGCATGTGATTGATTTTGCAAAAGCGTATTTTACATTATTCATCATTTCCAGCATTCACTTGGTCTAGCTCTCAGTATATCTAGCCAAAATATGACAAGAGCACTGGAATAACTGACAAGGATTTGCTCAATCGTATTAACACAGTACAAGAATTCTGAAAGGCCAACATCTGAAAGTCATAGATCCCTAAAATTACTTTCTAGGTTACAAGATTCATTCAAATCAAACAGTTATGCTAGGAGATAATTACACTGCAGTAGGAGGCTTTATTTTTGCAAACATTCAGCAAAATGACTAGACTACCAACACTAAAGTAGCTCCCCAAATCTGGAGGTTACCAGAGAAGGTAGATTTAGTTGAGAGACACTAAAGTAGCTCCCCAAATCTGCACTGGTTGTATGGATGTGTTTTCCTTAGTGCCTTCACAAGCGCACCAATCACACCAAGACTGGTAAGTCGCAAGAACTCATATGGCTGTGAATTGCTGACAATGTTCAGAAAAGGATAAAGATATAGAGGTATATCAGCATTGAGAAAATGACCTCTAGTGTCAAGATGAGATGCTACAGACTGAAGAAGAGCTAGCGCATTGTAAACATGGTTTGATGCACCTGCTGTTAGCTTAGGTGGTGTCAGCAAGTCATAAATATCTACAACTTCCTTCAATAATACTGTAATGGTGCCACAAGAATCAAACTGAATATGAAAGTAGATCAGATTACAGTTTCCTGAAAACTATAAGGGCGCTGCTTGGAGCAAACAAGAAGTGAAGCTCTAAGCTTGTTAATGTATGTATCTGATGGAAGAAGATGAGTGAACGGAGAAGATGCACTATATAGATATGGTAGAAAAAGAGTAACCGAACCACTTCAGCTAAAGTTCCCAAGTCTCAAAAACTTTATATAACACTCCCTAACATTTAACACAACACAAAAGTTACATAGTTGATTCCACAAGATTCTCACACGGTTAAACACAGTGAGCGATTACTCATAAAGCTAAATATTAAGAATATTACAAGAGACCTGGGTCAAGATACTAGCAGATGTATATATGATGATACTTCTTTAATATAACAGACGCATGGCAACAATAATTATGGATAACCTTAAATTCGAAATGTCATTACTTACAACCACCAGGCGGACTCACTACAAACTAGCACCCCTAAATACAGGAACATAATTCCTGGGGTCATTAATGTGCTCTAACTTATTGCAAACTGGAACGCAGTTCTCATCATGGCCATAATATGCATTGAAAACATAGATCCCGATAGACGCAGGTTGAAATAATGATTAGAAAGTGAATGTAATCACTTAAGACCTTGACGAACTCCATTACGGACTTGTGGATATGGCATTTGATCCAGTGTTGACTATTGTTACAGACAATTTCTTAACTGTAGTAGGGTTAAAGCAAAATGAATCTAAGAAGCATAGAAAAATAGAGAACTAAATGAATTTAGATAGCTTTATTTCCCACCACCGCACTCTATATTCCTATTCTAGATAACATTACAATTATGAGCATGAGGTGCGCTGAACTTTGGATTATCCAGCGAATTATAAGGGAGGCGGTTTGATAAATTCTCAATATAAATTGTCAATACTGCGTATAAAACTTCAAACATAAACGCTTCTTCTTCAACTATTAACATCGCTGCCCTAATATAATGGTGACTTAAATTAAATAGCAGATATAAACTTCAGATATAGTGTATGGGAATTATACATATTTCACCCTCAACTAAGACCCTTATGCACTATCTTCTACGGCCCACTATTATGTGTGCATGGTTGAACATCTTGGCCACGCTGGCCGTCTGAAGGATACCCTAAACTTTATCTTTGAGATACCTATTAATTCACACTATGATTGTATGGCTGCGTTAACTTAATGACTAGATCTCAAATGAAAATAGGATTCAAGTATTTCGCAACACTGCTCTTTGAATTGGATCCTAAAAATGTTACGCAACCAATGTTCTCCTCTCAAACATCGATGCTGAAGTGGGCAGGTGTAGGGAGGTTAAATGATACAGAGGTTAATGAAAATAGAGATCCAGATACAGAGGTTAAATGATACAGAGGTTAATGATCCAGATCTATATTCTATTATGGATAATCTTGAGAAACAACAAGGGCATAGGGTATATGAAGTAAATATTGAGAGGGGATATAGGAAGGAATACAAATATGGTCATACTATGGCAATAACCACAAAATCTACACAAACAGATTCTTTGAGAAGACATTGAAATTTTCAGGCAAATGCAGTTATTAAGCATACCACTAAAACTGAAATAAGATACAGAATAAAGGAACCTGTTTTCACTCGTTTGACAAGATTACAGGTTTGACGCTGCTCCCAGATCCCGGCTTGCAGTTCCAGCCTCCTTCTAGAGCCTCCTACTCCGCTCTCTCCTTTTTCTCCTTCTCTCTGCTTGTTAAATAGTATTCCCCCTCTAGGGCATAAACACACGATCCAATGCCAGCCGCCAATGAAAAATATAGCCTACATACTTTTAATTTTTTTATAACATCACAAGGTAACCTCCTATATTTTTTATTTACACCAGAGTAACGTTCATTTAATATATCACAACTCATAATTTTTACTTTATTTAATTTAGTATTTCATATAGATATTTACTATATAACAACTCATAATACTTTATTTAATCATTTATTTACTTTACCCCATATATTTACTTTCATATTTATTTTATTAATTATACAACAATTTCCACAACTTATAATGCCTCTTTATAATTTAACTCCTTTAATATTTATTTATTTTTTTATTTATTTAATAATTAATATATATTTGTTATATAACAACTAATAATTATTTATAAATCTATTTAGTAGACATTAAACAAATTTATCGATTTATATACCACAACTAACCAATCATAATTCATACAATTACTCGACCATCAAGCATAGAAAGAAGCAAGATGACAACCCATCGAGACGAACAAAACTGAGAACAATGACTATCCGAAAACTGAAGACTTATCCTCTACAAGGACGACGGATGACTGGGGAACCTTATGCTAACTCCGATCAACAATTCCATTGGCTAGGGCACGCTCAGACCTGCTAGTTTAGGTGGAGTCGATGCCCGGTACCTGCATCCTGCAGCAAACCTCCAGGTTAAACATATATATGCAAACATGAAGTCATGCACACAGTAAACAGAAATTGTAGCGTGGCAGGGTACTCAGACACGAGTAATGCGACACTGTTCTGTTTACCTAAATCCATCCATAAATAAGTATTCAGTTGTCTACAAGAAAATAGAATAATCAATTTCAATATGATCTAGTCTACCAATTATTGTTAAAGCATCATAACCATGATTAAATATCACCTTAAACTCGGAAGTAACATTAATCCATTACACCAATTATGTCCATCAAACTGTGAAACATAAAATATTAGTAATTCAATATCACCGATCATCATCATCGCAATAGGTCCATAAACAACTCAGCAGAATACAGAGAGTCCAATGTCATTATATCCAATCCTACTAGAAGAACCATCAGTCCAATAAAAGGCAAGGTGAGGGGCACTACATCGATCGAATGGGATTTGATCTAATGGTATTCGGTCGAATCTATTTATTTATTTTTTTTTTTTGAAAAAATTTGTGGCTTTTTTATTGTTTTTTAATTAATGAATTATAATAAAATTTAAAAAAAAAGGATTTCGAAGGAAAGAGTCATCTTGAAAAACACAATGATGTGAAAGCGTTTGTTTAATGCCTTTTTTTAGTTTTTTTTTTTAACTTTTTTAAATGAATAAATTATAAAAATTTGGAAAAAAAAGAACCACTACATTGAACAAGGGCAAATTCATATTCAAAAACACAATGATCTGAAAGTGTTTTTTTAATGCCTTTTTTGGCTTTTTTAACTCTTTGGTGGTTTTTTTAAATTATTAAATTATAGAAATTTGGAGAAAAAAGAACCACTGATTTCAACAGGGGCAGAGTTGTATTCTTAGGTACCATGCTCTAAAACATGTAATTGATTCAAACCATTGATTTATTGAATGTAGACCTAGATCTTCAAAAAATAGAGGTTAAAGTGTTTGTACATGTGTTATTTTTGCATGCAGGTGAATTCAAATTTGATCAATTTGTGATAGGCAATAAAAAATAAGAAAAAGGTTGTATGATCGAAGAAGAGATACTAAAAATGTCGATGAAGGAACATCTACTCAAGAACAACCCATGGAAATTGTTGATGACCAAGGAGTACAGGTACAAGAACAAATTGAAGGTGGTGATAGAAATTTTTTCCTTGGTATGGAAAATCTGATGGAGATGGATGAGGATTCTCTTTTCAAAAATATTTCATCTGAAGATATGGTACCTGAAAGCACAGTAAAATTACACTCTAAAAAAATATGGGATGATTTTTTTGAAAATAAGTCTATAATTGGAAGAGCACAGTTATTTGCAAAGTTATTTAGGAAGAAAGAGATGACCCCTGTTTTGGAGTTGTTAGGGGTTGATAATAAGAAAAAGTCATCAAGTTCATTAAAGCAAACAATAGTTGAAAACCTACAAGAAGCATTGAATTCTATTAAAAGCAAGAGTCGAGCTATTGATTTAAGTGCTGCACGTAGAGCATTAATGACTGTAATTTCTAGTAAGAAATTATCACATAGAAGACAAGTTCAAGAAATTTCCCAATTACTCAATGTTTCTAGGAGAACTGTTCAAAGATATTTTGCAAGGAGAAATAGATTAGATGGAAATATTGAGAAAAATTGGGTAAATATTTGCAAGGTTCCCCAAAAAGATAGAATCTCAGAAGATGTAAAGGAACAGGTGATTGAATATTGGACTAGTCACTCTCGTGTTTCTTCCAATAGAAGGGACACTATATAGATAAAAGGTGAAGATGGTACAAAAATTTTACATCCCAAACATTTTATAGATACTTGACACAAAGTGAACTTTTTGAAGCATTCAAGCAAGAATTTTCAGATGTGAAGATTTGTCAAAGGATGTTTGAGAGTCTACGACCAAGTTTTGTACGTATAAATAAGGTACGTGAGACTTGTTGTTGTCAAAATCATGTCGAATTTCATCTACACCTACAGTCATATAAAAAAGCTATGGCAGTAATTAATCTAAATATAGTCATCCCTGGAAGTACAACACAATTTGTGAAAACTCTTCTATGTGAAAAATCAGAAGATTCGGATGAATTCAAAGTGTAGTGTATAAAAAATATATGTAATGATTGTGGAAATTCGAAGAATCTTGTACAGTTTGACAATATTGATCATTTGATGCAAGTTATGTGGAAGAGATTTGAATATGAGAAGTACTCAACAAAGTCAGGAGTTGAGAGCAGAAAAATTGTTCTCAAAGAGAGTGAATTGTCAAGCAATGAGTTTATGAAAAAATTTTGCAATATCATATATCCACATATTGAACATTGTCATGGTGCTAGATAGCAAGCTAAGCAATTTCGTCACTCAAAGAATTGCTTTCCACCAGGTTGTATTCTGTCTATTGTTGATTTCTCTAAGAACTATACATTTAGTCCTCAAAGTGAGATTCAAAGTCAATATTATCATTCAGAGTAAGTTGCAATATTTGTACAAGTTTGTTATAGGCATGCTGAAGAACATGTGGATGGTGTACAAAGTAGTAAAGATGAACGAATTATCATCAAAGAGGTGCACTTTTATATCAGTGATGATACAGGTCATGATAGAAGCTATGTAGCCCATTGTTTTGCAATATTTTTTGAAGACCTAAGATGACATCAAATAGATGCTTCACAACATTGGATATGGTCTAATGGATGTGCTGGTAAGTGTTGATTTAATTATTTTTTTAAATAATATTATACTTATTTGTGTAATTAACTTGTAGACTTGAATTATTCAGTTACTTAAATATGTTGTACCTCGATGTATATATATATTTTTTAATTTTAGTTTTAAATTTGAAATTGTTTGTAACTTCATAGGACAATTTAAGTCTGCAAAAGCTTTTAATTGGTTAAGCCAACAACATATTAAACAGAACATTCAATTTTTGTGGAATTTCTATGAGAGTGGACATGGAAAAGGAGAGCATGATGGAGCTAGAGCATGTGTGAAACGTGCACTTCGACAACATGAACTTGTAGGTAATACAATATGGAATACAAATATAAATTCTTAAATATATTTTAAATAAATTTAAACATGTTAGGAAAAAAGTGTAGATCTCAATATATTGCATGTGTTCAGAAGTGGAAGCTTAAGCCATTATGCAATTTAATGGTTTTGATATATATTCAATATTGCGGATTTTCAATATTTCTCTTGTTGAATTTTTAAAAAAATCTAATTATATTTTTTGAGATTGTCTTTTCCTTTCAACTAGAAAACCGAGCTTAACCCGACATTTCACCAACATAAACTTGCAGGTAATGCCATAAGGAATGCAAATGAAATTGTTGAATGGTGCAAAATTTATTTTGTCGTCCGTGACTCAATATACAACACACGCTATTTTTGGGAAGTTAAAGGTACATAAATATTTTGTTTTAAATTTCAATGTGTGTACATGAATTGAATTTTTAATTTTATACACTTTTTAATTGGATGATTGAAATTTAAACAGATATTGATCGATCAACTCTTACTAATTGTCGAACAATTAGTGGTATTAGAAGTTTGCATCAAATCATGACAATAGGACATAGCAGGCCTCTTGTAATTCAAGTGAGAGAAAAATCATGTTTTTGTGCTGATTGCATTGAGAACAATGCAAATACTCTACAATGTGAGAATATTAGAGATGGGTATGTTTCAGAATAGGAAATAAAACAATTAGTGGCCACGTCGGACCCTTTTGAAGATAATGACATTGTAGATGTCTATAATCCTTTGTATTCAGTTGATTACGAACGTGTATCAGATTTAGTTGTTACAGGTAAATTTTTTAAATTTTTAAATTGAATTTTAACTTGTACATTTGATTTATAATTTTTTAAATTTTAAAATTGAATTTTAACTTGTACTACATGGTGTGTACAGGAGATATTTTTGTTGTTCTTGCAGATCCTGACAATACAGAAGGTGTAGATTACTATCTACTAAGATGTACGCAACCAAAATACAAATTGTTAGAATCAATGACAGATGGTGATGGACAAGAGTATCCAACTGGATCAGTGGTTGTTGAAGGCACATACTATCAACAAACAAAGATAGATATAAATGGTATTATATTTATTGATTATATGCCAAGTCAAAAGGTTCTGCATTATAGTCACTTAGTTATAGCAACACAAATAAATCTTGAAACTTTACCAAAAAGAGGACATGCCAAACAAAGGTGGAGGTTGCCTATTGAAGATCATAAAAAGATTTTAGAGATAATAAAAGATAGAGAGGATCCAGATTATATGTACCAAGAACTTTAAACTATTTTTGTACATGTATATATTTTCTATGACAATTTATTTTATGTTGAATTCAAATAATTTCATTCAATCTCAAGACCAATTTAGTTAAGCTTAGTTCTTGAGGGTAGGGAATGCAATCTCAAGACCAATTTAGTTAAATAGCTTGTACAATTAGCTAAAGGATAGTTCAATCTTCAAACTTGTGTAATTTAGCATCTTACTAAAATTCTCTTTCGTTTTAATCCAAGTATAATTTCACTTTTACTTCACAAATTTAATCAAGTAGAAATAAATCTTAATTAATAATATTTTCGAAGTAATAATTTTTGAGTGATAATAAATTAAATTTACTCTTTTTTTATTCATGCATTTTACTTAGAAAACATCTATTAATGAAATATTAGCTTTTCTAACTTATTATTTAATTCATACATAACTCAAGCAAGGAAATCATCTAGCCTTTAATTTTAGTCTTTAATAAATTAATGTTAGTGATATATATATTGTTATACTTAGATAGATATTTCTTTTATCTAAATATCGAAATTCAATGTAATTGTGTCTATACAAGTGAATGAAATTTTATTGAGTTTGTTATGGATGGCATGGAGTTGGCCTTTGCTTCACATTTTCTTTCTTTTGGAGTAGTACATTGCACATGATTCAATTGTTATCATGTACTTATTATCATTTTAGATATAATTTAGACATGTAAAAAATGAAAAATAGGAATTTGTAATATGGTAAATGCACTATAATAGATATTACAAATAAGTACATTACAACGCTAAGTAAATGCATACATCTACTCTAATTAGTAGCATGGGATTAAGTTCCAATTTATATCTCACTAGAAAACCAGTATACCAAACTAGTCATGTAACTTTCAAACAAGAGATAAACTCATTGAATACAAAAATAACTCATGTTCTAGAAAGTTAAAAAGTAAAAATAGACCCTAAAATTTCCATTCCCAACCCAACTATGAAAATATATGTACAATAAAAAATCCAAGAAAACAAGAATACTAGACATAGCTAGAAGGGAACAAATATTGTAAGGGAAAATCCACTAGAAGATAACTTGGAAGCAAGTGAACATAAATAAGCCACCACTTATTATTATTTGTGATCCCACATAGCTCAATGTGCACACTTTTAATGGATATGAGAATGTAATGCGCCTTTTGCATATGGAGAGCCACAATGTTACTTACCCAATGCACTAGATTTGATTGTTTGTAATAATATTTGGAGGATATGTGAAAGAGTGGTACCTAAAATTTGATCCTATAGGTATGAAGGATGTAGTAGAAGTTAGAAATTTGTTCCTTCAAGAATTCAATTATCTTGAATTTGCACATCAAAATATAGCTACACTAAAGACTATCTAAGAAATTCCTATGGAATGTCTAAAACTATTATCAATGTTTCAATAATTTGATTGCCAAAATACCACACCCAATTGATGTGTCACTATAGAGGGAATGGATTATTGGGGTCCTTAATCTCCATATTAGGTGTAAACTAGTGCAATGACCAATCCCCAATTAGAAGGATTCCCTTGAGACAACCTTATTCTTAGAACTTATCAGTGAGCCTAACCCATATCAATTGTTCATTAGTTGATCACTTTGAAGATCTAAAGATGGGAGTAATAGTTGTACAAATGGAGTAACTTCCTAGTGCATCAAACAAAAAAGGAGTTGTAATGTATGGATTGGTAGAGTAAGAACCACATTGCTACTAATTGTCCTATTATGCAGAGTAAGAACAAGTGAAAAATTTCTCACCACAAGAGAAGATCAATCTTACTGAAAAGAAGGTCCCATGGATAGATCTTGCACAAAGATGATGACTCTATTAGGGATCTACGAGAAGACCAAGTCTATTTAAGAGAAGGTCACATGGATAGATCTTACACAAAGGTGATAACTCTATTAGGAAGATATAATAGTGTTCCATGGAACCAAATAGGAGTTGGATACATCATGATCAATGGAGGAGGAGGAGCCTAAGGTTGCATATGCCATTTTATTATTACTAAAAAATAGGAGTGAGTTCCTCAAAACTTCACACTACTAGAAAGATTGGTACTTTTATATAGACAACAATGCAAATAAGACGACTATGATACAAAATTATATATCACTCTATAGTACGATGTTTGACACATGTACACCCATTTCATGACACAAAATTATTGATAACTATGATAATGAATAGATATCAATTGTGTAATGTGGTCATTACACTAGTTCAAAGATAAATGTGGTACCAAAGGATTCTTCAATCCCCATGGCTTGTCCTACCTTACAACCTTCCCCCATGTATTATTATTCATGGCCCCAATAAGACACAAGAGCAATCCCTTAGCATCCTATAAAATGTTGAGATAAGTATTAAGGGATCTACCTTTTGTATTGACTTTGAAACTATTAGAAATGACAATGGCTAATCACTACCTAGCACTTCTTGTTGATCATTTTATTTTTCTATAAATTTGATAATGTGCAGTTCAAGAATAGAAATATGAGTTTTTAAAATGGTGAAAAACAAGTATGTTGGCTTTTAGAGCTACTACTCCATTCTTCTAGAGTTGGCACTCAACACCAAGATAATGGGAACAATATTAAGGGACTTGACTCATCAACAAAATCCTTATCAAAAGTATGCGTAACTATCACTTGTATCTATAACATAAGATGGTAGGCACTAACCAACTTAATGAAGGATATAAAAGATAAGACACAATGAAACAAAAAATCCATAGAAAACACATGCATATGCAAATCCATAGAAAACACATGTATATGCCTAACATAGAAGGTCACAAGTATATCAAGAATAGATCTATATTAATGGGGTGAAGGGATAAAGAGGTATATCACTATGTATACCAAAACTATGTATATCACTATGTGTTCTATTATTTTCTTATCTTTTATAAAATATCTCTTTCTAGAAAGCTCCCAAAACCATAATTTCAAGCCCTACTTAAAGATAATCATAAATCTATTTGCATACTTAAGAATACACAATTAAAATGTTATCGTGGTTTGACATCCACATTTTAGGGTTTCAAAATAGATGTAAGTAGTGTTTCAAACAAATTTTTTAGGGTTTTAAAATTCATGTATTAGAGTTTCAAATTTATATATTAGGACCTTTCAATTTGACATTTTATGGTTTCATATTAACATTTAGGCTTTAATCTACATCCAAAATTTGTTTATAAAACATTAAAATATAGTGCATTTACCATATTAAAAAAATTACTATTTGTAATATCTATTATAAAACATTGGCCTCTATTATACTACAAATAAGTAAATGAATGTCTGCTCTAATTTGGAAGCATATATCATCCATTTTACATTTTTTATTGTTTTAGATATTACAAATTCCTATTTCTAGTGATATTTAATCCCTATGATCAAGAATACAATGAATGTCTTACAAGGCTAGCTATGAGCCACAAACATGAACCAAATTTGCAAAAGACATGAATTGGAATCACAAAGCACATAACAATTATTGAGAAAGAGATTTGTTAACTACTTTTAGAACAATAATTTTATCTTTTCCAATTATTTATTTAAATCTAATATATTTCTTGGCATGCAAGGATTAAACAAGAATCATTTATGATTTGCTCATGAAACAAATTTATTATTTACCATAATCCTAGTGTAGTGATGTCTAATTAGAGTATATAATGTTCAAACCATAATATAAAATGTCAAACCATAATGTCCAATGTCAAACCATAATGTCAAACCACAGAGGCAAATGTCAAACCATAATATAAAATGTCAAACCATAATGTCAAATGTCAAACTGGATAATGTCAAACATAATAAGATCTAGATCAATCTGCCAACCCATGTGTGGATCCATGCCTTGATCTCTCTCCGGATCCTTATCCATGCCTCGATCTCTCTCCGGATCTTGATCCATGCCTTGATCTCTCTCTGGATCCTAATCCATGCCTCGATCTCTCTCCAGAAGCCAATCCATGACCTGATGCACCTCCCTGCACAAGGAAGTACATAATTTAATTTAATGTACATGTGTATATATATGTAAAATCATCTGAAAGTTTTGTACTTTCAACATGTGTGAATTTATCATGTAATTTATATATATTATAAATGTACCTCAAATGTATTGTGCATGGGATCCTCTGCATGCTCTAGATCTCCGAAGCATGACAAATTATCCCCTTGTTGCTATAAATTTTCAAATACAAGATTTCAATGAATAGTGAGAGCTACTTTTAAGTAAAGTTTATTTAATATATACACATGTGAATTTGTAGAACGCAAATTATAGAAATTATTCAAGTACCTGCACATCCTGGAGCACTCTACCAATCCCACTAATCTCAGATGAATGAATGGTAAAATTAGGAACACCTATATCTGAAGGTAAAGGACCAGTGCCAAAAAGAAGTGTGCTATATGTGCCATGTACATTAGGTGCACCCTGATGCTGTGTGGGGGCTGTAGGCTGATCTAGAATATTCTGGTCCTCTGAAGCTGCCTCACCCTGACTCGACTATCTACTAGTATGTTGTCTAATATGAGTCGATACAACATCCAAAGGAATACCATACTCATCACTAATAAACTAGTATGCTGATAGTAAATCAAGAATGGAAGCTGAAACAACATTACGTACAATGGTGTCACTCATATGGGTCACATCTGATGGGGATGGCAGATTGGCACGAATGTAGGGGTCATAATTCATAGATGTAGCCTCAGTGGGAGGAAGGCCAATCCGTGGACATAGTAAGTATCTCCCTACACGATCAGATGACATCTGATCAACTTGAGTAGCAATGGTGGTCATCCTGTCAAAAAGCCTAGATCTAGTCAGTGCGATTGTTGCATCTCCTGTTGCTGCTAATTCCAAACATTTTGGAAGAACCAAAAGGTTTGGACCAACTAATGCCCTCTTATTTTGAGGCGGTGGTAAATCTGGACGTCTAAATTGAGGTTTATTAGCAAACCTCCCCTTGCCCTATCCAGCATGTGGAGGCATAGATGTGTAATCCACAGATAATCCTAAATGAAACTCAGCATATAATTGTTTGCAAAAATATAGTGGCAACTCGTCATTATGAGGCCATCTATGATTGGCTGCCAAAAATCTAGGATATATAAATGGACCAACTAGTGGATTTGTACACCTGGTAATAGTATAACCTCTAACTTTGTCTTTCCCTGTATAAAAAGGGAACATAGTATGCACATTATGTAATAAAACTCTATCAGAAATAGTTTTGATATTCTCAGTGCCAGTAATAGTCCTAGCAAGGGACCTATAAAACTCCTCAGTGCTAATATCATCATATGGATTGTATGATTTTATTGTCTCAATCATATGTCTAATCTCGCACCGAATATTAACTAGTCTATCTCTATTAGCCAAATTTTGGGGGTTCTATATAGTTTGATCCAAACATTTCAAACCATTATCTAATCTAGAAATGTTGTCATTGTAAAAATTATTCCTAGCCTTAGCTTCGCGCTGAGACTGCATGGAATGATGAGATCCCTGATCATCAGCCATATTTTTAGATAAAACTATGTAAAGAGATCTGCATTTAATTAAACAAAAAAATTAAATATGTACAAGCATTTTTCTTTTAAGCATACAAAAATATAAAAATGCAATATGTAGATCATCTAAATAAACACAAAGTTTAGATTTGCATGCAAAGGAAAAGGATTCAAAGATAAGCTTGGACAATTTACAAGATTCAACTTTTCATAAGTATATAATGGTTGATAAATACTAGAAGCGTGCAAGATAATATTGCTTCATGAAAGCGGCAGCTTATGGCAACCCAAGGAGAAAGTTCAGATATGAAGCACAAAACATAAATATGTGGCAAATTTGATAAAATTAAAAATGTCTCGTAAGACCTGGAAAGCAGAAAGGAATGTGGATTATGTGTGTTCGGATTATTTTATCTTGTAGGTTCACTATATTGGTGCACAAAAATGAATGTGGATTTACATCACACGACTCTAGCACTTTTGCATGTTTGGATATTGTTGTTTGAGATCATTGGTACAACCATAAACTGGGTCATTTTTGGGGGGTTGACCTAGGACAACTTATCCCCTAATGATGCAACAACCATCTTAAAGTTTTTAGAAGTACCACTACTCCAAATAGTAGAGAAAGAAATAGTGAATCAAATGAATTTGAAGACCAATGTTACAACTAAAGATTATATATATCCCTACAGAAGTGAAACAAATCTATAAACACTCCACAAAAGTAACAAGACCATTAAAATCTTGAAAAAACCCTAACATGGCTATCTTAATTCCAATTCCGAAACATCCAAAATTCAGCAGCATTCCTGAGTTACTTAACCTAAGCATTAGGTTACATAATATGCTCAAAGTCAACTTATAACTGAAAATGACTTGAAGAAAATTCCCTACATGGAAGAACAAATGTCTACAGGGCTGTTGCTTAATTCCTTCCTAAGACACCATTCTTTAACTAAATATATTTGGAAAAGTAAACATTTGGACCCTGGAGCTTGAGCCATCAATCAATTTCGCTGCCAGCAAATTGGAAGAAAAAAACCATGTGGCAGTATTTGATGAGGTTAATCCAAACCCCTGAATGATGGAAACCAAACTGCCCACTATTTAACCGTCAATTCACAAATCAAAACCAGAACAATAGCCAACACATTTCCTCTAAGGAGCGGCTATGCTTAGCTATGGACCTGCAAACCAAAGCCTTTATAAGGAGGACTCACTTCTCCCAAGCCTTTATAAGGAGGACTCACTTCTCCCAACATTCAAATTCATTCCATTTTTGCAAAAAGAAAGCTAAGTTTACAGTAACAATTAACAATAATGGCAAGTGCTACTGCAGGACAGGTCATCACATGCAAAGGTAAGTTGAAAGTTGAGGAATCCTTCATCTCAATTTGCACAAATCAATGTTTTTTGTTTTAACTTGAAGCAAAGCAATTTGGTTTTGTGAGCAGCTGCTATAGCATGGACGGCAGGGGAACCCCTGAAGATTGAACAAGTGCAAGTGGCACCTCCACAGGCCAATGAAGTCAGGATCAAAATCTTTTATTATCTTAGATAAGACTCAAGTGGAAATGAAGAAACACACTTGGTCATGGTTTTATTAACACATGATGAATCATATATGATTCTAAAAGGAAGGATTACAATGGTAGTCAATAATATTTTCTTATTGAAAATGTTTCATCATATCATATTAGTGAACAAAATAAAATAAAATAAGTCATTAATATTGAATAAGGATGGACTAGAAAATACCAAACACTTCAAACAAATTTTTGCCTTACAGCGCTCACAATCCATTACAGACATGATCAAGCAATACATCATAAAAATTTCAACAGAGTAAATATAAGATTACTTCTCACAGTCTAGAAAAACAAGAACTATGCCCAATGGTTTGCATTGACATGTCCAACACAGGCCCCATGGCCAGAACAGGTGTAACACCTTGCCTTGATCTCATAATATGTTATACATCTAACAAAGAAGCACTCTTCAATTTCCAGCTCTTTAATATAACACAGTCAACAGATCCTCTCGTCCCAAGGGTATGATGGTCTGTCTATAAGAAGAACCTATGTAAGGGAATATTGAAAGATCTCCAACTTGGCAAGATATATTCTATATCATTCCACTTTTGAGGTATGCATTCAAAGACTATAGTCCTAAGGCTCTTAGAGGGAATATTCTTACTAAGCATGACCAAGATGTACGTGCAATACTTACTGAACATTATACCTTCTTGACAAAGAAAAGATACACTATAATGTCTGATGAAAGGAGTGATTTTAAAACTAAAATAAACTTTAATTCCCCTGCCTCTTGTCTAATGAGGGTGCCATGTCACTCAAATGTATTAATGCATCACCAAACAAAAAAATACCTAGTCATCATGCAACCAGTCAGTCACTTGGGGATGTGAGATGTTGTTTAAGTTCTTACTGATTATGCTTCAAATTTTCTTGTCACCAGAAGGCTTCCAGTACAACACCACTATTTCTGGACTCCTTGTCTAGCATATATGCATAGCTCTAAAGGACTTTGTGAAATTTAGATGGGTCAATTCAACTCTGGATAAGGAAAAATCCGTAACTGATACATTCACAAGCATACACAGGTCCTCGACCCAATGAATAATATATTGAGAATAAAAGGATCTTGTTTGTGAAAAATGTGCCATCATCATGGCCCGACTAGGGTTTTAAATAAATTTAATTAAAACAGAAAAATCTGTTCACAAGCACATAGACAGTGGTGCTTCACAAAAACAATAAAAACCCTAACATGTAAATATCATTTGAATTTACAAAATAAACAAATGCAACCATGATAATAACTGAAATAAATGTAGCACAGAATAGAGCAAAAAAAGTCGTAAACTAAGAACGCAACATGTACAGTTATGAGAACAAAAAGAGTCTTACGCGGGCTTTGTAGGTTCCAGGTATTTGGTAGAATCGCATCCACTCGCAACCCACTCAACCGAAAATGCAACAAATGACCGACACAGCTTTGTTTTTTGCTTTTTCATGGTTGATGGATTCGATCGAATGGTACTCGGCCGAATACCACTCAACTGAATAAATGCAGCCACATCGGCGCCAAATACACGCCACGTCAGTGCCAAGTTGATTCGATCGAATCCTACTCAGCCGAATACTACTCAACCTAAACCCACTCGATTGAAATTAGTCTATTAGCTCAAAGTGTGACACTACTTTGTGCTTTTACCCAACAATCCTTGGAAGGATGAAAACCTCTCTAATAAAAGCACTAAAAATAAAGGACCACCTGGAGGATGTTTCAATTGTGGAGGAGAACACTATACAAATTAGTGCCCCTCTAAGAATTAGAAAGGATAGCAACAACGAAAGCCCCTACCACCTCAACAGACCATATTTCAGTAAAGAATTCATGTAGTAGTTGACAATAGACAAGCAAAGTACCAAGTTGCTCCTATAGAAACTCTAAGTATGCTTTATGGAAACCCAATAACTATTTTAATAGATACAGGAGCCACTGAATGTTTTATATCACCTAAGTTACTGGGAAGGTTCCCTAAAAGAACTGGGTTTATGGCTAAATCATGGATGGTTGAATATGCTAACCAGACGAGAGCTTGGGTAGAGCAGTGTCTATTTCAAGTAAAGATTGAATTTCCAGACTTCACTACAGAAGTCAACCTTTACGTAGCACCTCTGGGGTCCTATGATGTGATCATTGGAATGAATCAGTTAAAAGAACATAGGGCTAAGGTTGACTGTTATGCTAAGATAGTAGAATGCATAGATGATTTAGGGAATTCAGTGTAGATTCAAGGGAAACAACCAAAAGTTAAGGTACGACAAATTTTGGCTATGCAGCTGAAAAGAAATAGAAGGGATGCAAATTGTTTGTGGTCAAGATGGAAGCGGTCAGTGAAGGGACAAAGCATTCCCAGAATAGGAAGAGAAAAATGGGAATTAAAGATGAGGAAGAGATCTTCGCTGAAAAATGCCCTTATCTTTAGGAATATCAAGATGTATTTCCTGAGGAACTATTTAGGTTACCACCTAGAAGAATTTTTGATTTTGCTATTGACCTCGTACCAGGGGTTGAACCTATTTCAAAAGTACCTTATCATATGACCACCTTAGAGCTGGTAGAGTTAAAAGCACAATTACAGGAATTATTAGATAAAGGTTTGATTCGACCAAGTGTTTCACCATGGGGTGCCCTAGTGATTTTTGTTAAAAAGAAGGATGGGACTTTTCGTCTATGTATAGACTACCGAATGTTAAATAAGCTTACCATCAAGAACAAATATCCCTTACCTCGAATAGATGATCTATTTGATAAAATGAAAGGGGTTGCGGTATTTTTAAAAATAGATTTGAGATCAGGATATCATCAACTTAGGTTAAAAGAAGAAGACATTCATAAGATGGATTTCAAAACTAGATACAACACTATGAGTTCACAGTTCTACCATTTGGGCTCACTACTGCCCCAGCCACTTTCATGAATTTGATGAACAACATTTTTAGAGATTGCCTGGATAAGTTTGTATTGGTATTTTTAGATGACATTCTTATTTACTCTAAAAATGAGGAAGAGCGCCTACAACACCTTCAAATAGTTCTTCAACAGTTAAGGGAACACAAACTGTATGGAAAGTTGTCCAAGTGTACCTTCTTTCAAAAAGAGATACAATATTTGGGGCATATTATATCAGCTAAAGGAATTATAGTGGACCCTGCTAAGATCAAAGCCATAGTAGACTGGCTAGTACCAAAAAATGTTCCTAAGGTTAGAAGCTTCATGGGATTAGCTGGGTACTATTGAAGGTTTGTCAAAGATTTTTCTAGAATTGCCCATCCCATTACCTCTCTTCAAAGAAAAGCAAAAAGATTTGAATGGACAAAAAAATGTTAAGAGGCATTTGATCTATTAAAGGAAAAACTGACAACCACTCTAATATTGACAATACCAGATCCTAATGGTCATTTTGTCATTATAACAGATGCCTCAAGAGAAGAATTAGGTGGAGTGTTAATGCAAGAAGGAAAGGTAGTGGCTTATGAAGCCCAAAAACTGAAACAATATGAGCAAAATTATGCACCCCATGATTTAGAGTTGGCAGCTATTGTTCATGCTCTGCAAATGTGACATTATTTGTTGGGGAAAACTTTTGAACTCAAGTTAGATCATCAAGTTTTGAAATATATATTCACATAGCCCAATCTAAATGCTCACCAGAGAAGATGGATGGAGTTAATTACAGATTATGATTTTGAGATTAGTTACATTAAGGGCAAGGAAAATAGAGTAGCTGATGCATTGAGTCGATGGAAACAGATAATGGCAATGGTATCCATCAACACAGATTTTAGAAACTAGGTGATTTAAAAATTGGAAGAAGATGAATATTATTTGCAAGTTCGGGAAGCTCTGCAGTCAAATCCATAGGAGCCTAAATATGAAGGTTTTCACATTGAAGCGGACAGACTTTTGAGATTTAAAGGTAGAATGTATATTCCAAAGTCTTCTGAGTTAAGGAAAGCAATATGGAAATAAGTTCACACGACGCCATATTCAGGACACCCCAGAGTAACCAAGATGTTAGTTGATGTCAAACCGTTATATTTTTGGAAGGGAATGAAAAAGGAAGCAACAAGATTTGTGGTAGGATGTTTCAAATGTCAAAAGTTCAAGGTAGAGCATCAGCATCCAGCAGGACTACTTCAGCCTCATAGCATACCTAATTGGAAATGGCAGATTATTAGCATGGATTTTGTACAAGGTTTACCTTTGACTAAGAATAGGCATAATGCCATATTGGTGGTAGTGGATAAACTCATGAAAGTGGCACATTTCATACAAGGGAATTTAACAGATGGGGCACTAGTGATCGCATGAAAATTTGTACAGGAATTTTTTCGTCTTCATGGGAAAAAAGAGAAGATCATATCAGATAGAGATGCCAGGATGACATCTAGATTTTGGCAAACCTTATTTTCAGCCTTGGGAACTCAGTTGAATATTAGTATGGCATATAATCCCGAGCCAAACGGTTAGAGGGAGAGGGTAAATCAAATTTTAGAAGATCTACTTAGAATGTATTGCATGGATCAGCAATACAGGTGGGAAGAATATTTACCTTTAGTAGAATTTGGCTATAACAACTCATATCAGTCAGCAATAAAAATGGCACCTTTCAAGGCACTATATGGAAGGAAATGTAGAACCCCTATAAGTTGGAATAGGTGGGAAGACAGGATCATTCTAGGACCTAAAATGCTTCAAGAAATGGAGGAACAAGTAAGAATAATCAGACAGAGACTGAAAGAATCCAATGATAGGAAAAAGAGCTATGTTAATACCAAACGTATTCCCAGACAGTTTATAGTGGGAGAAAAAGTTCTTTTACAGGTGAAACCATAGAAAAGCTCTATAAAGTTTGGGAAAGGCTCTAAGTTATCCCCAAGATACTTGGGACCCTTTGAAGTTCTTGAAATCATCAATCCTGTGGCTTACAGAATTGCTCTACCCGCGACTCTCGCCAGAATTCACAATGTATTTCATTTTTCTTATCTTAAGAAATATTATGCAGACTCTGAGCATATGATTGATTAGAAATCATTGTAGGTACGGGACTCTGGGATGATCACAATAGAGCCACTCCGAGTATTTGAGATATGTAAGATACACTTACGTAATCATGAGATGGTACAATGTAAGGTCCAGTGGGACTAGTATTTAGAAGATAATGCCACTTGGGAAGATTATGATGAGATTCATAAAAAAATTCTTTATTTATTTCTAAACAATTGAGACTGATGTGAAAACTATGTTGTTAAACTTTTTTAAATATTGTTTATTGATAGATAATCATCGAGGATGATGATCCTTGAGGGGAAGATTATGTCAAATTCCCTTTTGTTTGAACAATGAAATGTTAGTTATGTGGTTAATTGAGTACAACTGCTTTCATGTGAATGTGAGAATAATTCGTTGGAAAATGTATATAATGACTTTTCTTTTATATGCAAATATTTTCTTAATTATATGTGAAAATGGATTTTTGGAAATGATATAAATTATTGTTCATATCATGGAAATGATTTAACCTTCTTTACTTGTCGAACTAGTTGTAGGACAAAATAGGTGGCAAGGAAAAAGGGATATCAACAGGGAGAGGGTGATTATAGGAATTTAAAAACAATAATTAAGTCAAAACCTAAGTCACCGTAGCCTTGGCCAAGGCACATGAACATATATATATATATATATATATATATATATATATATATATATATATATATATATATATATATATATATATATATATATATATATATATATATATATATATATATATATATATATATATATATATATATATATATATATATAGTGGTGAGAATTATTTTATCTCTTATGTTTGTTAAATAAACTATATAGTGTCTTACCTTGTTGAGCGCTTGGAGTGTATGAGCTGGAATCTTGTTTGTAACTCTTTTTTTTCCACTCCGCTAGAGTGCAAGAGGGAATGCTCCTTCTTGCACTCGAACGTAGTGGGAGAGGTTATGTTTTGGCATCTATTATTTCTTGGCTAGCATTCACTACATTATATTCAGGAAGAGAGAAACATTCACACATTCCATTAAGCTTTATTTTCATAAGAAAGACTCACTGTTTGGAAAAGGGGTATCAAGCTGAAGTATCTTTGTCTGTGCATTATCATAAGGGAAAGACCACACGTTTGATCATCATTTTGCATTATTCTGAGATCTTGTATTGACTCTACATTGTGTTTAAGTTTGATCATCAAGCGGTCGTAGAATACTGTCACATATCTTAGTGAGTAGCGCATTCACATTATTCTCAACCTCATCCGTAGAAAGTATTGTTCAGGCAAGATCATAGCTCTTTATTATAACTCTATTTATCATAGTATTTGGTGATCGAAGTATATCACTTTTTGAACATAGTTCTATGTTTCATGATTAGTTCAAAAATCTATATATGCATTGCATTCCTCAAGCTTTATGAATCTGCTGAAGCTTAGAAGTTTCCCAATAGTTAATGTGTATAATATATATATATATATATATATATATATCACATATATATGTATATATATATATATATATATGATTATATATAAACAACCCTGTTACTACTATTCATGTATTGCACTAAGATACAGGACTGCGATTCCTAGATGAAAGAGTAATTTTTGTCTATATACTTTTGTTCTATAATTACATTGAATTTGTAAGTTGTCATGTGAGACATGTATGATATTCTTGCAAACCTGCAATCATAGAAAAAGAAAATACTTGAATTAATAACAATGCCGAGCAAGGGTGAAGGTTGACGACACGGTAGTGTCAGATATATATATACTAGAAATCCTTGGCCAAGGTTATGATGCAGAATAGGCATCTGTCAACTATCAAGTACCAAATATACCACTGGTCAGAGTGATCTTTCCAGTTAAGAGGTACCTATAGGGAAAAGATCAATCAAGAGGTATAGGTCTTGACACCAGGCTCAGAGGCACATTGTTGTTAATTGATTCCTATTAATCACCCTCGTGAAGGGTCGGTTTCTTCAGTTGAAGAAGCATGGGAGACTAGTTGGTCTTGGTTGGGTGGTTAAAGCCCTTGTTGATATTTATTTTTCCAAAAATCCAGAGGAGGATCTACAATCAAAATTAGTAGGAAGCTATTCAAGTTGTAATCTTCTTAATCTCTCTTATTATTTGAATTTCATTAAAGAAAGTTAATTTATTATTGTTGCATGTTTGAAAAGATAATTTCAGCTGAAAATGAAAGTCAGTTGTAAACTTGAATTTTATTGCAATCAAAATTCTTTTTATAAATAGTTAGTTAATCTCTCTGCTGAAATTATGTTATGAGATAAATTTCTTATCTGTTAAATTAGAGAGGGTGTAACATATTGTGGCAACACCCTCTACTCAACCATGAGAAATGGATGATGTCAAGAACATCCTCAGAACTTTTTCAAATGAGATAATTAATCTCAAAAGGCAACAAACTTCATACCCAAAGCCTTCTTACCAAAATTTCCAAGGAAATAGACCCCCTTACCAATCAAATCAATACCAAGGTCCTCAAAGGCAAAATAACCCTCAACCATCAAACCAATTGGTCACAGTTCCCACACCTTTACAGGCTATCCCTCATAATCCTAATAGAGAGATAGTCCCAGGACAAAATAATTTAGTAGAAGATACTAATGCCTAGTACTTTCCTTGCAACAATGCTCATATGCCCAGGGATTGTCCTAGAGGTAATTTGCAGCCAAAAATAAAATAGAAGGATAGAGAAGGGTTGAAGGACAAGTCCTGATGTCTAATGCTCTTCCATATCAGTCACCCAGTGTCCAAAATGTAGTAATGGTGGCTCAGATGCAGGGGATGTCTATCTAGCAAGAAGAAGAAATTGCCCTTGAGCATGCTTTATTTTCATGGGTTGAAGATGAAGATTCAGTGTTCTTGAATGAAGCATCCACTTCCAAGAAACCCTTAGTGGAGTCTAATTATTATACCAGATCAAAGAGAAGAATGATGGAACAACCTGAGGCCACAAATAATGAGACTGCTAGAGCTTCTCCTTTCCAAAACCATTATAATCTAGTTTCTAGGCAAGAAGTGCCTTAGCCAGTTCAGAATCAAGTAGTCTCTGGTCAGATGCTAGAAAAAATAAGATATCTTTACTATCCAAAGACACAAGCATTAGGACCTATGAACGTGGTAGAACAGCTAAAGAAGACCCCAACGCATGTATCAATCTAGGACTTGCTAGTTATTTCTAAGCAAAATATTCTATTACAAGAAGCCTTACAAAGCCTGGTGGGCTCTAAACCTGCCAGTGTTAAAGAAGGATTTGCTGATAAAGGAAAGGCTCAAAATAAAGACACTACACCTCTAAAGATAGCAGCTCTGTTGAACAATGCACCAGAGGTAGGTAAATCTAAGCCAAATCCATTCTATCTAACTTTAATAGTGGGAAAGAAATTGTTACATAACTCAATGATAGATTCTGGAGCTAGTACTACAGTCATGCCAAAGCAGATAGCAAATGCTTTAAAGATAAAATATGAGCCACTCACCAGAGGAGTCATGCAATTAGATGGAAAGTCTGTCCAAACTATAAGAAATATCAAACAACTCCCATTGCAGCTATATACTTGCCCCAATATAATTGTTAAATAAGATATAATAGTCATAGATATTCCCCCTGTCTTTGGTTTATGTCTATCTAGAGATTTCACAGCCAAGATAGGAGGATACATGTCACTGGATTGGTCACATCTAATTTTGAGAACCAAGTATGGAACAAAGATGAAAGTGTTGTCTGAACCTTTGTCCAAAGATCATATTACTGATGAATTAGCCCCAAGGATAGAAGCATCCCATGCCATGACGAATAAGGAAGAGAGAGTCTTTGTTGAAGAACTAGGTGACTTAACTGAACATGACCAACAAGAAGAGGAAAAAGGTCAATTGATGGCCATGATGTAGAGTGACCCTTATGGAAACTATGACTCTACCAGTTTGGGCACTTATGTTATTTTTGATGAAGGCCGAGAAATACCAAATGTTATAAGGAAAGAAGTGTTTGAGAAGGAAGAATCTGACATAAACTCTAAAATCTGGACCCTAAATTTTGATGGGGCTAGGAGAAAAAATGGTATTGGAGCAGGTATTTGCCTCACTGCCCCAAATGGTGAGAAGATTCTAAGAGCTATACACTTTCAGTTTGCTTGCACTAATAATGATGTTGAATATGAATCTTTAGTGCATGGCCTCATGTTGGCCAAAAAGAGAGGAATCAAGATTTTGGTAGTTAAAGGAGACTCAAAATTAGTGGTGAAACAAATTAGGGAGAAAGCAGTAGCAAAGAACGTAAGAATGAGATCCTACCATCATAGAATTTGGGATCTGATAGATGGTTTTGACGCTTTTAACATTGAGGTTGTCCCCAGAACTTAAAACACAGAAGCAAATAGAATGGCACAAATTGGTTCTCAATTTGACCCAACAAGTGATCTACTTGTTAATAATGAGTTAGTTAAAGTTATAGTGAGACCAGCAATCCCAAACAATGACCAAAATTGGCAGGTTTTTGATAATGATCTTCAAGTACTCTTGTTTCTACAACAGTCAGGAGAGTTTGTTGATCAATTACAGCCCAAGATTGAAGAATCTTATGGTGATCAAATCATCCAACTGGAGTCAAATAAGCTCCCAAAAGGACTTATCACTCTAGAGAATCTATTTGTCCCTGAAGATATAAGCCTAGACAAAAGGAAGTTCAAGGCAAGTAAGGATGATTATTCTAAAATTCAGGTTAGTGAAGGAAGGAAGTTAAAGGTAGGCAATGCTACTACCTAAGAAGAAAAGGGCAAGCTGATCTCTTTGTGTAATAAGTACAATAGGGTGATTACTTGGACCTATGAAGATCTTCATGGCTATAATAGGGACATCATTCAACATACCATAGAGCTTGCTAAAGGATCAAAACCAGTCCAATAGAAGCAAAGGCCAGTAAATCCTAGAATTGAGCCACTAATGGTAGATGAACTACAAAAACTTCTAGAATCAAAGATCATTTTTCCAATTAAGCATTCAACCTGGGTGTCTAATTTAGTACCTATAAGGAAAAAGAATGGTGACATAAGACTCTATGTGGATTTTAGAGATCTGAATAAAGCATCATTAAAAGATCACTACCCCCTGCCTTCTATGCAATAGATTCTGCAAACTGTGGTTGGATCAGAGAGGTTTTCTTTGCTTGATGGTTTCTTAGGATACAATCAAATCTGGTTAGCAGATGAAGACCAAAGACAACATTCACTACGAACTGGGGAAGATTTGTGTATCCCAAGATGCCCTTTGGTCTTTCAAATGCTGGAGCCACTTTTTAGCGTGCCATGGATGTAGCATTTGGCGAACTTATAAATAAGATTATTTTGATTTATCTAGATGACCTGACTATATTTACCAAAGATGCCAAAGATCATTTTGAGCACTTAGAAGCTATTTTCCAGAGATGCCAGGAATTTGGAATCTCCCTAAATCATAAGAAGTGTATTTTTTCTATGCCTCAGGGGAAACTTTTGGGACACGTAGTTTTGAAGGATGGGATTTCCATTGATCCAAAGAGAGTCACAGCCATAATGAATCTATCTTTGCTAGTTAACAAGAAGGTGATTTAGTCCCTTTTAGGGAAAATTAATTTTGTCAACCGCTTTATATCTAATTTTGCAGGGCTAGTTAGGCCCATTACTCTGTTGCTGAAGAAAGATTTAGTTTTCAAATGGACTACATAAGGGAGATAGGATTTTTAAGAAATTAAGAAAGCTATTTCGATTGCGCCAGTATTGAGAAACCCAGATTTCTCTAAACCTTTTATAATGTATGTGTATGGAGAGGAACATAGTGTGGCAGTTGTTCTAACTCAAAAAGATGACCAAGAAGAAGGTAAACATCCAATAGCATTCTTCTCTAGAACATTAAGAGAGTATGAATCAAGGTACAATTTTTTTGAAAAACAAGCATATGCTATGGTAAAAGCCTTTAAGAAATCTAGGCATTTAGTAATAGGAAACAAGATTCTGATATTAGTAGCCCACCCTAGTGTAAGGGAATGTATAATGGAAGGTGAGATCACTAAACAAAAGGCCAATTGGATAACTAAGATTTTAGAGTACGACGTGGAGGTAAGGCCTACCAAATTGGTTAGAGGCAAAGGACTGTGTCAATATATGACCCAAGACATAAAAGAACCAATGTCTGAAGAAGCAGAAATTGAAAAGGTGTTGAGACTCCAAGAGATTGATCAAGACTCTTGGGTGAGAGACAGAATATAGTTCATGAGAACTGGTGTGTTCCCAAATGAACTCTCTCCTGATAAGAAAAGGTACTATAGGTAGCAAGGAGTTCATTTTGTATTAATTGATCATGTTTTATTTAGAAAGAACATTGATGAAATACTTTTAAGATGTGTAGAGAGGGATGAGGCCCAAAAAGTATCACATGAATTTCATCATGGAACTTTAGGGGGCATTTTTTAGCAAAAACTATTGCAATTAAAGTGACACAAGATGGTTATTTCTAGCATACACTGTTTGCAAATTGCTATCAAATGGTTAAGGAATGTCAAACTTGTCAGTTCTATACTGGGAAGAGAAGGAATGCAGCATTGCCTCTAAGCCCCATAATAGTGGATGAACCCTTTGCTCAATGGGGTCTATATTTTATTGGCATGATCAATCCAATATCAAGTATGGGATATAAGTGGATTCTTACTGCAACAGATTACTTTACAAGATGGAGTGAAGCAGTACCACTCAAGGAAGCTACTGAAAATGTGATCATGGAATTCTTAGAAGGGATAACTACTTGGTTTGGCCCTCCTCGTCCTGTCATATCAGATAATGCTAAAGCATTTTTAGGGACTAGATTATCTGAGTTTGCCTTAAAAAATGAAATATATCTGAAAACTTCTAATTATTATCCACAAGGTAATGGCTTGGTAGAATATACAAACAAGAACCTGATTAAACTCATAAAAAGAATGGGAGCTAATCAATAGAGAGAGTGGCACAAGTCACTTAACATAGCATTATGGGCTGATAGGATCACCCCAAAACAAGTGACTAAAATGTCTCCCTATGAGTTAGTCTATGGAAAACATGCAGTGATGCCACTAAGTATAGAAATTCTTGCTTTGCAGTTGTTGAAACAGTTGGAAGTAGAGGAAAATGGGTCAATGACAATTAGACTTGCTAAATTGTTAGAGGTACAAGAGAAGAGAGAAAAGCACATGAATTAGTTTTGAAACACTAGCAGATGGTTAAAAACTAGTTTGACAAGAAATCTTCCAATCTAAATTTTGAAGTTGGGTCTCTAGTGTTAAAATGGGATGAGAGAGCTACCAAGCTAGGTCGACACAGTAAATTTGAAGCATTATAGACAGGACCTTTTAAGATCCATTCTTGTAAGCAGCAAAATGCATTCGAATTGGAGAATATGGACAAAGAGTTGGAAGATATTCTGGTAAATAGGATCTTTTGAAACAGTTTACCTAAGTTTGAGACTCACTATGTATCACAGTTAGTTAGTTGCTTTTAAATTCTTTTCCCGCTTTTGTCTTGCTTTCTCACTTTTTCCCTTCTTAATAAGTGTTCTGAGAACACGTGTCCACAGTGCAGAGGTTCCTTCTCATTGGTAGTTGCATTTATTGAGGTTATTTGGCAGTTCCTTGATTTCAAGAAAGTACATATCTTTTCAAAAGATCACCACTCTTAGTACAGATCTAACACTCCGTCTAATACAGATTTCAAAAGATACACTAACTATCTCTAGACATTAATGTCATTAATATGATGAGATGTGTCATTAATTACTTCATGATGCCTCACTAAGCTAAGTTTAGTCCCTTCGAGAGTTGCATTTGCTATTATCATTCTGTGTTCCTAAAATTGTTATTGTGTCCAAGCTCCATTCCCCGCAAGCATTTCAAGCTAAGTGCAGTTTCATTTATAATCCTTTCAATCTTTTGTGCCAAAAGTTTCTCAATTTTACAATAGATACAGAAATGTCAGAGACACAATCACCACAGGAGGGGTTGGGGATTTTTTAACATACTGGTAAGATGATGAACAACAAGTCCTATGCTTTTGCACCTACACAGCGAAGGAAGAATTATCTGAGGACAAGGGTCCCATAAACGAGGGTAAGAGTTGACCCAACTCAGGTAAAAGATTATGCTAATGGCATCTTTGATACACACATGCAAAAGAATACTAAGAGTCTCCAAGAGGGAGCTCACCAAAGATGCCTCTCCCGTGTAGCAAAGGGTCAATGAGAAACTTTGAGGTGAGAATATGGACATCTCAATTGGCATAGTTTTTAGTACCAAATGTGCACCCATGTCCTGAGTTGGTTGACTTGTGTGCCGAATTATTTCACCCACCATCAAATTCTATTCAGCGTGGCCCATTCATGATTCAAATTACTCCTAAGGCAATTAGGGATATGCTAGCTTTGTAGTATGATAGAACAGCCACATTTCCTAATATCGCTAAGTTACAGGGAACGTGGGCAAACATCAATAATAAAGTGAAGTTTCTAAACGATGAAATGCGTCTGGGTGAAGATAATACCTAGTTACCTGCATTGCCCACTGGTCGTGCTCAATTCAACTCTGACATCCAAGAAGCCCTTGCTATGCTATCCTTCATCTTTGGTTAGAATGAAGATTCTACAGTTCACAATTGGCATTTTGCAATAATTTTTAGGTTAAAGACTATGGATAAGTCCCAGGAATTTTAGCTGGACTTTTCAGAGCAAATCATGGTAGCCATGATTGACCAACTTGCAAATTTCCAGACAAAGTGAGTTTTCAAGTATTCCGCATATCTGTTCCATTTGATGTTGTATCAAAATTTTGGTCTCTTCAGACAATATACATCCATGAATATGTATGACCCCGAGTTTGATGGTAGTAGAACCATTCTAGTGTCCACATGGACTCATGTGTTGTCCGATACATCAGATCCCTATGATTTTTTAGAATGTTTTGTTGCTCCCGCTTCTAGCCATTTGAATCCCAAGCCTGTAGAACATAGGATGACATAGAGCATCAAGGGTTTTCTAACCAATCATCTAATCCCTTGTGATTATTTCTGTGGGGTTCACACTACTATAATTAGAGTCCATGGTTTTAATGGAGAACCTATTTTGTTGCCCAAAGTCTTGACCCCTAGGATCACATTTTTAGAAGTAGCCTATTAAGTGTCTATTATAGACAATGATTATGGACACAAGAAGAAGAAAAAGATGTATGATGTCCCCTTGACAAGGGATAAAGTGACAATTGAGATTAGGGGAACTGAAAATCTCCTACTGAGAAAGTTGGCTGCCTATGGTTTCCTAATTGTAGAAGATAAATGGAAATATGATCCAGATAGGTTCCTGGCTTCTTGGATAATTAGCAACAAGGTCTTTGCAAAGGTTGTTCATGAGGGGTGCCCATTCTGGGATGACAGAAGATCTCCAAAGGAGGATGACCCAACTTTCTATGTAGAATTAAGTGACTTGCCATATGAGGGGTCCAGGTCCTAGGAAACTTTCTATGTGAAAGAGAGAGATTATGACCCTAAGATAAAAATGACCCAGGGTCTAGGGAAAACTTTAAAAAGTAAAGACTAGAGTACATAGAAGATTGAGGCCTAATGGAAATATAGGCAAGAAATCTTTGAATTGACTCACACATTTGGAAATGTAGAGACATATGAAACATAGGAGTCAATTTGGGATGAATGGCATCCATCTCTAGTCTCAAGTCCTAAGATTAGCAACATCCTAAAGAGATCTCAAGAGGTAGAGGAAGAAATAGGGGAGGTACAAGTAATTCAAAAATTGGGGCAAGCTTCATCTGTAGATCCAAGAGCTCCATGGCCATCATCTCTTAGTACCCTTGAGAAACAAAAGGAAATTGTGTCATCGTTGTCTCTTGGGACCCATATAGCTTCTGCATCTAGGGGTTCTAGAGTGGAACCTTTGAAATGAACAATGATTGATGTTGAAGAAGAAGATCTAGAGGAGGCATCAAATAGACCTTGAAAGATAAGAAGGTTAATTCTATTGGAGAAAGAAGAAGAAGAAGCATCCATGCCCCAACAACAACAAGCTCCAGTCATTTCATCTATAGCTCAAGTAAGTACCTCTTTTCTCTTCTCTCCTGTCTCTATTTCTTCTTATTTAGGAGTGGCATCCCCAAGCACCCAAGTTTCCATGTCTCCTGCCACTTATGTTGTGCCTTCACCAACTTTTACTCTAATTTCCAGTGCACCGGCCATGTCTTCACAGGCCATAAACTTACCATTGTTTTCCCCATCTATGCCCAAACGGGACTCGCCTCAAATTGATCCTAGTCAATAGATATCTGCTATTCCTTATGGCTTGCCTCAGGGTCATCCTTTTGCTGGAGGATATATTGCATCTCCTCCCACTTTCCAAGCCCAAGTAGACACAACAACAAAGGCCAGACAAGCCATAATGGAAAAGAAAAGGAAGAAAGAAAATAAAAGTCTTGTTATCGTCATATGAAGTCACTATTTGACCCCATTCAACAATCTTTGACTATGACACATTTGTCCCACAATGTTGTCAAGCCAAATGAACATATGCAACCACAAGATTATGCAATGAATGCAGTGGCTATGGACATGTCTCTTTTTAGGCCACAAGACCAGGTAGAGTTAATGAATGAAACTACTATAGTAGTTGCTACTAACTACCTAAAAGTGTTCAAAAGGCTCCAAAAGGTTGAAGCTGATTTGGCACAGAAAAAGGTGAATAGAAGTAATTTGAACTAGGAGATACAATCCAAGGTAAATGAAATTGATAATTTGAATAAACAGTTGCAAACTATTGTTTCCATAGAGATTCATCAAACCACACAGGCTCAAGTTACAGCCTTAAAGACCGAGTTAGCACAGGAAAAAGTTGTTGCTACATTAAGGCAGGAGAAGGCCACTGTAGAGAAAACATATCAGGATAAGTTGTTAGAGGCTACACAATTGCAACAAATACTATTGAAGGAGCATAATGCAAATAGTGCAGCTCAATCACAGTACATGGCTAAGTAGCAGAAGACAAAACAACTAACAATTGAGTTAGCAAACAGACCACAAAATGCAGGGGTTTTAAATTTGGTCAAAGAATTATTTATTTTAGTATGGAAAAGAATCTCTGAGGAGATTATACAGCTCAAGCCATCTCTGACCTTCTTATTAAATGCTCAGCAATTGTGTGAAAAGGTGGAATCTTCTGTATAGGCCACATTATCTATTGTTTCATTAAGAGTTTCTAATTCTCAGGTTCTATTGCAGAAGTTATATGATACAACTGATGAGACACTATATGCAGCTGGTATTACTGATAGAATGATTACTGTTAAGAAAGTGAATGAAGTTTTGAGTTACAACTTTGTTGTAATGAATTGTAAAGAGCTCCTAGATATAGTGAAGGAAGGAGTCAGAAATATGAAGAAGCACATTGAATATTTGGTGTAATTGGGTCTACCTTCACCTTTCCCGGACAATAACACAGTATTAATGATTGATGAAATAAAGGCTCTGCTTTTGACAAAACAGAATGATCAAACTATTTTTCAGGGTCTAAGTGATTCATCTACTATGGGAGAGGTTGAAGCTATGTTGGTGCCAATGGATCAGCTCAAGTTTCAATTGAAAGCTGTGGTTCAAATTTTGCAGTCATTTTCTCATAAAGATATTATCAATCTAGATTTTTCTTTTCAAGATTTGTAGACCAAACAAGGGCTATCAGATTTAGAGTGGTCTGTGTACTAGACCACATTACAGAATTTATGATTGAAGTTTTATTTGACTATGGCAGTGCTTTTTTGTTTCTCTTTTCTTGGAGTTCTTTCTAAGCAGGCTCAGAAGTCCTAGTAGTCACCAAGAACTATAGAGCTAAAACTCTACATTTTATTTCCATCTGTTGCAGTATCTATTTTAGTGGCTTATATTTGTGGCTATATTTTTTCTGTGTGTCTCTACGCGTGAATTACACCATGTGTCTAAAGAAACAGCCAAAGCAATAGTATCAAATATGTAGCAGACGCTGCTGCATGTCTCATCTTTCTTTCCAATTGATGTAGCGGAGTGTACCACGTAGTGGTAGCGGTGTTCATTTTATTACGTTTTATCTTTGCTGCGGGCCTCGCCACATGTTGATATCAAACGCAGTTTCTAAAAGTTTCTTTTTGTGCCACTTGCTAGCAGGTGTTGCCATGTGTCTTTTTGAGTATTCAACGGATGTTGCCCTGTGTGTCTTCTTTTATTTGAGACTTGTTAGTACCAACATATATATAGTGGACCACAGTTTTTTATGACAGTTTCTTGCTTGTTGTGGAGAGAACCACGTGGCGACTGTGGAGGAGTGCACTTCTATTATTTTGATGCTCTCATGTTGAGGCATTATGGTTTTAAGTTGCATCAGAGCGCGACAAGTGTTAGTTTCCGCAGGATCCTTTAGAGTCTTTTTCATAAGCTATGGTTTGTCGGGTGTTGATGCGTGTCCAATATTGCTTCATGCAAAGGGCACCATGTGTCTCAGTTTTAATTCTCTATGCAGATAGTAAGTAGCGCATGTAGTGGGTCCCAGACATAATTGTGTCTTAGTTTTAAGTGTAGCGGAGTGTACCAAATGTCATAGCGACAAGTTGCTCAAGCATAAAGATACAGTTTTAAGTGTAGCGGAGAGAGACACGTATCAGTTCCAAATTCCAGCGGATAGCAACAAGTGGCATTTTTTTGTGTTTTTTATTTTGAAGGTAAAGGAATTCTAAGTAAAGTAGATGGTGCCATGTGTTACATTTTTCTCAGTTTTTGAGCCCATGGGGGTGTTGCCATGTGTCTGAATGAAAATGCAGTTGGAGTACCACATATTTTGGTTCCTCAACCAAGGAGAAAGCAATTGCAGATTTAGAAGATCTTAACAGTCAAGGACTTCTAGTTAGCCCCAATTCTATTTGTCATTGAAGATTTGGGTTGTTACAGGTGATCTTGGGCCACATTTGTGGCTATATATACAATAATTGTAATTGATAGTGGGATCTAATTTTTTATAAGTTTTATCGAGAATTAAGTAGAGAATTCAAGAACTTTTTCCATGACCAGACTATATCATTTTCCTTAATTTTGTTATTTCTGATAAGAAGGTTAAAATATACATGTGCATCTTTCTTGTGCCTCTTTTATTTGCTAGAATATTAATGAAAGGAACTCTATTTTGTGCCTTGCTGATATCATCTGTGTCATAGCAAAATTTGTCTGAGTTTAGCCTTTGATCTTAATTATTCACAATCTATTTATATTAAACATGCAAATGTTTTCTCTTTAATATAGCTACAGCTTAAGGATTGGTTCACTGTGCTAGTTGAGGGAAATACATTTCATTTAGGTGCATTGCCATAGATTTAGATTTTTTCTTATTGTATCTATAATTCTATTTCTTTCTCTTCCCTTTACTCAAAACCCCATTAGAATAGGAAGAGCCAGTTTATTTAAAATCTGGAGGTTGTTTCAAGTAGCAAGTCCCACATTCTTGAAACTTCCCATGTTGGCGTTGGAGCCTGCGCAATTTTACACATCAACAGTTTTGTTTGGTTTATTATGTCAAGAAGCCACCAGCATTGATATCACCACCTTTGTCACCTCCACCTTTGGTTGTGTCTCCTCGGGTATTATACTATTTGATTTGTTAAGTAGTATGGCCTCTACTCTTAATCCCCTATTTAGAGCTTTCCCCGTCCTCCTCATTCTAACTATCCCTTATCTCCTTGACTTTCTCTTCAAGTGCCAACAATATGGCATTTATCTTTCCCTTCTCCAAATCTAAAGCATAATCTCCTGCATGGCTATCAAGTATTTGAAGGATAGCTTATCCTCTTCCTTAGAGATTAGAACTTTCCCATCATCCTTTTGGGCCAAGGTAACAAAATTTTAATATTAAGGTGATTGATCTCCATGAAAAAACACTTTGACAACTAACTTGGTGTTTCTTCATTTTTTGAACTATACTCATTGACTTGTCCACTAATTGATTGATGACACTGATGGACCCTTCTAAAGTGGTGTTGTCACACGAGTTCACTTTGTTCTCACCAAAGGATAATGACATGGGCTAGGAATGCTAGGAAAGTTAACCCCTTCAACTAGTTCCCCCCACTATTTTTCCTTCCCCTTAATTTTGACGTACTTTTCTTTTTCAACACCCTCCCCTAGCTTCACATAGTCAAGGCCATTATTGTGACATCCCATATCAAAATATTAAATATCCTTAAACATAAATAAAGCAAAAATATCATTTTCTTTTTTTATAAAATAACTAAAATAAAAATATTACATTGTAATTTCCAAATACTATATATATATATATATATATATATATATATATATATATATATATATATATTCCAAAGATGGTCGCTTCACATGCGACTAGCAAATTTCACATTTATCAAATGGTCTCATTTCTTACGAATTACAATTTTATCAATTTCATTTACAGAATAAGTAATGTTTCCCTATTCACAAGTCTTCTGCAGTCAATTGTAGGAGAGAGAAAGCATCAGCCTGGTGCTTTTCCTCCAACCATAGACTGACAATCCCCTTCTCACCTTCCAATTGGAAGTGGTCCTTCCCTTCACAAGGGTGATAGATAATGAGAATCAACTGATTATTTATGCCATTTGAGAACTAGTGGTGTGTCCTAACTAATGACAATTGGGCTTACAACTCTAGTCTAGCTCTAGCTATGTATCACCCACTTTGATTGTTTAGCTATCTGGGACACAATGAGCTGACAATGCAAGTAGTGACTTTTGCATTACTTTGGCCAACGTTTCATATAAACAAAGTCGTATGTTCACTCACTCTTTTCTCAACTTGGAGACAACATTCTTTTAATTCAATTTATAACATATATACATAAAAATACTCTTTGACTTGTTTATACAACATTAGTCTTAAAGACATACTGTTGGTTTTTCTTCTAAATCAGCATTAGTTCTAATGCACAGGCAGATTCAGCCAACTGAATACAGGAGGTTGTGTGAGCTCCTCCCCTTCACTTCTGGTTCTGCCGCACCAAGGGGGGTGTCCCTATTTGATAAAAGTATGACCTTGACTAGCTCAATGACAGAAAGATATAACTTGACAGCAACAGGCAGAATACTCTCACGTAAGGACCAAGATTTGTATAACAAATCACAAGGTTGGCAACATTCTTGGACATATATGTCTGGTTGGGTATGAGAGTACGCAGAGATCCTAATCCTACTCCTGCAACTAACAGGTGGAAGGATGAAATGGTTTGATTTGATTTTTGGATGCAAAGCTAGACATGGTATATAACCTCAACACAGAGCTAGATTGGTGCCTATCCAGGGCTTGGAGTCGGTAGACATACACCTGTGAATGATCAGCATGAACAACTAAAACTGGATTTCAGGGGGATATACATGATATCTGCCTTACAGATATCTCCCAATACATAGTGTTAAGCTGTCTATACTTATGGCATCCCTATTGCAGTATACCCTTCCCAATATTCAATCTGAAAATAGTTTAATCTACCCCTTGAGCAGAAGTTAAAAGATTAAACATTCAACACAGGAATTCTATGTTCTAGAATCTCAAACATTCCTTGAATGCCTGGACTCAGAAGAAAGATACATGCAAAATGGAGACAGAATCAGCATAACACATGCAAACATAGCATTATTCATATAAAATTGACCATGAAATCAGTGGATTCATGCACAAACGTACAACAGGAGATACATAAACTCGCAAGTTTTGCTACACAGAGCAACCAAAACCAGTTGTATCTTATTACAAAGCCAAAATGTCTAGTTTTCAACAACAACAAAATGGTAACACAGTCTGCCTATATTGGCCAGAAAGTGTACCTCACAGCAATTAATTACATGGCTTTCAAAAATCTGCCAGATACAGATCACACAGGAAGGATGGCACTCAGAAGTTATTACTGCAGCAGACAAGGGAGGCCTCGAGCCCTGCACTGCCATCTGGGAGTCTTCATCCATAAATCGGGCCACCTGATCATGTGTACCATTTCTCTTACCCCTGCTACAGTCGCCATTGATGGCTCAACCACCTGCGGCCACGTGAAAACTGTCGCTACGTTCAAAAAGAAAATTCCCACTAAAATGCACTTTGTAGGTTTAAATGTGCAGGAAGAATAGTCCCACATGTATGGTGCGAACAGCCTTCAATAGTTTAAAAACATGGCCACAAGCATAAAAGGTGTTGAGCATTTTGCCACGCTTGACACACAACCCTTCGCCAAAACCCATCGGCCAAACCTATACCATCGGCCCGCTCCAAAAAACTCCTTCCGATCTCAACAGTCACACTGACTGCTACCTTCACATTCCCCTTCATCGACCAAAGAAAGACAGTCGGGCCAACCCTCCAAACCTTCGCCGATCTACCAAGTCTCTCCGACAGCACCTTCGCCATCGGCCAGACCAACACTGTCGGCCTAGCAAGAAACCGCTCTGCCAATATAACAACTCCTGCCAATAACACATCGGCCTGCCACTTTCATCGGTGAGACATACACCAGCAGGCAAGCTCACCTCAGTCTATTCGATAGCAAATGTTATCTTGATGAGCATCAACCCAAGGTCTTCGGCGAGACCACCATCCGTCGGAGCAACAAAAAACTTATCTGCCGATAATGCCGATCACTCCAATGAAAGTTCCCTCGGCAAGACACACGCCGACGACTCCTCATTAGCCAAACACCTTACATCGGCGGCCCAAAAATGCTTCGCCGATGACCAAACACACGCCGATGGACACCCATCGGCCAGACCAAAACAATCAGAGCACTCAAGAAATCTTTCGTCGATGAAGCCGATCACTCCGATAAGACCAAAAATAAAAAACTTTGAACCATTGAACCGGTTCAAGCAGATGGTTCAAAGGAGAGGTTCAACACTGAAACCAACTCAATCAGCAACAAAAAAGCAACCCCGCAAACCCATTGAAACCGGTTCAATGGCGAGGTTCAAACCTCCACAACAATACTCCATCAGCAAAACACTTCGGCCCAGACTAAAAAACTCAAAGCATCGAACTATTGAACCTTGAACCGGTTCAAAGGGTTCAAGTGAGAGGTTCAACGATACAAGATTTGCGCAAGGCAAATGCATAATATGATCCATTAGAAGAAAAATGAACCCTGAACCGCTGAACCATTGAACTTAGAGAAAAAGGGTTCAAGTTCAAACCGAAATGTCAAAGACACAAAAATGAACTCATGCCGATGGAGAAAAGACGAAGACCCCTCCTCAAGAAATGAGATGCAGATGCTGAAAAACACTGAAGGGGTGCCAAAATTTAGAACCTTTTGGATATTTCGGGATGGTGCCTGCATGAAAATTGCTCAGAAATTGACAATCAATTCAGGCACCAACACATACAATATTCCCTTATCTTCTAGACAACTAGATAAGTATAGAGTGAGAGCTTAGGTGACTTATGCAACATACATTGAGTCCTTCTTTGCATCCTTGCAATCATGGGTTTATGACATCCTGTCATCTAATCAATGGCTTCTCTAGCTATTTCCATGCTCACATATATTTCTCTATCATAACATACAAGATTTTGATATTTAAGTCATATGGATTAACAACTAAAGACTCTTTTTGTCTTAGTCTAGGAATATATATTTGACTCATAATCTATCGAAGATAAACAATAACTTCATAACTTACATATTGAATACATTTCCTCTTGTATATCAAAAGAGAATTCCAAATTAACAAGTAGTCTAAATCTTGACCTCTCTTTGCCATAGTGAGTATATCTCTCGACAATCTTGTGGCTATTCTTAGCCTAGGATTGGGTAAAAAGAATATTACTCTATAAAACTAGGATTCAGATAGTTTAAGATAACTCTAGAAAAGCATCTAAAAGCAACTTATAATTCTTCATTTATACTCAAAAGTAGTAGTCTAATGTCAAGTATTCCCACACAATGACATCGACTCATTTACTAGCTTTTAAGTTTGCAAACATGCTCTCTATCTTCTTGGTTAGCTGCTGCTATGAGTAAAATAGTATGTTTAACAGACAAACTTCTCATAGGTCTCACAATATACCTACCATTGACCCATATTGAGTCTTTAAAACTAAAGCATAGTTTGACTTAGCAGTCGGCCCATACTTAACACATTCGGCCTATATCTTTAACATAGTCACCCTAGACTTAACACGGTTAGCTTAGACTTAACACAACTGGCCTTTATCTTTCATAGTCGGTCTATGTCTTTAACATATTCATCCTAGACTTAATATAGTTGGCCTAGACTTAACACAATTGGCTTAAACTTAACATAGTCAGCCTAGACTTAACACAATCAACCTTTATCTTTCATAGTCAACCTATGTCTTTAACATTGTCAGCCTCCATATTTAACATAGTCATGCGGTGGTTGTAATACATACAAAATCTATGTTTAAATATTGTAAACTATCAACTTGATTATACAGTCTTTTGACTGTTGCACCACCGATTCTTCTATGTATGGATATCAGTAGAGAATGACATATGTCTAGATGATATATATAAAACATGATATTCTTAACTAGAGATATCGAGAAGTATGATCATTTCCAATAGCATTTACTATATGACAAGGAATAGATATACCTTACAAAGTTATTATAACTCTATCTCTTACCAAAATACGGTATAAAGATATAGAGATAATCATCTATCATGGTTAAATAACAAAAAGTTTACTATCACTATATTTCTTGATAGTCTACATACCAATCGACAATTTAAACAGAAAAATCCTTACATGTCTTTACTTGCAGATTTAAACAAATGATAAGCAATATATTCAATCATATTCTATGGAATACGATGGACTTACCTATTTAGTATTATAGACAGTATGTTCACCAATGCCTTTGCTTCCTCTACAAAGCCTATGACCCTATTTTTCTTATTGGTATGTGGCGACTGATCATGCAAGTACTGTATACTAGTAATTTATCCTTGCCGAGGTTCGGGGGTGCAGCCCCCAAATTTTTTTTCCCTCTTTTTACACAATTGGAGTCAGTTGTTAATTATTGTTAACCGACAAAAGAAAAATGACAATGCAAAACCCTAATTCTAGAAGCTTCCAAAAAGCTTGTTATAAGCGACTATAATGTATGTTATGGTGATGTATTCGCAAGCTTGTAATTTGTTTTGCACTAGATAATAAAATCATTGGATGGCTGAGTTTTTGTAGATGTGGCCCATATTGGGTGAACCACGTTAAATTTTTGTGTTGATCTCTTTTGTGTTATTCCTCATTGTTATATTGGGGTTATTTAATCTACATATAATTGTTAGTGTTTATTACTTTGATCTGCCTGAACCCTAACATTTCTCCTCCTCTGCTCTATGCTTCGAGCCTTGAAGATTGATTCCCAATTCTCTGATTTCTTCTTTCCTTAAGCCGCTCTCACTTAGTTATGGGCTGCTAGTAAATGCATCACCACAAACTTTTCTCCACTACCTCGCGGCTCTTACATGCATAAATAAGTGGGAAGTATGGAGCTACTGCTTCTTCCCCCACTCTCCAAACATCTCGAAAGTACACGTAGGGTGAATAAAGAGAGACTTTTACCTCTACTAAACATGATTCTTAACCAAGAGTAGGCTTAACCAAAAATAATAATAATTTAAAAATAGTCAATAACATACTTATCTAATAAGAAGGAGAGGAAGAGTCTATCTAGCCCCTATTGAGAAGCCCCCGGAGATGCTAATTAAAAAGAGCAAGGGAGAGGATCTGCCTCATGTTATAGTATCCTTTGATCCACCCAAGGAATCAGATGAGGTCTCCCGAGCTTCTTTAGCCCTAGAATAGAGTAATGGGAGTAGGGAGAAGGTTTCGGCTATATGCAAGGAGGACCAAGCAAAGGAGCCTTTTGTTCTCATTAAAAGGAAAAAGAAGAAGAAAAGATAATCTTCTCAAATAGCCAACCAAAGACTGAGTACTAGGAATAAGATCAAAGCAAATTGCATCTCAGAATAGAAAACCCAAGGAAGATTGTCTTTGACTAAGATTAGGGAAAGAAAGAGTAAAAGAGATATTGCAGGAGGGGTGCAGAAAGCCTTGTTTGATATGTGCCCAGGGGGCACTACCAAGTAGTTGTTATGAAGAATATTTCACAGAACATTAGGGGGATGAACAATTCTCACAAATAGGACCTCCTGATAAATATGGTGAGGGATCATAAACCTGATATAGTGTTGATTCAGGAAATGAAAATGTAAACTGATAAGTTGATGATGGTGAAGAACATGGTCTTTAAAGATTGTGGCTTTCAAGGGTCTAATGCTGATGGAGCTTCAGGGGGACTGTGACCTTTTGGAACCCCCGTTATGTGAAGGGAGAAGTGCTTCTAGAAGATAATAATGATGTGTCCACATGGTTTGTCCATATCAAGGATGGTTTCTCCTAGATTATTTCCAATGTTTATGTCCTAATATCAAAACTACTAGGAAAACATTGTGGAATAAGTTGGGTTAGTTCAAAAGATGGTATGTTGATGTGAAATGGTTGGTTTTGGGAGACTTCAACACACCTCTCACTGAGAATGAAAAAGGGGGATCCTAACCTTCGGAGGAAAATAGAATGGATTTGAGAGAGTTCATTAACAATCAAGCCTTATTTGATGTGGAGCTCTAGGGAGCTGAGTATACTTGGTCTAACCGAAGAGTGGAAGAGGACCATATTCAGGTAAAGCTAGATCAGGCTGTCATATCTATGGACTAGTTCAAGGAGTATTCTATTTCTTTAATGGCCCAAACTAGATTAGGCTCGGACCATTGCCCCATTTCCTTTTTAGTAGATAAAATGGGGAAGAAGAAGAGGTTCCCATTCAGATTTGAAAAGATTAGCTTAAACATCTTGATTTGTAAAACAAAATTAAGGAATGGTCGCAGATTCCTGTTCAAGGATCAACTATGTTCAGAGTTGCCAAAAAATTGGTGAATGTCAAGAACAACATTTAGAAATGGAACAAAAGATCCTTTGGGCAGATCTTCAAAAATAAGGAATCTATCAAGAGTAAACTAGACACTATCCAATAATAGATTCAAATGGGTGGCATGGATAGATCTTTATAGGCTCAAGCAAATGACCTCTTAGTTAGCCTTCATGACATCATCTACAAGGAATAAGAATTTTGGAAACAAAGATCAAGGGTGGTCTGGCTTAGCAGTGGAGATCACAATACAAAATTCTTCCATTTATCCACCCTAAAAGATAGAATTGCTAATAGGATAAGGATTATACAAACTAATGACATAAAAATTAAGGAAGAGGAGGAGCTTCAAAAGGCAGCAATGGGCTTTTACTTTGGCCTACTAAAGGTGGATCAACTCCCTCCCCAGAATGTGGAAGATCAAGTTCTTGAAGTCATTCTCAACATTCTTTCGGTGGAGGATAATAAAATTTTAACATGCAGCCTGTAATGCCCCTCGCTTTTTGCCCATGACAGATGTTATTTTTGTGTTTCCTATGACAGTTCTGGTTTAGATGATAGTCTTGTAGTGCATGTTTACAGTTTCGAGATGTTTTGGACTTCTATGTTATAGTTGATGTTCTCCTTGATCTTGATGGACACTTTGTTATTATGCTAGATGATTATGGATCTAGGTTACGATGATGCTTGTACTTTGTACTTTCACAGTTCGATGGACATGATTATGGATTAATGTTATTTTAAGTTTAATGTGTTATTTGATCATGATTATGTTGTATAACTAGTAATGGAAGTAGCTAATTAATGATGTGTTTACGTGAATGGAACAGTGTCGCATTACTCATGTTCGAGTACCCTGCCACGCTGCGATTTCAGTTCATTGTGTCTATGATTACATGATTATATATGGATATATGCACAACCTTGTTGTTTGTTGCAGGATGCAGGTACCGGGAATCGACTCCACCTGAATTACCAGGTCTAAGCATGTCCTAGCCAATGGAATTATGGATTTGAGTTAACATGAGATCCCCTATTTAGTCAACATCCTCAAGGAGGATGAGTTGCCAGTGTTGTACCCTGTCATCACCGTCAGTAGGACTGATGTCGTCATTTTGTCGTCATGTCTTGTGGCTTCACATGGGGTTAGGTATCATCTTGTAAGTTAGGGTATATCCAATTTAAGTGTCAATTTATGCATGGTTAGTATTTCATTAAAATAAGGTTATAATTAAGCTAACAAGTGCTATGGGAATTATGTGTTGTGATTATGTAAAAATGATTTAATTGTGTGGTAATTGGTAAAAGAAACCAGAATTAGTAAATAAACAAATTAAACTAGATAAATGATTTAATGAAATATTAAATTGCAAATTGTAGCGGATTAAATTAAACAGAAAACAAAATGCATGTGTAAAAGTGAATAAACAACTACATTGTTGATAAAGTAAATTTATAATAACAATGATATTATCTCAAGGTTAAAAATTTTGTCTAGGGTTGTTGCTTAACACCACATATTCATTATTTTGGGATGAGCAAACCTAATGCCATGTGCTAGCAATTACAAATTGGAGGTTAGGAATTTTTCGAGATGGTTAAACTTTTGAACATTTCAAGATGGTGGGTTGTGGAAAAAGAGAGGAATGTCTCTGCATTCACTCGAGGAGTCCAACCCGCATTCTGAGAAAGTGGGTGTCGGGAAGAGAGGATGCCTCTTGCTTTTATGGGAGGAGTTGAGTCCTATGGAGAGAACAGGAAGAATAGAGGAAAAAGAATTCTGGAGGAGAAGGAAGGCGATTGGCATCTAGAGAGAAAAGAAGACTCTGGGAAAAAAAGCTTGAAAATTTATGGTATGCACTATATATGTTATATGCCTATTTCTTATGAAATTTTAAAAAAATTAGGTCAATTGTGTTTCCTACATTGAGGGGATTTACTCAGGGTTGGTGTTAGATTTTTGTTAATGGCAAACTTGAAATCCTCATGACCGCCAACCTATCTTTAGTCTGGAACTTGTCACAATGTTCCATTTTGCTTCAGATTCATTATAGTTGTTCCCCAGTCTCCACATCTGTGCATTCTGCACAGTGTCACCCAATTAAACCCTTACACTTAAACTACATAGATCTTTTCTCTATTTTCCGTGATTTCAATCCACTGAGCCTCGGTCCACAATCACTAACCTACGCTTATTAGTGTGTCCCTTAATAACATGGTCATGACCTCTTGTCAAAGGGTCTTGCCTAGTGATCATCTCAGTAAACGTTTCCCATTAGAGGGCTTCCATGGCATTAAAACTGGTGCGTGCCCCCAGTCAAACTATACCCGTATCTATGAAGTAAGGCAGGGCATACATTGCAGCTAATACAGTGCTGCCTATCCAGTGCTCCATTTATTATGTTATAACTCACCATGCAACACATAACAGATGCATTACAATTTACTTGGTATAAATCTTCACCACTCTACATTGTACAAACAGAATGCTGCATAGACCCACTTGCTCCCAAAAAAATCAAAATGGAACTCGATGGCTGTTTGGGCATTGCGTTACTTCTGAGTTATATTGTGGTCCGTAGGGTTAGAGATACATTGTAATCTCTTTTTGATTTCCTCAGAGAAGTGTTTTTGCTTTTCTTTAAAGATAAACTGAAATCTCTTTTTCTGTAGTAATATATATATATATATATATATATATATATATCTAGCTTTGTAAAGGTGGTTCATGCATGTTGATCGCACCATGTTGTTCAGACTTCTAGCATGAACACTATCTACAGTTCTAGATAACCCACACAGCCAGCATCAAATTTTTAGGTATGGTCTGATAGACGATGGCTATCAAATTAGGTCATGGCTTATGTTTACGCTATTCATTGTTGCCCAGACTACTCCGTAGTGAATGGGTATTGAAAGACATCAATGATTAACAGCTCCATTATTCTGGTCAGATTTTCTTACCAACACTCAACTATATGTTATGAAACAACGAAGTCTTGGACTGAATTCACCTTAGATGAAACATTATCATCTGAACATAGCTGAAGTTGAAGAAAAATATCAACCCTTGGCAACAAACTCTACAAATTCTCCTCAGATGATGATTGTGGACCTTGGGAGAGATGGACTTTTGTAGCCTTGTCATGACATTTTGCTTCAAAGAATCTATCAAACGAAGGAAGAAAACAATTAGATTCATCATTTTCAATTACACAATAGTTGTGTTCTAGCACAAGCGTTGAAGTGGGAACATGATCCTCTAATATTTGCGTTTCCTCAAAAAAAAATTTGCATTATATATATAGTTGGTTCAAACAGCAGTAAATCGTTATTGATCTTTTAATTATCAAATGCTACGACAGTTATAAATAGGCAACCCAATCGTGCCACACCTTTACTTCTCCACCTTGCACACACATCTACCAGAGCATTTCCACTATAATATCTGATAGATGCTGAGCGTCTGGTTATACACCTGCAATCTGCATTTTTGCTTGAAAGTTTCTTGAGCCGTCACCAATCCATTGCTGTGCGTAGCTTGCACCTCCCCACACAATACGCTGAGATCGAGTTGAATAGTGGACACCAATGGCACTTTAGGGTTAGGTTTGTTTACTATGGTAATTCCCACACATAGGATTTACTCACCAAGGAGAGAGTTCTTGTCCTTAGGTTGCCTTTCATGAGTAAATTGTCGTGTCTTGAGTAGATTGTTCTATTATATTCCCCAGATTTAAATAGATGTTCATTTCTCTAAACAAACTTTATTCTTATATTCATTCTTATTTGAGTTTAATCAGTATTTGATTAGTAGTTTAAATTAAATGTAGGTTGAACATTATAATTATTCACATGATACAATTAAATTAAATTTCGGAGATTACAGGATTAAATTATGAGATTTTTGATCTGTCAATATGGTTGATATGAATCATAATGCAATGATACAATTTATATAATTTTAGAATGAGGTGATTAATTATATACAGTAAATTTGTAAATAAGGTGTAACGTTAATTATTTAATGATCTGTGGAATTATATTATCATTATTGTTATCACTATTATTATTATTATTATTATTATTATTATTATTATCATTGTTATTATTGGTCACATGATTCATTTAATTGAGCTAACGAAATTGATATGACCAAATCACTGAATTTAGAATGTTGAATTTGGAAACAGTGGTCGAGTAAATTAGCAGGTTATAATTGTTGCATCGAGTTATTAAGGCATTGAAATTACTTAAGGTAACTTTGAGTAAAGACCCTTGGTGAAAAACAAGAGAGTTCTTATGGGTTAAATTGTAATTATTTAATTTAAGTGTTGGATTTAGACTACAATGTAATCATTTAATTTATTTGCTTTATAACAATGACAATAGTGGTTAGGGTAATGATATCTGTATCTTGTAAACCAATTAAGTGATTAGGTTAACAAGCATTTGCATGTAGTAGGGTAATGATATTTGTATCTTGTAAACCAATTAAGTAATTATGTTAATAAGCATTTGCATGTAGTAGGGTAATGATATTTGTATCTTTGCAAACCAATTAAGTAATAATTTTAATAAGCATTCGCATGTAGTTAACTTTATTGTAATTATAGATTTATTCCATAATAAGAATCCAATCAAATGATAAGTTACATTTTAATGTTAATATACTATCAGAACAACTTAGACAATTGCAATCTGCTATAGAGGATTATGAAGACATAATTTTAAGTGTGATTGATTGCTCATGATATGTCTAGTTAACCCTAATTGGGGCATGAACTAGTGCATAGAGTCTTTTGATCTTGTACCTACCTGTGTGGTTAGTTCCAGAGGCATAGATTATAACGTTTGTCGTCATGTACTTGGTATGTTGAGAATGCCTCATGGTGTGATAATTAAGCCTTTCATGGATGTTGCAATTGTTTCTTGTTTTGAGTATGTTGTAAGATATCGTGTTGATTCAAGACCATGGGGACACTTTGTCATCTGTAAAGAAGAAATTTTCTCTTATGTCACTTCATCTGGATGCCATGGATAATGTATTGAGAGTATGTCTATGTGATTTTGCCATAGTTTGCAAGAGGGTTAATGCCTTGCAATGAGTATGCAAAGTTTATTGTTATGATGTTTTGTGCATGGTTTGTTGAATAGGGTTTTCTAGTTGTAGGTAAGGGAGTGGTTTCCAATGTGGGGGCCGGTGCCAAGTGGCTAGCCAAGGTAACCCAATGGGAGTTGATAATTCAGTGATAACATAATAATAAATCTAAGGGTTGGGTAGTTTTCACACTAACAAGATAATAAAGATTTTTCCTCACTCATGCCTGTAGTGCTAGTTCAGACTAGGATGAGGGGAGAAGGCCAGGATTGGCAAATTTACTTCCTTGTCCTCATGAAAGGAAGGTTGATTCCATATGCGTCATCCTATGGGGCCGGTGTCTAGAGAGAGACTGCTAGGGTAACCATAGATGGGGGCCGGCGTCTAGAGAGAGACTACCTGGGTAACCCATGTTAGGACCATGCGATGACACTCTCCTTACTACAGCCTAGCACTCCCTAGTTGTACTCTCCCCATTTGTTATGTGTCACCTCTGGAAGTACTGTTGTGTTGTTTTGTGATGGTGACTTGTGATGTTGGAGTCATGTGTTGTCTCATAGCCTACTGTCTACCTGACCGTATGTTACAGTGGGGACCTTATGTTAACTCCTAAGCTTGGGGGGTGGACCTCAGGGTTCCACATGGTCGGGTGGAAGAGCTTAATCCATTGGTCTTTCTTTTCTTGTCATTGTTCGAGAGGGAGGAGGATATACCTTATGTATCAGACATCAGATCTTGTACCTATTTATGAAGATAGTCATTATGCTTATGTACTAGCCTATGTATCAGTTGATTCATAATGTATGTGTTCCAAATGTAATCAAAACTACATGTTGATGTACCCATATGTATAGACTTTTGATCATGCACATGTAATCTTGAGCAAGTTGTTTATCTATGTGGCATGAATGGAGATATATATGTATATTCACTAGTACAATAGATGTGGAATGAACTGCTGATGATCAGTTAACCATGTATGTTAAATTATGTTGATTAATTTATCAAGTAATTGCAACCATGGGACCTTAGAAGACAAGTTGTTGTTAATGATGTGTGTTGTTTGGCATAACTTTATCGTTTTATCTTATACAAAAAAAATTATTCCGCTTGCATAGCTAGATGTGTTGTTTTCTAAGGTTTACATTTCGGGGCACTACACAGCCCCACAAAGGAAGAAATTTTTATGGCGGTCTTCACCTATGAGGGGAACAAGGCCCTGGGTTCTAATATTTTTCCCTCTTTCTTCTTTCAATCTTTTTGGAATATCGTGGCTAAAGATGTGTTGGAGGCCATGAAGGATTTTTTTGGTAGCAAAAGGTTGCTCAAGGAGCTAAATACTACATTCCTTGTCCTCATTCCTAAGAAACCTAGAGCCAACTCTTTTTATGACTTCAAGCTGATAAGCTTGTGTAATTCTCTTTATAAAATTTTCTCTAAGGTTCTTGCTTCTAGACTCCAATTAATTCATTCAAAAATTATTTCTTCCCAACAAAGCGATTTCATGCCAGGAAGATAGATTTTGGACAGATTATCACGGTGCATGAAAACATCCACTTGTTAGTGGAGAATAAGAAGGAAGGGTTTTTCCTCAAGTTGGACCTCCTAAAGGCATACGACAGAGTGAATTGGGGGTTTTTATTGATGGTTTTATCTAGATTTGGTTTCAATAAAAAATTTATTGATTTAGTGTCTCAAATGATCTCCTCTCCCAAGTTTTATGTGCTTATTAATGGTTCCCCTTCTAGATTTTTTAGCTCTTCATGGGGAATTAGACAGGGAGACCCAATCTCCTTGTTCTTGTTTATTATTATGGCAGAAGTTCTAGGGAGAAACATTTTGAAGGTTGTTTCTAATGGTGTCCTGTAGGGTTTTTGTCCTTCGTCGGCTAGCCATCCATGTTCTCATCAGTAGTTTGTCGATGATACCATCATTATGGGAGAAGCCTCTATTTCTAAAGCTAGGAACTTTAAGCAAATCCTTTTTAGGTATGAAGAAGCCTCAGGTCAGAAGATAAGTTTACCAAAGACCATGCAATTCTTCATGAATACCCCTAGACCAAGGCAAGAGAAAATTGCAAAAATTTTCTAATGCCAAGTGGAGATTTTCCCTTCTACCTACCTTGGCCTACCCTTATATGAGAAAAAGGTCCCTGATTCTTTCTGGTTGGGGCTAGTGGACTGCTTTCATGCCAAATTGGCTGGTTGGAAGGGAACTTTATTAAGCCAAGCTGGCAAAAATTAGTTGATTAAAGCTACTATGCAGAATATGTCAGTTTATGTGATGAGTCTTTTTAAAATGCCAGGTAAATTTATGGAGAAAATCAAGCAGATCCAGAGGAATGTTTTGTGGACTAGGACAAAAGAAAAAAAATCTCTCTAGTGGCTTGGGACCTCATGTGTAAGCCTAGAAAGAAAGAAGGCCTTGGTATTAGGAAGATAAAAGAGTTTAACTAAGCATTGATGGCAAAGATTACTTGGAGATTGATCAGCAAGCAGAATGAGTGGACTAACATTTTTAATTAGAAATACCTTGCTAGCCACCAAAACTTTTATGAGGTCTTAGATCTTGATAAGGAGTCTTTGCCTATTGGATCTAGACTTTAGAGAAATATTATGGATAGTAGAAGTTTAATCAAACTTGGCATTAAGTGGAAGATTGAGAATGGAGCTTCTATACAATTCTAGGGGGATCTTTGCTATGGTGATGTTACTTTGTCTCATCTTGAGTGGGCCATACCTGTCACGGAGTTATACATTAGAAGACTGGGTCAATGGGTGGTAGATTATACAAAGAATGGGGCTTGGAAGAATCTCTCAGAGGTTGACCCTATTCTAACTAACCTCCAGGTCTTCCTATCTTATTTCCACCTGCCTTGTACTCCAATGGTTGATGAGCTGGTATGGAAGCTTTCCCCTTTAGACAACTCCTCAACATGGCTTTTGGGTTTGAGCTACTTCTTCCTTTACAACCATCCACCCCTTTCTGGGCTAATTTATGGATCCTGATTCTCATTCCTAAAATCAACATTTTCTTCTAGCTCATGGCTCAAAACAAGGTTCTTACCATTGATAACCTTTGCAAACGTGGTTTTTCCATCCCTAACAAATGTGTCTTGTGTATGAACCACTTGGAATTTGTGATTTACTTGTTAGTTGGGTGTGATTTCTCTAGGGACATCTAGGGAAAGATCCTCTTTCTTTGGAATTTGGATTGGGTTTTCCCTAATTCCTTTCAGGATCTGATTTCCTAGTGGGATGCCCCCTCTTCAAATTCCACCCTGAAGTTCCTGTGGGCTCTCATTCTCCCCCATGTTTCTTGGGTTGTTTGCAAAGAGAGAAACAACATGATCTTTTGGGAGACCTCGGTGCTTGCTGATGGGGTTTTGATGAAGATTATAAGAGCTATCAAGGAAAACTTTATGCTAGGAATGAAGGATAAAAACCAGTCTAGCCCAAAAGAGAATACCTCAAACTATGATAAGCAGGTTTCAATAAATTGGAACTTACAAGGGATATCTCTATCCCATTTAAGAAGATAAAGAAAGCTAGAGATCAAGGTAGTTGGAAGGCTCCACCTATGTGTTGAAAGTAAGGAATACAGAGAGGGGAGATGAATCAGTATTCCACAAAACCACTTGTTAACTTGTCTATTAATCCAATTTCCAAAATTAATAACATGAAACTAGAACAAGCATAAGAGAAACAACCATAAAGACATAACACATAGACACTAAGATTTTTACGTGGAAAACCCAAAAAGAGAAAAACCGTGATGATTGTTAACTCACAATATATTATGATAGCACAATACCGAATTACAAGGAGGCTCACTGCCCTAAGAAGAAGTTATCACTACATAAAGGCTCACTGGTAAGAGAAAAGAAGATAGAAGAATGATTGGCTCACTGCCAGAAGATAGAAGAATGATTGGCAATGCACCTTCATCAGGACATGGTTCTCGAGGTGGTCACACCCAGGCATCAGGTTCTCATGCACCCTCAAAGAGTGGTCAGCAGCAGCAGTATTCGTTGTCCAAACCGAAGAACTCTCAGCATCAGCAGGGAAATAGGTTTCAAAATAAGAAAGACTGATCTTGGCAGTGCAATAAGCGCAACCATTATGATCAGTCAGCCCAGAGTGCACAGTCTACAGTAAGCAGGGGCAATTTCCAACAGTCTAGTTCTTTTCGGGGTAACGGTGGATTTGGTAGAGGCACCGGGTGCTTCTCTTGCGGCCAACAGGGCCATATTGCCAGACAGTGCCTGCAAAAGGGTGCATCAGGATTTGGACATCGACCGGCAGCATCTGAGCTAATGGTTGGTGATGCAGGTAGGTCGCATTGAGTCTTTACAACGGTAGATGACCGGTATCTCCTTCCCTTGTGGAGTGTTGTGGCTTAGTGGCAACAAAGCAAGATGATAGGTGGCAGGTTGAGTTAGCTTCTGGGGCTAAGGTAGCAGTTGAGTCTCTAGTTTTAGAGTGTAAATTGAAGATTGGCTCTCTATCTACTTCTGTGGACCTTCGCATTCTACCCCTGGGTTCATATGACATAGTTTTGGGGATGGATTGGCTGGAGGCCCATCAGACAGTGATAGATTGTCAGCATAAAATGGTTAGATGCGTGGATGATTCTGGTGTTGAGGTTGAGGTTGTAGGAGTTCAGAGACCTGTTTTCCTACGTATGGTCTCTGCTATGCAACTCAAGAGATGTATGCGTCAGGGATGTCAGCTTTTTACAGTGACTGTTAGTGATTTGGAGATGGAGGAGAGTCGAGAGGCATCTCTTAATGATCACCCACTCTTAAAGGAGTATGCGGATGTCTTTCCTTTTGACATTCCAGGGATGCCACCTAAGCGTGACATCGATTTTAGGATTGATCTAATTCCTGGTGTAGAGCCTATCTCAAGAACTCCATACAGGATGACCACTCAAGAGCTCAAGGAGCTTCGACTACAGTTAGAGGAGCTATTAGCCAAGGGGTTCATTCGACCTAGTGTGTCTCCTTGGGGAGCGCCTGTGATCTTTGTGAAGAAGAAGGATGGATCTCTACGGCTATGTATCGACTATCGGCAGCTCAACAAGGTAACAGTGAGAAATAGGTATCCCTTGCCTCGAATCGATGATTTGTTTGACCAGATTAAGGGAGGGAAGGTATTCTCTAAGATTGACCTTAAGTCAGGATATCACCAGTTGTGGATTTTTGAGGCAGATATTCACAAAACAACATTTCACACCCGTTATGGACATTATGAGTTCACAGTGGTACCATTCAGGTTGACCAATGCACCTTCGGTTTTCATGAGCTTAATGAATGGTGTGTTTCGCACTTATCTTGACCGATTTGTTCTCATATTTCTTGATGATATATTGATCTATTCAAGGACTATGGAGGAACAGGAGCACCATTTGCGTCAGGTGTTGCAGTGTCTGAGAGAAAATCAGCTTTATGCGAATTTGTCAAAATGTGCATTCTTCCAGACAGAGGTTAAGTATTTGGGTCATGTTATCTCTGGAGAGGGTATTGCGGTAGATCCCTCGAAGATCCAAGCTATTATGGACTGGCCTGCACCCACCAATGTTTCTGAGGTCCGTAGTTTTATGGGGTTGGCAGGTTACTATCATCGCTTTGTTATGGGGTTTTTGAGAATTGCTCATCCCATTACTTCTCTTCAGAGGAAAGGGAAAAAGTTTGTTTGGTCAGAGAAGTGTCAGGAAGCCTTTTAGACCCTTAAGAAGCAGCTGACCAGTGCACCTATACTTGCAGTTCTTGATCCTGATAGGGACTTTGTTGTTTGTACCGATGCTTCCTTGGAGGGTTTGGGAGCAGTTCTAATGCAGGATGGTTGTGTGATTGCCTATGAGTCTCGCAAACTCAAGGATCACGAGTTGAACTACCCCACTCATGACCTAGAGTTGGTAGCAATTGTGCATGCCTTGGTGAGATAGAGGCATTTTCTATTAGGGCATCGATTTGAGCTGCACAGTGATCATCGTAGTTTGCAATATATTTTCACACAGCCAAACTTGAATGCCAGGCAAAGATGTTGGATGGAGTTCTTGTGCGAGTATGACTTCGAGGTCAGATATATTCAGGGCAAGGAGAATGTGGTAGCAGATGCTCTTAGTCGTCAAAGGCATGAGATCTTAGCAGTCTCGCTTACAGTTGATTTGAGAGGACAGATTCTTGCTGCTCTTCCTTCTGACAGTTGGTGCCAAGAGGTGAGGATCAAGATTGAGTCAAGTAGACCTTTAGAATGTAGATTCTCTAGTTACTCTTTTGAGTCAGATGGTCTTTTGTGACATTTGGGTCATATCTATGTTCCTAATTCTGAGGGTCTTCGCACCCTAGTTTTGTCTGAGGCACATCGGGCACCCTATTCTGCTCATCCAGGTGTCAAGAAGATGCATGCAGATCTGCGTCAACTATACTTTTGGAGTGGTATGAAGTGGGATATTGCTGATTTTGTGTCGAGATGTCTTGAGTGTCAAAGAGTGAAGGCGGAGCACCAGCACCCTGCAGGTCTTTTGCAGCCTCATTTGATCCCTGAGTGGAAGTGGGATAGCATTTCGATAGACTTCATTGTTGGATTGCTGATGTCCTCTCGATGAAATGATGCTATTATGGTCACTGTAGATAGGTTGACAAAGGTAGCTCACTTTTCTCCAGTCCATGCTTCTTACAATGCCTCTACGGTGGCTAGAGTGTTCATGGAGGACATCGTCAGAGTTCATGAGATTCCTCATAGGATCATCTCTGACAGGGATCCAGTATTCACTTCCGCCCTATGGACTTCCTTACAGCGTGCCTTGGGGACATAGCTGAACTTTAGTTCAGCTTATCATCCTGAGACTGATGCCAGACTGAGAGGGTTAATCAGGTTCTCGAGGACATGTTGTGGATGTATGTTATGGATCAGCAGAGCCGTTGGGAGGACTACCTTTATCTAGTGGAGTTTGCCTATAATAATGGTTATCATAGTTCTATCGGCATGTCTCCCTTTCAGGCCTTGTATGGTCGTCCTTGTAGGACCCCTTTGAGCTAGGATCGTTTGGAGGATAGAGTTCTTCTAGGTTCGGATATGCTTAGGGATATGGAGCAACAGGTTGAGAGGATTAGAGAGCATTTGGTGGTAGCTCAGGATAGGCAGAAAAAGTATGCAGATGCTCATAGGATCGATCATCAGTTTTCTATTGGGGATCAGGTGTTCTTGCGTGTGCGACCGCAAAAGAGTCCAATCCGCTATGGAAAGGGCTCTAAGCTAGCACCGCATTTTGTTGGACCTTTTGAGGTGTTGGAGAGGATTGGTCCAGTTGCTTATCGTCTTGCTTTGCCGCCTAGCCTTTCACACATCCATGATGTGTTTCATGTTTCTATACTTAGACCTTACTATCAGGATATTGCTCATGTTCTTGATTGGACTGCTCTACAGGTAGAGGACGGGCAGCTGGCTTTGGAGCCCGTAGGCATTCTTTAGCACAGGAGACTCGCTCTCAGAGACAGAGACGTGGAGCAGGTCAGGATCTAGTGGGATCCTAATGATGAGTCCTCTGCTACCTGGGAGGATGCTACTAGAATGAAGGAGTTATATAATCACTTATTTGCAGGCTTCTAGGAGTAAGCCTAGTTCTAGGGGGAGGATGTAATGCCCCTCACTTTTTGCCTGTGACAGATGTTATTTTCGTGTATCCTATGATAGTTCTGGTTTAGATGATAGTCTTGTAGTGCATGTTTATAGTTTCGAGATGTTTTGGACTTCTATGTTATAGTTGATGTTCTCCTTGATCTTGACGGACACTTTGTTATTATGCTAGCTGATTATGGATCTAGGTTAGGATGATGCTTGATTACTTGTACTTTGTGCTTTCACAGTTCGATGGACATGATTATGGATTAATGTTATTTTAAGTTTAATGTGTTATTTGATCATGATTATGTTGTATAACTGGTAATGGAAGTAGCTAATTAATGATGTGTTTACATGAACGGAACAGTGTCGCATTACTCGTGTTCGAGTACCCTGCCACACTACGATTTCCATTCATTGTGTCTATGATTACATGATTATATATGGTATATGCACAACCTTGTTGTTTGTTGCAGGATGCAGGGACCGGGCATCAACTCCACCTGAATTACCAGGTCTGAGCATGCCCTAGCCAATGGAATTGTGGATTTGAGTTAACATGAGGTCCCCTATTTAGTCAACATCCTCAAGGAGGATGAGTTGCCAGTGTTGTACCCTGTCGTCACCGTCAGTAGGATTAATGTCATCATTTTGTCGTCATGTCCTGTGGCTTCACATGGGGTCAGGTATCATCTTGTAAGTTAGGGTATATCCAATTTAAGTGTCAATTTATGCATGGTTAGTATTTCATTAAAATAAGGATATAATTAAGCTAACAAGTGCTATGGGAATTATGTGTTGTGATTATGTAAAAACGATTTAATTGTCTGGTAATTGGTAAAAGAAACCGGAATTAGTAAATATACAAATTAAACTAGATAAATGATTTAACAAAATATTAAATTGCAAATTGTAGCGGATTAAATTAAACAGAAAACAAAATGCATTTGTAAAAGTGAATAAACACCTACATTGTTGATAAAGTAAATTTATAATAACAATGATATTATCTCAAGGTTAAAAATTTTGTCTAGGGTTGTCGCTTAACACCACATATTCATTATTTTGGGATGAGCAAACCTAATGCCGTGTGCCGGCAATTACAAATTGGAGGTTAGGAATTTTTTGACATGGTTAAACTTTTGAACATTTCAAGATGGTGGGTTGTGGAAAAAGAGAGGAATGTCTATGTATTCACTCAAGGAGTCCAACCCACATTCTGAGAAAGTGGGTGTCAGGAAGACAGGATGCCTCTTGCTTTTATGGGAGGAGTTGAGTCCTGTGGAGAGAATAGGAAGAACAAAGGAAAAAGAATTCTGGAAGAGAAGGGGATTGGCATCTAGAGAGAAAAGAAGACTCTGGGAAAAAAAGCTTGAAAATTTATGGTATGCACTATATATGTTATATGCCTATTTCTTATGAATTTTAACAAAATTAGGTTAATTGTGTTTCCTACATTGAGGGGATTTACTCAGGGTTAGTGTTAGATTTTTGTTAATGGCAGACTTGAAATCCTCGTGATCACCAACCTATCTTTAGTCTGGAACTTGTCACAATGTTCCATTTTGCTTCAGATTCATTATAATTGTTCCCCAGTCTCCACATTCGTGCATTCTGCACAGTGTCACCCAATTAAATCCTTGCACTTAAACTACATAGATTTTTTCTCTATTTTTCATGATTTCAATCCATTGAGCCTCGGTCCACAATCACTAACCTACGCTTATTAGTGTGTCCCTTAATAACATGGTCATGACCTCTTGTCAAAGGGTCTTGCCTGGTGATCATCTCAGTAAACATTTCCCATTAGAGGGCTTCCATGGCATTAAAACTAGTGCGTGCCCACAGTCAAACTATACCCGTATCTATGAAGTAAGGCAGGGCATACATTGCGGCTAATACAGTGCTGCTTGTCCAACGCTCCATTTATTATGTTATAACTCACCACGCGACACATAATAGATGCATTACAATTTACTTGGTATAAATCTTCACCACTCTACATTTTGCAAACAGAATGCTGCATAGACCCACTTGCTCCCAAAAAGATCAAAATGGAACTCGATGGCTGTTTGGGCATTGCGTTACTTCTGAGTTATTTTGTGGTCCATAGGGTTAGAGATACATTGTAATCTCTTTTTGATTTCCTCGAAGAAGTGTTTCTGCTTTTCTTTAAAGATAAACCGAAATCTCTTTTTCTGTAGTAATATATATATATATATATATATATATATATATATATATATATATATATATATATATATATATATATATATATATATATATATATATATATATATATATATATATATATATCTAGCTTTGCAAAGGTGGTTCGTGCGTGTTGATCATACCATGTTGTTCAAACTTCTAGCATGAACACTATCCACAGTTCTAGATAACCCACATAGCCAGCATCAAATTTTTAGGTGTGGTCTGATAGACGATGGCTGTCAAATTAGGTCATGGCTTATGTTTCTGCTATTCATTTTTGCCCAGACTACTCTGTAGTGAATGGGTATTGAAAGACATCAATGATTAACAGCTCCATTATTCTGGTCAGATTTTCTTGCCAACACTCAACTATATGTTCTAAAACAACGAAGTCTTGGAGTGAATTCACCTCAGATGAAACATTATCATCTGAACACAGCTGAAGTTGAAGAAAAATATCAACCCTTGGCAACAAACTCTACAAATTTTCCTCAAATAATGAATGTGGACCTTCGGAGAGATGGACTTTTGTAGCCTTGTCATGACATTTTGCTTCAAAGAATCCATCAAACGAAGGAAGAAAACAGTTAGATTCATCATTTTCAATTACACAACAGTTGTATTCTAGCACAAGCACTGAAGTGGGAACATGATCCTCTAATATTTGCGTTTCCTAAAAAAAAAATTTGCATTATATATATAGCTAGTTCAAACAGCAGTAAATCGTTATTGATCTTTTAATTATCAAATGCTGCGACAGTTATAAATAGGCAACCCAATCGTGCCACACCTTTACTTCTCCACCTTGCACACACGTCTACTAGAGCATTTCCACTATAATATCTGATAGATGCTGAGTGTCTGGTTATACACCTGCAATCTGCATTTTTGCTTGAAAGTTTCTTGAACCATCACCAATCCATTGCTATGCGTACCTTGCACCTCCCCACACAATATGCTGAGATCAAGTTGAATAGTGGACGCCAATGGCACTTTAGGGTTAGGTTTGTCTACTACGGTAATTCCCACGCATAGGATTTACCCACCAAGGAGAGAGTTCTTGTCCTTAGGTTGCCTTTCATGAGTAAATTGCCATCTCTTGAGTAGATTGTTCTATTATATTCCCTAGATTTAAATAGATATTCATTTCTCTAAACAAACTTTATGCTTATATTCATTCTTATTTGAGTTTAATCGGTATTTGATTAGTAGTTTAAATTAAATGTAGGTTGAACATTATAATTATTCACATGATACAATTAAATTAAATTTCAGAGATTACGGGATTAAATTATGAGATTTTTGATCTGTCAATATGGTTGATATGAATCATAATGCAATGATACAATTTATATAATTTTAGAATGAGGTGATTAATTATATACAGTAAATTTGTAAATAAGGTGTAAAGTTAATTATTTAACGATCTGTGGAATTATATTATCATTATTGTTATCACTATTATTATTATTATTATTATTATTATTATCATCATTGTTATTATTGGTCACGTGATTCATTTAATTGAGCTAACGAAATTGATATGACCAAATCACTAAATTTAGAATGTTGAATTTGGAAATGGTGGTAGAGTAAATTAGCAGGTTATAATTGTTGCATTGAGTTATTAAGGCATTGAAATTACTTAAGGTAACTTTAAGTAAAGACCCTTGGTGAAAAACAAGAGACTTCTTACAGGTTAAATTCTAATTATTTAATTTAAGTGTTGGATTTAGACTACAATGTAATCATTTAATTCATTTGCTTTATAACAATGACAATAGTGGTTAGGGTAATGATATTTGTATCTTGTAAACCAATTAAGTGATTAGGTTAACAAGCATTTGCATGTAGTAGGGTAATGATATTCGTATCTTGTAAACCAATTAAGTAATTATGTTAATAAGCATTTGCATGTAGTAGGGTAATGATATTTGTATCTTTGCAAACCAATTAAGTAATAATTTTAATAAGCATTCGCATGTAGTTAACTTTATTGTAATTATAGATTTATTCCATAATAAGAATCCAATCAGATGATAAGTTACATTTTAATGTTAATATACTATCAGAACAACTTAGACAATTGCAATCTGCTATAGAGGATTATGAAGACATAATTTTAAGTGTGATTGATTGCTCATGATATGTCTAGTTAACCCTAATTGGGGCATGAACTAGTGCATAGAGTCTTTTGATCTTGTACCTACCTGTGTGGTTAGTTCCAAAGGCATAGATTATAACGTTTGTCCTCATGTACTTGGTATGTTGAGAATGCCTCATGGTGTGATAATTAAGCCTTTCATGGATGTTGCAATTGTTTCTTGTTTTGGGTATGTTGTAAGATATCGTGTTGATTCAACACCATGGGGACACTTTGTCATCTGTAAAGAAGAAATTTTCTCTTATGTCACTTCATCTGGATGCCATGGATAATGTATTGAGAGTATGTCTATGTGATTTTGCCATAGTTTGCAAGAGGGTTAATGCCTTGCAATGAGTATGCAAAGTTTATTGTTATGATGTTTTGTGCATGGTTTGTTGAATAGGGTTTTCTAGTTGTAGGTAAGGGAGTGGTTTCCAATGTGGGGGCCGGTGCCAAGTGGCTAGCCAGGGTAACCCAATGGGAGTTGATAATTCAGTGATAACATAATAATAAATCTAAGGGTTGGGTAGTTTTCACACTAACAAGCTAATAAAGATTTTTCCTCACTCATGCCTGTAGTGCTAGTTCAGACTAAGGATGAGGGGAGAAGGCCGGGATTGGCAAATTTACTTCCTTCTTCTCATGAAAGGAAGGTTGATTCCACATGCGTCATCCTATGGGGCTGGTGTCTAGAGAGAGACTGCCAGGGTAACCATAGATGGGGGCCGGTGTCTAGAGAGAGACTGCCTGGGTAACCCATGTTAGGACCATGCAATGACACTCTCCTTACTACAGCCTAGCACTCCCTAGTTGTACTCTCCCCATTTGTTATGTGTCACCTCTGGAAGTACTATTGTGTTGTTTTGTGATGGTGACTTGTGATGTTGGAGTCATGTGTTGTCTCATAGCCTACTGTCTACCTGACCGTATGTTGCAGTGGGGACCTTATGTTAACTCCTACGCTCAGGTGGTGGACCTTAGGGTTCCACATGGTCGGGTGGAAGAGCTTAATCCATTGGTCTTTCTTTTCTTGCCGTTGTTCGAGAGCGTGGAGGATATACCTTATGTATCAGACATCAGATCTTGTACCTATTTATGAAGACAGTCATTATGCTCATGTACTAGCCTATGTATCAGTTGATTCATAATGTATGTGTTCCAAATGTAATCAAAACTACATGTTGATGTACCCATATGTATAGACTTTTGATCATGCACATGTAATCTTGAGCAAGTTGTTTATCTATGTGGCATGAATGGAGATATATATGTATATTCACTAGTACAATAGATGTGGAATGAACTGCTGATGATCAGTTAACCATGTATGTTAAATTATGTTGATTAATTTATCAAGTAATTGAAACCATGGGACCTTAGAAGACAAGTTGTTGTTAATGATGTGTGCTGTTTGGCATAACTTTACCGTTTTATCTTATAAAAAAAAAAAATATTCCACTTGCATAGCCTAGATGTGTTGTTTTCTAAGGTTTACATTTCGGGGCACTACACAGCCCCACAAAGGAAGAAATTTTTATGGCGGTCTTCTCCTATGAGGGGAACAAGGCCCTGGGTTCTAATATTTTCCCCCCTTTCTTCTTTCAATCTTTTTGGAATATCATGGCTAAAGATGTGTTGGAGGCCATGAAGGATTTTTTTGGTAGCAAAAGGTTGCTCAAGGAGCTGAATACTACATTCCTTGTCCTCATTCCTAAGAAACCTAGAGCCAACTCTTTTTATGACTTCAAGCTGATAAGCTTGTGTAATTCTCTTTATAAAATTTTCTCTAAGGTTCTTGCTTCTAGACTCCAATTAATTCTTTCGAAAATTATTTCTTCCCAACAAAGCGGTTTCATGCCAGGAAGATAGATTTTGGACAGATTATCACGGTGCATGAAAACATCCACTTGTTAGTGGAGAATAAGAAGGAAGGGTTTTTCCTCAAGTTGGACCTCCTAAAGGCATACAACAGAGTGAATTGGGGGTTTTTATTGATGGTTTTATCTAGATTTGGTTTCAATAAAAAATTTATTGATTTAGTGTCTCAAATGATCTCCTCTCCCAAGTTTTATGTGCTTATTAATGGTTCCCCTTCTAGATTTTTTAGCTCTTCATGGGGAATTAGACAGGGAGACCCAATCTCCTTGTTCTTGTTTATTATTATGGCAGAAGTTCTAGGGAGAAACATTTTGAAGGTTGTTTCTAATGGTGTCCTGTAGGGTTTTTGTCCTTCGTCGGCTAGCCATCCATGTTCTCATCAGTAGTTTGTCGATGATACCATCATTATGGGAGAAGCCTCTATTTCTAAAGCTAGGAACTTTAAGCAAATCCTTTTTAGGTATGAAGAAGCCTCAGGTCAGAAGATAAGTTTACCAAAGACCATGCAATTCTTCATGAATACCCCTAGACCAAGGCAAGAGAAAATTACAAAAATTTTCCAATGCCAAGTGGAGATTTTCCCTTCTACCTACCTTGGCCTACCCTTATATGAGAAAAAGGTCCCTGATTCTTTCTGGTTGGGGCTGGTGGACTGCTTGCATGCCAAATTGGCTGGTTGGAAGGGAACTTTATTAAGCCAAGCTGGCAAAAATTAGTTGACTAAAGCTACTATGCAGAATATGTCAGTTTATGTGATGAGTCTTTCTAAAATGCCAGGTAAATTTATGGAGAAAATCAAGCAGATCCAGAGGAATTTTTTGTGGACTAGCACAAAAGAAAAAAAAATCTCTCTAGTGGCTTGGGACCTCATGTGTAAGCCTAGAAAGAAAGAAGGCCTTGGTATTAGGAAGATAAAAGAGTTTAACTAAGCATTGATGGAAAAGATTACTTGGAGATTGATCAGCAAGCAGAATGAGTGGACTAACATTTTTAATTAGAAATACCTTGCTAGCCACAAAACTTTTATGAGGTCTTAGATCTTGATAAGGAGTCTTTGCCTATTGGATCTAGACTTTGGAGAAATACTATGGACAGTAGAAGTTTAATCAAACTTGGCATTAAGTGGAAGATTGAGAATGGAGCTTCTATACAATTCTAGGGGGATCTTTGCTATGGTGATTGTACTTTGTCTCATCTTGAGTGGGCCATACCTGTCACAGAGTTATACATTAGAAGACTGGGTCAATGGGTGGTAGATTATACAAAGAATGGGGCTTGGAAGAATCTCTCAGAGGTTGACCCTATTCTAACTAACCTCCAGGTCTTCCTATCTTATTTCCACCTGCCTTGTACTCCAATGGTTGATGAGCTGGTATGGAAGCTTTCCCCTTTAGACAACTCCTCAGCATGGCTTTTGGGTTTGAGCTACTTCTTCCTTTACAACCATCCACCCCTTTCTGGGCTAATTTATGGATCCTGATTCTCATTCCTAAAATCAACATTTTCTTCTAGCTCATGGCTCAAAACAAGGTTCTTACCATTGATAACCTTTGCAAACGTGGTTTTTCCATCCCTAACAAATGTGTCTTGTGTATGAACCACTTGGAATTTGTGATTTACTTGTTAGTTGGGTGTGATTTCTCTAGGGACATCTAGGGAAAGATCCTCTTTCTTTGGAACTTGGATTGGGTTTTCCCTAATTCCTTTCAGGATCTGATTTCTTAGTGGGATGCCCCCTCTTCAAATTCCACCCTGAAGTTCCTGTGGGCTCTCATTCTCCCCCATGTTGCTTGGGTTGTTTGCAAAGAGAGAAACAACATGATCTTTCGGGAGACCTCGGTGCTTGCTGATGGGGTTTCAATGAAGATTATTAGAGCTATCAAGGAAAACTTTATGCTAGGAATGAAGGATAAAAACCAGTCTAGCCCAAAAGAGAATACCTCAAACTATGATAAGCAGGTTTCAATAAATTGGAACTTACAAGGGATATCTCTATCCTATTTAAGAAGATAAAGAAAGCTAGAGATCAAGGTAGTTGGAAGGCTCCACCTATGTGTTGAAAGTAAGGAATATAGAGAGGGGAGATGAATCAATATTCCACAAAACCACTTGTTAACTTGTTTATTAATCCAATTTCCAAAATTAATAACATGAAAGTAGAACAAGCATAAGAGAAACAACCATAAAGACATAACACATAGACACTAAGATTTTTACGTGGAAAACCCAAAGAGAGAAAAACCATGGTGATTGTTAACTCACAATATATTATGATAGCACAATACCGAATTACAAGGAGGCTCACTGCCCTAAGAAGAAGTTATCCCTACACAAAGGCTCACTGGTGAGAGAAAAGAAGATAGAAGAATGATTGGCTCACTGCCAAAAGATGAATTGTTATAAATGCATCTACCATATGCTAGATCACAGTTCCATTGAAGGCTCAATATATAGATTCAAAGGTCTTCATCTGTTGTGCTCTACTTCTCAAATCAACTACATGAACTCTATTTTTCTTTCTCTACTCATAATCCTTCACACTTTGAATTCATACACTTCACCACACTTTACATCACAATCCATCAAGTATTTATATCCAACACAAGATTCAAATAATAATCAGGTCCGCAAGCCAGATATGAAGCATGTATACAATGTATTCTACCTTCTCGGCTTGATCAAGTGTACAAAAAGTAATGTGGATCCAAAAAATCATTGAATAATCCTCATACAAGTCAACATCATGTATATAATTGCTTAGATTTATTATTCAAGCAATATACCTTCTTTGCATAAAGATCTAACTGCATGTCTGCTTATCTCTTCAAAACATGCTTCACCTAATCAACTGTCACACAAAAATTCTTACTGCGGACCATATGAGATTCAAAGAACCACATCAACGATTCTTCATACCTCACAAATCATATCTTACCAATCCATAGGTCATGAAGTCCTTATGTGGTGAAATCTGCAACTCGGAACTGACTCTCTGCCTTGGTGAAGTACTGGTAAACCAACTGCCAAAACTTGGAGTTTTGTAGGCAATCTTCTGAATCACTTCAAACTTTGTAACTCATCAATTGTATGCTTCTGAAACCTATCCATATTGCCTCACAAGTGCATACTAATACAATCACTTGTGGAGAAATGCGGACCAAAATACTTATGCACTATGCACTATTCCTGACTTAACTGTGTTCACCCGGACTTAAGCCAATCACAACTTGTCTTCTAGAAGTCATCAGGACTTGTAATCTTGAAAATAGTATCTCCAAATAATCCTAAATAACATACCTAAACCACATACCTTGACCATCAACTACAGAGGAATACCACTTGAGTCTCTGCTATGAACTCTGTGTTGTTAGTACTTAGCCATTATGCCTTAGTCTTTTGTGTCCAGACTAGAACCTTGTATGTAGGCTATTCCAAGTTGAGTTCCCAATCATCCATAGCTCCATCATGCACTATTTGCCTTGTTGCCATCAATGACAACATTACCCAATCAACAATTTCTCTTGACTATGTTGCCAACAATCTCCCTCTTTGGCATTAATGGCAACACTTAGTGAAAAATGTGTATCTGCTCCCCCTTACTCTGTAATTCTTCTCCCCCTACGATGTTTTCCCATTTTCACTAGTCTTCTTCTCCCTCTTTGACATTAATGGAAAAGGGTATATGTACAAAAGTCAAAATTATGTCAAAACTACAAAAAAGTTCATACTCTGCCGCATATGTACACATACAATCTTCAACTCAATTAGTTGTCAGTGAAAGAATATCCTTATACACAATATTTAATTGTGTAATCTCTTCATCCCATCATTTATTATCTCTTTCTAAAATTTGGATGTGACCATTTATCAAAAAGACTAATTTTTCTGCCTTTTGCACATCAGTAGGTGTATCAATTTGTGAAGCTATCTGTGCTTCTGTTGAAACATTTGTCATGGTCTCAATTTTTAAGCTTAATATCCTTCTCAGTAGACACATTTTGTTTTTAGTTTCTTTCTATCTGCTGAGCATACTACTTATGTTGTTCTGAATATTTTTAACTTGTGTTTCTATGTTGCTAATTGAGTCCACTGTTGGATTAAAGGTCTTAGAAATATTTGTAAGTTGAAACTCCATGCTTTGAAATTTCTCATCTATTTCCTTAGTAGTTTCAGGCCATGACAAATAGAATTTGTACATATCATAGGCTTCCTTGATTGCATTTTTCATATTCTTGATACTACTTTCTAATAGAATTTGCACTGTCTAACTTGGTTTTTGAAACTTCTAATCTTTTGTCTTCATACTCCTTTTTAACCTTAATGTCAACAGACTTTTCAAAGGATTCAAAATGGGTACTTACAGAGTTTATTAGACTTTTGAGATGAGCATTTGATGACACTGATGTATCTTTCTAGTATAAGGGAATTGATTTCTCTAGAATATCGGATGTCTCATCAACAAGTTCATTGTCATGTATGAAATTTTTTAGCATTTCTTCCTGAGCCTTAGCTTGCACAATTGATGCCAGTGAAAATTTCTCCACCAGAGAAATAGAAGCTAGATTTAATGGTCCTTGTAGATTCTTGGGCGAATATAGAATCTGTACTCCTTGCTATTTTTCCAAAAACTTTCCAGCATAGTCAATTGAAATTTGGTCTGCAATAGTGTCTCTTGTCGCATGTTCTTCACTATGTGTAACTTTCTTTCTTTTATTTTCTTCTATTTCTTTTTCTACTTGGGTAGAGGCTTCAGTAATGGATGAAGTCCTTATTATTTTCATAAGGCTAGATACATGTTCTTTCTTTTCAACTTTCTCATCTTTTCTTTCTGGAGTGATTGATTTCCCTTCCACCGAAGCAATTTAAAGGGTCTTGATTTTTTTGCTTTGGCTTTTTCTTCACTTGGTTGTTCCTTTGTCATTTTCTCTGAGTGCTCATATTCCAAAGATAATTATTTGAAAGTTCCAAACTTGTTTTCTTTGAGATCTTTTGGTTTCTTGAGTAGCTTATCAGCTAATTCAGTCAGGATATCTTCTACAACTTCATACCCTAATGGAGGAACCCATACAGTCCTTGGTTCCACAGCTTCCATAAAGCATTTGTCTTTGCTCACCATGAATACAATGTCATTTTCATATTTCATCACTACCTTTATAGGTATCCAGACCCTACATAACATTTTCTTTTGAAAGTCCATAAAATATTCCCATAAAATTTCATTATGTCTGTCAACATTTCCCAAACTCTGCAAGGGATTTCTTATTTGAGTTGCCACTAGTGTGTGATCAAGCCAGATAATGCTTCCCAAACTGAGTAGCTCTCTTAAGGAGTAGAAGAGTAGATAGGTGATCAAGGTTCCATATTTGAAGGGATAATTTGTCTCTTTTGTTCTCTTCAAGTTATCCATTAATTTACTTCGAAGAAATTCACATAGGCTATAGTCTGAATTATTTTTTATCATGTTATAAGCTATGTATATAGCCGGTGCAGACAGAATTTTCTGAGTGGGAAAAGTATACTTTGTATCCAATGATCATAGATGCAAATCTGATAGCCGGATCCTTAATATCATTTGTTGTGAGAGATTTTTTATCAAATTTGGCCCCTGTTAGCTGCATTACTAAATTGTTCTTTATCTTATTTTTGCATGGGATCCTTCTGGAGGAACTCATACCAATTTTAGCTTTGATAGCTTCTTTGGTTATCATATATGGTTCATCGAGCCACAAAAACTCATCATGAATCCTTCTTAGAATGAACCTAACCCATGTATCATTTGGGGTCATAGGAAAATCCAACCAAGTATCCAATTTCTTTTCCCCCAGAACTTTATATTCATCATTTAACTCAACATCAATAGTAGTCCATTCATCCAAGTATAATTTGCCAAGATTCATGTGATCATATTCCTCCAAGTTGGTATGAATATATGCCCTAATATCTTCCATATGTATAATTCCATGAGGAGTAATTGAGAATACTCCTACAAAATCATTTTCTAGTGGTTTGAAGAGATGTTTCTTGAACTTGGGGTGAGGCTTTTCTGAAATCTTGATTAATTGGGGAGTAAACATTTTTTGAAACATTTTAGACTAAACATAGGGATTTTTAAGTTGTAAATACCTTTTCCGCCGAATTAGGGTTACCTTCACTTGAGGTCGATTTGACTTGAATCATTTTGGAAAACTCTAAGTTGCTTGAAGTTTTGCTTCAATTTGCCTTAGACACTTGATAGTTTGAATGCAAAGTGATTAGTCTTTTATGAATTCAAGCCTTTTAACCCCTTGAAGCCTTAACTTAATCATCATAAATGCAATCTTTTAAAAGTTCCCAAACACTTCTCTGACAACCATAGTCAATCCAAATTGCACCGCATTAGATCTTTCTCTATCAGAATTTCTTTCAGAGGCTTTTTCATAAAGTTCTTCACAACATACCTTAGTGTCGGATTCCAGCACTAATTTTCTGGCTGGGTTCTTTGGATTTTCAACATAGCTCTCCATTTACTTCCTAGAGGAAGTATCTGCACCAGAGGCTGGTGCCGATCCATCCTTAATATTGTCAACATCTTTTTTAATCCAAACCTTGCTCATTTCCTTCTTGATTTCAGCTGGATCAACTTTTTCTTTTCCCTTATCATTGCTCTGCTTTGTTTTCCTTTCTTTAGCATAGTGGTTTCTTTTCACATTCTTGCTTCTACAGAATCTTGCAACATGTCCAAACTTGTTGCAATTGTAGCATACCACATTCCTTTTCCCTTGATTCCCTCTATTGATTGGATTTGATCTACATTGATTAGCCATATGTCCAAATCTATTGCATGCAAAACATCTTCCATTGAATGATTGAGTATTCCTTCCATTGTAAGAACTATTTCTTACCAGACTTCTACATTCATTTGATGTATGACCATTTTTATTGCAATTGAAACATTAACCAAAGAATGATGGAACATTATGATTTATTCTACTCCTACATTGAGTAGCTTTATGACCAAACTTATTGCAATTAAAATAATGATCATTGAAAGACAAGTACCTTTGAGCATTTGGCTATCTGACCAGAGGTCTTCTAGGTCTTCTTCTTTGATTTCTAAACTAGTTCCCTTTATTTTGTTTCAACACAGTGTTTTCTTGGTCTGATTTTGAACTTTCTCCTTTCTCAAATCCCAAACCTTGCTTGCCACTAGAACTCTTTTGACTAGCAATCATCTCATCAAGTTTTGCAGAACTTATCTTGAACTTTTCTTTATAGCTCTTAGCTTTTTCCAAGTCTATTTTTAGGCTCACAACTTTTTTTTCCAGATTGGCACATTCTTCTATCTTGCTTTTTATCATCAGATTTAGATCTTATTCTGCTTTAGCTCTTTCTATAACTTCCACTTTCAAATCATCCAGGGTTTCATTTGTTGATATCAATTGTTCACTAACATCTATGTATTTTTCTTTGAATTTCTTGACTTGTTCTTTAAGCTTTAAAATACATTCATCAACTTCTTGTATGTTATCCTTCAGATCCCTGATTTCTGCTTCAAATTTTTTCAAGATCAATAATAGCTGCTTCCAATTCAACATTATTTGAAAAGTTTCCAAATCTCCTGGCTGCCATGAGTGAACTTTCCCAGATTTTCCTCAAGCTATTAGGCTTCTTCCAAGGAACCTTGCTCTGATACCAATTGTTGAAAGTAAAGAATACTAAGATGGGGGGTGAATCAATATTCCGCAAAACCACTTGTTGACTTGTTTATTAATCCAATTTCCAAAATTAATAACATGAAAGCAGAACAAGAATAAGAGCAACAACCATAAAGACATAACACATAGACACTAAGATTTTTACGTGGAAAACCCAAAGAGGGAAAAACACGGTGAGTGTTAGCTCACAATATATTATGATAGCACAATACCAAATTACAAGAAGGCTCATTGCCCTAAGAAGAAGTGCTCACTAGCAAGAGAAAAGAAGATAGAAGAATGATTAGCTCATTGCTAGAAGATGAACTATTGTAAATGCATCTACCATATGCTAGATCATAGTTCCATTGAAGGCTCAATATACAGATTCAAAGGTCTTCATCTATTCTTCCCTGCTTCTCAACTCAACTACATGTACTCTATTTTTCTTTCTCTGTTCTGCACTCTACTCATAATCCTTGACACTTCAAATTCATGCACTTCATCACACTTTACATCACAATCCATCAAGTATTTATATCCGCAACAAGATTCAAATAATAATCATTGCAGCAAGCCAGATATGAAGCATGTATATAATGTATTCTACCTTGTTGGCTTGATCAAGTGTACAAACAGTAATGTGGATGCAAACAATAATTGAATAATATTCATACAAGTTGGCACCACACATATAACTGCTTAGATTTATTATTCAAGCAATATACCTTATTCGTATAAAGATCTAACTGTCTGTCGTCTTGTCTCTTCAAAACATGCTTGACCTAATCAACTATCACACTAAAATTCTTACTACGGACCATATGAGACTCAAAGAATCAAATCAACCATTCTTCATACCTCACAGATCATATCTTACCAATCTGTAGGTCATGAAGTCTTTATGTAGTGAAATGCAGAATTCAGAACTAACTCTTCTACCTTGGTGTAGTACTGGCAAACCAACTGTCAGAACTTGGAGTTTTGTAGACAATCTTCTGAATCACTTTAGACTCTATAACTCATCAATTGTATTCTTCTAACACCTATCCATACTGCCTCACAACTGCATACAATACAATCACTTGCGAAGAAATGTAGACCAAAATACCCATGCGCTTTGCACTGCTCCTGACTTAACTATCTCCACCTGAACTTAGGCCAATCACAACTTGTCTTCTGAAAGTCATCAGGACTTGTAATCTTGAACATAGTATCTCCAAACAATCTTGAATAACATACCTGAACCGCATACCTTGACCATCAACTGTAGAGGAATACCACTTGAGTCTCTGCTACTAACTCTGTGTTGTCAGTACTTAGCCATTCTATCTTAGTCTTTTGTGTCCAAACCAGAACCTTGTATGCAGGCTATTCCAAGTTGAGATCCCAATCATTGTTAGCTCCATCATGCTCTATTTTCCTTGTTGTCATCAATGACAACATTACCCAATCAGCAATGTCTCTTGACTATGTTTTCAACACTATGGGTTAGGTTAAGGTAAATTTTGACAGGGTGACCAAGGGAAACCCTAGGCTGGTTGGTAATGGGGGAGTTTTAAGAGATGAAAAAGGTATGTTTATTTTAGTTATCCAATCTAATCACTACATCGAAGCTACGATGGATGACCATAGTATCAAACTTGCCTATTCCAAAGGTTATAAGAAAGTGTGGATTAAAGGGGACTCACTTAACATTATAAAATGTCTTAAGGAAATTCAATCTCCTAGCTAGACCATTCAAATGTTAATGAAAGATACAATCTCCATGATCAACTCTTTTGATGAGTCTCACATATCTCATATTTTTTAGGAGGGAAATGGGGTAGCTAAAGTCTTGGATAATGAGGGAGTTATTTCCCATGCTCTTCAATGATGGGAAATGTACTTAGACTTGCCTAGAAAAGCTAAGTCCATTATTTCCAATGAAGGAAATTACTAATAAATATTTAGTTTTTAATAAGGGATTTAATCTCAAGATTACTTCCCTAAAGACCACACACTTTCTGGGTGGTTTGAGGACCTTCTAGTTCAAAACCTACTAGGTTGGGTTTCTTTTGAAACAACTATTTAGAATTCAAATAGAGACAAATTTGTGGAGACAAATATGGGAGGTGAAAGGAATAGAGTGGAGTGATGTTCGTGCAATGGGGTCTGCAGAAGACCTCAATTATGGAAAGTGATGGAGGATGGAGGGCTCATCCCTTTAATGCAGAAGTTACATGGGTCTAACCTGATTACCACCAATTTGTTTATCAAAGGTTGGCGAGATAGGAAGGTCAAAGTGTATGGGATTGAAACAGAGATTACTGAGGAGTTTATTGCTCATATAACTAGTTTTTAGGAGGGTAAAAAGGTGTTTAAAGACCACAGAGCTCATGAGGAAGCTCTTAAGGTTTTCTTTAAGGGGGGTGAAAGAAACCAGTTAGTCAAGTTCCATTCTAGAGGCTATAAACGTAAGTCTATTAAGTCAATTTGGGTAGATGTTGTTGAGGTGGTGATGTGGTATATCTCCTTGGAAGGTAGGTTTACCACAATCTATAGCTATCATTTTATGCTTTTGAATCATTTCAAGCATAAATTGGTAGTCTCCTTCCCCATTTATCTATTGTCATCAATCGAGTTCACCATTAAGGAAAATAAAAGAAACCCTAGAAACTTCCTATTTTGCATGAGGGGTTGTTCTTGTTAATCATGGAGCATATTAAAACCCAAATTCCTAGTGTGGAGGTTAGGAGTAGTACCCTGAAGAAAGGTAAAAGTCCTATTGTGAATTTTTTGTAACAAGTGATGGTGAGACATGTGAGGAGGAGTCAGTGGAGGTTCTTTCCACTTTGTGTTCCTCTCAGGTTGAGGAGGGAGAGACCTTTAGAAAAAGGAATAGGAGTGAGGGTATAAATACCTTGAAAAACCAGATCAGGAAGGATGGTGTTTCCTGGTGTACTAGTTCACCCCTTGAGGAAGATAGGGTGAGGAGAAGACAAAGGAGAAGGGGTCTAAACAAAAAATTGTTAAGAGTAAGAAGGGATCTCCTGGCCAGAAAACTAATTATGACTTTGGAGGTAAGCCTACTAGAGAGTTTAAGAAAAGGAAAAGAAAGGAGAAGTTGCATAAGGGGTAGGAAGTCAGTCCCAAAGGTAAGCAGAAGATTCTAGTGGGTACTGTGACTAATGATCCTAGGGCTGGGATTCCTTTTTCATTGATTCTTGACCCTTCTTACAATTTATCTAGGATTTTTTTTACTTTCCTCTACTACCAATAGGGAGGAACTTTCAGAGGCACTGGGTATGGTTAAGGAGTGTTGGATAGTAAGCACTGCATGACAAAGTGGTTCTTTATTAAAATCAACAAGATCAACATAAGATTCAAGAGTGATGTGCAAGAGAGGATTGGCAACAGGGTAGAGATATATGATAGGCTAGACTTTGAGATCTAGCTCACTTGGGAGGCCATTCCTAGGGTGGGTCAGCTGGAGAAGGATTTAGAGAACTACAACCATGACTTTGAAACCTATCTTGACAAAATTAAGGAGTTGAAAGATATAAAGCATAATTTAGAAAGAATGTTGGAAATTAGAGAATGTACCATTCAAAACAATGTCGAGGGGATTAGAATTTTCACTAATAAGTTGAAAGAGATTAGAGAGGAGCACATTGTTGGCAAGGGTGATTAGAAGGATGGAGGGGGTAATGTGCAGAAGACTGGTAGCAGTGTTAAAAAAGGGAACATCAGTGAGCAGAGTGGTCCAAACTCTCAGACTCGTGGCAGCAAAAAGAAATCTTTTAAAGCAAAGAAGGATGAGTTCTTAGGGTTCGTTAAGCTTCATGAGGAATTCTACAAATAGGAGTTAGCAATGGCTGAGACACTCAAGAACATGTGACCATGCTGGTGGTTCTCTATGGGTTGGCTATTTGTTTTGTTGCTTACTATTTTTTGGTAGTAGATGTGGACTATTCTATCTTAAGGCTTGCATTTGTTTTCTGTTTAGTGTTTTCTGTGTGCTAGCTGCTATCCAATAATGTTTAATCTTTGGGGCAACATTTTTTGTAGGGTTAAAAGGTCCCTTCAAAACCTGTTTTACTTCTTTTATCAAAAAATATACTTATCTAATAGATGACATTACTACATACTTATTAGCACAGTTATTGATGAAGAATTCTCGCAAAGTTGACTAAGACCTCAATGACAAAATTTAAACTTGTTTAGTCAATTTCTCACATCAAATTGACATTCAGAGACAAATACTACGTTACTATCTGTCGACAAAGAAGATTTAACTATTGACTTTACAATGAAAAAAATTGACAAGAATAAAATGATCTGAATACTTGAATAATATTTCTAAGATAACTAGAGACATAGGGATTAAGACTTAATCCAAAATTGACTTATTCTCCAATAAGTAAATGTGTCTGTGTTTGGGTTTCTAGATGGCATAAGAATCATTGTATTCACATGATCTAGCATCCTCTCCATGGTGATACTCTCTCTCCTCATCTCAGAGGGAAAAAAAATTGTTCCTGCATCCACCTCAGTTGCACGACGGTAGTTAGTCCATTACATCTTTTAATCCATGTGTTAAACAATAATGTCATAAATAATTAATCTTTGCATATAAACTAATATAAAGCAAATGCATTTTCTATCATTACTTTAATCATAATATTTTCTCTGACACACTATCTATCTTCTTGAAAATAAATAAAATAAATATGTTAGTTTAAAAATGGGGTGTGACATATCTCCCCCCTTAAAGATCATTGTCCTCAATGATTATGTCCAAACAAAAATAAATATATCAAATATGTTCTTTTACATCATGTTTATATAAAAAGATGTGGAAATTTTTGATAGATATCATTATAATCTTCCCAGAAAACATTTTCCTCTAAATATTGGTCCCACTAGACCTTGTACTGGGTAACGTCTCTATTATGCAGGCAGAGCTTGCATACCTCAAGTACTTTGAGAGGATTGATCATGAGCACCCTTGGGTCCTGCACCTGGAGAGCATTCCAATCAAGTATATGATTAATCCTAATATATTTCTTCAAATATGACACATGGAAAACATCATGCATTCTAGCAAGAGCTTGTGGTAGAGCAATCTTGTAAACAGTTGGATTAACAACTTTTAGGACTTCAAAAGGTCCAACATATCTAGGGGCTAGTTTGGAAAACTTTCCAAACTTAATCAAGCTCTTATGTGGTTTGACTCTTAAGAGAACTTTATCTCCTACTATTGAAAATTATTGGGGTATTTGCTTGGCATCAACATAGTTTTTCTATCTATCATTAGCTTCTGCCAATCTTTTTGTGATTAGCTTCACTTGCTCTTCCATCTCTGAAAACATTTTTGGCCCAAGGAAAATCCTATCTTCTAGTTTATCCCAACTTATAGGAGTTCGACACTTCATGTCATACAATGCTTCAAAGGGATCCATCTTAATTGTATAATGATAAGAGTTATTATATGAAAATTCAACTAGTGGAAGATACTCTTCCCACTCATATTGTTGATCCATGCAATACATCCTCAACAAATCCTCCAGCATATGATTAATTCTCTCATTTTGTCCATCTATTTCTAAATGATAGGCTGATCTTATATTCAGTTGTGTTCCCAAAGCTGAGAACAAGGTTTGTCAAAACCTCAAAGTTATCTGAGCATCTCTATCTAAAACTATATTTTCTGGAATTCCATGCAATCTAAAAACTTCTTGTATGAATTTCTTGGCTAAGATGGGTGCTGCATCTATAAGATTACTAGGTATAAAATTAGCTATCTTAGATAGCATCTGTTATATATGGAAAAAGGAGATGGATACACAGTATGTGAGTTCACTAGATCAAACCCTCCTTTCACTATAACATTCATGCACAAAACTGAGCTAAGTCACTTCAAGATGCAAGAGGACTCATCTATTGATTTTGTTCTCTTGTTTTCCAAGGAAAGATGTGATTCAACCAAGCCTTTTATCAAATCTTAGGCCAATCAATGCATTAAATGCTAGAATTGTGATAATTAGCTTATAACATATAAATAATAATGGAAAGCTAGGATCTAAAAGTACCAAGATGATTAGGGAGATGTAGTAACCTATCCCTTAGAAGCTGAAATGTCAAAAGACTTTAGGGCTAGGGCCTAAGTTGAGAAAGTCCTGAACTTCAAAAGCTTCTAACTGGAAAAATGTCCTAAATGATGCTTTGATGTTGAATCCAAGGTTTTGTAGTTGCTGGACACTAGGGCTAGCACCCGAGTCTGCTAGGGATGAATTTCTAAACTCTATTTTTGGATCTTGAATCTTTATCTCTTAAGCAACCTCCCTATACCTTCACTTCTGCAATTCTTGCACCTGTAACCTACACACAAGAAGAAAAGGGGTTTGGGGGTTGTGATGTTTAGGGATTTGTCTCAATCAAACCCCTAGTTAACATTCAAGCCTTCCCAACACCGTTGTTAGAGAGAGAGCATGCCCTTGCAAGACAAAGGCTAAGGATAATCCAAATGATGATGAAATCAAACACAATGATATTGTCACCTCAGAGGTAAAGTCCTTAGGAGGATGAGGATTCTTCAACTCATAAGCATGTTGATGATGATTCTAAATCTGCAACAAACATAATAATAACACAAATTTGCAACAATAACACAATGTATGTCTTGAATGCTTCTTTGCTCAATATCGTAACCTTGCTATCATGATCTTCTTAGAAAATGAGTTCAAACACTTGTTTATATATTCTATCCCATTAAACTTTCACAAATTAATTGAAAGAGCCGACAATGGAGGACCCATTTAAGAGTCTTATGCCAACATACATTTAATTTTACCCCAACCAATTAGGGTGGACTTGGGCACAGTGCCTTTTTGGTTAGGACCTAAGCATTAAATGGGCCCCTAGTTCCCATTTTACATGGATTTCAGCAGATTTCTCAATGGGATGAATATTTTTTCTTGTAGAGTGTAAATATGGGGACCTGTGAGCGAAACTAGGAGGTAAAAAGACATGTGTCCACATTTTACTCCATAACATTTAGCCCCACTTTAATGTGTGTGCAATCTTATGATTTAGCACATGGATTAAAGTACAATCAAATCATATCAAAACAAATCAAATACAAGAAATACAAGAATGGAGACACGCCCTAAGCTTGAAGGACTATTTCTAGCCCCCAAACTTAGGCAAACATAAGAAAACACTTAACAATGACATAAGACACGGTGAATATAGTAAGGAAGCACAAAGTACATAGATAAGACAGTGGAAGCATGTAATACACAGAGAAGACATGAACACAGTCATGCAATACATGAAGAGAAGACATGAACACAGTCATGCAATACATGAAGAGATGACATGATTAAGCAATTACATATCTATATATATAATGCTAACTAAAGTAAATAAAACATACAACATGGGGGGCTCATCATCACATGACTTTAGACCATGCAAAAACACATAAAACACATACATCATGCAGGAGTGCATCGCGACATGACTTTAGATCACACCACAAAAATGCAAGACACGCGAGGAAGACACATAAAACACATGGAAGACACACGTAATACATGAGCGCTGCATAGTATGTCATCGACAGACTATATGTCTTATACATGACAAACCTGGGTGATATGAAGGAGCTCATCACTGCACTCCACTATCTAAAACATGCCAAACACACCTAAGGGTTGAGCTATGCTACCATAACAACAAAATACATGCTTAAGGGTGAATGACTCAAGATCCAACCCTACCTCATGATAATGAGTTTGTTTAAAAGGATATGAACTAGATCAAGAGATACAGCATCCTACCTTGTGATGAGGGCTTTTGCTTAAAAGGATGCACACTAGCTCAAGAGATATGTCATCCTACCTCACGATGAGGGATTTTTCTTAAAAGGATGTGCACTAGCTCAAGAGATACACCATCCCACCTCACGATGAGGGCTTACAAACATGCTTTGTTAGTGTAAAAGTAATCAAGAAAATGCCATTATATATGCCCCACCTTAAGGTGGTTGATCCCACTTTCCAGTATCAAGCACATTAAGGTAAGGTGAAAACACACAAAGGAACAGGAGCTTTCCCAAATCCCATGCACCGAACTGACATGTGCCTTGATCACTGAATGTTCCCACAAACACATCAATATTATTTGCTAAGATAATCAACAAGATATAAGCTTTGGTTAGAAAATATTAGTCTAAGATAACAACCAAATCAACTCATGAAAGCTATGCAGAAATCATATCACATAAGAGACCAAGGCTATACTTGAAGGTTCAGATCTGAGTATATCCGTGAGTTTATACTACAGGTATCTTGGAACCGAGTGTATCAACAAGGTGAGATACAAAATAATCCAAAGTGCATAGAAGCAGATCTAGAGAATTGCAAAGGTTTGTTACAATGAATATCACAACACAAATCACAACACAGAGTGATTCTACTAGTCAAGTGTTAGATATATATATCAACCCCATCTTCATATATGGACTAGGTCCAGTTTCTTGTTGTAGGGATGCATGGTCCTTATTACGATTTTATTTTTTTCATCATCTGCTAACTACTAGAGCCACTGAAGAAGTTAAACAATAAAATGAGAGAGGATAATAAAATGAGAGAGGAGACAAGAGTAACTTGGGTTTATCACAGGGGAAGATGCCCCCAAGGCACAACACAACAATAAAATAGAGGAGAGGAAAGTAGAAGAATAGAGAGACACATACAAGAATGGTCACAACAAAGGCGGTCTCCTTGTATCCTTGACCTTACAAGAGTATCATGGGTCATCTAAAGAGACCTAAACAACACTTAACACAACACGAGGGAACACAAAACATAAGATGAGGCCACGTAAGTGAGCAACTCAGAGAGATGTACATCAAAGGTGGCTAAAATGGGTTAGAAATACTTACCTATTACAAAACCGCACTAGCAGTTGTCATCGAGCAAATCATCTTCCTCCCAATCTTCAATGCAAGAGGAAATAGGTATATAAGGTACCATTGCCCAACTTGAATCATTATCTTTTAACTCTTTAATGTTTATCTCTTCCTTTGTTGACTCAATAGTGTTGTGTGGTTACACAACACGCCCCATTTTACCTTAGCAAAATAGGGACACAACCCTTTTTTGGCTTTCCCTTGCTTTTATTGCTTTGGGCAGTATGGTAAAAGTCAAGTAGTAGATGCAAAAGGATGTCACCCCTGGGTATGCATAGGCTTCATAAAAGTAGGTTAAATGTCAAAGTCAGTTTCTACCATCACGAACCCTATAATGTGAAAGAATGCAAAATTCTATGTAGGTTTGCCTTTTGGATCACCCTGAAATTCCTTAAGGGTAGGGAGTTATGCTCAATCAAAGTTTGGTCAAACTAGATATTCCCAGAGGGTCATTACATTCCCTAATATCCCTGACATTCATGAATATCCTTGATATATGTTTTAACAAAGGGAGACCCGATATCTGCATATTTGCTAATATGCAGACGTTAAAGTTAAACGCGAGAGATCATCTACCTGTCAAGGACCCACGCACATTCAAGGAAGGTCATATTTCTTAATATCCCTCATATTCGTTAATATGTGGATCACCTTCAAATATAAAGTAAACACTTAGCATCAGCATGATTCTTAATATCCATCATATTAGTTAAGATCCCTGATCTTCCTTAATATGACAATGATATCATCCTAACTCGATATAAAGAGGACCTGATATGATGATGATGTCATCAATATGCCTGACTCTGAGAGGGTCATTTATTTCTCAATATCCTGCATATTAGCTCACATGCCTAATCTTTGTTAATATGATGATGACATCATATCCCAAGTGGATTTGAAATATTAACGATGATGATGATGTCACCCCGATCTTCGAATGGGGGGAATATTTTGCAAAACTAAGATCCCTGATATTCCTAAATATCCTCATATCAACACTTGAGGCACATAACACATGGACTCTTGAAAACAAATAGGAAGCTGCCACGTGGCATGCTGACCTAATCATGTTAGCACCTTACATTATCATGATTGTTAAATAGGGGTATGATGACCCAATTTTAGTCATCAGTCAAAAATTGTTCATCTTCATGATGACATCATCATCATCCTTCTAGATATCAGTCACATTTCCTAATATCCCTGATATCTATGAATATGCAACCCCATATTAAATGCTAGTTTAACGATGGTTGAACCTTTCAAAATTTCAAATAATCGTCTGCCACCTACTAACATCTCCAGCACTTAGGTGTCAATCAATGGATACCAATAGAGGGACATTAATCACACCCTAATTCACCATTGCTTTTGATTAAAAGTAAGTATTTAAGTGCATTTTTTAATTTATCACACATTCAATTGAAATTACAGAGTTATTATGTGATTAGAGCCATATTACTACAACTTGTGAGAGTAATGGAACAGGTGCGGATTTGAACGACAAATGGAGGAAAGTGTTTGTAGGGTGAACGCATGCATCTGGATATCAATTGAATAGTAAAAAAAAGGTAGCAGAAAAACCCTCTTTTGTTGTTTATGGACAAAATGAATAGGTAAAATTGTTTTTACCATAGTAAATTGATGAAATGATACATGAAATGTATTGAATGAAAATCAAAATATCAGGATATTCATGTTATCGTTAAAATTGTTTGACCATATGATAAGTTAGGGTAAGAAATGCATGTACTTTATCACATGATTCAATGACGCTCTAAAAAAATAGGTCAAAATTTAGAATACCTGAAACCCATGTGCATACAATCAGAGGGAGTTGCATTGAGATATGGTCAGATAAACAACACTCATCCGAGGAATACTGATCTAGATGAATGGATGGCGAGCTCAAAACAAGGAAGTAGAGAACCCCTACTTATTAACATTTATAGTTTAGGTATGTGGCATGCAAGAGGGTTTCCTTATGCAATGGAAGCCACAGAGCTGGTAGTTGAGTGTGCACGTAACTATAATACCTACACCAGAAAAGTGGAGAAACATGGTTGGGTATATGCAGATTTTTTAGTCAAGGGCATTACTGTAGCCTTCAATTTGCCCAAAGACCCTCAAGTATGTAGAATAAACTTGGAGAAAATGGAAAAGAAGTACAAAAAAATTGAGAAGGATTGCAGAAAAATAATGTACTCATGGAGAGCCAATGACAACACATATAAGGCTGCTGCAAAGTTACCTGTGCATATGTATAATTTGATTTTGCACCTAAATTTCAATATATGATGGTGATGCTCTACCTCATGACAGGAAGACCAAATGCGAGAACCTTTGAAAACTGGATGTATGGGCTCATGAGAATGGTGGCAAATACAAATGACAAACTCCAGTGGGCCAGGATCATAATGTTGGCAAGAGACACTGTGTGGCTTCATGAGTGTTGTCATTGATGGCAACAAAGTTCATCCCACCCATTCGTAGGACATGGTATGTCTATACCGGAAGTCAGATTGAAGAGTATTTTGGTTCGGTGAGCAAGAACAGAGCATGCAACAAGGTTCGATTATCAAGTCTGGATCTCTCAGAGGAAGTATCTCAAGAAAGTGTAGACTTGGGAAAGTCAAGAGGAGTACCATGACTGATACATTCCAGAGATTGAGCCTTCGGTGATGAAATAGTGAAAAGATATGAGCACCTAAGTGTTGGGTTCTTGTTTGGCAGAGTAGACTGAGGAAGAACTGACCGGCAAAGCATCAGACTTTAATCCAGATGAGATATTGATGGTGATCAAGTTTCTTGAGGGATCATTCATGGTTGGCCAACATGATTGATGACTTCTATAAGCATCCCTTTGATACGCATCACTTAGTAAGCAAGGATTCAGCCGACAGACCAGAGTTTGGGAAAATATTGAGTATTCCGGATGCTGACTAGAAAGATGATGAAATCCTTGTCATGGATATATATACCAGATGGATTTCAATGAGAAGGTGTGTGTGGTGTGTTGTGAAGTGTGAAGAAAAGCAGAGAGTAGTGTGGAAGTAGCTACAGGTCTGGAATGTGACAGAACAACAGCACTAGAACAAAAGAAGAATGAAGTGCAGCAGATCAGTATTTTGAGCCTAACCAGAACTGAACCTCAGCATATGTGGATGCTTCTCAATCAGTTCAAGTACCTGGATTATTTCTATAAACTATTGTAGGCAGTGAGCCTCTTGTGAGTAGTGTGCTCAGGCAGTGAGCCCCAATTAGCAAGTGCCATTTTGTTCTTTCTATTCTTTTAATAGAGAATACAATCTTGGGTTAGTCACCCTGTGGTTTTTCCCTTAATTGGCTTTTTCATGTAAAAATTCTTGTGTTATTTGTGTTGATTTCTTTTCTGCTCTCATGATAATGTATGGTTATATATTTTGATGCTGCACTAATTGTTAAAGAAGAAAGAAAGTTGAATATTTAAGATAACTGATTCACCCCCCCTCTCAGTTATTTGCATTGTTTCCAACAATTGGTATCAGAGCCAAGTTCCTCCAAACAGAGCCTAACAACTTGAGGAAGATCTAGGAATCTCAATGGATATGTATGGTATGAGGGAACAACTTCAGTCTTCCTTAGATGATCTTGAGCAGTCTCACTCTGAAGTCAATAACTTGAAGGAAAGACTCAAACAAGCTGATGATTTCATAAATGAACTAAAAGAGAAACTAAGTATCTCTATGAAAAAGAGAAAGGAACTACTTCAACAATTAGCAAGTCAAAGTGAAGCCAATAATACTGATGAAGATCTGAATGAGAAGAACAAGTTATGTGAGAAACTATCAAAAGAGGTCATTATGGTAAGACATGAAATGGAATTAGGGGTTATGAAATTCACCCAAGAAATTGAAGAGAAAAGAAAAATTGAAGATGATCTAAAGCAATCTCTCAAGGCGAAGTCAGAAGATTGCCACAAAATAGATAAAATAATCAGGCATCTGGAATCTGATCTTGAAGAAGCTAGAGATAATGAAGAACAACTTGAGAATTAGATTGACACTCTTAAAAGGGATCTTCAAACAACAAATGAATACAAAGAGAAATTCAAGATAAGCTCTGCTCAACTTGAAGTTCTTCTTGAAAGCTAAAAGAGGGTAGATGACAAGCAAGGCTTGGGGTATGAGAAAGGTGAAAGCTTCAGATCCGGTCAGAAGAACTCTGGATTAGGAAATCCAAGGAACAGGTCTAGAAGACCTCTGGTAAGACAACCAAATGCTCAAAGATATCCATCCTTCAATGGATACTGCCACAATTGCAATAACTTTGGTCATAAAGCAAATCAGTGCAGAAGAAGAATGAATCAGACTAATTCATCCTTCTTTAGACAATGTTTTAACTGCAAAAGGTATGGTCACAAATCTCATGAATGTAGAAATATGCAAATAAACAATTCATTCAATGGTAGATGCTTTACATGCAATAGAATGGGACATATGGCTAATCAATGCAGATCTAGAGGATATCAATCAAATGTGCAAAGAAATATTGTTTGCTACAACTACAATAGATCTGGTCATATTTCCAAGTTTTGCAGAAGTAAGAATCAGGATAAAAGAGGTCCGGTGCATCATAATCAAAATCAAGACAAAGGAAAAGGAAAAGTAAATGTGAATGAAGTTCAAAGAGAGATGAACAAGATTTGGGTGAAGAGAAGTATAGAAAATGTTGGGGATAGATCCACACCAGAATCTGGTGCTGATATTCCTTCCGAAAATTGAATAGATGAGCTTTGGCTCAGGGGGAGTCACAAAGGAAAATAAAATTCCCCCAGCCAGTCAATCGGTGCCTGAAATTGGCACATGGAAAGTTGCAGATTAAAGGGTTCTCAGAGAAATATCTAAATAACCTCTGGTAAAGATATGAAAGATCCACATGTCTTGCCAAAACTGTGATGGCAAATGCTGATTTGTCTTAGTTACTTCGGAGTGACTAACGTATTAGAGACTCAAAAAGGAAGTTCACCGAAGGTTGAAGTCACACCAATGAGTGGTTGGTCCATTGGTGCATCGGCTTAAGTTGGTAAGTGTTTGCTGATGATAAGAGTCTCACCGAAGACAAAAGTCATTGGCATATTAGCGAAGTAGAATCTAAAGCAGCTGATAGAGCTTTTCTTGCCGATAGGTTTGACAGTCATCCGGTAAAAGCAGGACTCTCACAGTTAGATCCAGTATGATTCAAAATTGAAATATCTTGATTTGCGGATAGATGAAATGATTGGAGAAAGGAAGATAGATTGTCAACAATCACTGAGAATAACTCTAAGTGTATCTCTGTGATCTAGAAAGATCTCTCTCAGGATAAGGAGAACAAGGCAACGGGAATGACTTAAGTTGTCCATTTATTGCAAAATGGAATTAGGGTTTGCGCAGAAATATAAGGGTTCTTTTGTTCATCATTTGCACATTTGCATTCAAGAAGAAGAAAGAAAGAGCTCTACAATACGATTGTCTCAAACCTCTCAAAGATCAACTGCAAAAGTCGATTCAACCAACAATCTTATCTGGCACATATCGTAAACCCTAGAGGCGTAAAAAGGTATTTTCACTCTTGAATATCTCTCTCTAAATATTTTGAAAGATGGCTACTCTGAATGTTGTCAAAATCACTAATAGGTCATGCCCTAAGTTCAAGAAACACCCTTACAAATCTCTAGAAGTTGATCCTTTAGGTACCTTCTCTAGCATTCCACATGGGGTTTTGCATGTAGAAGATGTTAGGGCATACATTCATGCAATTATTGAAAAATTTGTGGAATCCAAGATGATGGATGTCTATCACAAGTAGTTAATAGATGAATCTTTTGAACTCAAACCTTAGTACAAGGCCATCTGGGATAAGCATTTTGGACATTACATTTATTTCCCCTATTTTGCTGAAGATGAATGGGTCCGGTATGTTCTGAGAGATTGCTATCCAACTCTATCCTTCCATTACATTCATTTCCCCTATTTTGCTGAAGATGAATGGGTCCAGTATGTTCTGAGTAGATTGCTATCCAACTCTATCCTTCCATTACCCCTCAATAAATGAACATGATCTTCAAGGACTGCAAGGATGAGTTCCGGAGCAAAGCAAGAATGAACCAACTTATGCTTGGAGAGACTGACCAAGTGGCAAAAGAAACAGAAGATATCCTCCAGAATACATTTAAAAGATTCAATCTTCTTGTTATAGAGGACTTAGGTGACAAACCTTCTGACATAGATGTCGAAGGATTAAGTGTCTCAAAGGAAGATTCTATTGAGAAAACTACAGAAAAATCAAAGGAGATAGGTGAAGAAAAGACTAAGAACTTGGATTCCTCTGCTCTAGAAGAGGAAGTCCCTGAAGAAGTAAACATCTCTCTTCTGGATTCCCCAGTAGACTCTGGATCTAAAGGAGAAGAAAGAATAGAGGAAAAAATCAGTCAAGAAGAAGAGGTCAAGGGAAGAGAAAAGGGTCAAACAGATAAAACCCTAGATGACAGTTCTGAAGCTGCAGAAGGAAAGAAGACTCTATCTCCGGCAAGAGACACTACAGAAATAGTTAAAGATTTCCTGGAAAAAGAAATGATGGAATTAGATGAACTGGATCTGCTTTAAGGACCATTCAATTTTGATTCCCTCTCCCCAGTTCAGACTATGAAGATAGCATCCTTTGCCCAAGCAAAGGCAAAAGAAAAACTTTTGAAGTCTCACATGGAAGACTATGAGCTAATAGAGATTGCATCTGGTGTGTTGGAGAAAATCATGCTATCCTTCCAGAAGGATCTTTCAGCCTCTTCATCCAGTAATCTGAAATCTCTTGTTAATTTTGTTAGCACACATTTTGATTCTTTGGAGAAAGCAGCAGAAGAGAAAGTCTGGAAATAGTTTTTGGGTAAGAGATTCTCTAAGGTACAAGGACTTATAACAAATGATATGAGAAACTTGGATATTGGGATAAAGAGCTTAGAAAATGCTCTTAAAGATGGTGGAGATCTATACAAATTTTATCTATATTGGTCCACCATGACAACAGATATTACCAAGAAGGTGGAAGAACAAGAGAGCAAATTATCAAGTTTGTCCCAGAGTTTTGATCCTCTCTCCTCTTCCGTACTAAATGAAGAATGTTAGACTATTGCAGCTATAAATGAAATAAAGAATCTTGAGAAGGAGAAGAAAAATAGAATAAGCAGGATAAGTGAACTAAGAGGGATAATTATCCCTAAGAGGCAATGCATGAGGCCTTAACTGATGCCTAGACCACATCCTGGACCAGTGATCTGGTAGATTTAAAGAGGGCAGAAGCTTTTGCATTTTTTCTAAGTGGTCACATCTCAATTTTGGATAGGATGAAGAAGATTTGGGTGACAGAAGTGGTACAGTTGAAGACCACTTTTGCAGATATACTTCAGTATATGTAAGTATAACATGTATATATACTTATGCGGCTAAGTATACATTGATTTTTGGAAATTTTGGTGTGCGGATTCTACCCTTTGCCATTGATATCAAAGGGGGAGTGAGGAGTAGTGAAAAATGTGGAATCTAGCTAAGGGGGAGTTCCTAAAAATTGTGCATTAGAATAGAGCATCAGCCAAGGGGGAGTGTAGTATGACACTTAGTCATTTTTCACTAAGTGTTTCAATCAATGCCAAAGGGGGAGATTGTTGGCAAGAGACACTGTGTGGCTTCATGAGTGTTGTTATTGATGGCAACAAAGTTCATCCCACCCATCCATAGGACATGGTATGTCTATACCAGAAGTCAGATTGAAGAGTATTTTGGTCCGGTGAGCAAGAACAAAGCATGCAGTAAGGTCCGACAATCAGGTCTAAATCTCTCAGAGGAAGTATCTCAGCAAAGTGTGGACTTGGGAAAGTCAAGAGGAGTACCATGACTGATACATTCTAGATATTGAGTCTCCGGTGATGAAAGAGTGAAAATATATGAGCACCTGAGTGTTGGGTTCCTACTTGGCAGAGTAGACTGAGGAAGAACTGACTGGCAGAGCATCAGACTTTAATCTGGATGAGATATTGATGGTGATCAAGTTTCTTGAGGGATCATTCATGGTTGGCTGACATGATTGATGACTTCTATAAGCATCCCTTTGATACGCATCACTTAGTAAGCAAGGATTCAATCGACAGACTAGAATTTGGGAAAATATTGAGTATTTCAGATGCCGACTAGAAAGATGATGAAATCCTTGGTGCGGATATATATACCAGATGGATTTCGATGAGAAGGTGTGTGTGGTGTGTTGTGAAGTACGAAGAAAAGTAGAGAGTAGTGTGGAAGTAGCTACAGGTCCGGAATGTGATAGAACAGCAGCACTAGAACAGAGGAAGAATGAAGTACAATAGATTAGTATTTTGAGCCTAACTAGAACTGAACCTCAACATATGTGGATGCTTCTCAATCAGTTCAAGTACCTGGCTTCTTTCTATAAACTATTGTAGGTGGTGATCCTCTTGTGAGTAGTGTGCTCAGGTAGTGAGCCCCAATTGGCAAGTGTCATTTTGTTCTTTCTATTCTTTTAACAAAGAATACAATCTTGGGTTAGTCACCCTATGGTTTTTCCCTTAACTGGGTTTTCCTTGTAAAAATCCTTGTGTTATGTGTGTTGATTTCTTTTTTTCTCTCATGATAATGTATGGTTATATATTTTGATGCTGCACTAATTGTTAAAGAAGAAAGAAAGTTGAATATTTAAGATAACTGATTCACCCCCCCCCCCTCTCAGTTATTTGCATTGTTTCCAACACATAAGTGATAGCCTACATGAAGGAATTCTTATGTCATTTATGCATGTGCATTTAGAGGCACATTCAGTGGTCTACAAACAATAGGCAGGGTTGGGAGTAACCCTAGAGATGTAAACATATGGGATCACTATCTACAGATGAAATAAAGGGATTCTCCCCAACACTACTGGAGAGTAAATGATTCATTTTCTATGAATTTAGTAGGGACTATGGAAGAGGACATAGCTAAGAGGCTGAGCATGGAAGCTCAAGCCATGATATACAAGCATGGGGCTTGGTTTATCCAGTTCTCCACATTCACATATATGAGGATAGAAGGTTTTACTAGGCAACCTCTCATGTTGCCAAGATATCCGACTGACAAGGTTATCCTAATGGAGCTGGCCAGGCAGATACTGCCTTCAATCGAGGCCTATATAGAAAGGAAAGATACCTAATATTTTATTCCCTATCATGATTAGATGGTACATGTGCCCCAACAAAGAAAGTGTCAAAGAGGCAATGGGGGGACTACAGTTGATGTCTTTACAACCTTTCTCATTGTCTAGGCCATATGACCCATATGGCAAGATGAAAGCACTGTATAAGAAACTGATGCATCAGATGCATCTTGAAGACTATTGGGCTAACTGTGATGATGAAGTGTAAGTGAGAAGGAGTTTCCAAAGGCTTACTTTGAAACAAATATGTACATTAGCCTGCATACTAGTGCCTACACAACTACATGAAGATGATGGGAACATCATGTCTCAAGAGTATGAGACTAAGAAAATATATAATGAGACTATATCCTCCCCTGACTGGAATCAACCAGAAGAGACCTCACTAGATTAGATAACACAGAAGGTCATATCATTGACCAAAGACTGGGTAGAGGCAGAGGTTGCAAAGTTGAATAAGAAGGGGATGGCTCTCACAATGGAATAAAAGGAAAAGAAAAGAATTGATAGATGAGGAGTATGATGACTTCCTCAAGGAGAAGAGAGCATCCAAAGGAGAGAGGCAACAGGGTAAATCTAAAAAGGGAAACCAAGCTGGTGGGGTGACAATCATTCGTTATCCTCCACCCAAGGAAGATATAGCTTCTACTGCAACCAACTCCCATGCACCCACAAAGAAAGAAGAACTTGCTCTAAAGCTTGCACCTATGATTATAGAGGAAGGAGAAAGAAGTGATGATGATGATCTCCTAATAAGTAGGAAAAAAAAGAAAACCCAGGAGACACCTCAAAAACAAGCATCTACAATGAGGGGAGCAGTAGGAAAGAACCCCACCATCATACTAAAACGGGTAGGTGGTGAAGGCATCAAAAGAACTTTGTAGCATGAGGTCCCTATTCTTGATATAGTACATTTCAAGATAGAAATGGCTGAGGAGCAGAGAAAAGAAAGGCAGAGTAGGAGAGATGATGTGCCTTTTCCATTGGATGAAATAGTAGATTTATCATATGATGACATTGTGAATGAAGTATCAACTAGTCCTATAGAGGCACTAGTTAAGAACACCAAGAGGACCCCTCTTGGTAATCCAATGGTACAAGAGAAGGTCAAAGAAGATGAGACAATAGAAGGTAATCCTGAGGTGGTAGCACAACAAATTGGTCTGGTAGGATTAGTAGATCAAGTTACCAGCCCAGCTGCAATAGACCTGACATATCACGATGAAGATGATCAAAATAAGGATAAGGACATCCCTCCAGAACAAGAAAAATTAGAAATTAATGTACAAATGGAGGATGAAGAGGTAGCTTACTAGAAGGATGATCAGGAAAATAGTAGATACCTGAAAGGGAGCCAGGCAAAATGGAAATAGAAAAGCCCCAAGATCCTAATGAAGCAAATGTAGAAAAGGATGGGGAATAAAGCTCTCAGATGGGTGGTGACCAAGAAAAGAAAGAAAATTTGGATGAAGAAAGTCACAAAGGCCAGGAAGGAATGATAGAATAGAGCAATCCCAATGCTCATGCAGATCCACCATCATAAGCGGAGTAGGATGAAGTTGAAGAAGGTACATAAGAAGTCCCTGCTCATGAGGAAGAATATGAAGAGGAAGTGTAGACACCTAAAATTGACTTGCTTTTACAAACCAATTTATCCCTCCTATTAATGGAATAAAATTATTTTATCCCTAACCATCTGTCTATCCCTTGTGATCAATTAACTTACTTAATTTATCACTAAGACCTTACAACACTATCCCTCATTAATCAAATAAATATTCCCAATATTTATTTGGTTCAATTCTACTTTTCCCTAATCCTCATTAATTAGATAAATCATGGTTGTCTAATTAGTCTAGCCTAGATAAATCATGGTTGTCTAATTAGATTAATGAGGACAAAATGAAGTCTAAAACATAAATCAAATGCAAAAATACACGATTATACCTTCATAATGAACTCACAAATCCAAGAGGGAAGGAGTTTGCACCCGATTGTCTCCTCCGATTTTACCCATGATTAGTGTGTAGATGTGGATTGCTCAAATGCTCAACACAATGTAAATGAGATGGGGGTTGATAGATTAGATGGGATTGAGGCAAGATTTTGACATTAGGATGGTAGGATGAGGAGATTGTGGAGTGATTTTGGTAGAGGTTTGATGCATGAAAAAGTCTCTCCAAAATGGCTTGGAGAGGGTTTCATTTATAGATTTTCTGAAAGGGGGATGGAGGGTGAGGATTGAAAGATGAGATCAAGGGCTGGGAATAAAAGTAAATCTTTTATTCATTTTGGGAAAAGGGGTGATAAATGAGGTATGGGTGTGAAAGAATGTGAAATGAATTAAAAATTCATTTGGGGAATGGGAAATGAATTAAGAATTCATTTGGGGATAAGAGGTAATGAATGAGGATGGGTGAGGTAAGGGGTGTGTAAGAGAAGTAAATGTGATGTGTGATTTATTTCAATTTTTAATTTGGGGGATGTGGGGAAGGGTGTTAAACCAGGTTTGACCACCCAAATGAAAGGTTAGGACTAATTAAACAGAGGTTTTGCTTAATTGATCCTAGGGCTAGGATGAGGTAGGCTAGGGTAGGTTAGGGTAGGTCAATTAGTAGGCTAGATCAATTAGATAACCATGATTTATCTAATTAATGAGGATTAGGGAAAAGGACAATTTAACTAAATAAATATTGTGAATATTTATTTAATCAAATGAGGATATAGTTGTAAGGTAAAAGTGATAAATTAAATAAATTTATTGATCACAAGGGATAGACAGATGGTTAGGGGAGATACAGGAAATTGATTTGCAAAGCAAGTCAATTTTAGGTGTCTACATTTGCCTCTCTTTGAGATGGTGTTGCGGCTAAGTAACGTCATTTCAAAGAAGTTAAAACATAGAGTTGGATTGGATAGAAAAAAGATTTTGGCTTAAAAGAATAGGGTAAGGTTTGGGGATAATTGGTAAGGGTGATGCCCCCTCAAGAGGATAGGCGGGTTGCAAAAACACAGTTGTGCTCTTGAAATGGATGGAGGATAAGTGGTGAGATGAAAGGATGATGATGGTGGGAGATTGAATGGTGGATGACCATTGTGTTGAAAATGATTTAGAGCAATCCTAGGTTTGATATAGCAAAGTGGATATTTTCACCAAGGTATAGAAGACCAGGGTGATGATGTGTATCCAACATTTGCATGGACTGACACGCAAACAAAGGGATGATCCCATGCATGCCCAAGATAGTACAACCTTGTCCCGACAAGGGAAGGGGACTCATAGCATAAGCCCTTAATACACAAAAGGTATGATGAACCTTAGATGCACAAGGAGATCAATATGCTAGAACTGACCCTATGATCAACAAGATATGAATACTAGCTTGGAGTAATGAAAACAACCCACAAGCACAACATACAGAAAAGCAAGACTATGCCCCATTCTAGATGTTTTCACCACATACCATGATATAGTGAGATCAAGGTAGCTTTGATGTGATCTTCAAATAGGACAAAAGATAATAATCAAAAACAAAAAGACCAACGAAACAAACAAGTAACCGTTGTATCTCTTGCCAAAATGGATAATGATTTGATAGATTATGCCTATTGTAGGAAAGATATATCCTAAGGCAAGAATTGATAGATGATTGGATCATGTTTGATGTTGTAAGATTGGCTCAAGATATGATGGTGACAAGTTGTGGTTGATGCTTCTTTGATAGTTGATGATTTTTGTTAAGGGATGATGCTTTCATAGGTGATGTGATGCTTGGATCTAGTGTAAGCTCAGCGGGTTGGATGGGTGCATCTTATGTCCCTGAATACTGGAAACTTCCTGCATATTCTAGACTGCCTACATACCCTGTATCCACAGGATCAAGGCACATTAATATGTGGGTGATGATGATATGTAGTTCTGATTTGTGATGATGATGTGTGATGATGATAGATGTGATGATGGTGGAAGATGATGTGTTGAATGATGAGATGTTGATGGAGCAATGTTGATTTTGTGATGGATATTTATTTTTGGGGGATTTTTTGTGTTTTCTAGTGTTTTTGTATTTTTTTTATTTTATGATGTTTTTGGATTTTTTGATTTTTGTGATGTTTTTGGATTTTTTGATTTTTTGTGATGTTTTTGGATTTTTTGATTTTGTGATGTTTTTGGATTTTGGAAAAGGAATGGTTTATTATGAGATGGTTGCATTGGCTTTCGTGTGGGTAACCTTTGTGCTAGATACTAATGACAAGGGAACACCAAGTCTAGAGGTGAAAGTGATGGGGTTGGATAGGGGGATTGGATAGCTGATTCATGATAGATGAATGGACAAGTGATAGGGATGCATATTTAGATAGATGGAAGATAAAGATGAGGGGTAGGATAGGTATGAATGATATATGGATGGGGGATTTCAGGATTTTCTCCAAGGGCTAGGGTGCAAGGAATCATATACCCCAATGCTTAGAATTTTGCATGATGGGTTCATGTTTGAATGGATGCACTTTGTAGTAGATGGATGGAGGATATACTTGAATAGGGAGTATGCCAAAAGGTGTCCAAAGCATGTTTTTTTTTATATTTTTCCCCTTATCTTTATCAAGATCTAAGGTGGGAGATGGTAAAAGCAAGATATAATTGATAGGATGGATGGAAAATGATAGGATAAATAGGGGATGGTGGATAGGAATGTGATAGGCTAAGGATAAGATAGTGGATAAGATGTGCAAAGGATATTATGGATGTGGATGAAGGATATGGTTTTGCCCCCAAGTGTAGGGATACAAAATGGATGGAGAAGGGATTACGCATGACACCCACAAGGGGTTTTCATCATGGTACTTGCCCAAGGTGCCACAAGGAGTGGTTTTCACCATTGGACAGATTTTTCTCTTTACTATTTTCTTGATTTTTTGATTTTTTGTTTTTTTTCTTTTTTGCTTTTTTGGAAGGAATGGGGACTCTAGTGTCTGTTTCCATAGCAAGGAGAAGATGGTCCCATGTTGGATAGCATTATGGATTATGATTGCATGGATTGTTGGAAGATAGGAGAAGATGGAATGGATGGTGGATAATGGATTATGATGTGGATTATGCAAAAGCATGGACCATAGGAATGTGATGGGGAAGATATGTAGGATAGTGAACGAAAGATGGAGAGATGGGGGTATGTGGGAATGTTAAGTGGTGTAGGGGAACCAAGACCAACGGTCGCACACACCGTGATGTATTTGGAAGCTTGTACTTTGGATGTGGAATTGGGAGTAATGGGGATCAGGATAGGAGATTTTTGGATGGTCGATTTGGGGTTTTAGGTACCCAAATGGACTTAGGAATTATGGGAATTTTAGATGGGGATCGGGATGTTTGGGATTTTGGGGTGGATTGAGAGGTAGATGTCTCATTTGTTTTGATTGATCTTTGCTTAGGGACCCACACCATTTTTACTTTTGCTTTTTCTTGTGATGGTGTGGGCTTTGATAGCCTTTGGGATTTTTTATTTTGCTTGGAAGGGATAACATCTTTAGGCTTTTGTGCTTTATGAGTTGAGGCATTCAAATTATTACTTTTGAATCCCATGGATTTGGGGGAAGCTTCATGTTTGAAAGATGTGTGCTTTTGTTGGTCTTGATTGGGAATTTTAGGGGATTTATGGGTGGAGGGGTAAAAAGTGGATTTATGGATAAATGGATGAGGGGATTTGAGGATAGGGATATTAGGAGTTGGGAGGATGGGAGGATAATAGGATTTGTGGATAGGGATGTTTGGCGTTGGTAAGATAGGAGGTAGAGTGGATTTGATAGGAATATTTGGAGTTGGAAGTAGTGGAGGTAAATGTGATGGAGGAAGATGGATGGTCACATGCTTTTGCAAATGATAGGATGATGGAGGAGGGATGGTGACATATGCTTTGGGGGTGCGATGAGGTGCACCATGTTTGGGATTGGATGAATGGATTTTAGGTGTGTGGGTGGTACCAACATGTTCATTTGTTTGTCTTGGGATATATAGTCGAGGCCATGTGAGGATGGATGGAATATGGTAAGGATGGGCTCCAAGATGCCTTGTTCATGAAGGCCTAAGCCTTTGCCTTGATAGTTCATATGTTGGAGCATGCGACATGCAATGGGATGTTTGGTGCTTTGGAAACAAGATGCGAGTCCATTATTTATTGAAGATAGATAGGTGGTGGATGGAAATTGTTCACCTCCTACAAGGGACTCACCACAAATGAAAGTGCTTTGTCCGAGTGAATAGGAGGATGGATTTATGATGGGATTCGTTAATGGAGGTAAAGGATTAATGGGGGATGGTGAAGGGGTGGTAGAAGATGGTGTAGGATCAATAAGTTGATCAATAGATGGGAGAGGATCGAGGATGGGATTAGATGGGATGGTTAGATCTTGATTAGGAGAAGGGGTTGACATTTCAACATGCTTTGGATTTGATTCTTGACATAGCTCATGTGGTTGGATAGAAGTGGGAGTGACTTGGATAGATGTGATGGGTGCTTGGATGGATGTGACAGGTGCTTGACTTATGGGTTCTTGAACACGGTTGCATGATGGTTCTTGAATTATGATAGGAGATTGTTCAAGAGGTTTGGTGGATGTTGGATTGCATGAGGGTGTTTGATTCCTTGCTAATAGCCAATGGATGGTATCCTTCATGAGTGTATGGGTTGAAGAACAATGTAATGGGTGGATAATGATGGTGGATAGTGTAGGATTAGGATTGGGATTGGATAGGTGGGTGATGGGATTAGGTAGTAATGGTTCTTGAATAGGTTCAAGGATAGGTGTTGGACTAGATGGTGGTGTTGGAGGGTTGGAGTATTTGGGGGATTCCATTGCTTTGCTTGCTGATGTTCTTTGGAGGAAATCCCACAAGGATTCTTTGGATGTCATTGTGTTAGGATTTGGAAGATTTGATGGTGGATTAGATGGTGGATATGTGATAGGGGTTGGTGGATTGGGAGATACATAAGGTGATGGATTAAGGTTGATAAGGTTGGAGGGATATTGTGTTGGGAGATTTGGGATTGATGGAATGTAAGGTAGGTAGGGTGATGGAGGGATTGGAGGATGGGGATTAGGGGATGGGGGATTTGCATGGGGAGATGGTTGTTGATAGAAGGTTTCGATTTCGGATATACAGTGTGCTAGATTAGTGTTCCCTTGATCAAAGTTAGCATGACAAAGGTTGGGAGATGGATAAGTTGGAGGTATTGATTGGTTGGCTAAGTATGAAGGCATGGCTATGTAAGGGGATGGTGATTGATATGAGGGTAAAGGTTGATATGATGGAAGTTGGTATGAGTTTGAAGGTTGATATGAGGTTGATGGAGTGGATATGTAGGATGTAGGTAGGTATGATGAAGGTTGAAAGAATGAATATTGATGTGATGTGGATGGGGATGATATGTAGGGTGTTTGTTGATATGATGGAGGTTGGGTAGGGGCTTGGGATTCTCCAATAATGAGGTGTGCTAAGTGTATATCTTTAATGTCATTTTTGAATTATTCCTTAGCATTAGGATCCATGTTCTCATGGACTTTTCTATGTCTTTGTAATTGTTGTATTGCTTCATAAAGATCCATTTTGTGGGAGAGATATGAGATGATGGGGGCTGATGGATGATTGTGATGTTGGGGATCAAATTTCAAGACCTTAGGGTGATTTGATTTTGCTTCAAAGGATGGTTGATTGTCTATACTTAAGGTGGACTAATGACACTTAGGTAATAGAATTGATTTGGGTTGATTGGATTGGATGATCAATTAACGTCTTGATTTTTGATTGGGTTGATTTAGATTTGGAGTTTGATAGTGATGTTGGGGGACTTGGATGTTGATTGGGATTGATGTTGATTTTGGATTGGACTTGGAATATGGTTTGGAAGATTATGGATTGATGTTGGTTGGATTTTGGATTTGATTTGGATGAGATGAGATTAGAATGATGTTGATGAATTGGATTAAGGATGATGAGGGTGATTAGGATAAGATTGGATTGAATGATTTGGATGATGATGTGGATAAGATATGTGGTTAGGATGATTAGGATAGATGGGTGATTGGATTAAGATGAAGTGGATAAGAATGATTAGGATGATGAAGATAGATTATGACTAGAGAGGAAGTGGATTAGAATTTGATCAAGCTCAAATAAAGGGATTGGATAAGCTCAACTTATGGGGTTTGATAAATGGGGGGATGGTTTAGCGGTGTTGGGGGGAAAACCTGGCTTGATGTGAGGGGGGTGCGGGGGGTTGGACACAACCCACTGCTGACAAGGGTTCAGGGGCGTAGCCCCCGACTAGAATTTTTTTGAAAATGGGCTTATAAAATTGATGTTTTTGATGGGAAAATTTGATATTTGGACATGGATGAAGAAGGCGCTAAAATAGATGAAAAATGGCGTTGAAATAGAGAGGAATGGTGTTAAAGGATGCGAATGGTTGGATTGATGGATGAATTTGATTTTTCTTGGCAACTAGACAAACAATCAAGTAAGAAAATATAATGGCCAAAGGTTTGATTTATGAAAAATGTGATAATCAAGAATGTACAACCTTAGGGATTTGGGCCACTAAAACAAAAGTTCGTAGTGAGTGCTTTCATTCAGGTGGTTATACATGTGGCAGCGCTACTCTCAATGTGATTAATGAGAACCAAAAGAAGATTAAAACATAAATCAAATGAAAAAATACATGATTATACCTTCATAATGAACTCACAAATCCAAGAGGGAAGGAGTTTGCACCCGATTGTCTCCTCTGATTTTACCCATGATTAGTGTGTAGATGTGGACTGCTCAAATGCTTAACACAATGTAAATGAGATGGGGGTTGATAGATTAGATAGGATTGAGGCAAGATTTTGACATTAGGATGGTAGGATGAGGAGATTGTGGAGTGATTTTGGCAGAGGTTTGATGCATGAAAAAGTCTTTCCAAAATGGCTTGGAGAGGGTTTCATTTATAGATTTTCTGAAAGGAGGATGGAGGGTGAGGATTGAAAGATGTGATCAAGGGCTGGGAATAAAAGTAAATCTTTTATTCATTTTGGGAAAAGGGGTGATAAATGAGGTATGGGTGTAAAAGAATGTGAAATGAATTAAAAATTCATTTGGGGAATGGGAAATGAATTAAGAATTCATTTGGGGATAAGAGGTAATGAATGAGGATGGGTGAGGTAAGGGGTGTGTAAGAGAAGTAAATGTGATGTGTGATTTATTTCAATGTTTAATTTGGGGGATGTGGGAAAGGGTGTTAAACTAGGTTTGACCACCCAAATGAAAGGTCAGGACTAATTAAACAGAGGTTTTGCTTAATTGATTCTAGGGCTAGGATGAGGTAGGCTAGGGTAGGTTAGGGTAGGTCAATTAGTAGGCTAGATCAATTAGATAACCATGATTTATCTAATTAATGAGGATTAGGGAAAAGGACAATTTAACTAAATAAATATTGTGAATATTTATTTAATCAAATGAGGATATAGTTGTAAGGTAAAAGTGATAAATTAAATAAATTAATTGATCACAAGGGATAGACAGATGGTTAGAAGAGATACACGAAATTGATTTGCAAAGCAAGTCAATTTTAGGCATCACCCTTACCAATTATCCCCAAACCTTACCCTATTCTTCTAAGCCAAAATCTTTTTTCTATCCAATCCAACTCTATGTTTTAACTTCTTTGAAATGATGTTACTTAGCCGCAACACCATCTCAAAGAGGGGCAAATGTAGACACCTAAAATTGACTTGCTTTTGCAAACCAATTTATCCCTCCTATTAATGGAATAAAATCATTTTATCCCTAACCATCTATCTATCCCTTGTGATCAATTAACTTACTTAATTTATCACTAAAACCTTACAACACTATCCCTCATTAATCAAATAAATATTCCCAATATTTATTTGGTTCAATTCTCCTTTTCCCTAATCCTCATTAATTAGATAAATCATGGTTATCTAATTGATCTAGCCTACTAATTGACCCACCCTTACCTACCCTAGCCTACCTCATCCTAGCCCTAGGATCAATTAACCAAAACCTCTATTTAATTAGTCCTAACCTCTCATGTGGGTGGTCAAACCTAGTTTAAACACCCTTCCCCACATCCCCCAAATTAAAAATTCAAATAAATCACACATCACATTTACTTCTCTTACACACCCCTTACCTCACCCATCCTCGTTCATTACCTCTAATCCCCAAATGAATTCTTAATTCATTTCCCATTCCCCAAATGAATTTTTAATTCATTTCACATTCTTTCACACCCATACCTCATTTATCACCCCTTTTCCCAAAATGAATAAAAGATTTACTTTTATTCCCAGCCCTTGATCTCATCTTTCAATCCTCACCCTCCATCCTCCTTTCAGAAAATCTATAAATAAAACCCTCTCCAAGCCATTTTGGAGAGACTTCTTCATGCATAAAACCTCTACCAAAATCACTGTACAATCTCCTCATCCTACCATCCTAATGTCAAAATCTTGCCTCAATCCCATCTAATCTATCAACCCCCATCTCATTTACATTGTGTTGAGCAATTGAGCAATCCACATCTACACACTAATCATGGGTAAAATCGGAGGAGACAATTGGGTGCAACTCCTTCCCTCTTGGATTTGTGAGTTCATTATGAAGGTATAATCATGTAATTTTGCATTTGATTTATGTTTTAGACTTCATTTTGTCCTCATTAATCACATTGGCACGCCCAGTCTTGAATCTAATCGTCAGTTTGTGAAGGTTTTGTTGTCAAAAACTTCATTTTTCTAACTCTCGTTTTGGCAAGTTTTGCAAGTTTTGGAGTGGAACTATTACAAGTTGTATTTTGGGCAAAAACTGACCTCACCATTGCGATCAGGTCGTTGTTTCTGTGAATTTTGATAGTAAATTTGCCTAGGTTCTATGAAAACTTTTTTTGAAAAAATTTGAATTTTTTTTAGGGTATAGTCCGTACCGTACAGAACCGTACCCCCTGCCATACTGATCTGTGTACATGCCTGTTTGCTGTAATCGGTGGTTTTCAGTGTTGCAGGGCACTGGTTTTTGCAGGTTTGAAGATTTGTTTTGCAGGACATTCGTTTCAACCCGCCACCGCTTCACCTCCTGGTCGCCACCAACCCAAAACCCAGTCACCGCCGCTTCTTGTAGTTGCCACCTCTGTGGCTTTTCCCGTCGCCACTACTTCCACTCTAGTCCCCTCCCCGTCACCACCAATGGCGATGACCTCCACTGGCTAACCCTTATATCTACCGTCCTCCACCGCCGTCGAGTCTCCCTATCCTCTGCCACCGCTCTACCCTAACACCCCCACGCCACCTGAGCTCCATCTCCTGCAGACCCCTTACCCCTCGACCGCCGCTTCCCCCACCCAATCGCTATGGCCACCTCCCCGCTTCCCCCCCGCAGCCACCCACACCCCCTCTCCGCTCCCTGCAACACCCTCCACCCTCTCGCCACCCCCGCAACACTCCACCTTACCCCCCTCTCACACCACTTCACACCCCCACCTGCAAATCCACCTCCCATCTCCATCGCCACCTCTAAAAACCCTAACCCCCTCTGCTTGGCTTCCCGAACCTCATCCTTGTCCCCACATTCCAAATCCCCTGTCACCGCTGACACCCACACACTCGTGGCCACTTCTAATTGCATCTCCCACCACCTCTGTCGACCCCCAATGGACACCCTGCAATGCCAACCGCTGCCTGCTCCCCGCATGAACACTACCACTGCAAACCCTAACACAAAGCAAAAAATAAAAAATAAAAAAATAAACCCTAAATTGCTTAGTACTACTGCCAGTGATAGGGGGTAGGGGCTATTAAAAGCCCCTCAGTTTGTCTTTTTTCAAAAGGTTAAGCCCCTGGTCATAGTAGCGACCAGGGGCCCTTTTTTTATTTAACCATCAGACTTAATGATAACTCTAGCTGCTAGCATGTGACCGCGTGCATTCAAACTGTCAGCAGTCAAGTTAACTGCTAAGGTAACCTCCTAGTGCCTTCTACATACCAAAGGAGGCATTTGTTTTTTCTCTCGCTCATAACTTGGTCATACGATGGCAGAATTTTACAAATGAACACTCATTGGAAAGAGGACTCAGTGAACTAAATAGTTGTGAAGAAATTTTTAGGTGACTATACCATTTTGACCAATTTTTTTGCAGTCAAAGTCAAACATGCATGAAAATTTCAAATGCTCATATCTTTTGCATTTTTGATCGAATTTTTGTAAAATATTTTTTGAAATCGTATAGAATTTCCTGAAGAATCTGTTTATGCACTTCTTTTCTCTATATCAGTTTAGTTTGCATCAGATTTTAGTAGATTCTTAATTTTTGCATAACGATCATCTTGGCTAGTCTACTTGCTCTGTTTTCATTTTTGTGACTTGCAGGTGATCATTCGGGGCTGCAACAACATCAAGAACAACATATATAGCAGCTTGGATAGCGAAAACAATCTGGGTACATCCATTTTAATCTTTCATCTTCAATCTTGTTTTCATCACACACTTCAATTTGGGCTTCTAAAACGAACATTTGTCTTCATCACATATCAAAATTGAGCTTAAAATCAACCGTTGTCTTCAATCACATCTTGAAATTGGGCTAAAAAGAATCATTGTTTGACGTGTCTTCCTCACATTTTATTTTCTTAAGGGTCAATTAACCACTGCAAGTGTGAATCAAGTGTGTGTGTATGCTCTCTCCTCGCACTGCAAGGTGACCTTAGAGATCAAAAAAACCTCACTTGATTCACTTTTGTTTACCCTTTCCTAAGAGGCCTGCTAGGGGACTTCATCACCCCTAGGGACGACCTCATCCGAGGCTGAATCGAAAGACACCCTCATTGAAATTGAAATCTTGTCACTCTTGGCTAAGCCCCAAATAACTTTCTACCTTTGGGAAGTGAAGGTGAAGGGTGGGTTACCCCCTTCTCCTGGTTGTGTGATAGGATTTCACTTTCAATTCATTAGTCAACCTTGTGTAAACATTGCCCAAACCTAAATGGACATACCCCATCAAACTATACATTAGGGCATGTTGATGTGTCTTGCATGTGTGCTTGTCTAATCATCATCATATTCTTCCAATTCAAAATTTAAAATTGCTTGTGTCTTGTGTGAGTGATTCATGTTTGTACAAGTGTGATCATTTCATTGAACATTGCCAAATCAAGCTAAAACATCAAACACATAAGACAAGTCATTCACCTCATTCTTCAAACACATTCAAATCCAATCACTCATCTATCCTAATCATCCTAATCACTTATCTTATCCACATCATCATCCAAATCATTCAATATAATCTTATCCTAATCACTCTCATCATCCTTAATCCAATTCATCAACATCATTCTAATCCCATCTCATCCAAATCCAAAACCCAAAATCAAATCCAACATCAATCATCCCTTCTCCATTATCCACTCCAATCAAACATTCCAATTCCTAATCCTTAATCAAAAAATCATCCTTGGCACATCAAACTTTGGTTAAGAACCTAGTCTCCTTCATCCTCCATCAATCCCCTCATCCAAAATCCCAACCAAAACTATCTACATCATTATCATCCCAATCCAAAATCCAAATAAACCCAATCAAAAAAATCAAGACCTTAGTCAAACACATCAACCCTCTTGCTTAAGATCATTAGTCTATCAAAAGCATAGAGAACCATCCAACAAAAAACAAATCAAATCAAATCATCTTAAGGTCTTGAAATTTTGATTCCCAACATCACAATCATCCATCATCCTCCATTTCATATCATATCTCTCCCGCAAAATGGATCTTTATGAAGCAATACAACAATTACAAAGACGTAGAAAAGTCTATGAGAACATGGATCCTAATGCTAAGGAACAATTCAAAAATGACATTAAAGATATACCCTTAGCACACCTCATTACTGGAGAATCCCAAGCCCCTACCCAACCTCCATCATATCAACAAACATCCTACATATCAACCCCATCCACATCATATCAATCTTCATTCTTTCAACCTTTATACCAACCTACATCTTACATATCCACTCCATCAACCTCCTATCAACCATCAACCTCATATCAACCTTCAACCTCATATCAATTCAACCTCATACCAACTTCCCTCATGCCAACCTTAATCATATCAACCTTTACCCTCACATCAATCACCATCCCCTTACACATCCATGCCACGGTACCTATCCAACCAATCAATACCTCCAACTTATCCATTCCCCAACTTTTGTCATGCTAACTTTGATCAAGGGAACACCAATCTACCACACCTTATTTCTGAAATCCAAAGCTTATATCAACAACCAAATCCCCCATCTCCAAATCCCCATCCTCCAATCCCCCCATCACAATATCCCTCCAACCTTATCAACCTTAATCCATTACCTTATGTATCTCCCAATCCACCAACCCCTATCACATATCCACCATCTAATCCACCATCAAATCTTCCAAGTCCCAACACTATCACATCCAAAGAATCCTTGTGTGATTTCCTCCAAATAACATCACCTAAAAATGAAAACAAAGCAAAGGAATCCCTCAAATCCTCCACCCCTCCAACACCACCATCCAATCCCACACCTACCCTTGAACCCATCCAAGAACCATCATTACCTAATCCTATCACCCACCTATCCAATCCCAATCCTAATCCTACACCATCCACCATCATTATCCATCCATTACATTGTTCTTCAACCCATAAACTCATGAAGGATACCATCCATTAGCTATTAGCAAGGAATCAAACACCCTCATGCAATCCAACATCCACCAAACCTCTTAAACAATCTCCTATCATAACTCAAGAACCATCATGCAGCCATGTTCAAGAACCCATAAGTCAAACACCCATCACATATATCCAAGTCACTCCCACTTCTATCCAAACCCATGAGCCATGTCAAGAATCAAATCCAAAGCATGTTGAAACATCAACCCCTTCTCTTGATCAAGATCTCACCATCCCATCTAATAAGATCCCCAATCCCCTACCATCCATTGATCAACTTATTGATCTCACACCACCTTTTACCACCCCTTTACCATCCCACATGAATCCTTTACCTCCATCTACCAATCCCATCCCAAATCCATCCTTCTATTCACTTGGACAAAGCACTTTCATCCATGGTGACTCCCTTGTAGGAGCTAAACAACTTCCATCCACCATCTATCCTCTAACAAATAATAGACTTGCGTCCTGTTTCCAAAGCACCAAACATCCCATTGCATGTCACATACTCCAACATATGAACTATCAAGGCAAAGTCTTAGGCCTTCATGAACAAGGCATCTTGGAGCCCATCCACACCACATTCCATCCATCCTTGCATGGCCTCAGCTATACATCCCAAGACAAACAAAATGAACATGTTGGTGCAACCCACACACCTTCTAAAATCCATTCATCCAATCCCAAACATGGTGCATCTCATCGCACTCCCAAAACATATGTTTCCATCCCTCCATCATCCTATCATTTGCAAAAGCATGTGACCATCCATCTCCCTCCATCAAATTTACCTCCACTACTTCCAACTCCAAATATCTCTATCAAATCCACTTTACCTCCACTCCTACCAACTCCTAATATCCCTATCCTCAAATCTCCTCCTCCATTTATCCATAAATCCACTTTTAACTTCTCCACCCATTAACCCCTTAAAATTCCCAATCAAGACCAACAAAAGCACACATCTTTTAAACATGAAGCTTCCCCCAAATCCATGGGATTTAAAAGTAATAATTTGAATGCCTTAATGCAGAAAGCACAAAAGCCTAAAGATATTATCCCTTCCGATCAAAATGAAAAAACCAAAAGGCTATCAAAGCCCTGTTGATAACTGAGAGGGGGGGGGGTGAATCAGTTATCCTAATTATTTCCCTTATTGAACTTTCCTTTTAATTGATGCAGCATGGAATCAAACACAAAAACATTAATCATGAAATAAGAAACACATGACACAGTATTTTTGACGTGGAAACCCTGTTAAGGGAGAAAACCATGGGGTAATTAACCCAAAATTATTCTCTGTTAGAAGAATAGGAAATTACAAAATGGCACTTGCCAATTAGGGCTCACTGCCCGAGCACACTGCTCACAAGAGGCCCACTGCCTACAAGAAGACACACTGTCTACAAAGTGATAAGAATCACAGTCTTGAACTGATTGGAAGCATCTGTATATGCTGGAGTTCAGTTCCGGTTAGGCTCAGTACACTGATCTGCTGCACTTCATCTTTCCTCTATTCTTTATTCTGTTATCTTTCACATACCGGATCCTTTTTGCTACCTCTGCTCTGTTCTGGACTTATTCACATATATCTTCACACCATCGCACACTTCACAACTAAATCCATCCTCTATATATATCCGCACAAGTAATTTCATCACCTTTCTAGTCGGCATCCGGAACAGTCTAGTTTCTTACAAACTCTTGTTCTATCGGCTGAATCCTTCCTCACCAAGCAATGCGGATCAAGCATATACTTGTAGATATCATTAATCATGTCGGCCAAACATGATTCATGCCTTCACAACCTCTGTCATCAACAGTAACACATCCAGAAAGTAGTCTGATACTCTGTCAGTCAGTTCTTCCTCTGTTTTCACTGTCTCTCAGGAATCTGGTACTCAACCATTTATATCTTTTTCCTTGTTCATCACCGGAGGCTAAATCCTTGGAATATACCACTCAAGGTAGTCCTCTTGACTTCCCCAAATCCGCACTGCACCAAGACACTTCCTCTGAGAGATCCGGACCAATCTGTCGGACCTTGCCACATGCTCTGTTCTTCTTCACCGGACCACAACATTCTTTATTCTGACTTCCGGTAGAGACACATCATGACTTGCGGATATGTGGGATGACCTTTGTTGCCATCAATGACAACAACCATGAATCCATATAGTGTCTCTTGCCAACAAGCCCACACCATCACAAGAAAAAGAAAAAACAAAAATGGTGTGGGTCCCTAAACAAAAAGCACCAAACTCTAATGAGGTATCCACATCCCAATTCACTCCAAACTCCCCAAATCGATCATACAAAAATCCCCCATCCCGGTCCCCATTACTCCCAACTCCACATCCAAAGTACAAGCTTCCAAATACATCACGGTGTGTACAACTGTTGGTCTTGGTTCCCCTCCACCACTTAACATTCCCACATACCCCCATCTCTCCATCTTTCATTCACTATCCTACATATCTTCCCCATCACATTCCTATGGTCCATGCTTTTGCATAAACCACATCATTATCCACATAATCCACATCATAATCCATTATCCACCATCCATTCCATCTTCTCCTATCTACCAACAATCCATACGATCATCATCCAAAATGCTATCCAACATGGGACCATCTTCTCCATGCTATGGAAACAGACACTAGAGTCCCCACTCCATCAAAAAAGAAAAAAAATTAAAAAAATCAAGAAAATAGTAAAGAGAAAAATCCGTCCAATGGTGAAAACCACTCCTTGTGGCGCCTTGGGCAAGTACCTTGATGAAAACCTCTTGTGGGCATCATGCATAACCCCTTCTCCATCCATTTTACATCCCTACACTTGGGGGCAAAACCATCTAATCATCCACATCCATAACATCCTTTTGCATATCCTATCCATGTATCCTTATCCTATCATATTCTTATCCACTACCCCCTATTTATCCTATCATTCCCCATCCATTCTATCCACTATATCTTCCTCCTTAGATCTTGATAAAGACAAGGGGAAAAATATCAACAACATGCTTTGGACACCTCTCGGCATACTTCCTTTCCAAGTATATCCTCCATCCATTCTACTCCAAAGTCCATCCATTCAAACATGAACCCATCATGCAAAATTCTAAGCATTAGGTCATATGATTCCTTCCAACCTAGCCCTTGGAGAAAATCCTTATCCCCATCTTCTATCCATCTATCTTGCATCCATATCTCTATCTTCCAATCCATCTATCATGAATCTCCTCCCTCTCCAACCCCATCACCCTCACTTCTAGACTTGGTGTTCCCTTGTCATTGCCATCTAGCATAAAGGTTATCCACATGAAATCCAATGCAACCATCTCATAATAAACCATTCCTTTTCCAAAATCAAAAAATCTAAAAAATATCACAAAATCAAAAAATCCAAAAACATCACAAAAAATCAAAAAATACCAAAACAATAGAAAACACACAAAATTCCAAAAATAATTTGTCTATCACAAAATCAACATTGCTCCATCAACATCCCATCATCACATCTATCATCATCCCACATCATCATCACAAATCAGAACTACATATCATAACCACTTGCATCTTAATGTGCCTTGATCCCGTGGATACAGGGTATGTAGGCAGTCTGGGATATGAAGGACGTCTCCAGTACTCAGGTACCTAAGATGCACCCATCCAACCCATAGAGCTTACACTAGATCCAAGCATCGCATTACCTATCAAAGCATTGTCCCTTAACAAAAATCATCAACTATCAAATCAACATCAACCACAACTTGTCACCATCATATCTTGAGCCAATCTTACAACATCAACTAAGCATGATCCAATCATCTATCAATTCCTACCTTAGGATATATCTTTCCTACAATACCTAGAATCTATCAAATCATTATCCATCTTGGCAAGAGATACAATGGCTACTTGTTTGGTTCGTTGATCTTTTCATTTTTTATTTTTATCTTTTGTCTTATTTGAAGATCACAACAAAGCTACCTTGATCTCACTATATCATGGTATGTGGCAAAAACATCTAGAATGGGGCATAGTCTTGCTTTTGTATGTTGTGCTTGTGCGTTGTTTTTCATTACTCCAAGCTAGTATTCATATCTTGTTGATCATAGGGTCGGTTCTAGCATATTGATCCCCTTATGCATCTAAGGTTCATCATACCTTTTGTGTACTAAGGACTTATGCTATGAGTCCCCTTCCCTCATCAGGACAAGGTTGTACTATCTTGGGCATGCATGAGATCATCCCTTTGTCTACATGTCTAGTCCATGCAAACGTTGGATACACATCATCACCCTGGTCTTCTATACCTTGGTGAAAACATATCCACTTTGCTATATCAAACCTAGGATTGCTCTAAATCATTTTCAACACAATGATCATCCACCAATCAATCTCCCACCATCATTATCACTTTCATCTCGCCTCTTATCCTCTAACCACTTCTACCAATCTATTCCATCCATTTCGAGAGCACAACCGTGTTCTTGCAACCTGCCTATCCTCTCGAGGGGGCATCACCCTTACCAATTATCCCTAAACCTTACCCTATTCTTCTAAGCCAAAATCTTTTTTCTATCCAATCCAACTCTATGACTCAGCCGCAACACCATCTCAAAGAGGGGCAAATGTAGACACCTAAAATTGACTTGCTTTTGCAAACCAATTTATCCCTCCTATTAATGGAATAAAATTATTTTATCCCTAACCATCTGTCTATCCCTTGTGATCAATTAACTTAATTTATCACTAAGACCTTACAACACTATCCCTCATTAATCAAATAAATATTCCCAATATTTATTTGCTTCAATTCTCCTTTTCCCTAATCCTCATTAATTAGATAAATCATGGTTATCTAATTGGTCTAGCCTACTAATTGACCCACCCTAACCTACCCTAGCCTACCTTATCCTAGCCCTAGGATCAATTAAGCAAAACCTCTATTTAATTAATCCTAACCTCTGATGTGGGTGGTCAAACCTAGTTTAAACACCCTTCCCCACATCCCCCAAATTAAAAATTCAAATAAATCACACATCACATTTACTTCTCTTACACACCCCTTACCTCACCCATCCTCGTTCATTACCTCTTATCCCCAAATGAATTCTTAATTCATTTCCCATTCCCCAAATGAATTTTTAATTCATTTCACATTCTTTCACACCCATACCTCATTTATTACCCCTTTTCCCAAAATGAATAAAAGATTTACTTTTATTCCCAGCCCTTGATCTCATCTTTCAATCCTCACCCTTCATCCTCCTTTCAGAAAATCTATAGATAAAACCCTCTCCAAGCCATTTTGGAGAGACTTCTTCATGCATCAAACCTCTGCCAAAATCACTTCTCAATCTCCTCATCCTACCATCCTAATGTCAAAATCTTGCCTCAATCCCATCTAATCTATCAACCCCCATCTCATTTACATTGTGTTGAGCATTTGAACAATCCACATCTACACACTAATCATGGGTAAAATCGGAGGAGACAATTGGGTGCAACTCCTTCCCTCTTGGATTTGTGAGTTCATTATGAAGGTATAATCGTGTATTTTTGCATTTGATTTATGTTTTAGACTTCATTTTGTCCTCATTAATCACAGGAAGTACATAATGAACAAGAAAAGGATCAATCACCACCAAGGGTGGAGCAGAACATAGAACTATAGAATGTTCAAATCGGACATTCAGATCAGTAAGGGTCCACCAATGAAGTACCATATTGGATACAACAAGAGGTTCATGCACATCCACCTAGTGTTGTACCAAAGTTTGATATGGCTTCATTATTCACAACTAACATAGTTAAACCAAGGAGAAGGGCTAGGGCTACCTCGGCCATAAAGAGAGACTCAACAACAGGTAGGAGGACAGCTAAAATAGCTATACATGTGGTAGCTAAAGCCAAAGGAGAGATAAGTGTTAATGAGTTTCAAATGACTACTATTGATTTGGGATTTGTTACAGAGGAACAAGAAGGCCAAGAGGCCAAGGACATAATTGATTCTTTATTAAAGAGTTTAGAAAGAGAGAAGAATAAAAATAAGGTGCACATGGGACACATTGCCCAACTGTACATGTTCATAAAAGGGTTAATAGATCCTAATAATACGCTAGTCAGTACTTCTACCCCACTGACCATTATATCATAGGATGAGATGACTGGACTGGATATCATGAAACATAAAGCACATCTGATGGATAATTGGTTCATCTAATTCATTATAGAGGTAGAGAAGGTGATAAGGACCTCTCTCAATAATTTGAACTTGCTCAGGAGATTGAAGAGCAAGGGGGATAAATTGCAAAAGGAAGTTGGGTAGAGATCAATCAAAATTGAGAAACATCTAACTGCCCTATCAGAAATGAAGCATATAGATGCCAATGTTCTGGTTTCCAATAAGATTTTAAATAACTAGACATCCAAGTTGTTAAACATATGGTATGAAGATACCAAATTTGAGAGGGATGTACTTAAGAAGTATAGTGCAAAGCTAAGGGACATCAGTGTCAGATTGCACAAACTCTTGTCTAATGAGGCAAAAGTTTTATAGGCTCTTGAAGAGAAAGTGGAAGGAAAGATTGAAAATCAAGATGAAGAATTTGCAATCAAAGCCTTCTAGGACAATTCCAAACTTGCTGCAGATGAACCCATAAATCATCTATTAGATGATACAATTAATAAAGCCATGAGGATGAAGGCAAAAGTGGAAAAGTATAATGAGATGTTAAATAGCAGAAAGAATAAATGGTCTGCATTACAAGCATATCTTAAATCACAAGAGCATGCAGTCAAGAAAGCCAAAGTCCTGGATGGAGGGGAGATTGAAAAGATAATACAAGTATATGAGCCTATTAGGGGACAGATAATTGTGTCTACAGAAGAAGAAAACTTATCTACTAATGAAGAAGATGAGGAATAGGCAAGATGCATATAATCTTGTGTGTGATATGATACCAGATGGTTGCCAACTGGCAACATGTGCCATGTACACTGTTGACTTAGTCAAGGAGCAATATGAATCGTTGATCTTAATTGATAAATCCTAATCATAAGATCTTTGTAACCACCTACTCCCCTTATTCTATAAAAGGTAGATGGAGGGCATTTTTTATTCATTCAAAACTTAATTGAGATTAGATTGTTGAAGCATCAAGACTAATTCTAAAATTTGTTGTAAATGTACATATCTTTTGCATACTTAATGAAGAAGAAGCTCTAGATTACAAACAATCGTAAACTTTGAGTAATCTGTGGATGAATTATTGACTTGTACTTTGCTTTGTTGCATCCCTTGGAGTGCAATTCATGTTGTGCATGTTGTTTTCATTCCTTTTCCATCAAAGTTAGCATCAACCATACCTAGCTGTGGAACATCCTGGTGATCTTATGGTTTCATTTCCTTCTCTTCATGACAGTATCTAGAATGTATGTGGATCAATAGCTAAAGATTCAACCATTTTAGTAAAGTTTAGGAAGTAGTTATTACAATTTGTTTAATTTCATTTAAAGTCATCATCATAATTGCAAATTCACAAAAAATATAAAGCAAATACAATGAAATATGCTGATATCTCGAAGAAAATTGAATATTCATAGCATATTTGAGTTAACCACACAAATACATACATCAATCATGCAAATATTTTCCCACTAATACATTATCTAGATAAATTCATGTGCAGAGGTGGAAATTAGTCAATAACAGCTAATGATCAGAAGAATTGATCAAACTTAGAAAATATCTTCATCATCTATTAAATACAATAGGATTAACCTTGTTTATAGAAAGATTTAGAGAAAGTAGGTGAAAGACCGGATGTTCAAGCATTAGTTCTTGGAATAAAAAACGTAAGGCTCCTTGAATGGAAAATAGCAAGGCACATCAAACCAATAAGAAACACCAATGGATTATGAACTAATCAATGGAGAATTGGGATCATGAATTCTTTGAATTCATTGTATCTTTCAAGATGATAAAGGTTTGATTTGCAATTCTTTATCTATGTGTGTTTGTGACTAACATCATAACCAACAAATAGTAGTTGGTGGAATGTTTTCTTGTTGAGGTGTTTCTTGTCGAGATAAGGCTTGTCTCTTCCTCCTTCTGTCTCTTTCTTTCCTATTCCTTTGTATTTTATTAGTGATGTTTGCAAAAGGATTCTCATGATATTCCACAGTCTTTGAAATCTTAGAGGAGGAAGCTGGTACAAAATTGATCTTTTTGGATAAACTTCTTTGTTCTTTTTGGGTATCTTTTGATCTTTGTAAGTATGGCAGAGGAGGAACCTCAGCAAAGACTCCTTTACCTCGTGGTCAAGGGGATTCTTTCAATTTAGGGTGCTTTTAAGTTTCTATTTGTTCAATAGGAGGTCCAGCCAATTTTGTTATTAACTTCACGTTGTATCTTTGGAATGCTAGGAAGAATTGATCTTCTCTTGGTTGAGCAAGTTCGGTAGGTTGTGGCCAAAAGTAGTCGAGGATGAAATTTCCACAAGCATCCATCTACTATGGTGGACAACATGCACTCTCCCTTGGTGAGGAAATTTTAAACATTTATGAATTGTAGAGGGGACCTCTTTCATGGATTTGAGCCATGGATCGCCTAGTTTCACATGAAACAGGTCAGAGGTAGGAATGATATCAAATGATTGTTCCAAAGCTTTCTCAACTACTTTAATCAACAATGTAATCTTCCCTAGATAGCTGGGAGGAACTATCCATTATGTGTCTTGACCATCATATGTGTGGTTTGATAAGATTCTTGTATCAAATCATGCATGTAGAGGAACTCTTCAGTATCACATTCGTTATACAATTCATATCAATAAGGGCTCCTCTTCTAGGATTTCCACTTATACGTGCGATAATGTAAAGAGGTCCCTCAATGTCTACAATTGTTCTATCATGTGGTGTAAGGTTATTTTAGGTTCAGGAGTCATCCTCTTCCTATAAATTGAGGAGGGACCATACCACCTTTGTTTTGATGAGAGGCCATGTATGTGAGACTGTTTCACACCAAGGCACTAGTTTGAGGAAATTGAGTTTTCAAAAATAAAAAACACACTAATTTCACTACAAACAAAGTAAATATGATGGAAATAGTGCTACACAACAAGGCAAGATGAATGATTTAAAAGTTTGCATAAAGAGGTGTGAAGAAAGTGTGTAAAACCCTTAATGTTGAAATACACACCATGTAATTACAAAATTTGAAATTTTAATGCCAGAACACACAATGAGGCAACACTAAAACTCAAAATCAGATTTGAATGAGTGTGTAAAAGAGAGCAATAAAATCTGAAATAAGATTTTGACTACCAACCCAAGCTTTTACCAAAAACTAGTTTATATGAAAAATGCCAAATTTCAACAAAACCCTAGCAAATGAGATATGCAAATGCATAGTGTGATATCATGAAATAATTAGTGGCTGTAATTTATATCAGACCTAATGTATAAATCATATTTTCAAATGTTTCCGATGATATGCAATGAGAATAATGCAAAACTATGCCTTTATGCAAGCCTAGAATGCTTATTTTTTCAAGTATGCAAAAATTTTCAATGAAGAATGATAAGTATGATATGAATTAATGAAATATCTGATTTCAACACTTAGCAAGATGCAAATTCTGTAAAGGGATTCACATTTCCAAATGAAAATCAAGCATTCAAAAGTAGAAAATTTGTTTATCTAAATGTTACGAATAATTTGGGTTTAAATTCTCTCTCTAAGAAAGAGGAATGCCATAAAGAAGATCTACATTAGAATGAAGGGACAACCACTAAGGAAATGCAAAATGCTTTAAATTCAAAGGTAATCTAGAACAACTTTTTGTTGAGCAAGAATCTATAGATTTTTGGAAGTTGGAGATGTAAGGGAATAAAATAGTCCCTCCTAATTTAACTTTCCCATGCAAAAAGTTAATTAAATAATATGGCCACTAAAGATTCTTTGAAGGGTTGTAGCTCAAAGCAGGAAAGTGTAGAAAACTAGCTCCTAATAGATGACCAATAAATATGAAGTGATATTGTGGGCATAACAAGGTGGGGAGACCTAGTGGGTATATTGCATTATTAAATATAACTATGGCAAAGGTTACAATAGGAAATCAACGTCAGTTGGAGGTTGTCTTTATTGGCACCAAGAAAACCAACATTGATCAATGATGGTGCTCTCCTAGAACATAAGGGGATTAAACTCCACATACACAATTTATATGTTATTTCAAAGTGCCTTGGAGAAATACAACCTAGAGATTATTATGTTACAAGAAACTAAATCTATGAAAATGAATAATTTAAAACCTTTGTCCAGGTCCTCTAAGAAATGGCATGTTTCAATCAAATAGGGAGTGGGATTTCTACAATCTATAATAATGTGGAGGTTCTATTACTAAACGCATTTCTTCTAATTCATGGATGGTTATTAAAGTTGTGTTTCTTCCATTACTAAAAACATTTCTTCTAATTCATGGATGGTTATTCAAGTTAGTTGTGTTTCTTCTATGCAAAATTTCTCTCTTGTTAATGTGTATGGCCCTCTATATTTTAATGAAAATGAACAATGTTGGTCTTAAATCTTATCTATTATGATAGTTAACTTGAGAGAAATATGACTTATGACTAGAGATTTTAATTCTAGACTTGATTCTTGTAAGAAAGAAAAGGGTGCCAAAATAAAAGAGATAACTAAAATTTCACTTCTTCCTTAAGAGATTTTAATTTGTGGGATGTTAAACCTTAGACTGGTTGGTTTACTTTTCTTTAATAGAACAAAGCAATAGGATAATATTTTGGCTAGAGTTATGAGACCACAGATGAATCACCTCCAAAATCAAGAAGTTTATGGAGGTAGTTATATCCTATCGCCTCCCCTTCATTAGTGCAATCTGATCTGGAAGTATCTAATCTATCTAGAAAGGTTGAAACATGATTTCAATGAATATGCTATGTAGCTGGGAGAAGCTCTAGTTAGTGAACTGATCACAATAGAAATGCTTCATTCATCTTCTGTGATCGCTTGCCTCCTCCACGTAATGCATAAGGGATTACACAACAGATGTGCAAATACTTTAAATAATGCTTTGGAAGTGCAATGATTTTAGCTCCCTCCTGGGTTGGACTTCAAGGCAAAGGATATGTATGGTGCCATTCAATTTCTTAGGTTGCACACTCCTGACTAGCCTCCCATCTGCCAATTTTAACTCTTGTTTCTCTTCTATCACCTCCATAAATTTGTGATTCTTGCCCTGACTAATGGTAAAAAAAACATGATTTTTTAGTGTTTTTGGTGATGTCAAAAGCATATATTTGTACTTGGCCTTGTTTTTGGCAATCATATGGGAAATTTTATGTAATTTAGGGCTTTACTACTTGCAATATTTATAATCTAATTTTCTATTTATCAATACTAGTATAGGTGATGCATCACCTTTTTAAAAAAATAAAAAATATTTCTGCTAGATTAAATAGATTTTTATCCTCTACTTCTTGGCTATAAATAGATATTATTTTTAATTATGAGGTTCTAATGGAAATGGGTTCTTACCATTGGCCTATTTTCTTAACATTGGTAAGGACAGTTTTCCAAGAAAGATTCTTTTTAGATTTGAAAAAGGTGGTTGCAACATAAGGATTCGGATGAAGTCATCTCAACTTTCTTGAATGGTCCTCATTCCATTTTTGGTATGGAAATGTAAATTTTACCCTAGAAGTTAAAATCTCTAAGGATTCTTCTTAAGGATTGGAATAGATATGTGTTTGAAAATCTTTCTCATAGTAAAAATAACATAGAAAATAGGATGGTTGAAATTAAAACATAAAAAACATGTTGGTTTGGCAACTGAGTCATTCAAAGATGAGGAGAAAGACATTGCTTCTTATCTTGAGGAAATTTATAGATGTGAAGAAATATTTTGAAAAAAAAAATATAGAATAAAATGGATTAAGGATGAGGATCATAATAGGAAGTTTTCTCATATTTCCTATAAAAGGAGAAGACATAAGAACTTTATCTCTAAGTTGGAATTAAATGGAGGTCTAATTAAGGGATCATTGGTCTCTATTTGGCATAATATATGTACAAACTAAAAGAAAAAATTGATAGGGAAGAAAAGTAATCTCTTTTTCTTAATTCCATTCCTTCCAAGATTGGTATAGAGGAAAATAAAATCTTGTTGATGAGAATATCTATAGAGGAAGTTAGATGTACTCTTTTTGGCATGGATGTAGATTGTGCCTTGGGCTTCATGGCTTTCCTTCTTTTTCCTTTCAACATTTTTGGGATATCATGGTTCAAGATATTTTGGAAATAATGCAAAAATCTATGGACTAAAGATAGATTCATAAAGTTATGAACTATAATTTTCTTTCTATTATTCCAAAAAAGAAGAATTTTTTAAAAGCTAAAGATTTTAGGCTTATATCTCTTTGCAACACCATTTATAAGGTCATTTCTAAGGTTTTTTCTAATAGACTCAAATCTCTCCATACTTGTTTAATTTTTTGAAGATAAAGGGAGATTCATTAAAGTCCAACAGATAATAAATGGTATTATCTCAGTTCATGAAATGATACACTTTTACATTGCTTGTAATAGAAAAGGTGTGCTCTTGAAACTAGACATTGCAAAAGCTTATGATCATGTCAATTGGAGATTCATTGATCTAATTTTAAGAAAATATGGTCTTGTTAATGACTAGAGGAAATGGGTCATTGGGTGTTATTCCTCTGCCTCCTTTTCTATTCTTGTTAGTGGATTCACAAAAAGTTTTTTCTCTTCCTCTAGAGGTCTATAGCACGGGATTGTATATAAAATAATTTTGTAATTATTTAAAATATGAAATACCATAGAAAATATAACACAAAATTATATGATCAAATGTTCTACAAAAAAGATTCAAAATAAATTCTAGGAAATACCCAAAATCATGCAACAAATTCTAGCCAAGATGCACATCAAACTTTGGCAATTTCTGCTCCAATAACATGGAAAATCAACAAGATAGGTTTCTCTATATTAATGAATGTATAGAAAAATATGCTATATTAAAATTAGGAATAACAACAAAATAATAAATTATAAATATGTAGAAAACTCTCTTGATTTTATTCCTTCTTTCACACACAATTCACCAAAATTGAACCAAACTTTAACAGGTAAGACAATTTCTTGAGTTTTACATGAGATCACAATGCCTTTAACAGGTAGAACAATTTCTTGTTCAAGGTAGTTCTCATGACTTCTATATAAATCACTATAATTATTGAACAATCTCAACTCGTTGATGCTCCAAAAATAAATAAAACCCTACTTCTAGCTATACTATTTGTAGCCTATGTGTCCTTCCCCATACCTGCTCATATACTTGCGCAATATTGAGCTCAAAAGGGATGATATTTCTAGCTACAACCAATGTAATCTAACCTCTTAGAATCCCTCTGAGAGTTGTAAAATGAAGTCTTTGTGGATTGTGACATTGTGTATTATCTCCTCATAAAGTCCATTCATAAATTACTTCAATAAAATCATAATATTCTCATTTTATTGGAAGTAGTTGTATTGCCAAAGCGAATATGTTTCATATAAAACAATTATATAAAGTATAATTAACTACTGAAAATAGTTTTCAAAAGAAAGTGAATATATGGACAAGACGAAAAAAGAATATCATGAATATTCAAACCAATCACAACCAAACATGTAACAGATGCGAATACTCTCATCCAACGGTCAATAGTACGTGGCAAACATCAACGACTATGAATCACCGCTCTCTCTTGGCTATTGATCTAAAAGCCATTTGAGATTCAACATAAATATAAAACATAAGTGCAAGTTAGTTTGTAATGATTTTGTATGTTGTGACTAGATTTAATGGTGAACGTATGTATATTTTTATAACACATAAATAGAAAATTCAAAATATGTATTTAAAAATCCCAAAGTAAAAATAAATAAATAAATTATTTGTTTGTTTTAAAAGTCTTACAATTTCATTAATATGGATTGTTAGACTTTTTATCCAAATTATTCCTAAATCATTTTAGAGATATGATTTTTGTTCGTAATTTCTTTTTTTTTAATGAAAATGTAATTTATCTATTAAAATAAAACAACACTTCACAAAAAAATAATGGGTGGTTAAAAGGCACACCCCGAGAGTCACATGGGCAAAGCCCAGAAAGATTTAGAACAAAGTATCAAAGGGTACAGGACCCATATAAAAACAAAGAAAAAATAGAATTAAGCAGCCAATGTCATTCCTGCAGATGGCAGATCCCTGTCATCTGATTTCCCCCAAATGTCTGCGGGGTCCAGGTTGACATCAGGCATAGCCCATCCATCTTCATTTTCATGTTCTTCATTCTAAACATTTGGCTCCTTGTGTTGAGGTGAGATAGCCAAATTTAACCGAGGGAAAACCTTAGTATTATTCCACCCTATAGTTGGTGGATGAGAAGAACCAGGAGCATTCCAGCCCGCATTGTCCATTGTAGGCCAACCAGCATTACTTGCATTATCCATAATGGGCCACCCCGTGTTAACCCTAGCTGCACTAGTAGCACAGTCAGAGGTCCATCCACGTAGACATGGAGAGGCCGAGCACCTTCGCCAGTGTGCACCGCGACACGGAGCAGGCTGGGAGCGAGGCCGAGAATCTCTAGTTGAACCACTTCTACATCTGTTAGGAGAGTGAGCTCTGACAGAGGATGGTGACGGAGGAACATGAGCCATAGTACAGGGAGCGTTGCCCCAATGATCCAACAACTGTTGTAAGTGGGCCACTTCCAAGGCAACTTTGTTAGCTTGCACTTGAATCTGCAGAAGAACATTAAAACAGATAATAGTTTTAATGCACAGAGAAACTTAAGTTTAAATTTTTATTTCTGAAAATATACAAGAATTACAATCTTTCCATAATGCAAATAAAATCTCCACCCTAAAAATATGCCAGATTTGAGTAAATTTTTTAGGAACCCTGGGTGAATCACCCCACAGGATGATTTGCTAAGATAATGGCTCAGGTTTGAAAGGCCGAAAAAAATCATGAATCCATAACCAAAATTGCTGAGCTCTAGTGCAATACCAGAAAAGATGCTGAATCGTTTTAGCCTGTCCACAAAAAGGACAACGAGGATCCTGGACCCCAAGGTGAAACAACCTAGTACCAACAGGCAAGCCTTGAAAGAGAATGCACTAGGCAAAATGAGCAAGTTTTGACTCAAGAATGGCAGACCAAACAATTTTAAACCTAGAATGCCAAAGACTTAAAGAGCTATGAATAAGCCAATGCTTATTAAGAGTGGCAACCATGGGTAAATGAGCTGAAAGCCACTTGTAAGCCATCCGTGGCTTGAAATGATGCAAAGGTGTGTCTGGATACCATTTCCAGTCCTTCCACCATGGCTTGTTGGACTGAATTCCAACCTTATGCAACATTTCAGGTGGAATAGCCATGATGATTCTGTCATAAGTAGGCTTATCAACTTTTGAAAGAGAAAATTTTACATGAAATGCTTCCCAAGACAAAAGGCTCATAGTGGGCCTGTGAAACATATCCTGAATGGTCTGAACACCTTTTTGTGAAATTTGAGAGCCTTTAAACCTTGCAATTTAGCCAAAGGTTGAGTTGCAGAAGCTAGGAGAGGTGACCACCAAATATTAAGGTGATTGAATGAAAGACTAGCATGAAAACCATCACCAAACCAACATAACCAAGGTTTAATTTTTTCCTAGGCTTCCCAAATGCTCTTAACCACAAACGTGCCCGAGATTTGAATTGGTTCTCTCATGACAAGGAGAGTAGAAAAAACCAATTCCTTTCCAAGCCGGTTTGTGCATAGGATGTCCCATTTCAATGTTATGTCGGAGTAAAACCTTCTATGCCTCACAACTAGTGAGCACACGAACAATCCATTTGATAGCCAAGGCAATTCCTTGGTGGTCAGTAGAAACAATACCAAGTCCTCCAGAATCTCTAGGAAGGAAGCAAAATTCCCATGCAACATGTTGAAAACCATGGTGAGTATCAGGAGAGGTCCATAGGAAATCTCGCAAGAGTTTTTCTAGTTTGGCATAAGAGCTTTTTGAAGGAGTCCAACAAGAAGAATAATAAACATGGGTTGCAGCCAAGATCTTAGAATAAACTTGGAATTTACCAGCTAGTGAAAGAGGCTTAGTAATCTAGACTGCAAGTTTTTGCTCCACATGGGTAAGAATAGCTTGCCATAGGGTGGCAGAAGTGCCCTGGAACGCAAAAGGAATACCTAGGAATCAAAAAAATTCACCATGGCCAACCTAGCGCCAACCATATTGCTGAAGCCAATGAGGAGTGGGAAGTATAGACTATCTGTAGCATAACGTCTTGTGCCACTGAATGGAAGAACTTGAGGCCAAACAAAAGGTCTCTAGACAACCAAGAGCATTTTTAACTAAATTTTCTTCTTCCAGTAATGTTAAAAAGGAGTCATCAGCAAAATGACCATTAACCAGCTGGCTGGAAGAATTTGGTAAAGAAATACCATAAACAAGCCTATTGGAAACTGAATGAGCAAGAAGATAACCAAAACCTTCTGCTGCAAGAACATATAGGCTTGGGGCAAGAGGGCATCCTTGGCAGATTGATCTGAAAAGGCCAAAAGTATGAGACTAGTGGCCATTGATAGTGATGCAAGCAGAAGCATCGGAAAAGAGCATTTTGACATATTGAATAAAAGAGGGTCCAAACCCTAATGCTGCAAGCATTACAAGGATAAAGTGCCATTCAATGCGATCATAAGCCTTAGCAAAATCATTTAAAAAAAAAAAAGTTTTTTGGTTTGATTTTTGGGCCCATTCCATTCCCTCCCAAACTGCAATGATATTATCTAATATATATCTAGACTTAATGAAGCCTGTTTGTTCAGGCAGACAATCAAAGGAAGCAGGTTGCGAAGTTTGAGCGAAAGGACTTTAGCAATGATTTTGTAGGAGACATTGAGGAGGGTAATGGGCCTCCAGTTGCAAATATCCTCTAGATAGCCAGCTTTAGGTATGAACTTAATGTTTATGCTTCAAATGATGCGTCAGAAAGATCTACTTTATGGCAGTGGATTATGGATTCATTGCCCGTGGCCACGTGGCTTATTTGTGGAGATTTTAATATGGTTGAAATGGCTACTGACAAGGATGGCATTCTGCCTTTTTGGTGATTGGCGAAAGAGAGGTGTGGTTCCATATGCGCAATAAATTGGGATTTTTTGATCCTAATGTTGGCCGCCGTCACTCCAATCCTTTATGGTGTAATTTTTAGGCCTAAAATGATAGGGTCTTTAACTCCTTGATCATGCTATGATATCTTCTTCTCCACGTCATCCACCCTTCCTGTGTAGCTCTTAGTGGATCTGACGTTGTCAGATCACTTTCCAATTCAGTTTGCCATTAAGTGGCAGCTCACTCAACCATGCGCCATGAAACACTTCCTTGCTTTCTCATCAACCCACCTTGGCACACATTTCAACTATTTGGAATTTAGAATGTCAGTCGTTGCATGCTACTAGCTGGATTAAGTGGTGGAATGATGCTATTACCCATACAACGAGGTTTCTTCGCATCTATGGCCATCAGCTGGCCAATTTCAAGAGAAGGGCTTATGAAGCTACTGTCACTGCTTTGAAATTTACTTCTAAAGCCTTCACTGCTAAGCCTTTTTCTCCTTCTAAGCAAGTCCTTGTTGCCAATTTATGGCACCAAAAACAAATGGCTGACTGCCATGCTGCTAGAGGAGCGCAACTTAAAGCCAGAATGCATTGGCTAAAAATTAGGGACCATGTTCTAAGGAGTTCTTTCTTGCTCTTCAAGCTAAACATTCCTCACACAATATTAAGCAAATCAAAGAGGACAATGTTGTTCATATAGATCTGCCAGATATTCTCTAGGCTTTTGTAAGACATTATGAAAAAGTTTTCACTGCTCAAGATTACACTCCTGAGCGACAAACTGTTTTGCAGGATTGTCTTGCTATTGTTCCAAACAGGCCGTCCTCAGCCTAGACTCGCTTTTGTGATCAACTTTTGACCATTGAAGACCTTAAAGAAGTTGTCTGCTCTACGGCAGATGGGAAAGCGCCTGGAATTGATGGCTTTCCTTGTGAGTTCTACAAAGCCCTTTGGGATTGTTTAGGAAACGATTCACACAATGTTTACCTTGAAGCTTTTCATTCTAATTTCTTTTTAAAGAAAGCAAAAGATAATATTTATTAACTTGAAAAAATATTATAATTTGTAATTAGCAATTTTTAAAATATAAAACAAAAGACTAGGTAGATATTCATGAATATACTTCCAATAAAACAAGAAGTTTTTTGTTTTATATTCAGTTTTGGTACTACATATATAATATATATAGTTGTAGGGTTTTGTTTGGTATATATTAATTTTAATTTTAAATTTATTTGGTTAAAATTTACTTTACACAATTTAAATAGGTTTAATTTAATTAGTTGATAGGCTTATATTTTGGTTAGAAATTACTTTACACACAATTTAAATAGGTTTAATTTAATTAGCCTATTGGTTTATATGTGGGAGGTTTTCCTTGAGCAAAGTTGTTAGACGCACTATTGTGTTCATCGACAATTTTTGTTTTTCTTGTAATCAAACTCTGTCTTCTACATACTATTTCACCATGTGTTCATACAAGACAACAGTAATGAGAAAGGACGGTTGATTTAATATTCAAACGTGATAGAATAATTTGTTTATTTAATGAGTGACTTCAATTTACCCTCCATTGCCAAAGCTATACATCATACATGATTTGCATAGCTATAATAATATTAAGTAAACTTTTTACTTCTTAAACTTCCTTCATATTTTATCTCTTTAACTATATTTAATTGTTCCTTCACACAGAGATATTATTTATCAAACATTGTGTAATATTAATAATGTATGAGGAATCACTAATAGATTTAATAAACTTTTATTTATATAATCAATATTACTCTATTAATATTATTAATTAAAAAATAGATTTAATAAATAATATAAAATTAAAGTTATTAATAATTATGAGAACATTTTATTAGTAAAGGGGTAAATATAATTGGTAATAACATGTTATTATCATTATAATGGTTTATTTATATAGTTAATAAAATGTAATAATAGAATTTATAAAGTGTATGATTAGAAACAATATAATAGATTGATAATTATTAATGAAATGGATTGAAAGGATACGTAATAAGGTGTTAGAGTTAGGATAACTTAGGATAACCTCTCTTATGGTTGTAAACTCTATTATTATTAAGGTGAACAATAATAAATTCATGTTGGTTGTGTTTTAGTTATATGTGTCATTAATTAAAATGGTTTGAAATTTGTGATAACAAAATGACTTAGCCCTTCAAGGTGCAATGTTGTGGTGATCACCACCAAGGTTCAAATCCCTACTGGGCCAATGAGCTTACACGCCTTATGCCTTCATTGGGTTGTTATGCTCGCAGGATATGTGCCTTCACGGATCATTCACTGGGATGGCGTGCTCGTAGCTTGTGGGCCTTTACTGGGCCAACAAGCTTGCAGATTTAAACTAAATGCGTGCTAATGCTTGGGTAATAATGCCCTTGGGGACTGAGACCTCCCAATTATGGTCTCGATGATAAATCCATGGGAAGAGATCCCCCATAAGGGTCTCTCTGGACTTGAACCAGGCTAAAAACCTGAGTTTCCCAAATCAAAAAAATGTTGGTTGTGTCTTAATTATATGTTCCATTAATTAAAATGGTTTGAAATATGTGATGACAAAATGACTTGAAAAATCATTTAAAAACTTGTATAAAAATCCAATCATTAAAAAATTTCTTTTACGTAGGATTTCATTTAAATAAAAATGTATTATCTCATCAATCATTGCTTTTAATGTGGTCCTAGTGTGGGACAGTGAATATTTCATTGAAATATTATTTTTATACATATAAAATATTTCCTGGCTAAATATGAGAAACAAAATTTGTATAGACATTACAAATTATATACGAAGGCTAAAATATTAAGTGATTTATATCCCATAGGAAGTGACCCCACTCTTAAGATCCTTATTTAGTGAATATTTTATTCTAGAAATTAGTTTTAAATATAATCCACTTCAAGAGCAATTGGAAAATGTAAAATTTTAAAACTCCTCATAACTTGCATCACCACGTTTTATGTTTTGTAGTTTTTAATTAGGGAGGTGAACTTGATGCCAAATGATTGCATAGATTCGTATTGAGAAAACTTAGAAAAGTGTGCATTGATGCTAGGTCTCGATTTGTGGATTTGGCTATAAGTAATTCCAAATGGACTTTCAATTGGCCAAACATATATGCAGAAATACTATGTAAGCTGAATTTGTTTTTAGTTATGCTCATAGTTTTTTTATTTATTTCCAATCGTCAAGGGGATAGGTTCTTAGTAGGCAATGATATATATTAGATCACAAAGGGATATATTATTAGGTTGACATGCATCATTTTGGGACAAGCACATTATTTCTTTTTGTTATTCCCCATTCATTTTCACCTTTATGTTTTCTTTAATTATTTTATATTTTTTTTATTGGTTGTGTTTAGGATGTAACTAATCTAGGATGTATTGCACGTATCCATATTGAGGAAGCCTTGATGATAAATTTTTTAATTGTAAATGTTATTTTGATTATGTTTAAATTTATTGACTAGTTTAAGTTTACTATATAAAATAATGAATATAATACATATTAAGAAATGTAATGTTCTTGGTGTTACCAATTAGATGGTATCCTCTTTTTATGCAAGTATTCCAATGGAAAGCTTTTGGAAGTGTATAATTTATTTTAGTTGTGTAGTCAACCAAACTATTCTAATTTTTTTTATTTTAGAGTTTATTAAATTTATTTTCTTAGATTTTAAAATACAAACTTAAACACCTACTTTGCTTACACATTATGTGGAGAACACTTGATTCTCTAGCCAAGTAAATATTACTTTCACAAATGAACACACTTTCTACAGAAGGTATTCTTCTTTAATCAACTATAAAGGCATGATTTTCTTATTGTTTTTTTAAGAGCAATGACAGGTGGGAACTAGCTGTCACTGCTTCCCATTTGTACTTGAATTTTTTTTCTGCTTAATCTTTCTCATTGTTAAATTGGTCTCTTCAAAGTTGAATTAGCTCTATAGTATTAAGTCTCCAAATATTTTGTTGACATGAAAACTCTCCTAGAAAATTAACATAGCGACCCTTCTCGACTACTAACACCTAGGATACAATGGGAACACAAAATTATTGAAATAACTACATTGTTTGTCAAACTTTTGAAATTTTTATCTCATGCATTTGTTATACTAAACAAGAATAAATACAATTATATTAGAGACTATATATTATATTAAATAAAAATAATTAAATATTAAATATGTTTAGTTTATTCTTCTCAAGATTGAGTGGTGAAAACATAAAATAAAGGGATATTTTATATAATGTAAATTATTTAATATATTTTAAAAATAATTTTATATTATAAAATCATTTATTTATATTAAATATTTATTTATAATAGTCATATTTATTTTATATATAGTATTTAATATTTAATATAGTTATATTTGTTATTATTTAGCATATTTTATATAATGTAAATTATGTATAAATGAGATAGAGAGACATAGAGGAGGATAGAGAAAGAGGGGGAGATAGAGAGAAAATGAAAGAGATAGAAAGAGAGAAAGAGATGCAGAGGAAGAAAGAAGGCGAGAGATGGAGAGATAAAGGGATACACAAAGAGAGAGGAAAAGAGAAGTGGAGAGACAAAGAGATAGACGAATACAAAGACAAACATAATATAAAGAAATAGATGAATAGAGAGACATATTTAATATTTATAACTTAATTATATTTATTTTATATATAATATAGACTAATATAATTGCATTTATTATTGTATAGAGCGAGAAGGGGAGAGAGAGAGATAAAGGGATACATAGAAAGAGAGAGGAATAGAGAAGTGGAGAGACATAGAGAGAATGAAAGAGAGAGGAAGAGAGAAAGAGAGGTAGAAGATGAGAGAAGGGGATAGACAGAGATAGATGAATACATAGAGAGAGAGAGAGAGAGATTAGTCATGCTAACTAATTGGATGCATTTCATCATTTAGAATAAAATGAGTCAATATTGTTTGCATTAATGTTTTTCCTACATGCTAAAATTACTTAGAGGCTATCAATTACATTTTAAGACACTCTGAAAACAATGGAGGCAACTAGACAAATACTCTAGAAAACAAGCAAGGTCAACTATATAATGCAATGTGGTCTCCACCTTCTTCACACTTTTGAAAATAGCACTATTTAGAGAAGAACAATGATTTCACTATACAATTAAAGTTTCAATAATATTTTCCACTCTTTGACAAACATGGGGCTAAGAATCTACTCTAAAACATATGAATCCAAAGGAAATGTGCAAATGCCCTTCTCTTAAATTTATAGGTACAAAAGAATAATAGTAACAAAAAATTAAACAAAAGAAACACATAAATACTAAGAAACCATAGTGAAAAACAAACAATTAAATTTAGTTAATTTATGTCGTAATTGATACTGCTAATATTTAGTCTTTATAACTTAATTATATTTATTTTATATATAATATATATTCTCTAATATAATTGTATTTATTCTTATATAGTATATTTTTGAGTGATTGTATATTGATATCTTATTTATTATTATTTATGCAATTACAAAATTTGCTTGGCTTACTATGAGCTCTAGGAGATTGTATTAGCTCTAGCATTTAGTATTGTAAGATGGTCAAAATGTAATATTAGCAATTAAGGAATTGATAATATTAAAAATGTCTTTTTGAGGAAAAAAACTAAATGATACATATTATTTGTATCCTTATATGCTTAATGTGGTTACTAACACTAAGCATTATGTTTCTTTTACTGATATAATCTTGTAAAGCCTCACAAATCATGTAAAATCATTTCAACCAACTCAAAAATAAATGAACTAAGAAATCCTCTTAAATACAACATTGCAATAACCAAAATAGAAAAGAAGTAAATAATCCACTTAGATACAACTTTCAAAGACAATAGATGTAATTAATATGCTTAATCACAATATCTCAAGAAAATATAATCTTATAAATATGAATCTCAATGTCAATAAATCTTACATATTCATGTGCTTCATCCAGGTAATAAGCACTATAAAATAATATACATAAATCCTTCAGCAATCATGCCATAATACATCCAAATAGGTACAATAAACAAGTACATCAATAATAAATAAATCAAATACACTCTCCAACTACATGAACCAAGTGGTCCACCACCTACAAACCGAGAGACGAGAACATGGCTCAGGTGCTTTTCCACCCAACCATGAAGTATTTACACTTCCCTGAATCCCTTCCTAAAATGATGGAAACCCAACCCTGCACGAAATGTCTAGCTACCTGGTAACAACTGCAAGAGGGAACACCCAATGCAACCCTGATGTCTAAATGTGCAATTCTAAGTAATAAAAAGTAAATTGTCTCACAACAGGATGTGGTAGAGATAATAATAAATAAGTTTGCTAGACAATAAACATCTATTTCAATGTCATCCTGATTAGATCTAATCATATAAGTAACCTGGTCAATTCCTGAAAAGAGGAAAAGCCATCTCTAATATATCCACATTTGACATCGTAATCCCAAAAGTAACCCAATACATTCCTATATAAAAACTACTTCTTTCCCCAAGAAGCAAGAAAATAAGTAAAGAATCAAAAATACAAGTTTTCAATCAATCCAATTTCCCTTTTTCCCAAATCGGCAAATAAGGAAGAAATACATACATTTTAAAGCAAGAATCGATCTTTTGAACATACAATGGCAATTATAAGTTTAATAATTGATATAGTTTCTAATCTTGTATTTCAGTCACAATGTTTTCAATAAAAACCATTCTAAGATATTAATCTATCTTGCTGTGTAATTCTGTGACAGAAAGTATTTCAATCTGTTTATCCAACCAAAAAGTTTACAATTCAATTAAAAAATAACTTACTGTCCAAGCTGTGACAAGAAGTCCATAAACAGTCAAATAGTCTTCATGTTGCATCTGTGATAGGAATTGTTGCAGTTTTTTAAAAATAAATAAAAAGAACAGAGATGTAATTTAATTCAATTTTCAATTATAAATATCAACAGTTGGTTTCAGCATTTGAAGGAAAAATACACCAATTTTCCTATTATCTCTAATCTCAGTCAATATAATGTTCTAAATAAGTTATCCTAATATAGCTACAGGAAATTAGAAATCTTGGATAGTCATAAAAGATAGCTGTAGGATCTAACTTCTCAATCTACAGAGACATTAGTGAATTGACTACAGTCAAGTATTACTGTAAAAGAGGCTACGTGAAATAATAGTTTTGTTTATTTTAAAGAGGTTTTGTTCATCAATAATAGGTTGACTTCTATTTTAAATTGCTTTTAGCCATTTAAGAAATGCAGTCATATAGAAAAATAAAAGCTACAATATAAATATCTGACAGAGAATAATTTGGTAGCATCTAGGGATTTTGATAAAAAGAATTTCTCCATCAGCAATGTCAAGATTTTGAAATGACAATTTGTAAGAATAAAGGGTTTGATCTACTCAACAAACACAAGATTGCCAGAGTGAAAAGATCTTAGATGACTACATGGTTAAATGGCCAAGAAAATAAGGTATGCGGCTAGAATAAAGATAGAAGCTACAGTAAGTAGGCCAATATTCAAGAAGATTCAAACAGAGTAAGGGTCAATTAGATTTCAATTGGAAAACACCAGATAGAAGTGGTGGCAGGCATGCCAAAAATGGGCGGCCAGGAAAAAAAAGATATAGTTATTCAATTGCAGGTTGCTTCTATCATTTTGGGGGCAAAAATAGTGGTAAAAGAAATCGCCCAGGCAGAATAAAAGGAGGTCGGTTCAGGCAAAGATAAGATCTAGACATAAACCAAGTAGAAAGTCCTTCATATAAACAACTAAGACTATCTTTTTACTCCCATGAAAACAAAATAAAAACCTAGATAAGATTGTCGACATGATGAAGTATTTTGCAGGAAAGTTGGCATTGCCTTTGTTTCTCTCTCTTGTCGCTACCCAGTCCAGAAAATCATCCTCTCTGCTGCAATTGAAATCAGTATATTCTTTGCTCAATCATGGGTAGTTCTCCCTCTATTCAATGCCTCTTTTATGCAATGCCAGACCTTTTTATTTTTGGCGATCCTCCTTTTAGGTTTTGAACTGAAGTTATATTTCAGTTTGGATGGATAATCAACCCATAAAATAAGAGAAATAAAATGCTATTTAAAACATTAATTAATATCCTATGCAGCTTACTGTCGCATGGGTGACAGAAAGCCTATTTTAATTCTTTTGTTTACTCATCTAAATATAATAACACTATTTTTAATCTAATGTAACTATTTTAATTAAACCCAAACCAATTAAATATTCAAAAGAGAAATGCAATATAATATTTCATATTTATCTATAGAATTTAATATAAAACATCTATTTATTTTTAAGGAACATATTGTCTTCCAAACATCTTATAGACAATATTTTACTATTTATTTAAATAATGCACAATACATCATTTGAATATATTTTGAAAAGATATTACGTTTAAATAATCACATCATGCATTTGAAAATGATTAAAATTTACACATTAAAGTAGTCAAAGCCAATCAATAATGCATATGCAACTACATGATGTGTGTGATTGCATCAGGGTAATCCATCCATCAGTTCTTGCCAAGTGGCTAGAACACTTCTACCTCAACCATGCTCTCGTCTTTGATGAGTACCTACATCCAGTTGCACTCAACTCGACATCAATAGGTTAGTGTCTTAAAAATATTGCCGAAGCAAATCATTGCATCAATATTCAATATTTAAAACAATTTCCAATTTTTCATCAATATAACTCCTAATAATTACTTTCACACATTTACAAAATTACTTAAAGTAAAAACAGTCACAATAATTGTTCATTAATCTAGAATAATCATATTGTTCATAAAAATGAGACATGATAAATCTGCATACTTTGTCACACCACCATTGATGTAGGATCATCCCAGGTTGTAAACCAATCTTGCATCAACCAAAAACATTTGCATTCTTTCTTTTCTTTCATTTTTAGTTTAATTCAGTCATTTGTAGTCTCAGCATTTTGTACCGCATTTCACTGCATCTTCATATTAGAGCATGCGGAGCATGACTTAGCATCTACATATCACCATCTACATCATATTCAAATTTTAGGTCATTTGGACTTGTCTACTAAAATTTATCACTATCAAAAGATCATCAGTTTTCTCATAATAGAGCATCCAAACAACCAGTTGAAGGAGAAGGTTTGTGGAGCACTTCTATGACTTGCAGAGCAAATTGGAGCATCATACATGACACATATGGATAAGATAGATCTTTCTTGAGGTCCACACCAAGTTTCATGCATTTGCGAAGCAATACTAGATGTTGTAGGCTAACCTACTTGTTTCTACAAGTTACATCCTTCTTGGAGCTTGTAACCTCTTTTGGCCGATGTGGAGGATTTCGTGAGCTTGAAGATGATATATATAGATCTCTAAGATGCATTAGGAATTTATTAGTTCTATGATATGATTTAGATAAGTTTTAGCAATTAGATTCTTTTCAGGAAGGCACTTCAATGCCATATATTTCATATCTATTGTAACCCAGAAAGCAAGCCTGTGAGCCCTTTGATTGAAGCCCCCATGTTGCCGCCATATGAGTATTGTAATTCTTTGATATTCTAAATATATGAATCTTCCATTTCATTCTACAATTGTGTTGTTTCCATTTTGTTTACTCTAGTTGCATGGTTTGGATAGTTCATTATGTGAACCCTCTGACCATGAATGCACCAAGTGGTATCCATTGGTTTACAAATTTGCCACCTAACTATATATTCTCACGCCCATATAAGTGACAAATGTAACAACAGTTGAATCGATTGCAATGGTATTTTACAACAATTATTTGCTTATTTACCAAGGCGTGGCTACCTTCTTAAAATATTCAATGAATGAAAACTCAAATTACTTTTAACTAGAAAGCAAAAGAAAATGTGGTGCTTTTAACCAAAAAGCAATAAAGGTAATATTTCCCAATATCAACTAAAATCAATGAAGCACAAAGACTTCCACAACAACAACTATAATGAATCAATAGATAAGAATTACACCATATGTCATACATTGACCAGCTTAAACCATTCATCGAAAGATAAATACTTCATAGCAGTGAGCAAGAATCGAAATATCCAACTACTCCAATACAGAAAGGTAGCCAATCAACAACAATATATTCAATGTGTTGGGTGAATATTTTGTCTTCAACTAACTGAAGGCAAAATTGTTATATCAACCACAGTGTAGTGAGATAAATCTCTCCTCTCAGCAAGGGGAGGTTCCCTATTAACTATTACAAACTTATTTACACTAAAAACTAATTTCAGGGTGAAACCATGTCATCCATTTCTCTTTTTCAGAAATGATGTTTACAATATAGAAGAGCACTTTCACAATACAAATCGAAATAACCAAGAAACCCATGAGAGAACAAAGTCTATTGTTGCTCTTTTTACTGATTTATAATTTAGAACCAAGTAGGATATGGTACAGCTCAAAGTCTTCACCGAATACTATGACATAACATATGATCACAAAAGATAATAGTAGTTCAAAGTCTTTCCAATATCTTTTACTTCAAAACATAAAATCACAAACTAAAGATAATTGTTGTAGCACAAAGTCTCCAAAATCAGCTTTAGAACATCTCCTAGATTATCCACACTCACACTACAATTTGGTCGAGTAGATAAGATAGCATAAGGAAAAGGACATAAGAACACTTTCCAATATACTACAAGTTATTCCAATACAAAGATTGAACGATCGCTTGCTTTTCTATTCACTTGATAAAATATGATTTACAATTTGAACACAAAGTCTCAAAATGCTCTTTAATTTGGCAGAGTTTTGCTTCAATAACTAAAAGATGATCATTACAATGGGGGGTCCTCTTTATTTATAGGAGAAACTGAGAGCAAAAATAGGAAAAAAACAACTAACTATGACTTATTCAATAAAGGAGTCCTTTTTGATTTGGGACTTCCTATGTTTTTACATGTAATTACATATGAGAAAAGTACATGTAAATATGTCCAAAACTATTTCAAAAGTACATCTAAAAAAATAGAAAATAAACTAAGTGATGAAAAAGTTGCTTCAACTTGCACTGCCTTCTTTCTTCATGTGGCAATCATACATAGTAAATGCAGCTTGCATCCCCAAACTATCCGAACTGACTGTGTTCTTGAAAATCATTCGGGCTTTGACTATTGCATCTCTGACTGTGGTAATTGATTTTGCATGGCTAGTTAACTTGGCCTTCAGATTATCTAAAGTTAATTGGTTATCAAGAATATTATCCATGGAAGCTATTGAAAATGTTTTATCCTCAAACTCCTTCTAAAACATATTCTCAAATTCTTGGGTCATCTCCTCTGCAGAAAGAAATTGATTATCCTTTGACACCAAATTGCATGGCAGCTCCTCCAACTTGTGTAAGAGACTAACATCACTTTGGTCACTCAGCTTCCTTGCAGTTTCTAAGTCATTGATCAGATCTTTCAACACACGACTCTGATATGTCAATGCCTCCTTCATCTTGGTATATTAATCCCGATTTGGAATAACACCAATTGATATCAAAGCACTTATTTTCAACTTCCTCATTTCTACCCACTTATCATGACTCTGCTCTAAATGCTCAATATCCTGAGAAATAGCATCAATCAAATCATCAAGTTCTACCCTGATTTTCTCCATTTTGCTTGTTTTCTCAGATAGCTCTGTAAGAGAAGAGATTCCCTATGTGTGCATCCTTTCCAAATATTCTTCAAGCACTTTTCCCTTAAGGTGAGTCTTTTTAGCTTTCTAGATGATAGGATCTTCAACAGAAACGGCCTCAGGAGTCACTGATTCTGAATTCAAAGTAATCTTCCTTACCACTGCAGTCAATTGCTCTACCATTGCTTTATAATGATCTTTCATCTCTTTTTCTTTATCAAACTTCTGAATCAAAATATCCATTGTCGATTGCATGTCAGTCTTTGCACTCTCATGTGTTATTTTGCCCAGCTCAATTCTAGAAATAGAGTAATCACTCATACTGAAATTTTCTATGGTAGCATCCTGTGGGGGCCTTGCAATCTCCACAAATTTGTGCCCTTTGTCTCCCAGCACTCTTGGAAGAATTTTTGGCTTCTTTGGAGTCTTAGCCTTAATAAGCACCAGCTTACCAAAATCAAAGTCATCTGGAGAGATGGCTTTTTTCTTTCTTTTAGGCGTATATGCTAACAACCATGGAGGAAGCACATAAGTACTCACATTCAGATCTGGTTCCATTGTTGGTATTATGGGAACTGTACTGGCACTGGAAGTAGAAACAATAGGTGGAGTCTTAGTAAACACTGCACCTGACACATTCACATTTGAAACTTGCTCAGAACCCAATACAAAGTGATCAAATATTGAAGAATCTCCAATATCAAAAGATGAGGAGGACAGACTAGGAATGGACCCAAAAGAACGAAGAACATCATCAAAAGTAGTTTGAGAATTATCAAAAATTATTTTTGAGGGTGATGGAGATTCAAAAGATAGGATGTTGATAGGTGGAACAAGGATGGTAGGTGAAACAGATAGAGGAACTGAAATAAGTATGTTAGGCAAAGGAGAAGATGCTCCAATATCCTATGGTACATTCTTCTATGGAGACATAACTTCATCCCTTTGTTCTTCTCCTATCTCCTCTGTTGATCTATTTTCAACCTCCATTTCTTCTATAGCTGGCTCATCAGTATTTTGTTTCTCAATTTCCATTTCTTCTACCTCAGATTCTTTCTCTACAGCCTTTGACTTCATAGACACAAATTTCATCATGGGTTTATGTGTCTTAGAAGAAGAGGGAATGTCACTCTTATTCTTTGTCCTATTCTCCACCTTCTTGCCTATTTGTTCTTGGACTTTGGTCTCTGATCTAATAAGGAATTCTTTCAAAGAAATCCCCTTACCTTCTAACCACTTGTTTGTGTTAGCCAATATATGTTCAAATCTTTTCCTTAAAGAAGTCAATTCTTTCTGAGACCATTGAATAGGTGGAAGAGGAGAATCAGCAATCTGTTTAGTGTTATACCTAGGATCAATTAGCTCTTCATCATCCACCAGGTCTTTAGGAAGATCAGCCAAACCTAGATACTCAATCTATTCCAGAGATAATCTGCTATAGTCCAATTTTCTGATATCCTCTTATGTCCTTAAGTCCACCCAGATGTCTTCAACCATTGGTTCATGAAACTAGGTCTTCCTTTTGATCTTGTCTTTTACACCTCTCTAATCAAACCTTGGTCTTCATTTGAACTATTTCATGCTCACTAGCTGCATCTCGGTTTCCATCACCCTGGCCTTTGCTACAGTTGACACTGAGTATCTACCAATTTCAACTAGAAATCTAAAACCTAGTTTCTTGAGTTCCATTTTCTTATTATGTATGACAATCATTTGCCTACATAATTCCATCAGAACAAGCTTGTTTGAAGGAAATCTAGGCAACATATAAGGATAGCCTTGGAAAAAGCCAACCCTTAAATATGAGAAAGTCTGAAATTGTAAGAACATGCACCCATAATCATTCACAACTGACAAAGCATCATCTAAAACTCTTCTTTGCTCTAACTGAGGGTCAAAAAGACACAAGAACACTGTGAAGAAAGCATCATTTACTCTCCTGAAATGATGAATTGAACCTTTCAACGTCAGCTGAGGATAGTATTGATACACAGGAACCACTCTCCTATCTCCTTCGGATGTTAAACCCGAAAAGATCCTCATTGAAGCTGCTATATACACAAGGTAAGATGTCATATAGAATTTGAAAGTAGTGGATACCTTAGTCAATTGCTCATGCAAAGCATTACTGATTTGTTCACCCCAAAAGATGGCTTGCTTGCCTTGAAGTATAACCTTGATAAAAGGGTACATCCATTCATGGAAAAGAGAGGAAGAAGCCAACCCCTTTATCCTACTAAGAAGAGTTATGAGATCACCAACTTCTTCATTAAAATAACCTCTATGAAATCTCCTTGGCCACCTAGACAAATTTGGCCTTGAAGTCTTAAGCCACTTGGTGTTAATTGTCTTCTTAGGCTTCTCAGAATTCTTGTCATATTCTTTTTGAGCTTCAACAAAATCTAGTTTCACAACTTCTATACAAGAGAGACACATGAAAACTTTATCAATGAATTTTGAATCTAATTTGATGATCACATTGCCATTCATATCCACCACTGCTCTAGTATTTCTATTGTAGAATTGAGCACATTGCAGAACAAACTCTGTATTATGAGTTACCACTGGGAAAGATGACACCAAGTGAATATTACTATCAACAATCTTCTTCATCGCAGAACTAGGGTTAGCAGACTTAGTTCTTTCCATGAACTCAGCCATGTCTACATGGCCAATCTCCGTATCCTGAATATCATCAATATTGGAGGTAACTAAGGTGATTGGAAAAATGCCTTGATACTTATACTTCATTGCTTTTGACTTCTTTGGAGACAACTCGGTCATTTGAAAAACTGACACCAGAAGGAGTGTCGATGAAGAGAGAAAATCTGTAGAAGAAACTGCAACAAAAGCCATGATCATGCAATTAGGGGAAATACTGGTAATCTAGGAAAATTGCATGTCGACGATCATGACTACGGGGGTAAGCTTGAAAGGACTAGAGCGCAAGCAAGTTAAAAAAATAGAGGAAAGTAGGCTCGGGAAAGTAAATTTAAAAATCTCTCAGAGAAAAACAATTGAGGGAGTGAATGCATAGGCGGAAAATTTTGCCGACTCGTCATATAAACTAAAGTTTGTAAGTTTGCATGTTAAGGCGGTGAATATGACTACTCAAACACTGGTGGGTAAAATCATAACATGCATCGATTTCATGTAGGGGTGGCTTATTTTTCCGCCGCTACACACAAACAAAAAGTCTGACACTAACGGTGAAATAAGCTAACTAAACATGAATTTTAAACCAGTTTTTTTTAACTCTAAATCTTCAGAAAATAGGATTTAGAAGAACTAGGTTTTCATTTAGCTAAAAGTCAATGAAATCTAGTCATCAAAACAATGACTAGATTCAACCAAAACTAGGGTTTCATAAAAAAAAGCAACTCTCAGAGGAAAAATGATTCACAAAAAGAAGAAATCTAAACAAATAACAACTTCAAATAACATTTACAAGAAATATAAATCAACATTTGCAGGTAAACCCTAAAGAGAGAAAAATAAAAGAAGAATAAAAATATCAGCATACCTGGAAAAGCCAACGTAAACTTGAAAACGACCCTGAATACTAAAATTCGTGGAAACCCAAAATTTGCGTGAATCTAACGGCCTCAAGAAAAAACTACTAGTTGCTTAGAAGGTTGGAGGAATTAAAAATAAACTAAATAAAATGAATTAAAACAATTTAAAAGGTTAAGACAAAAACATAAATGCCAACACGAGTGGCACTAATGTCACTGAAGTTAGGGATCAGCAAAGACATGCTTGGTCAGTGATTTTTACCAACAATGCATGTCTGGCTACCACATGCATAAGCGGTAAATATTACCGCTACTACACACAAAAAACATGATAAGGATAATGCATGGGTGACAATTTTTGCCGCCCATTCAAATGAAACAATAAACATGTAAAAGCGGAAAAATTGGCCGATAATGAACGAGAAACTTAAAAAATTTCTAACACCCTTAAAATAGTCAAAATTAATATTCTGACAAGCTTGCGACCTAGTCAATTTTCACGAATCCTAAGGAATCGATCTAGGGGAATGTCGCAAACTGTTTCAATGATGTTAGATGACTTCGCACGAGGCCAAGAGGACTTGTATCGATTTGCAAATTTAGAGTGTAGACTACGAAACAAACAAGTTCCGTAGGGTTGCCTACAAAATTGAACGCAACTAATTTTGAGAACAACACAATGTAAGAAGAATATGAATTCAAACAACCATAACACAAAGTTTACGATCATCCAAACTACATTGTATTGATTTATATTTCATATATTAAAGCAATTGAACCTGAAATAAAATTTGATCTATCATCAATACATTTTTTTCCAAAAGATCCATACAACGAACAACTAACTAAATTTATAGCCAAGTCACCAAATAACTATCTTTAAACATAACGGCTTCTTGAAGATAGCCAATTAAAAGAAGTCTTAAACTTAAACATAATTAAAATAATAAGCTCTCCAGAGCCAATAGTTTTAATGCCAATATGAAAAATACTAAAGCATAAGAAAAGAGAATCAATTGATAATTTCCACATTCTCCTCCTTAGCATTATCTTTGTTACATCCCCAGCTTATGGTTTAGCTTAATCTTTCTTTTGTGTGGTAATTATGATGATTAATCATAGTTTAATGATTAGATGTTTGTGAAAAATATCAGATATAATTATTGATTAAGTGGATACTGATTAATGTTAGTTAGACATGAGATTACATGTTGATATGATTATTTAATTATTATGATTTATGAATTAGATGATGATACACTAATCACGGTCTTATGATGGTGAGTGTGATCAAGAAAAATAAACTTCCTTCGAAGACGGAAGGACAGTATCATCTAGGAGGAAGAGATAGACATTGGGAAAAAAGCCGGATTGCCATCTAAGTATCAAATTTTGTCCTTAATAATCCTTGCAAGTTAGAGTGAGTTGTGTCTCTCCTTGTTAGTCATTTCATTTCTATGTCAGTTGATCTTTCTCGACACCTTCTACGTCAATTTGACTAAATGATGTTTGCATAACATCCATTTGAGTCATTTGACTATCTCATCAAGTTGTCGAGAACTCTCTTGATTCCTTATTCATTTCCATATTAAGATTTATGATTATTATAACTTTTATATTTTACTTACATGGTTGTCATGGCTGTGTAAGGGGGAGTGGTACTCGACTTTGAAATCATATTTGAATGATGTGCCATCTTTTTAACGATGTTAACATTGGACAACATCATGGTTATTTGATAATCCTTATTATCATGTAAGGGGAAATTATATGTGTTATATTGGTTTTAACCTCCTTAGAGGTCAATCATCTTGGCATCCATATTATATATATAGTAATATTATATTATCCTTGTAAAGTTGTTGACACTTGGCTAGCCACCACCCATGAGGAGTGGGAGAGGGAGAGTGGAGGTTGAGTGGAGCCATGTTCGAGCCCATTTCGTGGACCCGTTCGATGATGGGTTATATGGATCCTTGGATCCCACGAGGTGGTGAACTTTGGGGACATGCAAAGAATTGTGGAAGCATGCAAAAGGTATCAATGATACCAATCGATAAGGCTTTTCTTTAGTGTTGTTTTGGTGTGGGTCAAAAAGAAAAAGGAGAGAATCCATTTTTTGAGTACGGAAGCAGAAGCACTGCTATAGCAGTAGCGTGGGGAGCAAGAGAGCTTGACCTTTGTGCATACTTAAAGCTATTTAACAATAGCCATTCACATCTATGATTACTCATATAGGTATGAACCTTGAGGAATATTGAATTGAATTTGATAGAGTATTGTTATATATCTTTGCTAACATAAAGTAGGTCAAATGTGTCGACTTATAATCATCATAAGTTAATGTTATTGGCCTACGAAGTCATATGTGACTTTAATGTTTATTTATGTGACATTAGTGTGGGTTTAAACTATTATCAAAGGCTCTTGAGGCCGCAAGTTCTCTCTTTATGTTATCATTTGTAGTCATTGTTTTATGATGATACTCAACCAACTTTGAGGTCGTAATCCATGCATGTTGTGCATGCAAGAATAGTTGCATGTCGTTGGCAAGATTATGACTATCTTTTATGCCGTCGAAGCTTTCCCAATTAATATTTCATGATGACTGGTTAATATCCAGAGAGGGCATTAATATATCATAATTGTTTAAGAGCCTAAAAGGGCATTGATGTATAATGTCTATGTGAGAGCCCATGAGGGTATCTGCACATGAAAACTATGCTATTGTGCCATGTATTTGATAATGAAATGGCCAAAGCCATATAAGAATAATGACCACCTTGTTGATAGTGGTAAACCTTTGTATGTGCCAAGTGCACTAAACTTATATATATATATCAAATCTAGGGTTAACCTAAAATAGTCCTCAACTGTTTAGTATGGATAATATGATAACCTTGGTGCATGATTAGCATGTAAATGATATAATGAATCCTCAATGAAGTAGGAGGATTTAACATAAGGAAAATTATTTTGATACCTTGGCAACAATGAATGCATGTCGTGTACCCTTGGGGGAAATTATTCTTCTTGACACTTGTTTTTTGTAAGAACCTACACTATGCCATTATGAACCCTTGTGTTTAATAAATGAAATCCATCTTTTTGTGAGTGGCAATACTTCATAAACTAAGTATAAGGTACCAGGAACTCATGTAGATTCCTTAAGATAGAACCTTTTTAATAGGTTCAACCTTTAGGACCATTGAAAATACCCTTCTAGATAATATGAATTGAGAGTATACCTTAGGATAAGGCAAATAATGTAATCATCAATTGGACATGGTCATGAGTCAAAAACATGATTGAACTTATTTCATTATAAAAATATAGGAATAGAGTGATGTGGAGTCACAGTTTCCCTATTGCAAAAGCAATGAAATCTTATTGTATGTGCTCCCAAGATAGGAGTCGAATGTCCAGAGTATGGACTAAGATTGTATTGAAATAATTTAACTAGGACCAAGAAAGGTCAAACTATGAATACCATAGGATGAGATAACTTCTAAGTTGAGTCGAGGTGGTGGAAATACGACTACATTCATTTGTGAAACATACATGTATGTAAATCTTTGGCCAAAGTAATGCATCCATCTTTGTGTGCATTAGTTGGTCCACAGTGCTCCAGATGGCATAATGTCTCTAGTAGTGTCATACATAGAATAGATCTATAGTTGTGTGACCATGAGACATTATGAAGGACACAACCCCAGATACTCAGATGGTAAACCTAACGGTTCCTTATAGCTATACCTTCTGTGAAGGCTAGGGTCGCTTCTAGGTAGGAAGTTGTGTGGAGGACTATCGGTCTGTGGTTGGAGGAAAAGCACTCAGATGATGCTCTCCTTCCCAAGCAGAAGACAAGCCGAGGCTTCTAAAGACAGATGTTGAAGTTCCAGATGCAATGTTTTCTTTAAATGACTTGATAGTCATTTCTTATGTATTTTTCTATATTGATTCTTTGAGAATAACTTTGTACATGTATAGTGAACATCATTCACTAATGAGTTACCCTTGTAAAATGTAAATCTAAGTTTTGTTATGTTTTGGAAATATTAACATGCTTAATTACCATGATGATATTAATTCATTCTTTCTTAACTATGATTATCTTAATCATGATGTATTCTTACTCTTAGTTAAGATGATTAATTATGGTTATTTTTGGGTAATGTGAAATGGCTTGTTATAGTCTTCTTGTGTCGCTTCCTTCTCCTTCACCTGTGCATCTTCATTACATGAGTCACCTTGCGTCGCTTGCATTTTCTATGCCCTTAACTTTGCCTTGTAAGCCCTATACTTGTTGATGATTGATGATAGTGCCATACCACTGGGACTTCCAATCATGCTAATTTGGAGCTTCTTTTTGCTTACTTCCCTGTCAACACTAGTCACCTTTTTATGTGTGTCATCTAACCCACTCTTGAGTGTTCTAGCATAGATGGATATTCTTGCAACTTTTCCAATTGCCTCTGTTGTGACAACATTGTAACTCACCATTTCCTTAGTTACCATATTTTTAAAATTTTGCTTAATTCCCTTAACATCAAGTAACTTATCATCATCATCACCAAAAGCCTCTATTTCAAAGACAGCAAAGTTACTTTTAATGTTCTTTAGCTCTGTGTAGTAAAGGGCCAGAGCACTTCTCATTTCATCTTCAATTGCACCCACAATAGACAAATTCCACTGAATTACATCAACCCAAGTAGCAGAGTTCATTTCCCTAGGGCCACTCAACACTTCCTCAGCCACTAAAATATTAACATCCATTTCATCCATATCTTGTATTTCCTTTAGGACCAATGACAGGCTATTGTGATCATTTTTGATAGTTTGGAAATCAACTATCATGGTCTCCCTCTTACTGGAAATGGATTTAAATAGCTTGTAAGCTTCCTCAATAAATATCAAGCCATCTAGGGTCACCTTCTCTATCCACTACTCAATAGCACTACTCATGGCTTGTGATCTTTTAATTTGTTGCAATAAATTGGGGTCGGGTGCACTAACACTCATATCAAGCAAGGCATTGGTTGATGGTGTTGTTATCTTAAAATTTGACAAAATGAAAAGGGACAGGGAATTTACTTGTGCTTGTTGCTTAGAATTCTCTTCTTGTTCCCTTTTTACTCTTTTTGATAGATTGTTGACTGAGTATTTTGCGTGATAAATATCCCCCTCAATAGTCAAGTGTTCCATGTCTACTCTGCTCAGATTAAAATTTGCCTCAGTCACTTCATCCTCATTTTTATTTCCCATTGGTTCTATAATCTCTAGAATTTGGTTTCCTATGGCAAAACCAATTACCATTCTTGACATCCTTCTAGCCCTCTTAGGCTTAGGTGTCACTTGCAAAAGCTTGGCTATAGTATCCACACTAGTATTCACCATTGGGGTATACCTTTTCTTTTTCTCAACTTCCTTTCTCAGCCAGGCAGGGGATGAAGAGGGAGCATTGGTGTCACCAACCACACTCACTAAATCATCCAAATGCATAGGTGGGGAATTGTGCTCTGGAGGATTGCTTAGATTAGGTGAATTTGGAGTACTCAATAAGGATTGCAACATATTATCTTCTCCCAACTAGGTAATAATTAAAGAATCATTATCACTTACAAAATTGTTAATAAGGAGCATATGGTCTAATCTTGGTGGAGAAGAAGTCAATCTAATATTACTCTTCACTCATTGACCATCTTGCTCATAGGCTATTTTTAGCTTGTTGACATCCTCAGGAGGCTACTCACCATCTCCACTTGATTGTGAGGAAACTCTTTGAAGAGTTGGGTCCAAACTAGATGACCTCCTCTGATGGGAGTGGTTTGAGATTTGTTCTGTCCTTGAGTAGATGAGTCCCTCGGTGCTGCTGAACTAGCTTATTCTCTTAGATTTCCTTTCAACCATTTCTCTGTCCTTAACACATGGAAGGAGCAAAACTTAACATCAATGATCTCCTTGTCTGACCACTTTATGGGAGGCAAGGGTTGTAATGAGGCATCATGATAGCTCCCATCCAGAATATCAAAATTATCATCAACCACATCAAGAACTTACATAGGCAACTCAAAGGCACAAACCTGATCAATAGTCAACCTCATCCAACTTCTCCTCTGCACTTCCCTCTCATTTAAATAGTCCTCCCATAAATCTTCAAGTTGGGGCTTGTGTTGATATGAACCTCCACCATGCATGTTTCCTTTCATAAAATTCTTGCTATCAAAGGATACTTGAGTAGATAGACTGTGAAGATTAAATTATGCTAGTAACTTATCTACACTTTTAGCAATGTTATTAGTTTTACAAGAATAGAAAGAAACTGTCAGAGGGAAAGAATACCCTTTCTTTTCATCACGTGATACTTTGCATTCACATCCGCCATTTGATGACACACCTCTAGAAATACGAGGTAATCTGATGAATATCGTGGCAATTTCAGTGGGGCACTTTCAAAGCCCCCAATCATCAAGTAGGAGAAACGATCAAACTGAACATAAAAACTTCCAAAATTCATCACTAAGGTAGCATCCTTTATAGAGAACCTCCACTCTAGTGAACCCTCAATCCTTTTTGTAAGCCATATAGAAAAGGCATCATTAATCTACCAAAAATCCTTCATACCTTCACTCTTTTGCAACTGTGGGAAAGTTTGGTACATAGGTGTGCCTAGGGCAGGAGCTCCTTGAGCTCTTAAACTAGACTAAGCAACCTCTTTACGAGCTAACACATATATCAGCTAAGAACACATGTGAAATCTTACAATCCATGATAAATTCACCAACTGTTCATGCATACATTCATTGATTACCCTTGCCCAGTCTATATGGTGATCTCCGCAAATAAGAAGGATAAATCTACACATCCAGTACTCAAAGGAATCAAATTCAAAGCTCCCAACTATGTGAATTAGTAGAGTAATCATGTCTAAAATTTCTTCCTTGAAATGGCTTCTCTTCAAACTAGTAGGGAGTCTCGACATCCCTTTCTTCTCAGCTTCTAACCAGGTTTTAGCAATGCAATTTTGGAACCATTCCATTCTCTCATTATAAAATCCCCAAGAAGAAGACATAGAAACATCACCATTCTCCTCATACTCATCCAAATTTAGAGCAAGAGCAATAGATTCTGAGTCAATTTTAGCAACAACAAAGACATATGAATCTTTGATTTCTTGAGACTCCGAGAAATAATGATTGGCACAAGCAACCACCAAGTTAGGACAATGCACAACAAGTGGAAAACCCCCAACTCGATCTAAGGTGTTACTCACAGCTTTGTGAGCCAGGGAAGTTTGACCCTCAGGTAACATTCTTTTCCAAAAATCTTCAAGGTCAATATGACCCAATTCTGTATCTCTCACACCAGACAACCCATTTTCTACCACAAGAACCATAGGGGCCCTTTGAAATTTGAATTTCATTCTTACCAATTTGAAAACCCAACCAGCCAGAAACTCTGAAACATTCACAAACACAGTAGGAAAATGCAATACACTCATAGGAGAATTACTATATGGATACATAAAAATAAAAATTTTCTACCACCCAAATGAAATGTTGTGTTCTTATAGCAAGAGAGTGGAAAATGGAATAAAGAAGGCCAACCATGCTAACCTGTAAACCCAAAATTCCATGGACTCTCGCACATAGTGGACTAGTTGTTCTCTGCTCTGCAATGTATCTCCTTTGCAGAATTATGAAAACTACTAGTAGGGTGGTTAACTTATCCAAGTTTCACGTCACCTCTCATAAATCCATTCATAAATTTCATTAATTTCTGGCGGCATATCAAACTTTGAAATTCATGAAATCTCCTTGGGTTGCCCTCTAAAAAGTGTGTCAATGTACTTACACACATTCCAAATTAAATACAATATGATTGTCATTCTATCGTACTGCATGATAGCTTAGAAAAAGGCACCATGGGAGCATTGAGCACGTTCAATCTGCAAGTCAGATATTTGAGGAACTTTTGAACCACAATTTTGAGAGTTTAGAAGTTCAAAGAACTTCTAACCTCCCAACAACAAAGACTTTACTTGATGCAAAGTGACCAAGATCGATGAAGGAAGAACCTTCAGACACTATACTTGGTGACTAGTTGGGGAGTCAGGTGGTTCATGAACTCTTGAACCTGCCAACTTTGGTTGAAAAAGTTAAATAATTTCTGACAATACGTGAAAATGACTAAGTAAAAGACTCAAATTGGAAAAAAGGAAATGAATAGTGGCAAGTAAACAATGGGAAATTTTCTAAGGCATAGATACTTTAGTAAAATTTCAAACATGGGATAACAATAGGCTCTAATTGGGGACAAGGACTAAAAATGACATAGAGAATCTAGACAATCTTGGCATAAAGCCTTATTCTAGAAGGGTGATAGAGTCACACCAAAAACACAACAACAAAAATTGGGAGAGATGTGTCATGCCCACATTTTCCATGTGGTCACAACACACATCGCACGTGTCATAGCCACATCTGTTATGTGATTATGACACGAGATATGAAAAACTTTTCTCACACTGTCCTAAAAACCCCCTTCGCATGCATACGCATGCTCGACGGTGTTCTCTCATGGCGAAACACTATACTCTTCGGCAGAATACAAGTACAATTGCGTGCAACCAGAAGCATACAGATCAACAAGAGGGTCTATACAACACTGCTAACGTCATTGCAAGAGTGAGATTACCAAAGTTCTTAAATCGAACCCTCGGCAATTTTCGGTAGCATAATGCCTTACGGCGTTAGTGGGAATTACGCTGCACTCATTTACGCACGTGGTTCGCTGATAGAGTAACAACTTCCCACGACGCCTTGTTCCGACTAAACCGGCTAGTGATCTCCCTATTTAGTCATTTTTCAGCCAGGCATGGTTGTCTGTCTCCTCTCTTGTTTCCTGAAACATACTCCTCCTATGACTTAGCATTTTCAACAAGGCGGTTTGGTTGCTCTCTCTTCCCTTTTCACAAGTTCTTAATTTTGATTGTATCTTTATCGCCCTTACCTTAACTATTTCTCTGTTAATTTAGTGTGTTTATATTTCAGTCTCTCTCTCTCTTTCATTTTCTATGCTTTCTTTATGTGCATCCTGACCTTTCTTCATGATTTACGTCAATCAGGGTTATCACTGCAGCTATTGTTGATATTAAACCTAATTTCAGGATGATCTAGGTCACAAAGGCTGGTTTACTATTTCGCTGGACTCGGTCTCCTAATCTTCCCCGATCTAGGTTCCTCCTCTTCGTATGTACTTATTAAACCTGTTCCTAAGCAGATTTAGCAGAAGGGTCCGTCAACTTAGTTCTCTTATCCCATTTGGGAAATGTCGCGCATTTTCTCCTCTGTGTTTTCCAATGTTAGTTTTTCTTCTTCAGACTCTCTTACAGGTTTACTTATGAGGTCGTTTGCTACAGTTGAGATTAAAATGGCCACATGGATTGTCAGTGGTGGCTTCTTAAGTTTATTTCCAGTGTTCTTTTGAGCAAGGTGATCTGTAATTTTCCTCTTCATTTTCCGGGTGATTGATATTACGTTGATAGTTGAAACTTCCGAGAAACTCTTTCCAGAGTATCACTAAATATTCCTTAACTCTCTTTTACATTATAATTTTATTTTCTCTTGTTTATAATTACTGTTGTTACTATTACTATTGTTACTATTAATGACTATTAATCCACTGATTGTGACTCGTTTAACGTTGTAAATAGATGTAGGAGGCTCTCCACTTTATAAAACCCTGTTCATGGTAATATACCTTCTTTGGTTGTTGTGTTCAACACTTAATAACATCTACTGTGTGAATATAATTTGTTATTTTTTTTTTTTGTTTTCTCTATGTCCATGAGACATAGTTTATAACGATTTAAAACGAGGGCCCAATAACATGGTTCATAGATTTACTCCTATGTATATTATATATATATATATATATATATATATATATATATATATATATATATATATATATATATATATATATATATATATATATATATATATATATATATATATATATATATATATATATATATATATATATTTTAATGTCTATGTATAGGACGAAATTGGTTTACCACTATATATGTATATATCTCTATGTATATATATATATATAGAAATATATAGATAGATATATAATCATTTTATTATATATATAGCTATATACATAGACATATATAGTATATATATATGCCTATATATAGAGCTATAAAAAAATGTATTTATTTTCCAAAGAAACCAATCATATGTTAGGGCCAAAGCCCTAACATTTTTTTTTTGTTGCTTTAGATTCTACAGCCGACGGCGGCCATGGGCAGCGGTGGCCGCAGTGACAGAGAAGCAGGGTCGGCGGTGGCCGCAGAGCGGCGGACAGGGTCGGCGGTGGCCGCAGAGCGGCGGATAGGGTCGGCGGTGGCCGCAGAGTGGCAGATAGGGTCGGCGGTGGCCGCAGAGCGGCAGGCCTGTGCAGGCTGCGGGAGGCATAAGGGGAAGGGGGGGATGTGGAGTGGGGCAGAGCCCCACCCACATCCCACGATGTGGGGTGTGGGTGGGGCTCCGCCCCACTCCACACCTCCAAGTATATATATATGGGCCTGCAGTGGGGATTTCTCCCCACCGCCCAAATCTAACCGCGACTGTGTTTTCTCCCGCGGCTTAAACTTTGACAGTCAATCTTATGTGCTATTCGTTGATTTCTATCAACAATAATATATATATATATATATATATATATATATATATATATATATATATATATATATATATATATATATATATTCATGTATATATATATATATATATTCATGTATATATATATATATATATATCAATGATAATATATTTATATATATATATATATATATATATATTTCATATATATATATATACATATATATCTATTTTTATATTGATATATATCATTCAATCTCATAAAAATGATAATTACTTTCAATTTCTCTATTATTCTATAAAATGATAATTACTCAAAATGTGAAATATATATATATATATATTTATCTAAAAATATTCTTATATGTATATATATAATTCCTAAATTTCTCAAATTCACTACTTTATGCATTTACTCCAAATCAACCTGTTATAAAGATAATGTCATAACAATTAGATATATATATCTATATATATATATATATATATGTTTATATATATATCGATATATATATATATATATCCCAATTTCACTTAATCGGTAGAAATGGTAAATAGCTATCCCCTTATTATAAGTATATATATTTCCATTTTCATAAATATTTAAGAATGCTTAAATGTATATATACATGCTAGAATTTAACAGAATCCACTAAATATGGAGAATAACTCAAACATTTAAAACTGTCTTTTCCATTTTAACATTGAATTATAAAAACTAACATTTCAACTAGTTAAGCAATTCCAAACTTTCAAATGTAAACAACTCGTATTAGATTGCAATAATGAACTTTTCCTTTCAGTAATACTTGAAACACAAAAATTGCTATTGAACAAAGTTTGCAAACATCAACTTAAAAATTTAAGCACATTCATATTACAGCTTCTCAATCATGAATACCACCTCTTAACTTCCCAGATATGAACTTTCTTCTCCCAAACAGTACACAACTGATAACTATGACAACCAAATAAAAGTCCAATAATAACAAGATCAGGGAGGTGATTTTCTTCACTCCCAGAATATCATTAATTTACAACAATAACAAGAGAGGTGTTCTCTCTTCATCTCTATGAAATGAACCAGGCCTAATTCTCATGACAAAGAAGATGATCTGTTTCTTCATAAATAGCCAACCAGAAGCTCCAAGAGAAAACCTGCGTATCAAAGACAAACAAAGAAGAAAATACCACTCATCTAGCTCTCCTCCCTACCGTAGACCCGCAAGTGGGTCACCCCCGAGCTAGGGAGACCATACTCACACCTGGGTACTCAAACACTCCACTTCACAACAGAAACAACAACAATCCCAAAGCACACATACACCCGTGGGTATTTTACACAATACGGAAACTCAACTACAGTGAGTTTCATAAGGGGCAGGAGAGTGGACACACTCGACTCCAGAGTGTCACCCTGACAGATAAATGAACCAATATAAATTTCTCTTGGTCTCAACCAAGTGTGATCACAATTTTTAAGTAATCTGTATAGGACTCTCAAGTCAAAAATACAGTCACAGATACATGCCCTCAAGGCTTTCAACATCCCAAAAGATGGAAACAAGTATGCACCCGAGGAGGATCTCTCCTCCCCTACCCCAAACTTGATGAGCATTTCTCCCAAGTGGGAGACGCTCTGTCAAACAACCCGACAAGAACCCCACAGAAAACAAATCTAAACACATATTTCACACACATTTCATACACATTTCAGTTCTACAAAAACAAAGGTAAAATTCAGACCAACCTTGCAAAGCCCTCCTGGAATGAAGTTGTTGCAGAGTCCACAGAGTTCACTTCCAACCTTAGCCACCAACTCCCTCTCCCTTCTCTATCTTCCAAACTAACTTCTCTATTTTTGGTAAGGCAAAAAATGAAAGTTTTTCCCAAAATTCAACTAACTCCCTCTCATCCCAAAATTTGAAAATAAATAACCCAAATTCTCTTTCTTTTTAATTTTGAGAAATGGGGAAGTGACACTTGTCACCTCCTCACCCTTCCCCAAAACCACTATTCTGTCCTGGTGGCTTATGTCACTCTCCATTCCCAAGGGTACTCCTTATTCCTCTCATGTGACTCCACTTTCTCATGGGAGAAATAAAAAAAAGAGTTAAATGGGAACAAGACAGGTGACCCATGCCTCTTTCTACTTTATTCACATGGGTGTCCCCAGAGTACATGGGGGAATCTCACTAAAGAAGAGGTGACCTTCACTAATGGATGGCATCTCTTATCTAGGGGAATGTAGAGGGGATGGGTTGGGTGTTGGTACAACCCATCATGTCCCCTCCTACCTCCAATTTTCGCCACTTAACTTCAGGGGAAGGTTAAGTTGACTAGATGGAGGTTACTCAAGGGTTACCCATGCCAAATGGGCCCCTGGACCCATGGGGTATAACCCAGGGTCAACTTTAACCCATACAAGACACCCCTGGTCAAGGTAAGGCACAAGAAAAGGGCCTCATAATTTAAATAAATAAAGAAATTTCAAATTCAATCTCTTTACAACACTAATTTTAAAAATAATGGTACATGAGGGTAACCTAACCCACTCGACCATACGAAAGACCACATTACATCATGACATCAAACACAAAGAGATCTTGGTTCCTCGTGGAACCAGATCGGCTTAACAGGGAATAACAAATAACAAGGTGTGGAATGATCTCCGAAATCTGTGGTTCGATTAGTAATCCCTGCACACTCAATTACAAGATCAGTAACCACATAAATTCATCATAGCCGAAGCAACTTAAATAAAACATGCATTCTCATGCCCTAGTACAATTTAACATAATTAAAATCATATTACAATTTTCCATCATCACCTAATTCATTTTTCTGAAAAGTAAACTTATCCAAACATCACCCAATTAGTTTTTCCGAAAACATAATAAAGTTAAATAGTCTGACAAATTCTGGGAACTGCTATCCCACAAATATGAAAGTAACAATAACAGTACTGTAAATAGTCATAACAACAGTAGTAAAAAGGGCGGTCCTCACATCCTCTCCCCCTAAGACGGTACTTCCTCCTGGAAGTCGTCAAAAAGGTGAGGATACAGGGTCTTCAGTCTCTCTGCATCTTCCCATGTTGCAGTGACTTCGTCGTATAAGTCCCATTGGACTCTAACCTGGTCCAGCTCTCGACCTCGAAGGGCCAGCATCCGACGAGCCAATATGCGAATTGGCTCCAACGCCAGTTGTCCGTCTGCCTCTACCTGAAGAGCACTCCAATCCAACACATGAGATAAGTCAGAAATATATTGACGTAAAACTGATACATGAAATACATCGTGGATACGTGACAGGCTAGGTGGCAAGGCTAGACGATAGGCTACTGGTCCTATCCGCTCCAAGATTTCGAAAGGTCCTACAAATCGAGGTGCGAGCTTAGAGCCTTTTCCGTAACGGATTGGACTCTTGTGCGGCCGCACTCTCAAAAATACTCTTTCCCCCACAGAGAAGCTTCGGTCTGTCCTCTTAGCATCGGCATACTTTTTCTGCCTATCCTGTGCTTCCTGGAGTCTCTGTCTTATCTGTTTGACTTGCAGTTCCATATTCTGAACTATCTCTGGGCCGATGACTGTTCTGTCCTCTATCCGATCCCAACTCAAAGGTGTTCTGCATGGTCTGCCATATAATGCATGGAAAGGAGGCATACCCAACGAGCTATGATGCCCATTATTGTAGGCGAACTCAACTAGATACAGGTACTCCTCCCATCTAGACTGGTGGTCCATCACATACATGCGAAGCATGTCTTCTAACACCTGGTTAACTCTCTCTGTTTGTCCGTCGGTTTCCGGATGATATGCTAAACTGAAGTTGAGCTGTGTGCCCAACGCCTGATGTAAGGCTCTCCAGAAAGATGAAGTGAATACGGAGTCTCTGTCAGATATAATGCGGCGAGGTACCCCATGAAGTCGAACAATCTGATCAAGAAACACCTTGGCCACTGATGGTGCATTGTATGTTGTGCATATGGGTGAAAAATGCGCCACTTTGGTCAGCTTGTCAACTGTCACCATAATAGCATCATGGCGACGTGATGACATAGGTAGACCAACGATAAAATCCATAGAAATGGTGTCCCATTTCCATTCAGGTATCTCGTGAGGGTACAACAGTCCCGCTGGATGCTGATGTTCGGCCTTGACCCTCTGACATTCCAGGCAACGAGCAACAAATTTGGCAATGTCACGCCTCATCCCAGCCCAATGATAAAGCTGTCGCAAGTTAGCATGCATCTTCTTCACTCCTGGGTGTGCTGCATAGGGTGCTCTATGAGCCTCTGATAGGATTACTGTACGAAGATTACCCGCATAGGGTACATAGATGCATTGCCGATGTCGAAGCATACCATCAGACTCAAGGGTATATCCTGTAAATTTGCCCTCAAGGGCCTTCTGATTTAGTACTGCCTGCTGCACTTCTAGAAACCATTCGTCCTCCGGCAGATGCTGTAAGATGCGATCCTTCAAGTCCATCTTCAAGGTCAGGGTCTGGATCTCGTGGCGTCTACGACTCAAAGCATCAGCGACCACGTTCTCCTTCCCTTTGATATAGTGGACATCGAAGTCATATTCACATAGGAATTCCATCCAACGCCGTTGGCGGGCGTTCAAATTAGGCTGTGTAAAAATATACTGCAAACTATGATGGTCCGAATGGAGTTCAAAGCGTCGTCCTAAGAGAAAGTGTCTCTAGCGAACCAAGGCATGAACAACAGCTGCGAGCTCTAAGTCGTGCGTAGGATAGTTTAACTCATGTGTCTTTAGTTTCCGCGATTCGTATGCGATCGCTCGACCATCCTGCATAAGCACGGCTCCCAAACCTTCTAATGATGCATCTATGCAAACTACAAACTCCTCTGATGGATCTGGGACTGCTAAAATAGGAGCACTAGTAAGACGCTCCTTGAGGACTCCAAAAGCCTTTTCACACTGCTCGGTCCAAGTGAAACCCTTCCCTTTGCGCTGAAGGGAAGTGATGGGATGTGCTATCCTGGAGAAACCTTCGACAAACCGACGATAATACCCGGCTAACCCCATAAAACTTCTGACCTCTGTCACGTTAGTGGGTGCCGGCCACTCCTGAATTGCTCTAATTTTAGATGGATCTACGGAGATGCCATCGCCTGATAAAATGTGTCCCAAATACTGCACCTCTGTCCTGAAGAAGGCACACTTCACCAAGTTGCCATAAAGCTGCTGCCCTCGTAATTGCTGCAAAACTTGACGCAAGTGCTCTACATGCTCCTCCTCAGTTCGTGAATAAATCAGAATGTCATCTAGAAATATGATCACGAACCGATCTAGGTATGTACGGAACACCCCGTTCATGAGACTCATGAATACTGCAGGAGCGTTCGTCAACCCGAAAGGTACCACTGTGAATTCATAATGGCCATATCTGGTTCGAAAAGCAGTTTTATGAATATCTGACTCCGTGATGCGCAATTGGTGATACCCAGATTTTAGATCGATTTTCGAGAACACTCTAGCTCCCTGCATCTGATCAAAAAGGTCATCAATCCTAGGCAGAGGATAACGGTTCTTCACCGTCAACTTGTTCAACTGCCTGTAGTCCATGCATAGACGAAGAGACCCATCCTTCTTCTTCACGAAGATAACTGGTGCGCCCCATGGTGAAACGCTAGGTCGGATGTGTCCCTTCTCAAGTAATTCTTCTAACTGCAGCTTAAGTTCAGTGAGTTCATGGGTCGTCATCCTATAGGGTGCGCGGGATATCGGCTCTGCACCTGGCACTAAGTCGATGTGGAAGTCCACTTCTCTGCGTGGAGGCATACCAGGTAATTCTAGCAGAAATACATCGGCAAACTCTCTAAGGATAGGGTGGTCATCTAAAGTAGCCTCAGGTTCATCCTTTGCTCTATCACTGACTGTGATGGCAAACATCTGACATCCCTTCCGCATACAGCGCTTAAGCTGCTGAGCGGATATCATACGAACAGTCGTGGGCTTTTGAATGCCCACTATCTCAACCGACGAACCATGATCGTCTAAACAGCTAATCGTTCTCTGGCGACAATCAAGCTTGGCTCTATGTGCCGCAAGCCAATCCATACCCAGAACTACTTCGTAAGACCCTAATGGCATAATCCTAAGGTCACATGTTGTGGTGAAGGATCCCAATATGATCTCACAGTCTTTAACTAAGGTATCTACTGACATCCTGGCCCCTGAGGCCAACTCAACTTCCCACCTAATGTCTTGCCTAGAAGCCACCAGCCTGCAACGCTCCACTAACGATGTAGACAAAAAGGAGTCAGTAGCTCCTGAGTCAAAAAGGATCGAGATGGGAAAGTCTCTAATCGTACCTGCTGCCTCGATGACAGAAGCCTGGAAATCAGCCTGGCGGTTATCAACCGCTGCAAACATGTGGTGAGATCTGCCCACGTCACCAACGGTCTGCTCAGACCCTCCTGATCGGGGCTGACCCCCTGCAGTAAATCCCTGCGGGCACTCTCTAGCTAGATGCCCTGCCCCACCACATACATAACACGGTCCTCTAACCTGTAACTGCCCTGACTGTGTTCTGCCTGATTGTTGTTGCCCAGTCCGTCCGGTGGATCCCTGTGAGCCTCTGTAAGACTGCTGGGACCTTGCGGGTCCTGCCGATGAACCCTGCTGTCTCTGATCTCTGCGTGGTCCCTACTGCTGCCATCCACGGTTCTGTCCTCCCTGTCCCCTCTGTTGAAATTTGGATTTTTGCTGATGTTGCTGCTGCTGTGGAGGCCTAGGAGGTAATGATGAAGGATTATATCCTCCTCTCTGTGTTGTGTTTTGAGGCCTTCAAAAATTTTGCTGTTGTTGGGGATTCCATTCCTGGTACTGTGGGCGTGAATTCTGTCCTCGTCCCTGAATTTCCTCTGATATAAGGGCCTTTTCAACAGCTTCGCTCATGGTATGGGGATTTGCCATACGAACTGGTCCTGCTATCCCGTGATTTAGCCCCTGATGAATTTGTGTATTAAGATTTTCTCGTCATGGAGGTATTCCGCGTAACGAGAAAGCTCTATAAATCGGCTCTCATACTGAGTAACGGTGAGTCCCCTCTGCTGTAGATCATGGAACTCATCGATTCTGCGCTGTCTATAATGTTCAGACAAATATCGCGCATTGAAGCGCTCAATGAAGATGTCCCATGTGAGTGTATCCATGGAGAGTCGGCGCTTGCACTCCTCTGTGCGCCACCAGGTGGCTGCTGCATCCCTAAGAAGATGAACTGCCACTCGTGCTTTCGTGTTGCTCCCATACGGTCGCAATGCGAAACACCTGTCTAAGCTAATTAGCCAAGCCTCGGCCACAGCTCCCTCTGTAGCTCCTGCGAAAGTGGGTGGGTTGAGCCTCAGTAGATCTCTGATAGGGTCCCCTCTGTCTCTAAGTCTCCCAAGTGGCTCTTCCACACCATCCTCATATACTCCATGTTGAACCTGTTCTTGTCTCAAAAGTCTTGGAGGACTCCTGCTCCGTGCTCGGGAGGCCGACCCTACCTCCTCTACTGTTGTGTCAGGAATCTCAACGAAGGGCTCCACACGTGGCACCTCTAGTGAATCAACGCGGGGCTCCATACGTGGCTCAATACGTGACTCGGCACGTGGCTCCTCTCGCGGATCAACACGAGGCTCTATATGTGGCTCAGGAATCACTGGTGGTAACCTGTCTAGCATAGTCTGTAATGCCTGTAAGATCTGTGGACCTATATCCGATACTGGTGTCGCCTGTGGTACTAGTGGTGCTTGTGGTACAGGTGGTGCAGGTGGTGCTGCTTTATCTACGGGTGCCAGTCCCTCGGCTGAGGAATCGCTGTGCACCTCGACTGACGCTATGTGGTGTGATCGCGCTCGTCGAACACGTCGAGGAGGCATCCTACAAAACAAGGTAGAAACTAATTAGCCAAAGTTGCAGAATAATAACGTGCCCAAATATGCCCAATGTTTAAAACTTGGCTCTGATACCAAATGTCATGCCCACATTTTCCATGTGGTCACAACACACATCGCACGTGTCATAGCCACATCTGTTATGTGATTATGACACGAGATATGAAAAACTTTTCTCACACTGTCCTAAAAACCCCCTTCGCATGCGTACGCATGCTCGACGGTGTTCTCTCATGGCGAAATACTATACTCTTCGGCAGAATACAAGTACAATTGCGTGCAACCAGAAGCATACAGATCAACAAGAGGGTCTATACAACGCTGCTAACGTCATTGCAAGAGTGAGATTACCAAAGTTCTTAAATCGAACCCTCGGCAATTTTCGGTAGCATAATGCCTTACGGCGTTAGTGGGAATTACGCTGCACTCATTTACGCACGTGGTTCGCTGATAGAGTAACAACTTCCCACGACACCTTGTTCCGACTAAACTGGCTAGTGATCTCCCTATTTAGTCATTTTTCAGCCAGGCACGGTTGTCTGTCTCCTCTCTTGTTTCCTGAAACATACTCCTCCTATGACTTAGCATTTTCAACAAGGCGGTTTGGTTGCTCTCTCTTCCCTTTTCACAAGTTCTTAATTTTGATTGTATCTTTATCGCCCTTACCTTAACTATTTCTCTGTTAATTTAGTGTGTTTATATTTCAGTCTCTCTCTCTCTTTCATTTTCTATGCTTTCTTTATGTGCATCCTAACCTTTCTTCATGATTTACGTCAATCAGGGTTATCACTGCAGCTATTGTTGATATTAAACCTAATTTCAGGATGATCTAGGTCACAAAGGCTGGTTTACTATTTCGCTGGACTCGGTCTCCTAATCTTCCCCGATCTAGGTTCCTCCTCTTCGTATGTACTTATTAAACCTGTTCCTAAGCAGATTTAGCAGAAGGGTTCGTCAACTTAGTTCTCTTATCCCATTTGGGAAATGTCGCGCATTTTCTCCTCTGTGTTTTCCAATGTTAGTTTTTCTTCTTCGAACTCTCTTACAGGTTTACTTATGAGGTCGTTTGCTACAGTTGAGATTAAAATGGCCACATGGATTGTCAGTGGTGTCTTCTTAAGTTTATTTCCAGTGTTCTTTTGAGCAAGGTGATCTGTAATTTTCCTCTTCATTTTCCGGGTGATTGATATTACGTTGATAGTTGAAACTTCCGAGAAACTCTTTCCAGAGTATCACTGAATATTCCTTAACTCTCTTTTACATTATAATTTTATTTTCTCTTGTTTATAATTACTGTTGTTACTATTACTGTTGTTACTATTAATGACTATTAATCCACTGATTGTGACTCGTTTAACGTTGTAAATAGATGTAGGAGGCTCTCCACTTTATAAAACCCTGTTCATGGTAATATACCTTCTTTGGTTGTTGTGTTCAACACTTAATAACATCTACTGTGTGAATATAATTTGTTATTTTTTTTTTTTTTGTTTTCTCTATGTCCATGAGACATAGTTTATAACGATTTAAAACGAGGGCCCAATAACATGGTTCATAGATTTACTCCTATGTATATTATATATATATATATATATATATATATATATATATATATATATATACATATATATATATATATATATATATTATATATATATATATATATATATATTTTAATGTCTATGTATAGGACGAAATTGGTTTACCACTATATATGTATATATCTCTATGTATATATATATATAGAAATATATAGATAGATATATAATCATTTTATTATATATATAGCTATATACATAGACATATATAGTATATATATATGCCTATATATAGAGCTATAAAAAAATGTATTTATTTTCCAAAGAAACCAATCATATGTTAGGGCCAAAGCCCTAACATTTTTTTTTTGTTGCTTTAGATTCTACAGCCGACGGCGGCCATGGGCGGCGGTGGCCGCAGTGACAGAGAAGCAGGGTCGGCGGTGGCCGCAGAGCGGCGGACAGGGTCGGCGGTGGCCGCAGAGCGGCGGATAGGGTCGGCGGTGGCCGCAGAGCGGCGGGCCTGTGCAGGCCGCGGGAGGCATAAGGGGAAGGGTGGGATGTGGAGTGGGGCGGAGCCCCACCCACATCCCACGATGTGGGGTGTGGGTGGGGCTCCACCCCACTCCACACCTCCAAGTATATATATATGGGCCTGCGGTGGGGATTTCTCCCCACCGCCCAAATCTAACCGCGACTATGTTTTCTCCCGCGGCTTAAACTTTGACAATCAATCTTATGTGCTATTCGTTGATTTCTATCAACAATAATATATATATATATATATTCATGTATATATATATATATATCAATGATAATATATTTATATATATATATATATTTCATATATATATATATACATATATATCTATTTTTATATTGATATATATCATTCAATCTCATAAAAATGATAATTACTTTCAATTTCTCTATTATTCTATAAAATGATAATTACTCAAAATGTGAAATATATATATATATATATATATATATATATATATATTTATCTAAAAATATTCTTATATGTATATATATAATTCCTAAATTTCTCAAATTCACTACTTTATGCATTTACTCCAAATCAACCTGTTATAAAGATAATGTCATAACAATTAGATATATATATCTATATATATATATATATATGTTTATATATATATCGATATATATATATATATATATATATATCCCAATTTCACTTAATCGGTAGAAATGGTAAATAGCTATCCCCTTATTATAAGTATATATATTTCCATTTTCATAAATATTTAAGAATGCTTAAATGTATATATACATGCTAGAATTTAACAGAATCCACTAAATATGGAGAATAACTCAAACATTTAAAACTGTCTTTTCCATTTTAACATTGAATTATAAAAACTAACATTTCAACTAGTTAAGCAATTCCAAACTTTCAAATGTAAACAACTCGTATTAGATTGCAATAATGAACTTTTCCTTTCAGTAATACTTGAAACACAAAAATTGCTATTGAACAAAGTTTGCAAACATCAACTTAAAAATTTAAGCACATTCATATTACAGCTTCTCAATCATGAATACCACCTCTTAACTTCCCAGATATGAACTTTCTTCTCCCAAACAGTACACAACTGATAACTATGACAACCAAATAAAAGTCCAATAATAACAAGATCAGGGAGGTGATTTTCTTCACTCCCAGAATATCATTAATTTACAACAATAACAAGAGAGGTGTTCTCTCTTCATCTCTATGAAATGAACCAGGCCTAATTCTCATGACAAAGAAGATGATCTGTTTCTTCATAAATAGCCAACCAGAAGCTCCAAGAGAAAACCTGCGTATCAAAGACAAACAAAGAAGAAAATACCACTCATCTAGCTCTCCTCCCTACCGTAGACCCGCAAGTGGGTCACCCCCGAGCTAGGGAGACCATACTCACACCTGGGTACTCAAACACTCCACTTCACAACAGAAACAACAACAATCCCAAAGCACACATACACCCGTGGGTATTTTACACAATACGGAAACTCAACTACAGTGAGTTTCATAAGGGGCAGGAGAGTGGACACACTCGACTCCAGAGTGTCACCCTGACAGATAAATGAACCAATATAAATTTCTCTTGGTCTCAACCAAGTGTGATCACAATTTTTAAGTAATCTGTATAGGACTCTCAAGTCAAAAATACAGTCACAGATACATGCCCTCAAGGCTTTCAACATCCCAAAAGATGGAAACAAGTATGCACCCGAGGAGGATCTCTCCTCCCCTACCCCAAACTTGATGAGCATTTCTCCCAAGTGGGAGACGCTCTGTCAAACAACCCGACAAGAACCCCACAGAAAACAAATCTAAACACATATTTCACACACATTTCATACACATTTCAGTTCTACAAAAACAAAGGTAAAATTCAGACCAACCTTGCAAAGCCCTCCTGGAATGAAGTTGTTGCAGAGTCCACAGAGTTCACTTCCAACCTTAGCCACCAACTCCCTCTCCCTTCTCTATCTTCCAAACTAACTTCTCTATTTTTGGTAAGGCAAAAAATGAAAGTTTTTCCCAAAATTCAACTAACTCCCTCTCATCCCAAAATTTGAAAATAAATAACCCAAATTCTCTTTCTTTTTAATTTTGAGAAATGGGGAAGTGACACTTGTCACCTCCTCACCCTTCCCCAAAACCACTATTCTGTCCTGGTGGCTTATGTCACTCTCCATTCCCAAGGGTACTCCTTATTCCTCTCATGTGACTCCACTTTCTCATGGGAGAAATAAAAAAAAGAGTTAAATGGGAACAAGACAGGTGACCCATGCCTCTTTCTACTTTATTCACATGGGTGTCCCCAGAGTACATGGGGGAATCTCACTAAAGAAGAGGTGACCTTCACTAATGGATGGCATCTCTTATCTAGGGGAATGTAGAGGGGATGGGTTGGGTGTTGGTACAACCCATCATGTCCCCTCCTACCTCCAATTTTCGCCACTTAACTTCAGGGGAAGGTTAAGTTGACTAGATGGAGGTTACTCAAGGGTTACCCATGCCAAATGGGCCCCTGGACCCATGGGGTATAACCCAGGGTCAACTTTAACCCATACAAGACACCCCTGGTCAAGGTAAGGCACAAGAAAAGGGCCTCATAATTTAAATAAATAAAGAAATTTCAAATTCAATCTCTTTACAACACTAATTTTAAAAATAATGGTACATGAGGGTAACCTAACCCACTCGACCATACGAAAGACCACATTACATCATGACATCAAACACAAAGAGATCTTGGTTCCTCGTGGAACCAGATCGGCTTAACAGGGAATAACAAATAACAAGGTGTGGAATGATCTCCGAAATCTGTGGTTCGATTAGTAATCCCTGCACACTCAATTACAAGATCAGTAACCACATAAATTCATCATAGCCGAAGCAACTTAAATAAAACATGCATTCTCATGCCCTAGTACAATTTAACATAATTAAAATCATATTACAATTTTCCATCATCACCTAATTCATTTTTCTGAAAAGTAAACTTATCCAAACATCACCCAATTAGTTTTTCCGAAAACATAATAAAGTTAAATAGTCTGACAAATTCCGGGAACTGCTATCCCACAAATATGAAAGTAACAATAACAGTACTGTAAATAGTCATAACAACAGTAGTAAAAAGGGCGGTCCTCACAAGATGAGGAAAGAAACTATAATACAAGGAAGAACTCAGGAGTGTTACCAATTAAACAACTTTAGATCTTGCCCATTGTAGGCAAGAGGTAATGATGTCCCATCAGGATAGGCCAGTAGAAATGCATTCTTCCCAATGGCTTGTCTGATTTGGAAAGGCCCATTCCATGGAGAATAGAACTTCTTATGAGCCCCCTTCAGCTCTCTTCTCTTGTCCCATAAAAGCATAGAGTCTTCCACAACAAAACTTCTTTGCTTAGCTTTCTTATCAAAAATCTTCTTAATAGCCTATTGGTGACTGGTAATCCTATCCACAACAATTTCTCTTTGTTTCTCCAACTGGTTCAAATACATTATTGAAATTGTTCAGCTTCAATTGCCTTCTGTAGATTCAGTGTAGATAATTCCAAAGGGATGGGAATTATACTATCAATTCCATAAACTAGCTAAAAAGGGGACATACCAATGGCTCTTTTGTAAGTTATCCTATCTACCCAAAGAACATCATATAAACTCTTATGCCATCCTCTTTGATTTTAATCCACTTTCTTCTTGACAATTGAAATGAGGTTTTTATTGCTTGATTCAGCTTGTCCATTGCCTTGTGGATAATAGTCAGATGAGTGGGCAAGGATGATACCATAATCATAACAAAAAAGAGTACATTTAGAAGAGGATAAACTGGTGACATTATCAGCTACAATCTTTCTAGGTACACCAAACCTAACTAAGATATTCTCTTTCAGGAAATTACAGAAAACCTCAGAGGTGGTGTGTTTTATAGAGATTTCTTCCACCCATTTGGTAGAGTAATCTGTAGCTATCAGGATATAAGTATGTCTAGCACTAGAATTGGGATTAATAGGTCCAATGAAATCCAATCCCCACCACTGAAATGGTTCATTAATCACCACGGGTTTCAGAGGCAATGCAGCTAATTGAGGTCTGCTAGTAAACTTTAAGCACTTCTCACATTTAGATACCCAGTTATAGGCATCCTTGAACATGCCTGGCCAATAAAAACATTGTGTTAAGATTTTGAAAGTAGTCACAGACATTGAGAAATGACCTCTGCAGTCTTCATTATGAAAGGTTTCTAATAGCTTCTTCTATTGTTCCTTATCTACACACCTTATAAATGTTTCATCCACTCACTTTGTGTATAAGTTCCCTTCCTAGAGAACATACTTGTTAGCTTTAAGCTTCAAATTCCTTTTCTCTTTTGCAGACAGGTGGGGTGGGTAGTCACCATATGTCAAAAAGTAAGAAACATTAGAAAACTAATCATCCTTAGTGCTTGTGAAAAGAACCAAAGGCAACTCCTCATCTTCACTAACTTTATTCTCAAAAATCATTCTACATAATCCTTTCCCTCTGACCAAATTGGTAGGTTTGATTTCAACATCATATTCCTAAATTTTAGCTATCCAAGCTCTTCTCAATTTCTTGTTGTGTAAGGATACTTTTTACAACAAACTCTGAAACATAAACAACTGCATGAGAGTGTAGAATGTAAAACCTGAATCTTTTCAAAGCTTTCACTACCGCATATGCATGTTTCTCTAGTGTAGAGTATTTCAATTCATGTTTCTTTAAAGGCACACTCATGAAAGCAATTGGAGCTTTGATCCCATGTTCATTATTTTGTAGCAAAATAGTTGACAGAGTGTGTTCTGATGCATAGCAATAGATAATAAAATATTTTTCAAAATTAGGATGCACTAATGTAGGTGCATTGGCAATGGCCATCTTGATATCTCCAAATGCCTATTCACCTTCATCACTCCATTTGAAAATGGGATGGTTTTTCATCATCTCAGCAATATGTCTAGTCAACTCAACAAAATCAAGAACAAACCTTTTAAGAAAATTTACCTGAACAAAGAAAGATTTAGAATTACTTTTGGTTGCAGGTAAGCTTAGTTGTTGAATTGCTCTAACTCTCTCAAGATCAATTTTGATACCATCCTTGGAGACAATGTGACCCAACAGTTTCCCTTTAGTTATAGTGAAAATTGACCTTTTAGGATTTAAATAAATACCATGTTCTCTACAGCACTACAACACTACCTCTAGATCATGCAAGTGGTCAACCCTCTTCTTTGAGAAAACTATTAAATCATCCAGATAAATGATAATGATTTTATTTTTCAAATCTCCAAAAGTCAAATCCATTGCCCTTTGGAAGTGGCCCCTACATTAATAAGGCCAAATGACATCCAATTGTAAGCAAAAACACCAATAGGGATAGTGAATATTGTTTTGTACTGATCCTCTAGGGCTACCTCAATCTAATTATACCCTAAAAACCCATCTAGCATAGACATCATCTCTAAACTAGATATTATTTGCAATATACAATCCATCACTGGTGAGGGATAGTTATCTTTCAGAGAAGCTTGGTTTAGATTTCAGAAATCAACGCAAATTCTTATTTCCCCTTTCTTCTTTCTGATAGGAACAATATTAGCCACCCATGTAGAGTGATGAATGGGGTAAATAATTTTCACCTTTAGCATCTTGTCTATCTCGCTAAAAATAGAATTGGATACTTTAGGGTTGTAAGTCCTTTGTTTCTACCTGAAGGGCAAAGTACCAGGCTTCATTGGGATGTGGTGATGCATTCTCCCATCTCTAAATTTCTTCATGTCTGCATAGCACCATGCAAAAACATATTTGTAGCGAATAAACAAAGAAATTAAATGCTTTCGCTCTTTTGGATCCTCCTCAATGCCAATATTAACTCAATCATAATTAGTCGATCATCTGATTGAAACTTTACTTTTTTGTTTCAAGTACTGATCATGTCAATTAAAAAGGTTCTCAACTGAGACCAAACCCTTGTGAATTTTATTTCCTTTCAATTGAATCACTTCAGATCCCTAGCCTTTGTGAGAACTGGCCACTCCTTTTAGCACATCATTACTTTCATCAAGACTCCCTTCAAAGAACATGTTTGCAAATGACTCGGGCTTTTCTAAGAAAGATATAATTTGTTGGTCATTGTTAAATACCTACCAGTGATTGATGTTCTCAAGTACGCTGGGCCGATAGACTACCTCAATTTTGTAAGGTTTGTCTTTAAAATTTAGGTGACATAACATGAGAGATGTAAATACAGCCAATGAATCAGCCCAAGTGTTCTAATCCCTGGGCACAACGTATATTGAAAAGGTGTCAAAATATTATATGCAATCCCACACCCTATTTATGTAGTGCCTTAGTCTCCCATTTTTCACCGTATATATTTTCCTTACTTGCTTAACAATCAACTCGGCATCACCCCTAGCTCTCAACTACTTAATACCTTTCTCCTTAGCCAATGCCATCCCTAGTAACAAAGCCTCATATTTAGCAATGTTATTTGTGTTATCAAATTCCAACTTGTAAGCAAAAGGAAACTTGCAATCATCAGAGGAAACCAAAACTACTCTAGCACCTGGACCAGCAGTAGAATAATTGTCATCAAACTCTAATGTCTACACCTCATTGGCTAGATCAAGGCTTATTAGATTTTCACCATTCTCCACCATTAAGGTGCACATATATGTGTCAGGCCCAGTTTCTGCATATAAAATGTATGCCCTTGGGTCCCCTGAATTCAATATAGTGAACTTGGCCTTAGGTTTAGGGTTTAGGTGAACTCTCTTCCCATCCACTGGTATCAATGCATGAGACTAGTCCATCTGAATCTCACCCCCCAAGTCTCTATAGAAGTTGCAACTGAAAAGCATCCTATAACTTGCAGGCATATATGCCACTAAAATGGTTAACTTCAATCTCTTCTTGGGATAAGTGGCAAGGGCAACTTCTGCATCTTTAATTTGACCTAAGATAGGTATTACAGAGCCATCCATGGAAAAGAATCTACCATGAGAGGAGGTATAGGATAAACCTAAGGCTTTAGCAACCTGGATAGGCATTACATTATCTGAGGCTCCAGAAGCGATGATAGGGTTTCTTAATTTATAACCAACAATGTATAATGATACATAAAAAGGCTCTAGTTTTTCAAAGGTGTTTAGATTGAAAAAGGGTGGAAATGTTTTGTTTTAGATTTCAAAGGCAAATCCTCCCTTCTCACCAAACATTCAAGGTCATATCAATCAAGTTGAATCTCCACTAAGAGAGAGCAATCACCTATTAGGTTGGGTTGCCACTTGGAACGATGAGGGAAGTTCAGATGTATCAAACAATATCTCAATTTAATGCTTAATTACTCTTAAAACCCTAAATAAACAAAATAGTAAGCAAATTAATGAATTACGGCAAATCCTTTCAAACTGAGATGAGGGATAGAGATTATTAACTCACTATTTTTTGAAATCTAGAATGTGGAATAGTCAGGGACACTGGCACTAGTGCTCCTGTCCAAGGTATAGTTTTCATCACAAAATCTGAATCTCCTTTCGACACTGATCTGCACTGTATCTTCCGTTTCTACCTTGGAAAAGATGGCAAACACTGGCACTAGCACCCTTGTCCCTAAATGTTCACCTTTGTCCTCTTTCTTTTAGATCTCGAATCCTTATTGTCTACAACCTCCTTTTTGCAACTCCACTCCGTGAAACTCAGTACCTGTAACCTGAAATCACAAAGGAGTGTGGGAGGGGGTTGTGGGGTTTAGAGGCTTGCCTCAATCAAGTCCCAAAGAGACATTCAAGTCTTCTGAACACCATTTTCAGATGAAAGTGCATATCCCAGTGGGGTAGAGGCAAAATCCAAATGATAAATGATTGAAAACACAATAGATATCACCTTGTAGTGTAGATCTCATGGAAGGAAGATGTTCTTCATGCCATTAGGAGATGGAGTCAAATCTACAATTATAAACACAATAACAACAAAGTGTACTGCTCTGCAACACAATGAATGCCTTGAATCACTTTAACAGAAGATTATAGATCAAAATGCCCATCTAATATCCATCTAGTTTGCAAATGAAACCTAAACATTCTTATATATGCAACTACAAAGATTCCCGCTAAGAATTTCATAATTTAAACTTGAGATGTTGGCATAGGACCCAAATAATAGTCATAAAACTGACATTAAAATTTAGGGCATACCCAAAATAGGGAAGGACTAGGATGCTAGCGCCCAAGACCACCCCCTCATTTTTTCTTAGGAATCATCAAAATAGCACTCCCTAGGTCCTATTTTCCATAAGACTTCAGGGTTTTCTCCTCAGGTGTAAAAATTATCATACAAGAATCTCCAAATGCATTCTAAAGACCTGGGAGCTAAACCTTAAGAGGGAAATGCCCCCAAGGGGACATTTTCTGACATAACATTTAGCCCCCACTTTAATGTATGTATAAATGCAAGGCCAATACATGCATTAAAGTACAGTCAACAAACACAACAAACACACTAAACACGCTGAAGACATGCCAAACACATTTAAGATAATAATAGGCATGCAAAACACAGATAAGACAATAACAATCATGCAATACATGGAGAAGACAACATTGAAGACATGTAAAACACAATAGATACAGTGAATGCAATGACTATTTCTTTTTTTCCATATGAATGCAAATGCACGTACAAAAAAAGTAAACACACAACCTAGATGCAGGATGAGGTCATCGTCACCAATCTTTAAACTACATAAGGGGCAATAGACATGCCAAACAAATCTCAAAGTGTAGGAGGAGCTCATTGCCACCAGTCTTGAAACTACACTTGAGAACAAACATGCCATACAAATTCCAAAGCATAGGAGGAGCTCATTGCCACTGATATTGAAACTATGCTTGGTAACAAACACGCCATACACAAACACATGGAAGACATGGAGAAAACATGACAAACAAGTGATGGAAGAAACCTATTGCTAGGTTCGCAGCCATCTCATGTGCATTACAGACGCACACCGACAATTGCACTTTGCCACAACAATCGTTGAAGACACGCTTAAGGGTTAGGATAGTCTCAGATCCACCCTGCCTCCTCAGAGGACTTTTAGAAAATGACAGGATGTGCAATCTCCTTGAGAAATACACCATCCCTGCCTCCGTAAAGGACTTAAATGATTGCAATATAGAAAATAAAGATGCACACTCACTCAGAGATACAACATCCTGCCTCCGTAGAGGGATTACAAACATGCTTCATTAGTACCAAAATCATTAGACAGCTTACCTTATATATGCCCCCACCTTAAGGTGGTTGATATCATGTACCAATATCAAGCACGTTAAGGTAGGAAGGAAACACACAAGGGAACACAAGCTCTTGCAAATCCCATGTCCCCTGGAGGTGACATGTACTATACAATCGCCAAATGTTCCCACAAACATGCAATTTCCTGTAAGAAAAGGTGTTAGCATCCATATAATCATGATAAACAACAATGCAAGGCTAGATACAAGATAGACAAAGTGCACAGAGCAACAGTATTGTTATGTTTTGTAAGTGTGATAAGACAACATCAAGATATCACACGAGGTGATTCTACTAGCCAAGCTTCGGATAATATATATCAACCCCATCGTCATGTATGGACTAGGTCCATTTTTTTACTTCTCACTGAAGGGACACTAGGTATATATTAGTATAATATGTTTTTCATCATCCGCCAACTAGATAGAACCACTAGAGGAAGATAAACAATAAGTCAAGAGAGGAGAAACAAGTGCCTTAGGTACAGCCACGTAGGAGGGTGCCCCCAAGTCACCAACCGCAACGCTATGTACATAAGACACAACATACAACAATGAAAATAGAGGAGAAGAAATGTAGAAGAATGATGATACAAATAGAAGAAGGGTCACAACAGAGGCAGTCTCCCGATATCCTTGACCTTACGAGAGTGTCAAGGGTCATCCTAGGAGGCCTAAACAACACATAACACATCAAGGGGGAAACAAAACACAAAGGTAAAGGGTTAGAAATACTTACCTATAGGGACAACCAAACTAACCATTATCAACAATTAAATCAATGCCATTTTTCGTGGATGAGGTAGGTTATCAAACTTTTCCATATCCACTTCTATCATGCCGATTATTTCATCAAAATGAAGATAATCATTTTCTACTTCTACCCTACCAATGATTTCATCATAGTCATAAATAGGAGGATTTTCTAATACAGATTGTTCTTTGAGATATCTTTGCTCATCCACTAATGCTTTATCTTGGCTGGGGAGGGCATTGGGATGGAAGAAAGAAAAATTATTGTTAAGAAGTTTAGGTGTTGTATCCTCATCATCATCATCATCATCATGATCATCATCATCATCATATGTTTTAGATATTAATTCCGATCCATTAAGAGAACTTTAATGCTCATCCTTCTCAATAAGTTTTGTTAAATCTTCTACTATCCAAAGATATATATGTATTCATGAGTGATATATAGTTGTCTAGATCATATAGTGGCATAACATTAGTTTGTACAATGTGTGCTAAGCCTGGGAGTACATTAACATCATCTTGTCCTTATTTTAGTAACTCTCTTATGTTATGAATGATAGTTATAGCTTGGTTCAATATCCCTTCATTTTCTATAAATGTTTAAAAATTGGCTAGTTCGTTGTCAACTTTGTTTATTTTCTCATCAGTTACATGTGTTATCACATCGATAGGATCCTTGACATCATGAAATATTTGTTCCTCTATTGTAGTTGTAGGAGACATAATGTCTTGTGAAGTTTGTGTCTCTCCTTTTGTAGGGAAGGTGTCATTGATTTCATCATCTTGTACTAGTATATCCTCATGGGAGGAACCATTTTTTATGACATCATCACATGTAGTAGAGACTAGATGCATAGGAGAAGTACTATCACAAGTATCTTTTTCATTGCTACTCATGGAAATGAACTTGGTTAAGCTCTCTAATATTATAGAATGTTCACTCATGAGGGTTAAGAATGTGTGAAAATAAAGATCTTTGATGAATGCATCCAAAGATACCATAGAAAAATGACATGAAGGTGCCATGTATGTATGTTTTCAAATCTGTGCCAAATCAGATTTCAAAAGGTTTTCAAAACTTATGCAAGAACAAGTGCAAAAGTATTTATGAAAATAACCTTTAAAATGCTTGATTTTTCAACTTTTTTTTTTCAATGCAAATCACTAAGAGAAGGGGTGTTGTGAAATAATATGCCTAATAATAGTCCAATGATGTAGCAACATCTTTCACAACATGCCTATAGTGCAACTCTAGAGTGATGACAAGTCAAAACCTATTGAAAATACACCTAAAATATGTAATTTTTCACCAATTTAAATATAAAAGCCTAATAGAAAGGGTATTGTAAGGAATTTGAGGAGGGTCAGTAGATAATAATCCTAATAACAGCCAATTAATGCAGTAAAATCCCTCACAACATGCTTGTAATGCAATTCTAGAGAGACGATAAGGTCAAATCTAGTGAAAATGCAAGGTTTTCAAACCCTAGACATGAAATTTTGCAAGAAAGTCACTATGATGCAACACTACAGTTAGAAATCAGTCCTAATGAGTGTTTGAAAAGGGTAGTAAAATCTAACAGAAGATTTTGACTACAAACCCTAGCTAATGCAAAACTAGGTTTTTATGAAAAATACACAATTTCAAGCAATTTTTAACAATTTAAGCATGAAAATGCAATGCAAATAAATACTAAATGATGAATTTATGTAATTTAAATTGGATCTAATCAAAATAATAGAAATTTAAATGAAATTAAATGCTAATTAATTCAAATTATGCTAAAATGCAAGCCTAAGATGCCAATTTTTTTCAAATTTTTCAAATTTTTTAATTTTTTTTTGTAATTTTTCAAATGCAATAAGAGCATGATGAAAAATAAATTTTAGATTTAATGCAAAAATCAGAAATTAAATAAAATGCAACTAAATTAATGCAAACTATGTGAAAATTCAAACCCTAGAATGCAGTTTTTTTGAAAGGAAATTTTTCAATTTTTTTTTGTAATTTTTCGAATGTAATAAGATGAATGAATGCAAATTTATCACACAACACTCAGCAAGGTGCCAAAAAATTCCAAAAACATGTGTTCACCAAAATGTTTAGAGTGAAAAAGGGTGGAAATATTTTGGTTTAGATTTCAAAGGCAAATCTTCCCTTCTCACAAAACATTCAAGGGCATATCAACTGAGTTGAATCTCTACTAAGCAAGAGCAACTACCTATCAGGTTGGGAGCTACCACTTGGAACGATGCAGAAGTTTAGATGTATCAAACAATATCTCAATTTCATGCTTAATTACTCTTAAAACCCTAAATAATGAAAACAGTAAGCAAATTAATGAATTATGGCAAATCCTTTTAGACTGAGATGAGGGACAAAGATTATTAACTCACTATTTTCAAAATCTGGAATGTAGAATAGTCAGGGACACTAGCACTAGCACCCCTGTCCAAGGTATAGTTTTCATCATGGAATCTAAATATCCTTTTGACATCAATCTGCACTGTATCTTTTATTTTTGCCCCAGAAAAGATGGAGGGCACTGGCACTAGCACCCTTGTCCTGAAATGTTCACCTTTGTCCTCTTTCTTTCAAATCCCAAATCCTTGTTGTCTGCAACCTCCTTTTTGCAACTCCGCTCTGTGAAACTTGGTACCTGTAACATGCAATCACAAAGGAGTGTGGGAGGGGGTTGTGGTGTTTAGAGGCTTGCCTTGGTCAAGCCCCAGAGAGACATTCAAGTCTTTCAAACACTGTTGCTAAATGAGAGTGCATATGATAGAGGCAAAATCCAAATGATAAATGATTGAAAACATAATAGATATCACCTTGTAGTGTAGATCTCATGGAAGGAAGATGCTCTTCATGCCATGAGGAGATGGAGTCAAATCTACAATTACAAACACAATAACAACAAAGTACTTCTCTGCAACACAATGAATGCCTTGAATCACTTTACCATAAGCTTGTAGGTCAAAATGCCCATCTAATTTCCATCTAGTTTGCAATGAAACCTAAACATGCTTATATATGCAACTACAAAGATTCCCGCTAATAATTTCATAATTTAAACTTGAGATGTCGGCATAGGACCCAAAAAATGGTCATAAAATAAACATTAAAATTTAGGGCAAACCCAAAATAGTGAAGGACAAGGGCACTAGCGCCCAAGTCCACCCCCTTATTTTTGCTTAGGATTTATCAAAATAGCACCCCTAGGTCCTATTGTTAGGGTTAGCCGGTAGAAGATATCAATTAAATGCAAATAAAGATTAAACAAAGGAATGGAAATACACAAAATTAATAACAACAAGAGACAAGTTTTAACGTGATTCACCCAAACTCGGGCTACATCCACCAAACAGAGAGTCTAATATTATTATCCAGTAAATCAAACTAACCCCACCCTGTATCGTGATAGGGAGCGCGCCAGGGGCGCTTCCCCTATACCCCGCAAGGGACGCTGCCCCTTGACCCCGTCTTGGGGGCGCTACCCCCAAACCCCCCAAGGGGCGGTGCCCCTTGACCCCATAGGAATTTGGGGGAAACCATACCGATAAAAGTGGGAAAAATTTAACCTCTGAGTCTGATTAGGCTCCATATAACAACAATCTCCCACTTGGAGACTGATCATAACACCACTAACCCTGTAGCTCCCACTAGAAATAAGCACCCTGGACTCTGCTGTTCTGTTTTTGTTATTTTCAGTCTAGAAGACCAACCGAAGCTAAAGAGGAGCTCATCTTCTCCCTTGTCACTACTTTTGTAAACATATCTTCGACCGAATGAAGTGATACCTCAACTGTATGTGTTTGGTCTTTGAATGCAAGGCAGAATTCTTTGCAAGATGTATGGCACTCTGGCTATCTGTAAACAAATAACTGTTAACCTGTTGTGTGCCCAATTCTTTTATGAAAGATTGCAACCATATCATCTCATTGCTTGCCTCTATTGCAGCTACATATTCTATCTCTGTGGTGGATAAAGCAACCACCTTTTGCAACCTAGAAATCCAACTCACCACTGGCCCACCTACAGTCAAGACATAACCTGTAGTACTCCACCTGGTATCAATATCCCCTGCCAAATCTGAGTCTACATAACTGGCTAAATCAGTATTAGAACCCCCAAAACATAAGTGTTTATTGGATGTACCTCTCAAATATCTGAGAATCCATTTCACCACATTCCAATGCTCTAATCCGGGATGACTCATATACCTGCTAACGACTCCTACAACATGTGCAATATCTGGTCTCGTGCATACCATGGCATACATTAAACTTCCTACAGCTGAATCATATGGTATCTTGGACATTTTTTCTTCCTCCTCTTGTGTCTTAGGACACATCTCCTTAGTCAATTTCAAATGACTAGGCAAAGGTGTGTTGACAGCTTTGGCATTCTCGATATGGAATCTCTACAACACCTTTTCAACATAATCAGCTTGAGATAGAGTCAATTTCCTGTTCTTCCTATCTCTACAAATTTTCATACCAAAGATTTGTTTTGCTACTCCCAAATCCTTCATAGCAAAGGACTGTGCTAACTTCTATTTTAACTCTCTTATGTGATCCATGTTAGACCCAGCTACAAGCATGTCATCAACATATAAACATAAAATAATGTAGTTGTCATTATCCAACCTCTTAAAATAAACACAATGGTTAGAATTACACCTGTTGTAGCCTTGCTCAGCCATAAAACTATCAAATTTTAAATAACATTGCTGAGGTGCTTGTTTCAGGCCATACAAACACTTCTTCAATCTGCACACCTATTTCTCCTTACCTTTCACCTCAAATCCTTGGGGTTGTTCCATATATATCTCCTCCTCCAAATCACCATGGAGAAAGGCAATTTTCACATCTAGTTGTTCCAAATACAAATCTTCAGTAGCCACAATACTTAAAACAGTAAGAATAGAAGTCATCTTGACAACCGGAGAAAATATCTCATCAAAATTAATGCTCTTTTTCTATGCAAATCCTTTTACAACTAACCTGGCCTTAAATCTTTTCTTACCTCCATCTTCTTCTTTCAACCTGTAAACCCATTTGTTTGGTAAATCCTTTTTACCTGCAAGTAACTTACATAATTTCCAAGTCTAATTTTTCAGCAAGGACTCTATTTCTTCTTTCATTGCAAGCTCCCACTGAACCTATGTATCCACCTGCATAGCTTCATCATACCCTTCTAGTTCACCAGCATCTGTTAACAAAATAGAATACAAAGAGGGAGAAAACCTTTTAGGAGGTCTACTTATCCTTGTTGACTGTCTAACATTCACTGGAGTTTGTGGTATTTCTGGTTGCTATTGGGAGCATGAGGAACCACTGGAACATCACTATTTGGAGTATCATCCAGCACCACATAATCTTTTTCTTTCTTCTCATGCTGCTGCAAGTGATCTTTGTACAACACCTTCTCATTGAATATAACATCCCTACTTCTCACAATTTTTTTATTTTTAAAATCTCAAAGCCTATAACCAAATTCATCAATGCCATATCCAACAAAGGTACACTTTTTTGATTTTGCATCTAGCTTGGTTCTACTTTCAGAATCTACATGTGCAAATGCTTCACATCTGAAGGTTTGAGAAAAGAATAACTCACCTTCTTACCTGTCCATGCTTCCTCTAGATTACCACAGCCCAAAGGAACTGAAGGACCTCTATTAATTAAATATACAGCAATGTTGACAGCCTCTGCCCACATGTTTAAAGGCAGCCCAGCATGCAATCTCATGGTCCTTGCATGCTCCATTATTGTCCTATTCATGCGTTCAGCCACCCCATTCTCTTGTGGAGTCCTTGGAACTATTTTTTGCCTATGAATTCCATTAAAGGAACAATAATTCTCAAATTCTTTGTTGCAATACTCACCACCATTATCAAATCTTAGACATTTTAATCTTTTACCCGTCTCATTCTCAACCAAGCTTCTCTATTTTTTAAATGTTTCAAATACATCAGATTTCTACCTAAGGAAATAAATCCATACCTTCCTAGTTGCATCATCTATCAATGTAACATAATATCGAGAGCCACCGAGAGAAGATACCTAAGCTGGTCCCCATACATCTATATGCACAAGCTCCAACTTTTCATTTTTTTTTTGCTTCCCATCTCTAAGAAAACTAACTCTCTTTTTTTTCCATACACACAACTTTCACAAAAATCTATATTAATACATTTTAGACTTGGTAAAACTTTCTTAGAATGAAGTACCTTCATACCTTTTTCACTCATATGCCCAAGTCTGTTATGCCACAGTGTTGTCTCAGAACATGCAGTAACTGTTTCAGTCTCTTCCTGCAAACCTGCAGCAACTATTCCTAAACCTATTTATTTTTTCGCTGCAATAGCTAAAGTAGAAGGAACGGTATGACCTGTACAAAGATATAAGGTGCCTACTTTCACACCTTTTGCTACTATTAAGGCACCTTTTGAAACCTTCTAATTTTTATCAGTAAATGTAACAATGCAATCTTCTTCAACTAGCTACCCTGCTAAAATTAAATTCCTACTGAACCTTGGAACATGCCTTACCTCTTGTAGTAGCCAATGATTCCCATTCTGCAACATAATCTTAATTCTTCCCTTTCCAACAATCTGACAAGGTTCGTTATCTCCCAGATAAACCAGCCCAAAATCCCCTTGGACATAATCAAGAAAATAACTTCTATGGGGTGTAGGATGAAATGAGGCCCCTGAATCTAAAACCCATGAATCATCAGCATTATCTAGGGAAAGAATCAAAGCGTCATCTTTAGATTTATTACTACCACATTTGCCTCCTTATTGCCTTCTTGTTTGTCTCCTTTATTTTTTTGAGACTAGCAATCTTTCTTCAGATGACCTAGTTTCCCACAGTACCAGTAATCCTTCTGTCCTCTGGTTTGGGACCTCTTATCCTTTGATTTTCCTCATGACTTCCCATGACCTCCAGAACCTTTTTCTCTCTCCTTTGATCTGCCCCTAATTTTTGCATTCAAAACACTGCTTGATGTGGATCCACCTAAACTTTTCCTATGAATTTTCTCACTCAAAATAACACCAACAACATCATCAAATTTCAAGGTATTTGAACCAGAAATAGAGTTACTAACTGCCATTACCAAACTATTCCAGCTTTTAGGCAATGAACATAATATCAAGAGAGCTCTAACTTCTTCATCAAATTTTACATTTACAGAAGTTAATTCACTGACAATCATATTAAATTCATTTAAATGATCTATTAGAGATCCACCTTCAACCATTTTCAGATTAAAGAAACACTTCATGAGAAATACCTTATTTGAGGCTGAGGGTTTTTCATACAATTTAGCCAAAGCTTTCATCAGACCATCTATTGTCTTCGCTTCCATTATATTGAATGCCACTGATGGTGCCAGGCACAACCGAATGGTTCCGAGTGCCTTTCTGTCAAGAAGATTCCAATCCTCATCAGACATTGTTGCCGGTTTCTTAGCTACTCCTTCCAACGGCATCCATAAATCCTTTTGATAGAGGTAATCCTCCATTTGCATCTTCCATAACTGATAGTTCTGCCCATTTAATTTATCAACCTTCAATTTACCCTCTTCTGCCATTGCTCCCACTCAACCGTGAGACCTTCCTGCAGATGATAATCGAACACAACCCGCTCTGATACCACTGTTAACACAGACTAGCTACCACTACACCAAAAGCTCAAACTATTAGTGAGGGTGCCACTGGAGAGGTTAGCCAGAGACCACACGGGTCTGAAGGGAGGGATTGTGGGTCTCGCGCGATAACAGCTTAGCCCCCCCGAGCCGAGAGGTCCGTACTGGACATAGGCAACCACGAGGTGAGTAGAGAGTATTAGCAGGAATCAAACCCCTCGCTAGCAAAGTCGCCAGTTTGTTAACACAGACTGGCTACCACTACACCAAAAGCTTAAATTGTTAGTGAGGGTGCCACCGGAGAGGTTAGCCAGACACCACACGGATCCAAAGGGAGGGATTGAGGGTCCCGCGCGATAACAACCACTTGTTAGGGTTAGCCAGTAGAAGATATCAATTAAATGCAAATATAGATTAAATAGAGGAATGGAAATACATAGAATTAATAACAGCAAGAGACAAGTTTTAATGTGGTTCACCCAAACTCGGGCTACATCCACCAAACAGAGAGTCTAATATTATTATCTAGTAAATCAAACTAATTACAACCAGCAATCCCTGCAACTCAATACTGCTGCAAATGCTACAATATAATATCAATCAAAACCCTAACCCTTAGCATGCTTTTATCAAGCTTTTTGTCAGTTACAGAAATAGGGTTTTCTTATGTCAGTCAATGAAAAATAACTCCCGGTGCCTTTATAAAATAATAAAAAATTATGTGAGGTTTCGGGGGCGTTGCCCCTGAGCCCCTATAGGGGCATTGCCCCTCAACCCCACCCTGTATCGTGACAGGGAGTGCGACAGGGAGTGCGCCAAGGGTGCTGCCCCTCGACCCCGCAAGGGGCGCTACCCCTTGACCCCGTCTTGGGGGCGTTGTCCCCAAACTCCCGCAAGGGGCGATACACCTTGACCCCATAGGAATTTGGGGGAAACTGTACCAATAAAAGTGGGGAAAATTTAACCTCTAAGTCTGATTAGGCTCCATTTGACAACACCTATTTTCCATAAGACTTCAGGGTTTTCTCCTTGGGAGTCAAAATTATCATGCAAGATGCTCTAAATGCATTCTAAAGACTCGGGAGCTAAACCTTAAGAGGGAAAAGCCCCTAGGGGATATTTTCCAACATAATAAAAGGGATTTTGAGGGTCGAGTTCTCAGGAATGGGAATTTAAGCAATTTTATTTTCCAACATGGACTTCACTATCATCTAACACATGAGCATTGCAAAGAGAGGGGGAGGGCCCTTGCTTGACACACCTAATGAGTCTATCTAGTTCAGAAGGGTTGAGCCTAAGATATTCAGTTTGTGAAATTTCAATTTTAGTATTTTTACAAAACTCAACTATGTCAAAAGAACTAGAAACAAGAGCTTAAAAAGAAGAAGTAGAGGGTACCTCGGCAGATGTAACTTTGGGTGTAGTATTCTCTACTTTCTTAGAACTAGCATTGTTATGTCTTGATAAGATGTATTTTGGAGTGGAAGAGTAACTACCAGGTTGGCCTTGGAGATCTTGCCCCTTTTTTGTTTGTTGTCCCCTGGTAAACACTGAATAATTGGGACTATCAATCTCATTGTACAAATCCTCCCCACCTTCAAGAGCTGACTCGTATTCAAAGAAATTAACACTGGCATCACCAAATGGAGAAGGTTCTTCTACATAAGGTTCTTCTGCATGCTCATTCATCGAGAGCATCTTCATGAACCTAACCATTTCTAGACAGGATGCTCCATCATGATCAGAAGTTAGATGAAAGTTACACATCATATGATTATCCTTACTTGTAGAAGGATCAACTTCAATTACTAACCTCTAAGTTGGACTAGGTAAGAGCAATGTTCTGTTATAGTTCACCTGGGAACCATGATCTTTCCTTGTTACATCTTGGTAAAAAGGTTTTTGGGAGCCTTTAGGTATTTGCCTCTTTAGGGTGATCATGTCATTGGCCAGCCTTTGTATGATAGGGTCGGTAGAGTTAACCACTGAAGGTTTACTTGTCTATAATTCCTTCTTCCATTTTCCTGTAGTTATAAGATCATCTTCAATTGAAATGGCCATAGTTTGGGCTACTGCTAAGTTAGCAGCACCTTCCTTCTTTATAGCATAACTGACATTAGGGGGGAGGAAATTGATAAAGAACCATTTCAATAGTCCATCACTAGGCATCACATCATTCGGGATTCTATTTGCAAGTTTGTTGAATTTGGCTATAAACTCTTTCATTTGTTCATGGAATTCTTTCTTCATTGAAGAGAGTTGAGCTACCAATGTGTGTTCATTGTCAACAGTTTGAACCTATCTTCAAACTGTCGTTGACAGGCTGTCGTGAGGTCTTAACACTTTAGTTGAAAAATATATCAGTTTTGTCGACCGGGTAGTGTCCAAGGCTATATGCAATAGGGGATATTTTTTAACATCTTATTTAGGAACAATTTTCTAAATTTTAGAAAAACTTTTAAAACATAATTTAAGCTAGAAAACATGTAAATTCTAAGCTAGAAAGCACTAAAATCTTTAATCTAGAAAACAAATAATTCTAATATATAAATTCACACATGCAATTTAAACTATGAACTTGAAAGGGCTAATTTTCTAATTGAAACACATGGGAAACTTTAAACTAAGTAGTTAACAAATACAACAAATGCTCCAGAAATTTTAAATAAATAGACTTCAAAGAAAAATCATTATTTTAAACACCACAACCTGTAGGAACACAACAGAGCTATATACAAGATGAGATTAATCTAAACAAAACATTTAAGAATAGAAATAACACATATGAAAGTACTTATCTATTCTATAATCCCTCGAGTGGCCAACTTGTGGGAGATTCTACTATCAACTCATATCACATTCAACATTGTAATAGCTATGAAGTAAATTCCATCCATATCACCATTGCTTAGAAAAGAGTACTTAGATTATTCTGATGGTATCCATCTCATTGAAAAAGGTAACACAAAAAATAACTATTGATTGCTCCCAAAAAGATTATTATTATTATTTTCATCACACAACATAGTATATATATCCAATTTTTGAGCAACTATCTAACACTGCACTGTTCTAAGATCCGATATTTGAGATGGTGGTTAAATGCCATTGAAGGAGTCTTAAAAGAAAATAGAATTTAAACTAACTGATGTTCATGACATAAAACATAGTAAAGGCTCTGAGTGGAGCCGTAAAGTCTCAAATATTCTTAACAGAAAATAACAGAATGCTTTAAAGAAGTCTTCAACTATTCACGCCTAAATTTCTGGTGCCCGAAGTTCCAGCGCTCTAACTTCAATTGTTTAAAGTCCACTCCTTTCATAGGCCATGCATAAGTCTTGCACAATTACTCAAAGTCTATACCATTATATCAACATTAGTAGCTAATTCCAATCAATTTGAGAAATAAAGATTTATACACCATTTTATCAAAAGTAGACAATTATTGCTTCTAAAAATAAATAAATTGGCATGGCTGGGGTGGTTGGCAAGAACAAAAGGGGTATTTAGCTCATCATAAGAATGAGGTTGTTTATACCTCATTAGTCGCCTCATGGTGGCCCAGTCTCTGATTGATGCATTTGGAAAATGGTAAAACCACTCAGCTGTAACATCAGTGAGAGACTCAACAAACAATATAACATATACATCTTTGTGTTGCACCCCCAAGATAGAACATGCTGCAAAAAAAGGCATTTATATTCTCATCTAGGGTGACCTTTCCATCACCTTTGAATTTGGGTACTATCTTGCTAGACCCTCTGGGTAAATCATGCAAGTTTGCTCCTAATCTCAAAGGACCTATAGCACTACCCCATGGAATAGGTGGTGGCTTAAGGACATATTAAAGGGATTATGAAGTAGGAAGTTAACTTGTAGGGGTAAAATAGTATTGTCAAGGGTTAAGACTTGACAAGAAGAACTTGCAGACTCTCTTGTAGGTGGAGGGGAAGATGACCTACTTAAAGACTTAACTTTACATGTAGGAGGAAAAGGAGCAAAATTTAAAGACTGAAGCAAGTCAAAGTCAACATCAAAGATACCCTTCTTTCTATCTCCCTGAGTATATCTTTTCACAGCTAACTTTCATATATACATGTACATATGAAAACAATAATGTAGAGTCGCCAAACAACTTACTAGTTGTTATGATGGGGAACTTGTTGAGCACGTACTTGGTTCCTTGGTCTATTAGTAGGGTTTCTCTATCTACTATCAGGGACTGCCTAAATTTGAAGGGGTCTTTCTCTCTTAGGCACAGGGACTATGCCTTCAAAGAAAACAATCTCCTGAGCTTCACCAAAATGAGGTGTATTTTCTCTTATGATATCACCAAGTTCTTCGTCTTCTTCAAGTACTTCATCAACCTGGTGATATTGTTGGTTTATTCTCCTAGTTTGCCAGGCTACAACTCGTAGACCAATAATAATGTCTTCCTAGTCACTAACAAGCCAATCTAATTTAGGGTACAAAACTGGTGCACATCTTCCAAAGAGAGCCATAAAGTCCAATTGATAAAACAACTCACAAAATATATATTATTATTATCATTCAATCCCCAATAGTCACCAAAAATTTGTTGGTTTACAGATTTGCCACCTAACTCTATATTCACACGCCCATATAAGTGACAAATGTAAAATAGTTGAATCAGTTGCAATGGTATTTTACAATGATTCTTTACTTATTTACCAAGGTGCAACTACCTTCTTATAATATTCAATGAATGAAAACTCAAATTACTTTTAACCAAAAAGCAAAAGAAAAGGTGGTGCTTTTAACTAGAAAGCAATAAAGGCAATATTTCCCAATATCAACTGAATAAATGAAGCACAAAGACTTTCATGGAAACAACTATAATGAATCAATAGATAAGAATTACACCATATGTCATATATTCACCACCATAAACCATTCATCAAAAGATAAATACTTCACAACAGTGAGCAAGAATCGAAATATCCAACTACTCCAATATACAAAGGTAACCAATCAATAGCAATATATTCAACATAGGAAGAATATAAATTTAAAAAACCATAACACAAAGTTTATGATCATCCAAACTCCATTGTATCAATTTCTATTTCATATATTAAAGCAATTGAACCCAAAAGCAAAATTGATCTATCACCAACACAAAGTTTGCCAAAAGATCCATACAATGACTAGTTAACTAAATTTATAGCCAAGTCACCCAATAACTATCTTTAAACATAATGGCTTCTTGAAGACAGTTGATTAAAAGAAGTCTTAAATATAATTAAAATAATAAGCTCTCCAGAGCTACTAGTTTTAATGCCAATATGAAAAATGCTAAAGCATAAGAAAAGAGAATCAATTGATAATTGCCACGGCCTCCTCCTCAACATTTTCTTCTTGTGTCGCTTCCTTCTCCTTAACCTATGCATCTTCATTGCACGAGTCAACTTGTACCGCTTGAGCTTCCTATGCCCTTAACTTTGCCTTGTAAGACCTATACTTGTTGATGATTGATGATAGTGCCATACTGCTAGGACTTCCAGTCATGTTGATTCAGAGCTTCTTTTTGCTTACTACCATGTCAGCATTAGTCACCTTTTTATGTGTGTCATCCAGCCCACTCTTGAGTGTTCTAACATATGTGGATATTCTTGCAACTTTGCCAATTGCCTTTGCTATGACAATATTATCACTCACCATTTCCTTAGTTACCATCTTTTTGAAATTTTGCTTAATTTCCTTAACATCAAGTACTTATCATCATCATCACCAACAACCTCTATTTCCAAGACAACAAATTTACTTTTAATGTCCTTTAGCTTTGTGCAATAAAAGGCCAGAGCACTTCTCATTTCATCTTCAAGTGTACCCATAGCAGACAACTACCACTTAATTACATCACCCCAAGCAGTAGAGTTCATTTCCCTAGGATTGCTCAACACTTCCCCGGCCACCAAAATATTAACATCCATTTCAGCCATATCTTATATTTCCTTCGAGACCAATGATAGGCTATTATGATCATTTCTAATAGTTTGAAAATGAACTATCATGGTCTCCCTCTTACTGGAAATGGAGTTAAATAGCTTGTAAGCTTCCTCGATAAATATCAAGCAATCTAGGGTCATCTTATCTATCCATTACTCAACAGCACTACTAAGGGCTTATGAACTTTTAATTTATTGCAATAAATTGGGCTCGGGGGCACTAACACTCATATCAGGCAAGGTATCAACTGAATGAAAAGGGACAAGGAACTTACTTGTGCTCACAGCTTAGTATTCTCTTCTTGTTCCTTTTTGACTCTTTTTTATAGATTTTTGACTGAGTATTTTACGTGATAAATATCCCCCTTAACAGTCAAGGGTCCCATGTCTACTCTACTCAGATTAAAATATGCCTCAGTCACTTCATCCTCATTTTTATTTCCCATTGGGTCTGCAATCTCTAGAATCTGGTTTCCTATGGAAGAATCAGTTACCATTCTTGACATCCTTCTATCCTTCTTAGGCTTAAGTGTCTCTTGCAAAAGCTTGGCTACAGTATCCACACTAGTATCCACCATTGGGGTGTACCTTTCCTTTTTCTCAACTGACTTTCTTATCCAGATAGGGAATGAAGAGGGAACATTTGTGTCACCAACCATACTCACTACACCATCTGAATGCATAGATGGGGAATCGTGCTCCAGGTGATTTCTTAGATTAGGTAAATTTGGAGTACTCAATAAAGATTGCAACATATTATCTTCTCCCAACTGAGTAAAAATTAAAGAATCATTATCACTTACAAAATTGTTAACAAGGGGCACATGGTTTGCTCTTGGTGCAGAAGTAGGCAATCTAGTATTACTCTTCAATGGTTGACCATCTTGCTCATAGGTTGTTTTCAGCTTGCTGACATCCTTAGTAGGCTACTCACCATTTCCACTTGATTTTGAGCTAACTCTTTGAAGAGTTGGGTCCAAACTAGATGACCTCCTCTGAGTGCGAGTGGTTTGAGATTTGTTTTTTCTTTGATCAGATGAGTCTCTCAGCATTGCTGAACTAGCTTGTTCTCTTATCTTTCCTTTCAACCATTTCTATCCTTCTTAACACATGGAAGGAGTAGAACTTAACATCAGTGATTGTTTTGTCTAACCACTTTATGCGAGGCAAGGGTTCAATGAGGCATCATGATAGCCCCCATCTAGAATATCAAAATTATCCTCAACCACATCAGGAACTTGCATAGGCAACTCAAAGGCACGGACCTGATCAATAGTCAACCTCATCCAACTTCTCCTCTGCACTTCCCTCTCATTTAAACAGTCCTCCTAGATATCTTCAAGTTGGGGCTTGTGCTGATATGAACCTCCACCATGCATGTTTCCTTTCACAAAATTCTTTCTATCAAACGCTACTCGAGTAGATAGACTGTGAAGATTAAATAATGCTAGTAACTTATCTACACTTTTAGCATTGTCATTACTTTTACAAGAATAGAAAGAAATTGTCACAGGGGAAGAATACCCTTTCTTTTTCATTGCATGTTATTTTGCATTCATGACCGCCATTTGACAACACACCTCCATAAATATGAGGTATTCTGATGGATATCGTGGCAATTTCAGTGGGGTGCTTTCAAAGCCCCCAATCCTCATGTAGGAGAAGCGATCAAACTGAACATAAAAACTTCCAAAATTCACCACTAAAGCAGAAACCTCTAGAGAGAACCTCTGGTCTAGTGAACCCTCAATCCTTTTTGTAAGCCACATAGAAAAGGCATCATTAATCAGCCAAAAATATTTCATACCTTCACTCTTCTACAACTGTGGGAAATTTTGGTATATAGGTGTGCCTAGGGCAAGAGCTCCTTGAGCTCTTAAACCACACCAAGTAACCTCTTTATGAGCTAACATGTATATTAGCTGAGAACACATGTGAAATCTTACACTTCACAGGGAATTCACCAACTATTCATGCATACATTCATTGATTACCCTTGCCCAATCTATATGGTGATCTCCACAAATAAGCAAGATAAATCTACACATCTAGTACTCAAAGGAATAAGATTTAGAGCTCCCAATTACATGATTTAGTAGAGTAATCATGTGTAAAATTTCTTCCTTGAAATGGCTTCTCTTCAAAATAGCAGGGAGTCTCAACTTCCCTTTCTTCTTAGCTTCTAACCAAGTTTTAGCAATGCAATTCTAGTACCAATCCCTTCTCTCATTATAAAATCCCCAAGCATACAGAAACATTAGCATTCTCCTCATACTCATCCAAATTCAGAGCAAGAGCAATAGATTCTAAGTCAATTTTAGAAACAACAAAGCCATCTGAAGCTTTGATTTCATTAGACTCCAAAAAATAATTATTGGCATAAGAAACCACCAAGTCAGGACAATGCACAACAAGTTGAAAACCCCCAGCTCAGTCTAAGCTGCTGCTCACAATTTTGTGAGCCAAGGAAGTTTTACCCTTAGGTTGCATTCTTTTCCAAAAATCTTCAAGGTCAATATGATCCAGTTCTGTATCTCTCACACCAGACAATCCATTTTCTACCATGGGAACCATAGGGTCCCTTGAAATTTGAATTTCATTCTTACCAATTTGAAAACCCAACCAGCCAAAAACTCTAAAACATTCATAGACACAGAAGGAAAATGCAATAAACTCATAGGAGAATCGCTATATAGATACATGAAAATAAAATATTTCCACCACCCAAATGAAATGTTGTGTTCTTATAAAAAGAGAGGGGAAAATGGAATAAATAAGGCCAACCGTACTAACCTGTAAACCTAGAATTATGCAGACTCCTCACACGTAGTGGACTAGTTGTTCTCTACTCTGCAACGTATCTCCTTCACAAAATTATGAAAACTTCTAGTACAGTGGTTAACTTATTTGAGTTTCATGTCACCTCTCATCAATCCATTCATAAATTTCATTAATTTCTAGTGGTGTATCAAACTTTGAAATTCATAAAATCTCCTTAGGTTTCCCTCTAAAAAGTGTGCCAATGTACTTACATGCATTCCAAATTAAATGCAAGTTGACAGGTGTCATTCCATCATACTGTATGACAGCCCAGAAAATGGTGCCACAAGAGCAGCAAGCACATTCAATCGACAAGTTAGAGATTTGAGGAACTTTTGAACCACAATTTTGAGAGTTCATAAGTTCAAAGAACTTTTGACCTCTTGACAACAAAGACTTTACTTGATGCAAAGTGACCAAGACCGATGAAGGAAGAACCTTCAAACACTAGACTTGGTGACTAGTCAGGGAGTCGCGTGATTCATGAACTCTTAAACCCACAGACTTTGGTTCAAAAACTTAAAGAATTTTTGAATGGAAAATTTTCTAAGGCATAGATGCTTTAGTAAAATTTCAAACATGGGGTAACAGTATCAAAGAAAATTTATCCTTTGGGAAGTTAAGGCATTTCAAAAGATCTTGTGGTGAAAGATCACTGACCTAAGGTAGTCTACTTATGTTTGACAATAGAGCATCGATTGTGAGGTAGTTGTTACCTTGTAGTTAGATATCCAAATTGAGGCAGTTGCATCAGATCCTAGGAAGAGATGCCATCGAGGAGGATGCCTGCTATGGCCAGTGTTACTGGAAGAATGGAAGAAATGATTGAGATGATGAGAACAATGAAATTTAGATTGGATGCTATAGAAAAAGATAGAAGAAGAGGACTAAACCCTAGACATGATACTGAAAGTGATGATGAAGAATTTCAATCTGCTGAGCAGAATGAAGAAGCCCTAGAAGAGGAAGAATCAGATCAAGTGAAGATGTTGAAAGAAATTTCTAAAATTGGTAAGAGACCTAGAGTAGATGTACCAAAATTTACTAGAAATTTAAATCTGGAGGAATTGATTGACTAGATAAATGACTTGGAAGAATATTTTGAATATGAGGAAATTGAAGATCTGGAGAAAGTAAGATTTGCAAAAACTATTGGCAAGGGATATTGCTAGGAATGTCAGGTGTTGTCATTGATGGAAACTAAATCTATCTTACACATCCACATTATATCAGTGGATCATACCAGAAATTAGATTATAGATTTGTCTAAGTCTGGATAGACAGGAATAGAGCATATGACAGGGTTCAGCATCTTGGTCCGCAATTCTCCACAGGTAATCATATTGTGTTGTAGATCTAAGGGAATGTTTAGGGATGTTAGGGCTACCTAAATCCAAGATTTTACCCTTTGGTGATGAAGGGATTGAAAGTTACATGCATCTGAGTATCAGGTTCTAGTTAAATAGTTCAGTCCAATGAAGAACAGGCTGACTTGATGTTTGATCATTGTGTAGATTAGGAAAAGTTGTTGGTTGAGTAATTTGTGAGATCTAGTGGTATTGGCCAACACATGTGATGACTTAAATACACAAGTTTTGGTCCACATTGATGTTTGTGCATGGATTCAGCTAACAGAATAGGGTTCTTAAAAAGTCTCTAAGTTTTTTTAAGGCTAACTGCAGTTGATGTAATTTCATGTAGCAGATATATATGATCGATGGATTCAAGTTTGAGGGTGTGAATGAGTGAATATGAAGGAATAAATGTGAAGTATAGCAGAATCAAGTGCGAAGTGAAGAGATCTAAGATCTGGATCATGGCAAAGTAGTGAAGCAGGATAGAAAGGGATGAAGTGTGTAAAGTCAGTGTGTTGAGCTCAACCAGAACTGCAATCTTGCATTGTTAGATGCTATTCTTCAGTTCAAAAATTCCAGTGAACTCTTGTAATTAAATTTGTAGGCAATGAGCCTCTTTGAGCAGTGAGCTCTGGGTAGTGTGCCCAAAGGCATGTGCCTTCCCCATTTGTAATACTTTTAACAGAGTATAATTTCTTGTGGGTTAACCCCCACCATGGTTTTTCCCTTAACCGTGTTTCCACATAAAAATCCTAGTGTTCATGTGTTATGATCTTATTGTTTCTATTCTTGTGTTCATGCTTCTTTCTTTTGAATGTATGTTGTAAATTGATAAAGGAACATAATAATAAGTTTTGCAGAACACTGATTCACCCCCCCTCTCAGTGTTCCTTAATTTCAACAATTGGTATCAGAGCAAGGTTCCTTGGAAGAAGTTTAATAGCTTGAGGAAGATCTGGGAAGGTGTTTCAATGGGTTCATTCAAGTATTATGATGGCATCAATGAATAACTTCAACTTTCTTTAGAAGATCTTAGTCAATCTAGAGTAGAAGTCAAAGAACTGCAAGAAAACCTTAAAGATGCTAATGATTTCATTCAAACTTTAAAAGGGCAACTAAGCAAATCCATGGAAAAGAAGAAGGAGCTACTTCACCAGCTAGAAAATCAGAATGAAGACAATGGCATGGATGAGGCTCTGAAGGAGAAGATAAAGGAATGTGAGAAGTTGGCAAAAGAAGTGGTTGTCCTAAAACATGAGATGGAATTTGGGGTAATGAAGCTAACCAAGGAAATTGAGGAAAGGAAGAAAACTAAAAAAAAACCTGAATCAGAGTTTGAAAGAAAGAATAGAAGAGTGTTGTAGATTGGACAAAATAATTGACCACTTAAAATCTGATCTATGAGAAACTAGGGATAATGAAGAAGAACTTGAAAGGCAAATTGTTATTCTCAAACATGACCTAAAAGCTGCAAATGAGTACAAAGAAAAGTTCAAGATAAGCTTAGCTAAACTTAAGGTGCTACTTGAGAGTCAGAAGAAGGTAGATGATAAGCATGCTCTGGGATATGAGAAAGGAGAAAGCTCTAGATCAGGTCAAAGGAATTCTAAATCAAGGAATCAGAGAAACAGACCTAGAAGACCTCTAGTTAGATAGCCTAATGCTCTAAGGTATCCATCCTTCAATGGAAATTGTTTCAATTGCAACAAATTTGGTCATAAAACTACTCAATGTAGAAGTAGAGTAAATCAAAGTGGTCCATCCTTCTCCGGTCAATGCTTCAATTGTAAAAGGTAGTCATAGATCTAGTGAATGCAGAAGTATGTTGATGAACTACTTTAACAACAAAGGAAATGTCATGTCTTTCAATGGCAAATGTTTTTCTTGCAATAGATTTGGTCACATGGCTAATCAGTGTAGATCAAGAGGAAATCAAGTGCATGAGCAAAGAAATGTTGTGTGCTTTAATTGCAATAGATCCAATCATATTGCAAGATTCTGCAAAAGCAAGAATGATAACAGAAAAGGTCCAGTAAATAGAAACCCGAATATGCAAAGATAGGATAAGGGCAAGGGCAAAGTAGATGTAAATGAGATTCAGAATGAAATGAACAAAACATGGGTGAAGGCGCAATGAATGATGGTGATGGGTCTATACTGGAATCCAGTTCTGGTAATTCCTCTGGGAATTGAAATAGGAGCTCTGGCTTAGGGGGAGCTGCATTGAAAATCTAATTCCCCTTACCAGCAAGTGGGTGCCTAAATCTCACAAATTGAATGAAGAAAGAGAAGCCCATTGCAGATCTGTTGAAGCAAATTCTAGAAGAAAAGAAGCTAATGCGATCAATTATGGGGCAATTAAAGATTGAGTATATTTAGAAACAGAGTAATCAGATGAATTAGGGCAAACAACATTTATTACCCCAAAAAGTAAGTGTGCGGAGGATAAAAAGAAGCTCAAGTGACTTCAAAATCACTTTAGAAAGAAGAAAGGTGAGCTTTGTGTGAAGATTTCCAAGAGACTGAAGCGTGAAGAAGATTTTTGAATGAAAACCCTAATCGGCAAAAGGTATTCTATGTAAAGCTTTTTGAATTTACTATCTTTGGAAATGGCTACTCCATTGGTTGTTGATATCACTGATAGGCCTTGACCCAAATTCAAGAAGCATCCATACAAATCTATAGAGGTTGATTTATTAGGTGCATTTTTTGATGTCCCACATGGTGTACTGCATGTTGAAGACATTAGGGCTTATATTCACTCTAGCATAGATGAGTTTGGAAACCTAAAGTTGTTGGATCTATTTGAGACTCACCTGACAGATGAAAACTATGATCTTAAACCTGAGTACAAAGCCCTAGAAAATAAACACTTCATTCGGGTTATAAAGTTCCCATCCTTCAATGAGGATGAGTGGGTCAGGTATGTTCTAAGCTAAATGCATGATGAGTTTATGTGGTTAATGAAACCTTTCGAGATCACCAAGGATGCCATCAAACCCATGACAGGGTTGAACTCATCCAGTGGACTACCAATGTTAAAGTCAGTAAAGAATCAAAATGTAACTGATGCTACAAGTTCAAGGTTTGACAAAAGTGCAATGACAATAAATGACATCACTAATCTAGATGTCAAATTTGCATAAATGGTGATTGGATACAAGATATATCATTCCAGCAGGGAGAATTATGTATCTGGTACAACTATCTATGCAACTTATCATATGTTGAGAGAGAATACTGAGTATGACTTGTGTGAGTTCCTGTAGAACCAGCTGATGGAAATTTTGAATCAAGTTAAGAAGGATAAGAAGAACACTTTCAAATATGGTATGCTAGTCCTGTGCTTGTTCTTCTATTTCATGAATGAGTTTCCAGGGATAAAGAGTTTGTACTGGACAAATGACAAACCAATTGCCATCCAAATAAGAAACCACTTGCACAGTATTAGTGATTCTAAAGCCTAAAGGACTGCCATTTGGGGATATTTCAAGAACTTTCATAATATAATGCACTCAAGGGAAAGAATCCCTAAATTTATGATTGAAAAATACAAGGAGACATTCTATTTTATGGTGGATACAGATCAGTGTTTAATGGAAGCAGTTAAACCAAGAACTTTGTGGATCATGCCCATGGGGTATGAAGTTGATGAGTAAGTATTGGATATGTATGCTCAACACCTTCTAAGAAAACCAAAGGACACCACAGTTGAAAGATTTGGGACATATGATGAGCTAAGTGTGAAACTGCATGTTGAGCTCCAAAGACCAGAAATCAACAAGAAGGCTCATAAGCAAGTAGAAATTTATGTAGAGAGCATTGGGATAACGAAAGAGGTTGTGAGATAGCCAGGAAGACAACCGAGCAAGATGAAGAAGAACAACCCAGTGCTTTGGAAGTCTCCACCAACCAACCAAGAAAAACAAGAAGTTTTGTTGCTACCCCTGTTCACACAAAATCTATCAGAACAAAGAAATCGAAAGACAAACCATCTGGTAAAGATGGAAAAATAATGAAGACTAAAGCATCTAGAACATATGTGAGCATTAAAGATTATGAGGAAATAGAATCAGATGTAGCAGTAAAGGAAATAAAGACAAAGAAAGCAGAAGCTTCAAGGGCTGCAAAAGAAAAGCCTTCCAGAAGTATGAAGGTAAGTAAAAGACAAAAGACTAAAACCCATGCTAGAAAATCCACTTTGGCTGTAGAAGAAATTGTGAATGTTGTAACGATTCATGGGAATCTGAAACCTATAATAGAATAGTATGACACTTTTGATGATACAAACAAGAGAATTTTGGAGGATGCCACTGTAAAATACTTGAATACATTCAATAGAGCTCTTGTGGAAATTTTGTCTGAAATCCCTAAGAGTCTGAGTATCATTTTGAAAATGAGGAAAGAAGCTGCTAAAGCTAAAGATGTAGAGCTAAGAGAACATGTATTATCTAATCTATGTCCGGTGATCTCCAATAAAGAAGCAGATAAAATTTTTAAAGAAGTAAAAAATGAATTCAAAAGCAAGAAAAGGATGAACAAGCTGATGATTGGAGACATTGATGAAGTTGTCTAGGAAATAGAACAAATTCTAAAGAAAGCACTGGATAAGAACAAGTTTTATATGATTACAGAAGAACCAGTTGATACTAAGGATGCATCAATTATGAATAATGAAGAGTTACATAAGGATGAGCAACAAACTAGAGTAGATGATGACTCCATTCCGGAAGAAGAAGCATTGAATAAAGAAGATGAAGAAATGATGAAGGAAGATCAAGAAAAGGAAACTGATAATGGAATTGATTCCTCCATTTTAGATGTTGAGAAATTTGATAATACTGCTACTAAGGATACACCAAATACTCTAGAAGAGAATGTAGAAGATATTTCTGAGATAGATAAAAGCAAGGATGCTTCTGATGATGATGCAGAGAAGGAAAAAGTAGAGAAAAAGAATGAAAATGATGAGCAAGATAATGTAGTTGACTCCAAAAAGGGAGAAGATGGAGGCCCTAAAGAGCTTAAATCTGAAACATCATATTGGGCAAGAGACACTGCAAAAGCAGTGAAACAAATTTTGGAAAGAGATAAACAAATTGAAGAAGATCAGGATATAATACAAGGACCAATCAATTTTGATACTTTATCATCGGTGCAGAAGATAAAGTTGGCCTCTATTGCACAAGCTAAGGCCAGAGAAGAAATCGTAAAGTCTCATATAGAAGATAGTGAGTTGCTTGGCCTTGCATCTGGGATTTTGGAGAAAATCATGCCCACATTTCAGAAGGATTCATTAGCATCTCCCTCCAACCAATTAAAGAGTCTGATAAACTCTGTAAGTTCTCATTTTGAAACCTTAGAGAAGTTAGCAAAAGTTAAAGTCAGAAATGAATTTAATGAGAAGAGGTTTGTTGAAATAAAGAAAATAATTAGTTATGATAGATCAAGGCTCGATACTAGTGTAAAAAGCATTCAAAATCCTCTATCTGAAGGAGTAGAGATTTATAATTTTTGCTTAAACCGGTCTAAAGTTGTTCAATATACTGAGAAGAAGATTAAGGACTTAGAGCTCAAATTGTACAATATTTCTCAGTTATTTAGTCCTCTAACTAAGTCTATAACTACCAAAGAATGCCAAGTAGTGAGTTTGCAGAATGAATTGAGTGATTTGGAGAAGGAAAAGGTTAAAGTTTTGGGTAGATTGGATGAGCTCCAGGGACTGATTTCCCCCAAGTTAGAAATGATGTATGATCTATTGGCAGAGTCCCAAGCTGCTGCTGCTACTAGTGATCCTACTAACCTTCAAAAGGCAGAATCATAGGCATTTTTATTCAGTGGGCATATATCTATCTTGGGCAGCATTAAGAAGAACTGGGACAATGAATTAACACAGTTGAAAAACATTTTTGGTGATATCTTTTTACTAATGAATAAGGCCTAAGAACTGTAGATTCATATGCGGAAGTATATACTTAGAGTTTTGACCTATGTACATAAAACTTTTTGCATGAATTTTGATGTGCGGATTCCAACCTTTGCGATTGATGTCAAAGGGGGAGAGGAAAAGTAGTGAAAAATCATTGGAAATCACAAGTGTATATAGTAAGGGGAAACTATTCTAACACTTATTCATTTTTCACTAAGTGTTGCCATCAATGCCAAAGGGTGAGATTGTTGGCAAGAGACATTGCTAGGCATGTCAGGTGTTGTCATTGATGGCAATTAAATCTATCTTACACATCCATATTACATCAGTGGATCATACTAGAAGTCAGATTGTAGATTTGTCTAAGTTTGAATAGATAGGAATAGAGCATATGACAGGGTTCAGCATCTTGGTCCGCAATTCTCCACAGGTAATCATATTGTGCTATGGATCTAATGGAATGTTTAGGGATGGCAGGGCTACCTAAATCCAAGATTTTAGCCTTCGGTGATGAAGGGATTGAAAGTTACATGCATCTAAGTATCAGGTTCTGGTTAAATAGTTCAGTCTAGTGAAGAATGGGCTGACTTGATGTTTGATCATTATGTGGATTAGGAAAAGTTGTTGGTTGAGTAATTTGTGAGATCTAGTGGTATTGGCTGACATGTGTGATCACTTAAATACACAAGTTTTGGTATGCATTGATGTTTGTGCATGGATTCAGCTAACAAAATAGGGTTCTTAAAAAGTCTCTAAGTTTTTTTTAAGGTCGACTGCAGTTGATGTAATTTCATTTAGCAGATATATATGATTGATGGATTCAAGCATTTGAGGGTTTGAATGAGAGAATATGAAGGAATAAATGCGAAGTATAGCAGAATCAAGTACGAAGTGAAGAGATCTAAGATCCGGATCATGGCAAAGCAATGAAGCAGGGTAGAAAGGGATGAAGTGTGTAAAGTCAGTGTACTGAGCTCAACTGAAATTACAATCTTGCATTGTTAGATGCTATTCTATAGTTCAAACATTCCAGTGAACTCCTATAATTAACTTTGTAGGTAGTGAGCCTCTTTGAGTAGTGAGCTCTAGGCAGTGTGCCCAAAGGCATGTGCCTTCCCCCTTTGTAATACTTTTAATAGAGTATAATTTCTTGTGGGTTAACCCCCAACATGGTTTTTCCCTTAACTGGGTTTCCACATAAAAATCTTGGTGTTCATGTGTTATGATCTTGTTGTTTCTATTCTTGTGTTCATGCTTCTTTCTTTTGAATGTATGTGGTAAATTGATAAAGGAACATAATAATAAGTTTTGCAGAACACTGATTCACCCTCCCCACCTCTCAGTGTTCCTTAATTTCAACAAAAACCAAGTTGAAAGGACATGCTACTATTTGGTGGAAAGAAGTTCAATTTGATAGGAATAGGAGAGGAAAAGAAAAGATCATAAAATGGGATAGGATGGTGACAAAGTTGAAGAACCAGTTTATACCTGCTGACTATGAGTTGGAATTATTGAAGAGACTACAAAACCTGAGACAAAAGGAGAAATCTATGGAGTATACTGAAGAATTTAATAAGATGATCATAAGGACTGGACATAGTGAAGCAAGCAAGGAGAAAGTGGAAAGATACATAAATGGATTGAGGATGAATATTCAAGAAGAACTAAGTCTGGTAAGGATGACAACAATAAAAGAAGCATATCATTTTGCATTGAAAGTTGAAGACAAGTTGAATAAGAAGCATGAGCTAAGGTAGAGAGGTAAATTCAAAGAGGTAGAACATATTCCAAAGGAGAAATAACTTATGTGGATTAAAACAAATAAAGTAGCCCATACCGAAAGGAAGAAAAGGACAACAATTCATACCAGAGAGGTGCTAGAAATTTCTACCACATTGGGAATCATAATTCTTATCGCAATGAAGGATATAGGAGAGATGAAAGAGGATTTGCTAAGATAACATTCAAAGGAACTTGTTTTAAGTGTGGAGGGGAAGGAGGTAGAGCATTTGAATGTCATTAGGGTAGTACAAGCAAGAAGACAAAGAACAGTGCATGAGCAACTTATGCAGAGGAAGAACCTGTTGGATCACCTAGTTCAGGTGGAAAACTAGAGAAAGGAGAATCATTAGTCATGAGGAGAGCCTTATTTGAAGTAGAGACAACTAAGGAACCACCACAGAGGAAAAGGTTGTTCTAGACAAGATGCAAATCAGGAGGTAAATATTGTAAAGTGATCATTGTTAGTGGTAGTACTGATAATTTGGTTTCAGAAGAGATGGTGACTAAGCTGAACCTGGATAGATTGAAATACCCTAAGCCCTATAAGATAGCATAGATTTAGGATGAACACAAGGTACTGGTGAGTGAACAATCTTTGGTGAAATTTCATATAGGATCTTATAATGTGATATTATGCCAATGGATGTATGTCATATATTGTTGGTAAGACCATGGCAGTATGATAGAAAAGCTATACATGATGGGAGAAAGAATACTTATATCATAACATCAAATGGGAAGAAACATCTCTTGATACCTTTGGAAGATGAACATAAAAGTGAAGTATGTAGGAATGCTAGAATCTGTTTGGTTGATGGAAGGAAATTTCTGGATGGATTGAGACATGAGAATATGTGTTTTTCTTTGATTCCTAAGAAGTGTGGAACCCTAAGTACAAAGATTGTTACCAGAAAAGAAGAAAAGTCACAGCAAGAAGAGATAACTGAATTTTTGATAGAGTATGAAGACATCATATCATAAAATGTACCTAAAGATTATCGCCAATCCAGAGTATCAGTCATCATATGGACCTTATACCTAGAGCTAGTTTGCCTAACAAAGTAGCACACTGGATGATACCAGCAGAGAATGTGGAGTTGAATAGATAGATACAAGAATTTTTGAGGAAATGATTGATCAAAGAAAGTTTGAGCCCATGTGAGGTACCTACAATACTAGCATCGAAGAAATATGGAGAGTGGATAATGTGTATAGACTCTAGAGAAATCAACAAGATCATTGTTAAGTATAGATTTCCATTGCCAAGGATGGATGACATTATGGACTGTTTAAATGGAGCAAAGTATTTCACAAAGATAGACTTGAAGAGTGGATACCATTAGATCAGGACTAGATAAGGAGATGAGTGGAAGACTGCATTTAAGACAAATGAAGGATTGTATGAATGGTTAGTGATGCCTTTTAGATTGACTAATGCACTGAGTACTTTCATGAGGTTGATGAATGAGGTTTTGAAGAAATTCTTGGGTAAATTTGTTATTGTATACTTGAATGATATTTTGAGTTTTAGTAAGACAAAAGAAGAACATTTGTGGCATATTAGACAAGTATTGCAGAGGTTGAGAGAAGAGAAATTGCTGATAAATATTAAGAAATGTAGTTTCATGAAGGAAGAATTGGTATATCTAGGATTTGTGATTTATGTGGAAGGACTGAAGATGGACCCTAGGAAAGTTAGAGAAATTGTTGAGTGGCCAACACTAGAGAGTATTGGAGATGTATGATCATTTGATGGATTAGCTAGTTTCTACTAGAAGTTCATCACAAATTTTAGTTCAGTATGTACATCGATGACAGAGACAATGAGAGGTGACCAAAAGGACTTTAAGAACAGATAAGAGTTTTGAATTGTTGAAGCAAAAAGTGATAGAGAAACTAGTGTTAGCATTACTAGATTTCAACAAAGTATTTCAAGTAGATTGTGATGCCAGTGGAAATGCAAGAGGAGCAGTGTCAAGTCAAGAAGGTAGACCAGTGGTATATTTTAGTGGGAAGTTGAACAATGCAAGAGAAGATATTCAGTTTATTGAAGAAGTGGAGACATTATTTGTTGCCTAAGAAACTTATATTGTAAATGGATCATCAAGTTTTAAAATATTTGAACAGTCAAGGAAAATTGAATCAGATATATATGAGATGGGTAGATTTTATGAAGAAATACACATTTGTATTGCAGCATAGAATTTGGAAGTCAAATAAAGTTGTAGATGCATTGAGAAGAAGAAGAAATTTGCTGACAGAGATACGATTAGAAGTATTAGGTTTTGAGGAATTCAAGCACATGTATGAAGAGGATCTTGATTTTTATGGAACCATGGAAAGCATGTAAGGAACCTACTATGAAAGATAGAAGTAAGTGGTTAGACTATTTCATTCATGAGGATATGTTGTTCAAGGGAAATCAGTTGTGTATACCTAGGAGTTTGATGAGAGATAATTTGGTAAAGGAAAAGCATAGTGGTGGATTGGCAGGACATTTTGTGGTGCAGACACGGTTAGGAGGGTCCATAAAGTGAACAGTCCAGATCATGGAGCAAGAGTAAACACAACATAAGAAAATCAACTCTAGAATACAAATGCATATTCAATCATTCAGTATACCATAGATTCAAAATACAAGCATGTCGACAACATGCGGGCTTACAGATTAGGGCTCATGAGCCTGATCTCGAGTTACAATGTATGCACAAGATATAGCTTTGAAGTGCCTTACAGAAGAAAATCTAACTCATGAATTATCTATCTTTTATTAAATGACTTCCTATGCATCTATTACATGATTATATATCATCTCTGGATCACAATATTCCTCCATGTCAGCCAAACAGATTGCAAATTCCAATGAAAGAGATGAATGTGTGTACACGATAAGTAGGACCTAAACATATGGAAATCCTCTGCAAGTGAATGGAACAATGTGCAGATCTTAAAGAAGGTTGACCAAGACCCAAACTATCTTGAATGATGTGTCTTTTAGCTCCACAAGTCATGGAAGTGCTCTGCAAGTCTTCTCCTTTAGCTGATTGTCTGAGACTATCTAAATGCTCTACTTTGAGAAAATAGTTGATCTTCTGATAGTGATATATTTCCATAAACCAATCCAAATGATCTAAAATTTGGATATGATGTATATTAAGATGTCTAGATGCTAAGTCCAGCTTTGCAAGGTCTAAAATGAAACTACGGCAGAATGCAAACCAATCTACTGAAACTGCTATTAACGGAACTGACTGTACTAAACTGGGAAAATGAAAGAAAACAAAATGAAATACAAATATTTTTGGTTGATGCAAGATTGCTCTTGAACCAGGGATGCTCCTTCCTCAGACACTCAAGGATCTTGAAAAAGTGAGTCTCTCACTTTGTTGGGGCTAGAGGAAAACCAAGATAGTCCACCTCAACCTGAGAAATCCAAGATGAGTCTTCTTCCAATCTATCTTTCCACTTTACCAAATATTCACTGTATTGTCTTCCTCTGGTACTGCATCCAATTCTATTATCCAAGATGTCTTCAATCTACTCCAGTGCTTCTTGTGGTAACTACTTCAACTCTTCTTTAATGCTATCACTAAACTCTGCTTCATGATACTGATATAGGTCTACAATGTTGAAAATAGGTGATATGCCCAATGTCTCCGATAGCTCCACTTCATATGCATTTCCTCAATCAAACTTTATGAGTATCCTACATGGTCCAAACTTCTTCATCTTCAACTTGTTATGTCCCAACTAGAAATCTTTCATTTTTCAAATATATCCTCACTTCATCACCAACTTCAAACTCTTTGTGTCTTCTCTCCTCATCTTCTTGCTCCTTATATTTACTATTCATTTCCTCCAAATGCTTCTTAACCTAATTAAGTAGTGTCTCAATGTGTCCTACAAATTCTTCTACCTCTACACTCCTCTTATCCTCCATACTAATATCTCTTAATTATGTTGCACCTCTAGGATTAGTTCCTATCTCAATCTCAAAAAGTGTCTTTTCGGTGCTCCTATTCACTAAATTATTATATGCAAACTTTGCTTGTGAAATAATCAAGTCCCAATTTCCTACCTTCTCTCCAACCAAACATCTTAACAAGTTACCCAAACAACTATTTACTACCTCTATTTGTCCATTAGCCTATGGATGAAATTCTAAAATAAACTTCAAATATGCCTTCATCTTCTTCCAAAGTGTCCTCCAAAAGTATCCAAGAAATCCTATATCTCTATCCAAAATTATGCTCTTAGGTAATCCATGCAATCTCACAATCTCCTTGAAAAATAGGTCCGCCACATGCACTGCATCAATTGTCTTCTTACAAGGTATGAAATGTGCCATCTTTGAAAATCTATCCACCACTACAAATATAGAATCACGCCCTCTCTGTTTCTTCAACAATCCCAATATAAAATCCATGCTTATGTCTTCCAAAAGTCTCTCTGGTATTGTCAAAGATTTATACAATCCAGTATTCTAACTACTCCCTTTTGTAACTTGACATACTCTACAACTCTACACAAACTTCCTAACATCCTTATATATCTAAGGCCAAAAGTAGTTTTCACTTACCAAAGACACTGTCTTGTCAATTCCAAAATGTCCTTCCAATCCACCAATGTGCTTCTCCTTTATCATATTATCTCTCATTGAACTTCAAGGTATGCATAACTGATTTCCTTTGAACAACATATCCTCCTAAATGAAATAATCCAACCACTTACTTCTATCTATCACAATAGGTTCCTTACATGCTTTCCAAGGTTCTATAAAATCAAGATCTTCCTCATACATGTTCTTCAATTCCTCAAATTCTAACACTTCAACTCTCATCTCTACCAGAAAATTCCTTCTCCTACTCAATGCATATTCAACTTTATTTGATTTCCCACTCCTATGCTTCAATACAAAAGTGTAACTATGCATGAACTCTACTATCTCTCTGATTCAACTTTCCTTGACTGTTCAAATATTGCAAAGCTTGATTATCTGTATACAACACAAACTCCTTAGGTAACAAGTAATGTCTCCACTTTTTTAAGGCTTGAATTATGGCATAGAACTCTTGATCATAAACTGAATATCTTCTCCTTACATCATTCAACTTCTCATTGAAATATGCTACAAGTCTACCTTCTTGACTTAACACTACTATTGTATTTCCACTTGCATCACAATCTACTTGAAATACCTTGGTGAAATCTGACAATACCAAAATAGGTTGCTCTGTCACTTTTTTCTTCAACAATTCAAAACTTTTATCTACTCCTGATGTCCACTTAAAGTCCTTTCTATCACTTCTCATTGTCTCTATCATAGGGTTAGATACTGAACTAAAATTTCTAATGAACTTTTGATAGAAGCTAGCTAATCCATGAAATGATCTAACTTCTCCAATGCTCTCAGGTGTAGGTCATTCAACAATTGCTCTAACTTTCTTAGGGTCCATCTTCAATCCTTCCGTAGAAATCAAAAATCCCAAGTATACCATTTTTTCCTTCATGAAACTACACTTATTATTTATTAGCAATTTCTCTTCTCTCAGTCTCTGCAGTACTTGTCTCAAGTGCCACAAATGTTCTTCTTTTGCCTTACTGAAAATTAGAATATCATCCAAATATACAATAATAAACTTACCCAAGAATTTCTTCAAAACTTCATTCATCAACCTCATGAAAGTACTCAGTGCATTTATCAATCTAAAAAGCATCACTAACCACTCATGCAATCCTTCATTTGTCTTAAAATCAATCTTCCAGTCATCTCCTTCTCTGATTCTAATCTGATCATATCCATTCTTCAAATATATCTTTGCAAAATATTTTTCTCCACTCAAACAATCCATAATGTCATCCATACTAGGAAATGGAAATCTATACTTAACTGTGATCTTGTTGATTGCTCTAGAGTCTGTGCACATTCTCCATTCACCATCTTTCTTTGGTGCTAGCACTACAAGTATAGCATAAGGACTCAAACTTTCTCTGATCAAACCTTTCCACAAAAACTCTTGTATATGTCTATTCAATTCTTCATTCTTTGTTGGTGTCATTTAGTGTGTTGCTTTATTAGGCAAACTAGCTCTAGGTATAAGATCCATATGATGACTGATACTCTTGATTGGTGATAATCCTTTAGGTACATTATCTGATATGATGTCTTCATACTCTATTAGCAACTCAGTTATCTCCTCTGATTGTGATTCTTTAGTCTTTGTCTTTAGGTTTTTAGGCTTTTTAAGAATCAAAGAATAACACATATTCTCTTGTCTCAAACCATCCAAAAATTTCATTCCATCAACAAAACAAATTCTAGCATTCCCACATACTTCACTCTTAGGTTCATCTTCCAATGGAATCAAAGTAATTATCTTTCCATTTGATGTTATAGTATATATATTCTTTCTTCCATCATGTATATCTTTTCTATCATACTGCCATGGTCTACCCAACAATACATGACATACATCCATAGGCATAATATCACACAATACTTCATCATGATAAGATTTAATATGAAATTTCACCAAACATTGTCCACTCACTAGTACCTTGAATCCATGCTATCTGACATGGCTTCGGGTGTTTCAATCTTTCCAACTTCAGCTTAGTCACCATCTCCTCTAAAACCAAGTTATCAAAACTACCACTATCAATTATAACTTTACAACGTTTACCTCCTGATTTGCATCTGGTCTAGAACAAACTTTTCCTCTGCGATGGTTCTTAGTTTGTCTTTGCTTGAAATAGTGTTCTCCTCATGAAAAGTGATTCTCCTTTCTTAGGTTTTCCAATTAAATAGGGCTCACCTAGTTCAACAGGTTCTTCTTCTACATAAGTTATTCTTCCATTGTTTTCTATCTTCTTGCTTGTACTCCCTTGATGACATTCAAATGCTTTAAGTCCTTCACCTCCACACTTAAAACCGGTTCCTCTTAATGTTCTCCTATCAAGTCCTTTTCCATCTCTTTTGTATCCTTCACTCCAGTATGAATTAGGGTTTCCTCTATGGTATAAAATTCTATTACCCCTTCAGTATGAACTGTTATCTCTGTATTCCTTCTTAAATGTGCTATCTTGTCTGTTCTTCTCTACAAAGATCTTTCTCCACTGGAAAATGTTCTACCTCTCTAAAATTTACCTCCTCTACCTCTCTGTCTCTGCTCATGCTTCTTGTTCAACTTTTCTTCAACTTTCAGGGCAAGTTGATATGCTTCTTCCAATGTTGTCATCCTTACTGAACTCAGTTATTCTTGAATGTTCAATCATAGTCCATTGATGTATCTAGACACTTTCTCCTTGCTTGTTGCACTATGTCATGTCCTTATGATCAACTTATGAAATTATTCAGTGTACTCCTTCACAGATTTCTCTATTTGTCTCAGGTTCTGCAATCTTTTCAACAATTCCAACTCATAGTCAGCAGGTATAAATTGATTCTTCAACTTTGTCACCATCCTATCCCATTTTGTAATATTTTATTTTCCTCTTCTGTTTCTATCCAACTAAACTTCCTTCCACCAAATAGAAGCATGTCCTTTCAACTTAGTCTTTGCAAATTTCACCTTCTTCGGATCTTCAATTTCTTCATATTCAAAATACTCTTCTAGGTCATTTATCCAATCAATCAACTCCTCTGGATCAAAATTGCCAGTATAGTTTAGTACATCAACTCTAGGTCTCTTTCCAATCTTTGAAATAGCTTGTAACATCTTCACTTGATCTTATTCTTCTTCTTTTCCTAATGTTTCTCTATTTTGATTAGTGGATTGAAATTCTTCATCAATATCACTTTCAACATTAAGTCTAGGTGTCAGTCCTCTTCTTCAATCTTCTTCAATAGCATCAAAGCGAACTCACATTATCTTCATCATTTCCATCATCTCATCCATTCTTCCAGCCATAGTACCAACAACAGGTATTCTCCTCAGTGAAATCTCTTCCTAGGATCAAGTGTAACTACCTCAAATTCAGTGATTGAGCTACAAGGTGACAACTACCTCATGATCAGCGACTGGTTGACAACACAAGTAGTCTGCCTCAAATTCGATGAAATGTCCACAGCAAGATCTTATGGAATGCCTCCACAAACTTTGCTCAATTTCACTCAACTTCGCTTCCATGGATTCAAAACTTTGCTCTGCTTCACTCTCAACAGATTCAAACTTTGGTCAACTTCGGTCACTTCACTCCCAAAGGATTATAACTTCACTCTGATACCACTTGGTGTAGTCATGGTTAGGAGGGTCCACAAAGTGAACAATCTAGACTGTGTAGCAAGAGTAAACACAATGGAAGAAACACAATTATAGAATGCAAATGCAGATTTAGTCATTCAATATATCATAGATTCAAAATACAAGCATGCCGGCAACATGTGGGCTTATAGATTAGGGCTCACAGGTCTGATATGCACAAGATATAGCTTTCAAGCACCTTACAGAAGAAAATCTAACTTATGAATTATCTATCTTTTACTAACTAACTTCCTATGCATCTATTACATGATCATATATCATCTCCAGATCAAAAGATTCCTCCATGTCGGCCAAATAGGTTACAAATTCCAATGAAAGAGATGTAACATGTGTACATGAATAGGTCAGACCTAAACATATGGAAGTCCTCTACAAGTGAATGGAACAATGTGCAGATCTCAGGGAAGGTTGGTCAAGACCCAAACTATCTTGAATGATGTAACTTTTAGCTTTCTAAGTCATGGAAGTGCTTCACAAGTCTTCTCCTTTAGCTTATTGTTTGAGACTGTCTAAATGCTCTGCTCTGAGAAAATAGTTTATCTTCTGATAGCGATATCTTTCTAGAAATTGATCTAAATGATCTGAAATTTGAATATGATGTACATGAAGATGTCTAGATGCTAAGTCCAACTTCATAAGGTCTGAAATGAACTACGATAGAATGCAAACCAATCTACAGAAACTACTACTGACTGAACTGACTATATTGAACTGGGAAAATAAAATAAAACAAATACAAATAGTTTTGGTTGATGCAAGATTACTCTTGAACCAGGGATGCTCTTGCTCTTGCATCATTTGTGGATATTTTTGGAGGACATTATGGAAGAAGCTGAAGACAGACCTAAATTTCAGTTCAACATTTCATCCACAAACAGATGGACAAATAGAAGTGGTAAATAAGAGTTTGGGTAACTTGTTGAGATGTTTAGTGGGAGACAAGGCAAGAAGTTGGGATATGATTCTACCGCAAGCAAAGTTTGCATACAATAATTTAGTGAATAGGAGTACAAGGAAGACACCATTTGATATTGTGACTAGAACAAAACATAGAGGAGTAGTAGAGTTGAGAGACATCAGTATGGAAGATAAGAGAAGTGTAGAGGTAGAAGAGTTTGCAGGATACATGGAGATAGTACATAATTAGGTTAGAAAGCATTTGGAGGAGATGAATAATAAGTATAAGGAGCAAGTAGATGAGAAGAGGAGACACAAAGAATTTTTAGTTGGAGATGAAGTAATGGTATATATAAGAAAAGAGAGATTTCCAATAGGGATATACAACAAGATGAAGATGAAGAAGTTTAGACCATGTAAGATTCTTAGGAAGTTTGATTAAGGAAATGCATATGAAGTGGAGCTACCGAAGACATTGGGTATATCACCTATATTCAACATTGCGGACCTATATCAGTATCATGAGGGAGAATCAAGGGATAGCATTGAAGAAGGTTGGAAGAATCAGTTACCACAACAACAACCGAAGCAAATAGAGAGCATCTTAGATAGCACTAGAGGCAAGCAGTACAAAGAATACCTAGTCAAGTGGAAAGGTAGATCAAAAGAAGATTCATCATGGATTTCTCAGGCTGAGGTAGATCACCTTGGTTTTCCTCTAGCCCTATCAAAGTGAGGGACTCACTTTTTCAACAACCCTAGGTATCTGATGCAATAGCATTGTAAGTTAGAGCACAATCTTGCATCAACCAAAAACATTTGCATTCTTTTTTTCTTTCATTTTCAGTTTAGTTCAGTCATTTGTAGTCTCAGCATTTTGTTCTGCATTTCACTGCATCTTCATATCAGGGCATGCAGAGCAGGACTTAGCATCTACATATCACCATCTACATCATATTCAAATTTTAGCTAATTTGGACTTGTTTGCTAAAAGTTATCGCTGTCAGAAGATCATCAATTTTCTCATAACAGAGCATCCAAACAACCAAGTAAACGAGAAGGTTTGGGGAGCACTTCTGTGGCTTGTAGATCATATTGGAGCATCATACATGGCACATATGGATCAGATAGACCTTCCTTGAGGTATGCACCAAGTTTCATGTATTTACGAATCAATACCAGATGTTGTAGGCCAACCTACTTGTTTCTACACATTACATCCTTCATGGAGTTTGTAACCTCTTTTGGCCAATGCGGAGGATTTCATGAGCTTGAAGATGATATATAGATCTCTAAGATGCATTAGGAATTCAGTAGTTCTATGATATGATTTAGATAAGTTTTAGCAGTTAGATTCTTTTTAGGAAGGCACTTCAATGCCATATCTTGCATATCTATTGTAACCCAGAAAGTAGGCCTATGAGCCCTTTGATTGAAGCCTGCATGTTGCTAGCATATGAGCATTGTAATTCTTTGATATTCTAAATATATGAATCTTCCATTGCATTCTACAATTGTGTTGTTTATGTTGTGTTTACTCTAGCTACATGGTTTGGATAGTTCATTCTATGAATCCTCTGACTGTTACTGCACCAACCATTGAGAACTCACTACAAATTCAAATGGGGGTGATCCCACAATATTGGGTTACACTTTTTGGCCAAACATGACATTGAAATGAACATTTTGAAAAAAATATTCACTTTCAGACACCTATAGCTGCTAAACCATGAGGAATTTGAAGATAATACAAACTAGTGATTTGAGACATTTTGTCTATAGATTCTAAATATTTATTTTCGAACATTTTGGAATTAAATTGCATTTCTTTTTCCATCTCCTTTGATAACTAGGTTTTAACAGCAAACACCATTTTTAAAGAGTGATGTGTACTATAAAGCACAACTTGTTTTCTATGACGGATAAAATTCTATTTTTTTTAATTTAGATTAGTAACTACGATATCTAGAGGATGCATTTGGTTTCATAATGTTTTATTGAATATTTTTTTAATTAAGTTTTGAAGTCAAACCAATTACAATTTAGACATAGGTGTACTGTAAAGCACATAACCTTTTTTGTATCTATCAAAATTCAATTTTTTTTTGTTGGATCAAAGACATGAATGTACCAAGAGGATAGATATTTTTTAGAATATTTTTTTGGTCATATACTATTTTTCCACATGTGCAGAATAGAGAGCTTGATTTTTGGTGAAAAACATATGTTTAATTAAACTAAAAAAATAAAATGTATAATAAAACCAAAATATATTAAAATTATACTTGATGGAGAGCTCATTTTGAGGAATATAATCTTACAGCTGGGTTTGTCAAGTTGATTCCATTTTGATGCTCAACTTGAGCCTTGAAACCCAAAAATTGACATAAAATTGCAGCTGGAGGGGGGCAAGGGCAAAATAAGGGGGTTCTAATGAAGTTCATTCAAACCCTATAAAAATAACATTAAAAAATCCAAATAACATTAAGGGGTGTTCGCTCAAACCCATTATTTTATAGAAAACAAATTGGCTGATGAAAAGTGGGTTCACTCGAATGGGGGTGTTTGAGTGAACCCATTTATGGGTTCTACTAAACATGCCCGTTCGAGAAAACCCCTCCGAAAAAAATTTCCATGCACAAGCAATTTTTCTTCCTCAATGTAATTGTAACCTGCTATTGTAGGATCACCCATGGCTTTTATTTCATTAAAAATATGAAAATATATCTACCTTTTGTAATCATCTACAACATCATACTAATGGTTTATCCTTCAATACACATGCATTTGATACTACCCTAAATACTATAATACAAGTGAATGCCTATTTTAGTGATGAAAACTTAGATTCTATAAACCTTGTATTTGTCATGCCCACATTTCCCATGTTGTCACGACATGCATCACACATGTCATGTCCACATTTGTCATGTGGTCATGACACGAAATATCAAAAATTTTCCCATGCTTCCCTAGAAACCCCCTCGCACGAGTAAGCGTGCTCAGTGGCGTACGCTTAAGGCGTAAACAATACAGTTGTCAGCGGGGTAATACGCACACGTGCGCATACCCAAATGCAAGAAGGCCAACAAGGGGGTCATCGCGATGTGGTTAACGTCGCTACAAGGGTTAAACTTCCTAAACTACTAAACCCTAAATTATGGGAAAATCTGGCAGCATAACGTCTCACGAGTGTGAGTGGGGTTTATTACACTAACACTAATCTTGATCACGAGGTTTCTTGATAAGGTTAATAAATATCCTACCACTCACTAATTACATTGGGATACAGTTGATTAAGTTAATGGGACATTTTTCAACAAAGTTCGATCATCTGTTCTCCTTCACATTTTCTAAAATTTAATAATAATTTGTTCTCCTAATTTTAGCATTTTCAACAAAGCCTGAACATTTGTTCTCCTTCCCGTTTCTCTAAAATTTAATTTAATTTGCTCTCTTTCACGTTCTCTATCAATCAGAGTTATCACTGCATCCTTTACATTATTCCTAATTTCTTGGTAGATCAGTTCTCTATCAATCAGAGTTATCACTGTATCCTTTACATTATTCCTAATTTCTTGGTACATCAGATCACTTAAACAGGACTTACTAACTTCGCTTGATGAAGTCCACTAGGTTTCCGCTCTAGGTTTAATCCAACGTTTGAATTAATTTTGATAACTAATATGCCCCCAATTAGGTTTAACAGAATTTTAAATCTTAATTAATACTCTTAGCCCTATTTTGGCAAGGTCGTGCATTTTTTCCTCTTTGTTTTTCACTTTTTCTCTCATTTTTCTCAATTGGACGTTTTTTCAAATTATAGGTTGGGTAAAATTAGCCACATATGAAATGCATATGATGGCTTAAATAATTACGAAGTTATAAATACACACACACACATATATATCTCTATGTGTATATATACATATACATATATACTATTTGTATTTACAACACTAAAAAAAAATAATTCTTTAATATAATATATGTATATTTTTCTTTTCGTTTTCTTGGTATTTTATTTGTGAAAATTGTTAAACCCCTAAACCCATTTTCCTATAAATAGAAATTAATATATATATATATACACTCTTATTATATATAAATAGAAATTTATATATATATATATAGATATATATTTTTAAAGACTTCCCTTTACAAAATTAATAACAAATAATTAATATATATATATATATATATATATTAATATCTTATTGAGTTATATTTATATTAAGTTTTCTTTAAATAAATGACTGAATATTGTTTTATTCATATAATTTTTTTTTTTGAATCACAATGGAAAACCCTAACATATTTTTCTTTTGTTGGGCTTGTGTAGGGTCAAAGGAGGACGGTGGAAATTTAGAGGTGGCCGCAGAGTGAAGTGTGAGGGGACGCAGTGGAGGAGCCACTGCTGAGTGGTGTCGAAGGTTGGAAGTGGAGGTAGCCGCAAGGAGCGGCGAAGGGAGAGCGGTGGCCACGTGGCGGAGAAAGCCCGCAGAGGGGGGGAAGGCAATGGTAGTGGCTCGGCGGCTGATTTGAAGCCATCCGCGGGGAGTTTTATGGGCGCGGGGGTTTAAAGGGGTAGCGAGGAGTGTGGGGAGGGGGAGGGAGCCCCCACCCACACTCCACACAGTGGGGTGTGTGTGGGGGCTCCATCCCCCTCCCCACACCCATGTAATGTAAGCGGTGGGAGAGGTTCAAACCCCCCCACCACACTTCATTTTTTTTGTGTGTGTCTTTTTTTTTAAAATACATAGTCTGTCTTCTGTGTAATATTTCCACAGTTTCACTTTATTTCCACAAATAAATTTCATTTATTAATATTTAAATATATATATATTAATTTATATACTCAGCAATTCCTCAAATTTATACATTTCACAGTTTTAATAAAAATTTTATATAATAAAATATAAATGAAATATATATATACACACAACAAAAGTACAATTTAATTACAAATCACAGTTAATTATAATTAATATAAAACAGTATTATACATATATATATACATATCCTCAAATTAAATTTATAGACTTAAAGAAATCAGTTGATATTTTAAAATCATGAGAATATATTCGCAAAGAGACACACACAACATATAAAGTTTAGATATTTGCAACTATCAACCCCTTTTTTTTAAATGCTCATATATTTGCTAATTTAAATAAATTTGTAAAATGTACAACATATATTTTCTTTTTCCTAGTAATAAATTACAACTTCATATTTGCCATAATAACAACTTCATATTTATCAAATTGATATTTCCATTTTGTCATACAATGAATTGACTTATAAACAACTTTTCTACAATTCCTACTAACTTAAATGGTAAGATCTAAATCATCAAATTATAACTCTCTTAATTTACCACAACAACTAAATCACAACTTTGCAACTAGAAGTATTAGGAATATACAAAATCAATATCCTTTTAAAAACAAATTTCCTTCCTTCATCATTTCAAAATGGTAAAATTTAATCTAATAACTAGAACTACCAATATAATGAAGGAGATTTTCTCACAACTTTTGAAAACAAAATTTTACAACAAGAGAGAGAAAGAAGTTCTCCTCTTTGAAAACCAACAAGGATGAAATTCTTGATAGGACCAAACTCTCCCAAAGAGCCTTAAGAGTAAAGGAAAATAAAATATTTTCCAAGACAAGTAAATTCTTCAACTTCACACTAAGCTCGATGAAACCTGCATAACACACAAGGGAAAGAAACACCACACATCCTACTCTCCTCCCTACTGTAGACCCACAAGAGGGTCACCCCTGAGCTAGGGAGGTCATCCACACACCTAGGGAACTCAAATCCACTTCACAACAAGATAAACAAACATCTCAAAAACACTAAATTACATCCATGGATATTTACAACACACAACTCAACCAAAGTGAGTTTAAAAGGGGTAGGAGAGTCGACACACTCAACTCTAGAGTGCCACTCCTTCAAAATATCTCAACACAATTTTCTCATGGCCTCAAGCCAACATGATAACAAAATTTCCAAAGGAGTTCATATTTTGGCTCTCAAGCCAAATAACCAATTACTCAAAATCACATAAAATGCCCTCAAGTTTTTCAACATCCCAAAACAAGGTAATGAACTCGAGGAGGATCACTCCTCCCCTACCTACAGTTGATGAGCATTTTCTCCCAAGTGGGAGAGGCTCTTTCAACACCCTAATAAATATTTCCCCACAATAACAAATTACAACACAAGCAAATACATATCACACATTCATCATGCAAGCAAATTGAAATACAAGGGGAAGGCCTTAGCCTTGAAAACCAACCTTTAAAGCCCTAATATGGAAGAAGTTGATGTAGAGCTCCTCTAAAATCCCCTCCAACATTAGCCACCAAACTCCCTCTATTCTTTTTTTTCTAAATCAATTTCAAAACAATTAAAATTCTCAAAAATTCAACAACCTTTCTCCCTATCCCAAGTGGGATTAAAATAAGCCCAATTCATGAGCTTAGAGAAATGGGGAGGTGACACTTGTCACCTCCTCATTCTTCCTCCCACCCACTAGCATGTCCCAAGGGATGGGTGTTGACACATGTCACTCACCCATCCCCAAAGTCTTCCTCACCCCTTACCACATGTCCTCTCTCCAACACATGGGAGAGAAAAGGGGAGTTAAAGAGGGAAAGGGTGACACATGTCTCCCCTTCCTTTCCTCTCATGAAGGACCACACAACTCCATGGGTACTCTCACCAATTGTGAGAGAGACTTGAAGTCAAGTCCTCAACAATTGGTGGATATTGGAGTCATCTCTAGCGTTGGGAATTGAAAAGGGATCAGCTTGAGTGTTGGTACCTCTCATCCTATCCCTCCCATGCCTCCAAATTCGTCACTTAACTTCACTGTGAAGTTAAGGTGACCATATGGAGGTTTACCAAGGGTTACCCAAGTCAAAAGGGACCCTAGACCCATGGGGTATAACCCAGGGCTAAGTTTAACCTAGTTAGGACACCCGAGGTCAAGTTAAAACACAAGAAAAGGGTCTCCAAAAATTTAAAATTTAAAAATGCAATTCAAAGACAATTTCTTACAACACATATCATAATTCAAATTAAAAGAGGGTAGACCTATCCCATTTAACCTCATGCAAATTAACATTACAACATTACATCATACACAAAGTTGATCTTGGTTCCTCGTGGAACTAGATCGGATTCACAAGGGATTACAACATCAAGTGTGGGATGATCTCCACTATCTATGGTTTGTTAGAAATACTTGCACACTCGATTGCAAAGTTAATTCCACATATAAATATCATAGCCGAAGCAATTTAAAACATGCACTCCCATAAAATATCAAAAGTTCTCCTAAGCATAAAGAAATCACATTGCAATTTTCTAACTAACATCACCCAATTAGTTTTCCTATAATATAAACATCTATCAAACATCACCCAATTTGTTTTCTCTTAATACAAGCATCTATCTAACATCACCCAATTAGTTTTCCTTTAACATAATAAAGTCTAATAGTATAGGAATCCAGGATCAACAGTCCCACAATTATAAAAGTATCAGCAACAATAAGGTAAATAGTCACATGAACGGAAATGAAAAAGGTAGGCCTCACAGTATTACTCCTATTCATACAAGGAACATTTACTGTAATTACTATATATTTTAAATGTAAATTAAAATGCTTATTGTACATTGCAAAAAACAAAACACCATTGTCATTGTCTCATCTTGCAATATAAGTATGAATTTTTATTTCTATATTTTATTCCATAATTTATTGCTTCCATTACTAATAGCCTATCGGTAAATCTATTGCACAAAAACTCCATGCAACTACTATTTTATGTTTCTTGCCCATCTTTGATTACGTGGGTAACCTTTTTTTCAAACAAAATTCTTGTAATGATGGTTGTTGATTGTTGGACTACTCATTCAGATTGTTCAATTTCTTTTACTTTGACAATGAGTACAAAATGGAATCCATTGTCTAGAGTATATCAACACTTCGCGTTAAAAGAAGAACTATACTTAACATAATATTGAAGGCCCATTTAATTTTTTTCTGAAGCCATTCAATAGATGTCGCAAGAATATTATGCCTCCTGATCAAAACCTATCATTGATCACGTACTTTGTATTGGAGTTTTGGAGATTCTTTTCCTATGTACACCTAATTACAATTATGAATGCTAGTTAGGTAAAAAATGAGTTTTTAAGCTTCCACAACATAGTTTTACTTAAAGATGTATTCAATCATAAAAGACTTAAAAAGGTGCCAAAAATGAAAATTTGCATATAAAATCATGCACCCACAAGAATATTAAACCAAGAGTAACATGCAAAAATTAATATTAGATCTAAACTTTAATAGTTAAAGCTTTATTTTTGTATATAATTTGATGGACAATATAAAAGAAATATGATGATACCAAATAGATGTGTTTTATGTAAGAAAAATGTTGAAACTAGTTACTTTCTTCTAGATTGTCCTTTTACCACAAATATACTAAGTCTTGTTCTATTTAAATTTGAGGCGTGTTAGGTTAAGCCAATTTCTATTCCTAACCTCATTACCAAATGGGAGCCTCATTTTCTTAGTGATAATCTTGAGAAATTATGGAACTTGACACTCTCTCATGTCTTTTTCAGTCTATGTTGGGAAAAGAATCTTTGAATCTTTCAGACTACTATGAGAAATGTGAAGAGGGTTGCTCTAAGAATTGTGGAGTATATTTAGGAAAACTTCCTAGTGATAAAGAATAAAAAGAAGGAAAGGACACAAGAGAAGGAATTAAAAATAGTTGCTAATTGGAACATCCTAGATCTAGAAATCAATGATGAAACCCATCAAGATTGATTCTAAAGATGGTCAAATGGAGGTGTCCCACCCCAATATGAGATAAATTATTTTTTTACGGAGCTTCTAAAGGAAATCTTGGTGTGGTAGGTATTGTTAGAGACTATAGTGGCACTCATCTAGTTGCCTATGCAGGAAACTTGGGGGTGCAAACAAATCATATGGCAAAGGCCAAAGCTGCTTGGTGGGGTTTACAAGTGGCTAAGGAGATGAATGTTACACATCTTTCCATTGAAGGTGACTCTTTAAATATTATCAACTATCTTTCAAAAAAAACCTCTCCATCATAGTCCATAAAAAAATTGATGGCAGATGCTTTAAGCATAATCCAATCTTTTGAAGTTGTTATAAACCATGTGAATAGAGAAGGAAATGAGGTTGTAGACTAGTTTGCTAAGGTTCTCCATTGGAGACTTTGAAAAATGGCATACTCATTGTAAGCCCCACAACCCTTCAATGACTCTAATCACATTTATTACACTTCATAATTTCATTAGTTCTAGTTAATTGTAGAACTTGCATGTGATATTTTCATCTTCTCATCTTTTGTCTGTAAACTACACATTGATTTTATCCACTATTAGATTTTAAAATGCGACTATGTAATTTGTTAGATAAGATTAATTAGTGAGCTTTGACTGATTAATTACTTTTGGATAAATGTTCTAACCTATAATAGCAGGGTTAATTTGGATGCAGATTTATACTATTATGGTTTTCTAGTCAACTATTAAAACTATATCAAAATGGTTACATTTTCTAAGAATAAAATCACCCATAAGTAGGATTATGACCAAGTGGATCTTCAAGACAACTCATGTGAATCAATAATTATGTAAACTCAAACCATTCTGAGTGATGATGGCACCAACCTTGTTGAAGGTAAGATTCCTAGTAAATAGATTTGGTAAATTGTGAGTGCATGTTATATTGCTAATTGTAATCTGCTTTCATGGAGTTGCCCAAGGATGAATGGAGTATTATGACTATCTAAACTAAATCTTCATGGTAGTACCTAATTCAAAATTTAATTGTTATTGTAATCCAATGAGATTGGATTAGATTTAAATGTCATATAACATGATGACTTAAAGTAATTATTGAAATTATGTTCATCATGAATAATAGAGTTAAATAAATTTATATCAAGCTTCTAATGTGAATTAACTAGAATATGATTAGTATAAGATAATGATGATTGAAATGTGATTACTATGTATGTGGTTTATTTTATTTATTGTAACAGAATAATGTAATTTCATTTAGTTTGCTTTGGCTATACACACCATTGACATATTGTTGTTTGCAATGAGTGTGCAAGTGCAATCACCAATGAGAGAATGGGAGAGCCAATACAAACCCCAATCTACATCCTGCTTCACAATGTGAAGCAATGGGGTCTGATTGAGTACTCTAGCAAGCCAAACCTCTGAGCCTAGTATGGACTAAGACCCCTAATGTGAACCAAGTTATTCTATAAGGGTCTATATTTTATTTTAGGGGATTATTTCAATGTGATAGTATCTATGTGTTCTCCCATCTGATCGAAAGTGAGTGTAAAGTATAAAGTGTGGGTAGATGTCCCCTTAGAGTGCAAACCTAGATTTGCACTTCAAGTGGGTTTTGGAAAGGGTAAAAATGTTTTTTTTTTTTCATATTTTTGGGTGAGAATAGACCCCCCTTAGGCAACCAACTATGGAGTGGGTACCTTTTGGGATACAAAGTTTGAGCCTTGGGCTAGATGCAACACATCTAAGCCCCTTGAGAGAGGGTGACATGACCATGCATTGAAGAAATAGAAGATTGACTTACCAATTTTTAAATCTCATCTTCTCATGATCATGTATGAAGGATTGTGTCAAGTATACCCCCTCATCCCAATGTCCACATATGTGGGAGCACTTCGTAGAAGTACGAATGAAAATAAGTGTACATGTACACTCCTCATCCCTAGGTCTCACACAGGTGTAACCACATAGGAAACATGTGATTTTATTTATGATTGTAAAGAATGATAAAGGTGAGAGGTGGGGGCCACATAGGAAACATGTGATTTTATTTATGATTATATAGAATGATAAAGGTGCAACCACATAGGAAAAATGTGATTTTATTTATGATTTCATGCATAGCTATAATGAATTGCTTTGGTTATTATCTTAGAGTAAGATGTATAACCACTCTTGTCATCTTATCTTAGTAAATCATATCTTATCAATGTGTTTGTGGGAACATTCGATGATTGTGAGCACATGTCACCATGGGGGCATGGGCTTTGTGAAAGCTCTTGTTTCCTTGCATGTTTTCTCTCTACCTTACTATGCTTTATATTAGTACATGACATCAACCACCTTAAGGTGGGGGCATATATAGTGATATATGTCTGATGATTTTGGTACTAATGAAGCATGTTTGTAAGCCCTCTCTGGGAGGTGGGATGTTCTATCTCTAGCACGAGTACACATCTTTATTTATATTGCAATTAAAAAGCCCTCTCCATGAGGTGGGATAGCATATCCTTTTATCAAGAAGTCCTTTGCATGAGGCAGATAACGTATCTTTTGATCTAGTGTTTATCCTTTTATTCAAAAGCCCTTTGTGGAAGGAGGGATAGTGTATCTCTTGAGCTAGTGCACATCCTTTTATTACAAAAGTCCTCCGCAGAGGCCGGGTTAGATCTTGAGACTATCCTCCCTTAAGCATGTTTTTGGCAATTGTTGTGGCATAAGCCCAACCATCAGGTGTGTTTGCAGTGTGTTTGAGATGGTGGGACTTAGCAATAAGATCCTTCCATTGCCCTTGTTTGTCATGTTTAAGACATATAGTATGTCTATGGCATACTATACGGTGCTTGTGTATTCTATCTTCCACATGTTTTCCCCCGTGTGTGGTTTTAAGGGTGTAGTAGTGAGCTCCTCCCACACTCAGGTTTTGTATGGCATGTTTTCCTTGAGGTGTAGTATCAAGGGTGTAGTGATGAGCTCCTCCTACACTTTGGGTTTTGTATGGTGTGTTTTCCCCCATGTGTGGTCTCAAGGGTGTAGCGATGAGCTCCTCTCACACTCAGGTTTAGTATGGCATGTTTTCCCCCTAGTGTAGTTTCAAGGGTGTAGTGATGAGCTCCTCCTACATTTTGGGGTTTTGTGTTGCAATTTTATTTCCATGCATATATATATGAAAATGTTTTTGATTAGTTCAGCTGGAAAAGAGGGTCTAGATCCCTTTTACAAAACATCCCCCCAGGCATCAGGCCATTAACGAGACAGAAATAGCAGATAAACAACACATGAATAGTAGACCAAAAAACAACTAATCAAAAACCACAGAAGCAACGACGACGATAAAAAATAGAAGAAACAAGAAACTAAGGGCTATCAATCACCCCAAACTTAGCAAGGAACTTGACCATTTCCTTATAATATCCCAAACTATCAATTCCCACCTACTTGACCTTTTCGTCCAGATCTTTAACCACAGCAAAGATGGAAGTAGCCCGGTGCAGAGCTTTGGCCACAAACTCTGTCATAGTCTTCCAATTCTTTTGCATGGTTTCTATTTTCCCCTGGAGGCACTGAATATCCTTCATATTCTTGTGACACAAGGTGCAGATCCCCTTCTTGTCTTGATCCACAGTAGCCCTCACAGTGTCTTGACCAATAGTAGCCTTCACAGTGTCACCCACACCTTCAGAACTAGATTCATTCATAGAGGCAAAATGACTGGTGCCCTCAACTTCATGGATAGATTCCATGGGGGTTTCATCCCCTCCTTCCTCCATAAACTTAGAATCATCAAAAACTTCCACCTCCTGTGGGTTCACCAGTGGCTTACCAGTGATTCATTTGGACTGACAAATCCTTAGATTGACAACCTCACCGCCTTCACCGCTACCCATAGGATCCAGCCCAGGATCAAGCTCAACTATCTTCACAGGAACCTCCATGGAAGCAACACCTTTACCTTATATTTTTTCTTTAGGGTAGCCTCCATTTCCTCCACCTCCACCCTATTTCTTTTGGCAGTCTTCTTTTCAGTTGCCAAGGTGGTATGCTTCTACTTCTTATTCCTAGCAGTAGCAGGGGTCCCAACAGGGTTATCTTCCCCAACACGGGGGCCTTCTTTAGAGATTTCAGGGGTCCCCATATAAACCTTCACTTTGCTTTTATCCCTAGGGGATGTGTTCAGTTGTGGGTCCTCAAGAATTTTGACTTTGATCTATTTTGGTGGGCACAGAGCAAGGTGGAATTGATACAGTCTCATAATAAGACCTTGGTGTATGGGGATAAGTGGGTGGGTAGCATTCTTGGCCCTGAGTTCCCTAACAGACTTAATGGAGTTGTCTAACGAAGACAACAAAAAGAAAGGAAAGCTAATCTCAATTTTATTTCTAAAATGATTGAGAAGAGCAAAGTGGTAATGGTAATATACCTAAAATCTTCCCTCCAGCATGAAAAATTTCATTAACATCAAACAAATGTGTCCCCATGGCTCCGACAGCTTCTCCCTTTCAAACCCTCCATGGAGTTTCATAGGCTTCTCACCCTCATGAAAGAAAAGATTCATATGCTCTGGGTCAGGGACTCTGCTTCTCCTCGAATGCTTCTTCCCTTTCGTAGGTAACCCAGTGGCTTGCCCGATCACCTCTTCCGACACTTGGAAACCGATAGCACCAATTATAACCTCTCTGGTTTCCTCATCGCACATTTCAAAAAACTCTCATGACAGATTTTCATCATGGCCTACCATTCCTTCTAATAAGGGCACCACCTTCCCTTCCTATATAATATGCCACATGATTGGGTCTTGTTTAAAATCCTCCACTAAGCTAGGTTTAATTTTCACAATATATCCTCTCATTTCTTCAGACTATAAATTGCAGAAGCCATTGAATTGGGCACGTTCAAAATAGCAATGCTTACAACCAGCAATCTTGAAATTAGCAAGAAGCCCATTAAAATGGTCATTCTGCTGTGAAGGGGTAATTATGGCAATGTAATTATTGATGTGACATGCCACATCCTTACCACCTAGATGCATCATTCATTGTGTTTTGCATGATTGCTCTCATGTCTTCACCGTGTTTTGTATGTCTTTAATACTGTCTTCTCCATGTCTTGCATGCTTCCTATTGTCTTCATTGTGTTTTGCATGTATGTGATGTGTCTTCTAGTGCTACCTAAGACTAGGGGCTAGAAATAATTCCTCAATCTTTGCGTATGTCTTAGCTTCAAGTGCCTGGCATGTTTGATGTGTTTTTGACCATACTTTAATACATGTATGGGTTGTAAGATCATACATACATTCAAGTGGGGGCTAAATGTTATGTCGTAAAATGTCCCCCTATGACTTTTACCTCCTAAGTTTAGCTCCTAGGTCTCTTAGATTTAATCATGCATGTTCAAAATGAATCCTGGAGAAAAATCCTCTGAAACCCATGACAAATGGGACTTAGGGGACACTCTTGAGCTTAAGCAAGTCCCAAAATAGGACCCTAGACAAGGGTGCCCATGCCCTAGTCCATACCTATTTTGTCGAGACCCAAATTTTAAATGTCCGTAAAGTGACTGTTAAAAGGTTTCCCTTTGTCGGCCTATTCAATTTGAATTACAAATGTTTAGTGGGAATGCATATATAAGCATGTTTAGGAATTCATTTTACACCTAGATGGATAATGTGAACTTGTGATCTCATGCTAAGGATACTCAAGGATTTCAATATGTTGCAAAGAAGTATTGTGTTGTGTTTGTACTTATTTGTTGTAGATTTGTCTTCATCAATCCATCTCCTCATGGCATGAAAGATCTTCATCTCCCCATGAGAGCTTCACCTCCGAGGTGACATCTAGTTTGTGTTTCAATCAATTTATCATATCATTTGCTTTTGCCTCTATCTACCAAGGACACACACTCTCTCTAACAATGGTGTTGGAAAGCTTGAATACCATTATGGGGGCATGACTGAGGCAAGCTCCTAAACACTACAACCCCCAACCCCTCTCTTGTGATTGCAGGTTACAAGTGTCAGATCTTGTGGAGAGGAGTTGTGGGAGATCATAGTAGAGTAGGAAGATTCCATATCTAAAGAAAACAATAGAAAATATCCCTAATTGGATGAGGGCGCCCGCTCTTTTGTCTTCTAGTTTTGGAGTGTCGAAAATCCCTGAGCAAGTTACAGTCTGAAGCATATTTTGGTCAAAAGCCCTCAGAAAAAGCACTAAAAGAAGGGCACCCACTCTTTTCTCTCCAAAGTTTTTGCCTTCTGATATCTAAATTTTGGTATGTATCTAATCTGCATTGAGTGCCTTCTTGTGTGAGCATTTGTTGAGTTTCATCCATTTGTTTACGAATTTGCATAATTAGGGTTTTAGGCCTAATCAGTCTAGGGTTTTAACAAAATATAAATCTATTATATCTTTCCAATGATCTCATAGTGACATCAGACCTGTAGCTAAGTCCTCTATCACAGTTATGACTTAGCTCAATCTATGTCCTTGAACGTATGTATGAAAGAAGGGTTTGATTGAATCTAATTAACCAGACACCTTACATCCTTTCATCATTCCCACTTTTCATACATAACCCTTAGATAAGATTTCTCCTACTTGTGCAACTTCCTTCTCATCCCAATAGTCTCCTATCTTGGATAGCTTACGATCTCCTTATTTGGCAATGTTCTCTTCCCTTAATTAGATAGGCTTGTTGTAGTATTTTTCCTTGATATCTGTTGACTCTGCCATCTTTCTTTCTCCTTGTTCAATCTTTATTTCTTGTTCCTTACACTCCTCATCCTCTTGTTGTGTTGTATTGTAGCATTTGTGTTTCTCTGGGTATGATTCCTTATTCATCCATTCTATGATCTTCTATCTAACTTTTATTTTTGCTGGTGGTGAACTTTTCTCTAGTTTTACTTCTTTTTCTTCCGCATCCTTTTGAAAGGTGATCTCCTTGATTTTGAGTAGTGTTGTGCCGATATGTTTGTCCATACTACAAAATGAGAATGTATGAATGAAATCCTTTTGTATTTCTTCCTAATATCTAGGTTCTTTCCTTCATTCTTGATTTATGTAGCATGTCTATGCGATTGGTGAGACTATCCAATAAAAGAAATGGGTGTACAATATCTCATTATATTCATTTCTTTCTCTCCAAACCATTTTACACATGGATAAATGTTCTTGTGGTAAGAACTGACCTAAGTATTTGGGTATGATATCATATTCTCCTTCCTCTGCTAAGTATCTTGTCTTGATGAGTATTTTGAATACTAGCCACCACCCTATTGTGTCTTTGTGTATTCCACCAATTTATGGAATTGCATACCAATGTCTATTGTATAGCTTATAATCTTATGTCTTCTTCTGAAAAGACTCTCTCCATTTCTTCTAGGTATTTATGTAGATTCTATACTCTTGAAAACCTAGGCAACTTGATATGGGAAATGCCTTTCAAAATCTGACTTACCTGGTAAGGTCTTTGAGTTGTGTCTTTCTTGTCCTCCATAGATGTACTGAATATGATCTCTAGTGAGTCTTGATGAAGTGCAGAGGATTGCAGTATGTCCTCTTTGTCCATCCTGATTATGAATATGCTCCAGTAGCCCAACATTTTCCTTGTGTTTATTTTTAGTTCTTCTCTCAACTAGGCTTCTAGAACCTCTTTACTATTTGTACTATAGTAGTCCTCCTCTATCTCCACTTCTCCCTCAAAATTAGTTTCTTCTCATGTCTCTTTTGTATCCAACCTTGAAATTGTGTAGAGATTCTTGGAATCTTTATCACTGTCTCTAGTCTAATTGGCTTCTTCTATATATGCTTCTTCCATTGATGATCCCAAAGGGATGTTGACTGTCTTGTGATCATTAAAAAATGATAGCTCTCCTTTTCAGGAGTCTATGATACTGTTTACATCCACAAACTATCTCAACCCTAACAATGCATTGAAAGCTTCTCCCTAATCCTTCATGGCTACAAAAATGAAATCTAAGACTTGTTTGACCTAATTTGGTTGACTTCCACTTGGTTTCATGTTCCCATTGTCCACATATTAGATCCATCTGCCAAAATGATATTGTGAGTTGTCTCTATCAACTTAGGTCTTCCTAACTACTCCCACAGATTCTTTATGATCATGTTGACATCTGCTCCTAGATCTATCATGACATCTAGGACCTTTCTGTGATTGATGTGAACATCCACCATAAGTGGTTTTGTCTTTCATTCTCTATTTGTTCTTCCCATCCTCTGGAGTTGACTCTTCTGATGTTGCTTCTTATTCCAATATTTATAAAATTGCTTCAGTTTCTCAATAAGTCTATGTTTTTGTGTCAATTGGTCTAGTTGCTTGAGAGCTTCTACTTCTCCTTCGATGAAAAATTGCTTGTATTGCTTCTCCATTTCGTGTTTCTTCTTTATTGTGTGTTTGTCTTCTTTCACAACTTCCTCATGTTGTTTCTTAGAGGGAACAAATTCTTCCTCCTCCTCACTGTCTTGATCTTCTATCTTAGTGACATAGTGCCTTCTGGTGTTTGTTCCTTGTCTTGTCAATACTGTAACTTTCTCCTTCTTTCTTCTATCTTTTCCAGTATGTTTTGGCTTCTTCTTCGGTAGTACTCTTTTTCTTCTATAGATTCAGTTGAAGATATATATGTTTCATCCCTATTTTTCATCTGGCAAGTCCTTGCTCCTTGACCCTTTGGTGCCTTTCTTATGATCCTTGCTCCTTTTTGGTTGCCTATATTTTGTAGCTCATCAATCTTAGATTGTAGTTGTGCATTCTGAAAGTACTGTTGTGCTCTCTCACAAGAAAATAGATCATGCTTTGTACTACTACAAAATGAACATTCAGCCCAACACTCATTAGAAAAATGTCCTAGCTTACTGCAATTGAAACATGTGGCATACTCTCTCCTTTGATTTCTTCCATGACCTTTGCCTTCTCTGTAACCTCCAAATTGCTCTCTATCATCATTATTGTAGTTGTTTCCATAAGATGGGCTGCCAAAGTTTGAATTTTATATTGCATTGACATTCCTCTGATTTCTCCAATTTAGTTGTTTGTAACCTTGATCATGTGAGTTTTTCTCTACATAGGACATGTTATTACTTTCCGCTAAGTGTGTGTGCTAGGTTTCATCTTCTTCATCAAAAAATTCTCTTTTTCTCTTGAAGTTATATGAAGGATAATCTAGTGTTTCATGGTCATCCCACTCTCCACATAATCCACAATATACTGAATTGATTCTTTCTGTTGCTTTGATGTCTACTTTTATTGTGGCAACTTGTCTTTCACCTTTCATCCTAGGGCATTCATTTCTGAAGTGACCTTCTCTTGTATAGTATGAGCACCAAATATTAGGTCTTTGCTTTTGTGTATTCTCCTCCTACTTAGCCAAGATGTCCTGCCTCAGCTTCAAATGCTCTAATTCCAACTTCAACTTCTCTAATTCTAGGTTTTCTTTCATCTTATCCTATGTGTGTCAAGATTGAGAGTATATTTGGTAGGCTAGGGTTATTGTATCTGCATATGTCTCAAATATTCTTCCATCTAGGGCTAACCATATTTCATGGCTTATTTCAGAAATAAACCATTCTATCTTTTGCTTCTCAATTAGTGGTTCCTCCAACTTCCTAGTTGTCTCCTTAAATATTCTATCAAAGTCCTTTATTGATTCCTTATCCAACTGCATCAAATCTCTCATCTTACTTACCCCTTCTATCAGAATATCTAGAACTCCAAAATTCTCCAAAAATAGCTTCTTAATCTCATCCTAATCCTTGTCACTGGTCAGACATGTCTTCCTATACCAATTCAATGCTTCATTCCACAAGGTGCCTATGAGTCAAAGAGATTGATTACATCTCTTGTTACTCCCTTCCAATTTCAAATAGACTCTAGCACAAAGATGTGTTTGATTGCTTCAGTAGTGTCCTCAAAAATTGGTAGCTTGATAGGAATATTCATGATTGGTCTTCTAAATTTCTCTGGTACTCTATGATAAGTTTCTTCTAGTTTTCTCCTCCAATAAAGTTGTCTTCTATAATATCACTTTCATTCTCTTCACTTATCTCTCTATAGTTGGATATCAAAGTACTCTACTCCTAAAACCTCTACGAAATTGCTCTAAATCTCTACTATTTTCTATGCTTCCTTGTTTTCTTGAATATCTTACTTCTCTACTAAAATTCTCTTGACTTTATATGGAACATGGGGTGACTGATGGTCCAGGGGTTGTGTCTCTTCATAGTGTCTCTTAAAATTAGGGGATACTCTTCCATTTATAAAGGACATCATGTCGGCATCTAATGATGATTGAAATAACCTTTCAAAACCCTCAAAACTCTTCTCAATGTTTACTGCATCTTCTCCTCCTCTTATCTTCTTTATGCTTCAAAATATTAGCTCCTCTATATATTCCTCATCCATCTTCAAAATTTTTGGTGTTAATTCCTTTTTACCAAAAATTTGCAGCATAAACCCTAATTCACCTATTTCTTTATTTACCCTTCCACATTCTCCTTTGGTAGCACCCACAGTAGCATGCTCAATGGCATACTCCATATACCCTTTAAATCTTCACCTTCTTACCTCCTTTCTCTGGTAGCACTCCTAGTGGTGCACTCAGTAGCATCCTCCATGATGTACTTATATTCTTCCTTCCTTTTGGTAGCACCCTTAGTGGTACACTCTATAAATTCTTCCTCCTTTTCTTCTGCATCTTTTGTTACCCTTCTTTTCTCCATCTCTTGTGTCCTTTCCATCCTTCTATAGTGACATTCTTGTCATTCCTGAGTTTCTTCAATCTCTCCTCTCTGCTTATCTCCACACTAGTTTTGATTTCTTCACCAATCCTTATTTGAAGAGTCACATTGTTTGAAATGTCCTTGCGAACCCTACCCCCTTTCCACTCGCTATCAACTTAAGTGCATGCCTCCCTCTCACAAAGGTAGAAACTTAAAGAGACTTGAATTTCTCTATAATTTGAAAAAAAATCCTGCCAACCTGACCTTGTCTCCTTTCTGGAATTATGCACTACTTCTTTGGATGTTTTGTTCTTTCAATCTTTAAATACCTTCTTCTAGGGTCCCAACAATGGAACCAAATGTTAGCAAGAAATATAGAGGAGATACTAGTCTAGAGATCTGGTCCTCAGTGAAGTCTTTGTAGTCAGTTTATACCCAGTCAAGTAGCTAGTGATTGATAGAAAAACATAAAGAATAACAAAATAGAGCATCATATACACATCAAAGTAAGACAACACAGAATTACCCAGTACCAGAAGATCAACATAAGTCTCTACCTCAATAGTTACTATCATGACTTCTATGTCTTTCTTACATCAGAATATATCCTATATTATTTTCTTATTCTCCTATATCTTATCATCATATCCTATATCTATATATACTATATCTATATTACATATAGGGATGTGTTTCCTATCGGCTCTAGCCTCTACATAATGTGTAGTCTCCTCCGCTCGGCTCTCCTTTATGCTATGTACCCTACTAACACATACAATCAAGATGACACAAAATGTACCTTGATAAAACCCTCATGAGGCAAAAACCTAGCCTCCGAAAGCACTCACACTCAATGTATTATTCGGCAATGAAAACATTACAATACACTTGTAGAGCCTCCATGGATACTTATAAAACATCAAGCACCCTAGTTGCACTCCATGTGAAAAGCAAATGAGTACCATGAAGCCACACATCCCAATCCATGCTTCTACATATACACAATATGTGAGAGCTCAATCTAGCCTTAGCCAACAAGCCAAAAGCTATGCAAGACAACCTCAACAACTACTCATATGCTTTATTTTATAAAAAGAAACTTGTACAAAAACCACCAAGTGATATTACATAACCATGTGCCTCTAAACCATGTCCCCCAAAACCACTTTTTGGTACCAAGTTTCCTAATTTGTAGTATGTTTTCCCAATATTAAATATTTTCCAAATATGCAACCCACATTAATTATTTATCCAAATGTTGCATACAACTGCAAGTGGCTCCAAGAATGTCTAACCCATGTGACACACACATCCCTAGATTTCCTAGATGCACCATAATTAAATATCACATTTTATATTATAAACATTATGCAAGGTGTACAACATGCCTTTTCCCAATAGTTTGACCTTGGGATTAAATGACTAGATGTTGAGAAAACTTTTTGTATTGGTATTTAGAGGATATCTATATTTCATAGCTAGAGTGCTTTGTGGTTTTGTGATAACAACGTAGTTTATACGATTGATACTCTATGGTCTGAAATTCATCTTGGTATAAAGTTTGATTTATACTTTATTGAAGTTGGGTTTTATGTTAAAGTTAAGTCAAATCATATGTTGGTGGTCATTTACTATTATTTCACTTCCTTGTTTTTTAGTAATAGTAAGGATATCATTTGGGCCTTTTTAATCTTAGCTTTCTATATAATATAAAGAACTTTTGGATGCTATTTTTTTCTTAGGAATGGAGATTAGGAGTGAGAGTGAACAAAAAACTTTGGATCAGCTAGGGGAAGTATGTTTTGTAGTGGTACAATTTGTAGGATTATACATTACTGAGTGTTCTATGACACCCAATGAAGATAGAGGACATGGTCCACATCCCATAAGTAAGTGTAGGATTATTGGGCTATAGTGAAGATAGTCTTTGAGTATCTTAGAGATATGTATTTTCTACAAGGGAGAATATACTTTGTGTAGGATAGTGGATATACAAGGATTTAAAGATTATTATTGAAGAGGAGATGTGGATAGAAAGAGGTCTGTTAGTAGGTATAGGTTTACACTATTCAGTGGTGTGATTAGTTGGATAAGCAAATGATAACCTATGGTTGTGTTGGGTGAATATTTTGTCTTTAGCTAACTAAAGGCAAAATGGTTATATCAACCATAGTGTGATGAGATCTTATCTCTCCTCTCAGTAAGGGGAGGCTCCCTTTTATTGTCATATACAAACTAAAAACTATTTCAAAGTTATTTACACTAAAACTAACTTCAGGGTGATTTCATATCATCCATTTCTCTTTTTTTAGAAATGATGTTTACAATTCTCAATATAAAACTTGATACAATTTACTATCTTAGTAAAAATGATAGCCAATGTATAATTTAGTTACACAAAAGAATAAATAAAGCAATACCGGTATATTTGAACCACGAAGAAACCCATGAAAACACAAAGTTTTTCATTGCTTCTTATGCTTGAATGAAAATAAGAATTATGGAATATAATGCAGCACAAAGTCTTCAACGTATTCCAAGATATGAAAAAATAATCACAAGAATCCACTTGCAGCTCAAAGTCTTCAAGTGTATTCTAAACTTTACAAATATAACCAAACTTCTACAAATGATATTTGTAGCTCAAAGTCTTCAAAAATTAGATTTGGAATATCTCTCGATCACTTGATACACACATTCACCTTTCAATCACCTATCAATTATAAGGCAATAGAAAAGACGTAAGAACAATCCTATCACTTAACAAATTATATCTAACACAAAGATTGGGCACCAACTTGCTTTTCTTATATTGATTTTGCTTGAAATTGATTTACAACAAAAGCTCAAAGTCTTAAAATTGATTCTCAAATGTGGTAGAGTTTTGCTTCAATAGACAAAGAATAAAAATTACAATAGAGGCCCTCTTTATTTATAGTGAGAAGCAATGAGATAATTTAGGAAAATCTAACTACTTTGACTTATTCAACAAAGGAGTCCTTATTGATTTGGGACTTCCTATGTTTTTACGTGTAATTACATATGGAAAAAGTACATGTAAAAGTATCCAAAGATACAAACAAAATACATATGAAAATACAAAAATAAACTAAGGCATGAAAATTTGCATCAACTTGCGCCCCCATTCTTCTTTAGATAAGCATCATACATAGTGAATGCTACTTGCATCGCTAAGCTTTCAGGACCAACAGTGTTTTTAGAGATTACTTGAGCTCTGATTGCTGCATCTTTCATTGTTGTGGCGGCCTTTTCATGACTAGTTAACTTGGCTTTTAGGTTATCTAGAGTTAATTGGTTATCTAGAATATTGTCTAGAGAGGCAACTAAGAAAGTTTTTTCTTCAAACTCCCTTTGAAACATATTCTTAAACTCTGGAATTATCTCATCAGCAGGGAGAAAATGATGATCTTTAGATGTCAACTTGCATGGGATCTCCTCTAATATGTGCAAAAGACTAACATCACTTTATTCACTCAATTCCCTAGCACTCTCTAGATCTTTGATCAATTCTTTTAAAACATTACTCTGATAAATCAATGACTCTTTAGTTTCCACATAAGACTCATGATTTGAAATAAGGCCAATTGATATCAGAATTTTTATCTTCATCTTTTTCAGCTCAGTCCACTTCTCAAGGCTTTCATCTAAATACTCAATGTCTTGAGAAATTACATCAACTAGATAATCTAACTCATCTCTTATCTTTTCCATTCTTCTTTTCTTCTCAGTTGTATCTGTAAGAAGAGACACTCCTTGCGAATGCATTCTTTCAAGGTATTCCTCAACCACTTTCCCTTTGACATGAGTCTTTTTCGCCCTTTGAATAATAGGATCTTCCACAGTGTTTGCCTTAGGTGTTATTCACTCAAATGTCAAAGTAATCTTTCTCACCACAACAACCAACTTCTCCGCTATTGCTTTGTATTGCTCCTTCATTTCCTTATCATGATCAAACTTCTGAATCAAGGAATTGAGAGTAGATAGAACATCAGCCTTAGTACTTTCATGCGTGATTTTCCCTAGTTCAATCCTAGAGATAGATTAATCACTCATGCTGAAATTATCGATGGTTGCATCTGGTGGTGGCTAAGCAATCTCCACATACTTGTGACCTTTGTCTTCTAACAGCCGAGAAAGAGTCTTGGGCTTCTTTTGAGTCTTTACCTTCATTCGCATTTGCTTCCCAAAGTTAGTCATTTGGGGAGATGGCTTCCTTTTTCCTCTTAGGAGTGTAGGCTAAGAACCACAGAGGAAGCATTGATGTACTAACATTTGGATCTGACTCCATTGAAGATGCAAAAGGAATTGTACTTACAGTTGTAGTAGTAACAATTGGAGGAGTGTTTGTAAATACAACACCTGTCACATTCACATTAACAACCTACTCAGCACCTAAAACAAATTGCTCAAAAATTGTTGAGTCACCAATATCATATGACGGTGAAGACAAGCTTGGAATAGACCCTAAAGAATGAAGAACAGTATCAAAAGCAGCCTTAGGACTATAAAAAATCATCCTAGAAGAAGATGTTGATGAGCCAGAAGACTGAACAACAATGGGAGACAATGGAGCTTTTGAAATAATAGGTAAAGAATCTAAAACACACACAATGGGTAAGGCAGAAGAGTCTTGAGTTTCCTGTGACATGTCTCTTGATGAAGACATGATTTTATCTTGTAAATGTTCCTGCTCATCTCCTTCCACTACTTATTGTTCATTGATGCAGAGTGGCACAAGGAAAGCAAAAAAACAAGGTTTACTATTCTCCTTTGCCCACTCACCCACTTCACCTAGCCTTCAACCAACCAAAGGCACATCCAAGAAGTATATGAAGGGTTTGGTATCCAGGCTATGACACAACCCTCAAGGCTTCTCCCACACCTTAAGACAGGTCAATAAACACTTTCTTTGTAGTTGGTTTGATTCCCAACTTCTTACAACTCTCCAACCTCTATTTTGACTAGTAAGGCTACTAGCCCTCCAAACCTAGTTTTCTCCACACAACTTGACAAAACCCCAAATGACCAGGAAAGTTAATGATGGATTTGGATACCCTTTAAGGGACTCTCTCAAACTTCCAAACCTCCAATTCCCACTCTACTCCAGCTATTCAGAACACCTACTAGGTCTCTAGGCCTAATTGATCAGTTTAGAGCTAGGTTACAAAGCAAGTGGTCAAATTTGGGTTCATAGATCAAGGAAAGGAATTTGGAACACTTATACCATGCCCAAATAACTCAAAACCACCATCCATTCACTCACCCTATCAGGACTTTGTCTTCTACAATAGCAAATTGCATAAAATTGGCCAAATACATGGTAATACTTGACCTAGGGCATCACTTTAAAAATTGAAAATAGCCTTTCCCACCAAATGCTTTTGGAACCTTGTAAAGTACATCCCTAGCCTACATTTCACCAGTTTTCATGAGTTTTCACCAGTTGGAATGCATTCTAGGGCTGGATTTATGTGGCAAACCCTAGAAAATAGGGTTTCTAGACCAGTTTTGAAACAAAATGCAATAACTTTTCACTCCAACCACTTCAAGACCTCAAACCAATTGCATTCGAACCCTAACTCAGTCTAGTTTCAGGAAAAGTATATTTTCTCACCTGGCCAATCCGTACAGGCTGTACACAGCAAGAAAAATAGGGAAAAACTGATTGTTTTCTATTGTTTTAATGCCAAAACTCTGTACCAAACCTCCTCTGCCGTACAGGAGTGAAATCACAATCATATCAACTGATCCAAGTTGGTGTACAACTTCTACAACCAGCTTTCAACCATCTAAAGTGGTTTGGAACCGACCCCTTACATAACACAATTTGACAACTATGGTGTTTTGTCTTAACACAAGGAGGTTGATTGGTTTGGCTTGTCCAGTGGAGTCCAAATGACCAACACACTCCTTAAAACATACTAAAACACTAAAACAACCAAAAAGACTCAAAAACCAATCCTTAAACCTTCTAGGCCTAATTGGCACAAGGGTCCAAATGGACTAAGAAGGATTTGAGTCTTTTAAGATTGCCCCAAACATCTTGACCATACAGAGTGGACCATACAATCATGGCTAAAGGCCTTATTACAAACATACATTGAACAAAACCATAACTTATGAAAAATGCATCCAAATGCTTATAGGAATTAAACTGCTCCTAGGTGCCCTGCACCATACACCCACTGTCAAATAGAACTCAAGTCTCTTGAGTTAGGAATGTTATCAAATGTGAAACTTGACTTCTCAATGTCTGCTCTGCTCATCCAAGTGGCATCCTCCTGAGGTTTATTGAGCCACTTCACCAAGTACTCATGATAGGTGTGCCTCCTAGTCTGTTTTGCAATCCTCTTATCCAAGATGCATTCAATCTGATCAGGAGATGAAGGAATCAGTTCTTGGAGTGTCTGATCAGTTGGGTCTTCTTCATCAGTAGTCTGAGGATTAGATCCTTTATAGGGATAAAGGTCTGAAACATTAAAAATTGGAGACAAGGCAATGCCATCCGAAAGTCTGATTTTATATGCATTTTCTCCACATTTCTTGAGCACTTCACAAGGTCCAATCTTCTTCATAAGCAGCTTGGTATATTTACCTGCAGGGAGTCTCTCCTTCTTAAGGTGGACCATGACCAAATCCCCTTCCTTGAACTGTAGATCCCTTCTCTTTCTGTCAGCAAACTGTTTATACTTCTGAGAAGTGGACTGCAATTTTTGTTTTACTTGTTCATGGACATCTCTCATCACTTGAACAAAGTCTTCAGCCAAGGCACTACTTTTTTCCAGTCCTCTAACCTCTCTAAGTTCCAAAATACCCTTTGGGTGAGTGCCATAAACAATTTGGAAAGGAGACAGGTCAGTGCTTCTGTTGACAGTGTCATTGTATGAGAACTCTGCCTGTGCCAAAACTGAATCCCAACTAGCACCATGCTCCTTTGTTAGGCATCTTAGGAGGTTGCCAAGTGACCTATTAATCACCTATGTTTGTCCATCAGACTTAGGGTGATAGGTAGATGATAATGACAAGTTTGTACCTAGTCTTTTCTACAGTGTCCTCCAGAAGTGTCCTATGAACTTGGGGTCTCTGTCAGAGATTATGGACAAAGGTAACCATGTAACCTGACTATTTCCTTGAAGAAAAGACCTGCTATGTGTGAGGCATCATGTGTGGTTTTACATGGGATGAAGTGAGCCATTTTTTAGAACCTATCAACATCCACAAAGATGCTATCATGTCCATTCTTGGTCCTAGGCAAACCAAGTACAAAGTCCATGCTTATGGAATCCCAAGGCTTTGAAGGAATAGGTAGTGGAGTGTATAAACCTACATTTGATGTATGCCCCTTTGCTCTTTGGCAAATTTGACAAGTTTCAACAAACTTTCTTACATCGGTTGGCAACTTTGGTCAAAAATAGTATCTCCTAACCAATTCTAGGGTCTTATCAATGCCAAAGTGGCCTGACATGCTGCCACAGTGCTTTTCCTTGATAATATTCTCTCTAACAGACCCTCTTGGGATACACAACATGCTACCCTTGAAAAGATATCCATCTTGTATCAAAAAATCAGAAAAATTAGTGTTATACCTTCCTGTCATGGCTTTGCAAGATAGGTAAGGTTCTTTGAAGTCTTCATCTGCTGCATACTAATCTTTGATGGCATGAATACCTGTACTTTCCAACTGAATGGTCTGCACAACAAGATTCCTCCTACTTAAGGCATCGGCTACCTTATTGGCCACTCCTTTCTTGTGTTTTATTGAGAAGGTGTATGCTTGGATGTACTCCATCCACTTGACATGTCTGTGGTTTAACTTATGCTACCTGTTCAAGAAGCTCAATGCATGGTTATTAGTAAAAACTATAAATTCCTTAGGCAATAAATAGTGTCTCCACTTCCTCAATGATTGGACCATTGCATATAATTCAAGATCATAGGTAGAGTAGTTCTATTTTTCCTTATTTAACTTCTCACTAAAGAAGGCTATAGGCCTCCCATCTTGACTTAGGACTCCCCCAACAGCCCTCTTACTTGCATCACACTCTACCACAAAGACCTTGTCAAAATCAGGTAGAACAAGGACCGGTTGTTCTGATATTTTTTTCTTTAATAGTTCAAAGGCTTGATTGGCCTCATTTGTCCACACAAATACACATTTCTTTCCCCCTTTTATGGTGTCAACAAGTGGAGCACAAATAGTACTAAACCCTCTAATGAACTTTCTATAAAAGCTGCATAAACCATGGAAACTCCTTACCTCAGAGGCTGTTGTAGGTGTGGGCCAATTAAGAATGGCTTCCACCTTGCTTGGATCTATTTTTAGGCTGCCTTTAGAGATGACAAACCCCAAGAATATCAACTCTTCTTGTACGAAGACACATTTGTCAAGGTTGATTCTCAACTTCTCCTCTTGAAGCCTCCTGAGCACTTGATGGATATGTCTTATGTGATCTTCCTTGCTGTCACTAAAAACCAATATATCATCCTGTTGGTCATGATGTTAGTCATAAACAAGCATAGAATAAAAGTACACATTAACCTTTATTCATCTTGAAAGATACGATAAATTCAAGGAATTCACGATCCCAAGTCTTGGGTGATTAGATCTTAATCTTCTGACGTTACTCAGAGGTTAATGTGAGTTGCTGTTTCCATTTTGGGGCCTTACGTGAAAGTTTATCATCATCATGATTTTCTTGCAGAAATTCTTTACAGAAAGGTCATACTGTACCATTATTAGATGAAATAATGCAGAAATACTTCAATCTTTGCATGATATTTTCAATTGTGCATGCTTTGTATTCAAATATGCTAAATATTTGCAAGTTATCTACGAGATGTCCACATATTTGTGTTATTTGCTTAAGATCGTCAATTATTTGCAATTATGAGGATGAAATGCTCTGAAATTTAAAAGAAATTGAAGAAATGCTTCTAATTAAAGTTGAACCTTTAGCTTTTGAATCACATGTATATTAGATACTGTCATGAAGAGAAGAAAATCAAACCATATTTTCACCAGGACATTCCACAGCTAGATATAGTTGATGCTAACTTCAAAGGGAAATTTGTATAAAGACAACATATGTAAGTAGACATGCACTCCAAGGGATGCAGCAGATCACCACATATGTCCAGAATTCATACACTGATTACTCAAGATTTACTATGAATTGTAATAACATAGTCTTCTCATTCATTAAGCATGCAAAAATATAGATGTTTACAAAAACTTTGAAATGAGCCCTGAATGTTTCAGCAGACGAATTTCAATTAAGTTTCAAATGTTTACAATGAGGCATTCCATCACCTTTTATAGAATAAGGTGAGGAATCTATTACAAAAGATCTATGATCTTGATTTACCAATGCACATCTACGGTCGTCATTCCTCTTGACTTTGTCAAACTTTACAAAATGGCACAAGTTGCCAGCTGGCAACTATTTGGATTATTTACGCAGTCCCCTTATGATGTGTCTTCATCATGCTCTTCATCCAGTTCATGTGGGTCATCATCATGTGCATCACTTCCTGAACTTTCACTATCCTGATGATGATGACGCTGCATATGAGGCTGCATGGTGCTCCGGACTTATTCATATGGCTGCACAATTGGGTCTATTGCTCCACTGTCCTGAGTTTTTGCTTTGATGATGGCGTGTTTGTGTGCCTCATATTTATCTCTGCTGCTATCTAGCTTGTCTTTCCTGTCCTGCAGTGTCTCATTGTATTTCTCCATCTTGACCTTGATTCTCATTATTTTATCTATAAGTTCTTCTGTCAAGTGGACAAGTAGACCATCTGCCTCTGATTGGAAGTTGCTGTGTAGAGCCTTGATGGCAGACTCTTCATCTTGATTTTCTATTTTTTCTTCCACTTTTCCTTCCAATATTTTCAATATTTCTGCCTCTTCAGCCATCAAATCATGTAGCTTCATGCTAATATCTCTCAATTTATTATTGCACCTCCTGAGCACTCCACATTCAAATTGAATGTCCTTATACCAGATGTCCACCAATGATGCGGTATGGTTGTTCAGTACCTACTTACTGATAAGCAGTTGAGGATTTATCCTCTTTATTTCTCCCAGGATGCTTAGGACCTTTTTCCAGTTTGTAAGACCTTTTCCCGGTCTGCATTTGCAATTTATCCACCTTGGTCCTGGAGTCACTCAAAATGCTCCACCTCTTCAAAGAGGCCTTTACCATTTCCTCAGCATCATCCAATGTGGATGACATCCATCTTCTTATCACAGATGCCTCATGTTTCATGAGGTCTAACTTATTTACCTCCTCTTAAGAAATAGCAGTCAATGGGACTGCATGTTCAGTTGAAGTATCATCTGGATTAATCAGCCTCCTTATGTAGGCATGCAACTGAGCAATGTGCTCTTTATGTTGCTTATTTTTCTCCTTTTCTCTTTTCACCTTTAGAATTAAAGAATCAATTATATCTTTGCCCTCTTGACCTTCATGGTCCTCATTGGCAAAACTGAGATCCACTGTGCTAATTTGAAATTCATTTAGGGTGATTTTACCTTTTTCTTTCTCCACAGTAGGTACTGCAATTTGTGCAGTCCTCCTCCCGATTGCTGGATCTCTCTTGATGGTTGAAGTCATTCTGGCCTTCCTTTTAGGTTTCATTATGTCCCCGGAGAACAAGGTGGACACATCAAATTCTTGGATTTCCAATTCTTCTTCTTCATTTACCTCTTTCTCCAGCCACAGAGGCACCTGATCATGTTTCTCGGCATCATCATGATGTTCACCCGTATCTCCCGTTTCTATCAACAGATGTGGTGGAGACGGTGATTTTCTTATTTCTTCTTCCTGATGCTCACCTTGTTGTTGATCCTGCGGCACATCCTCTTGTTGTGGAATTTCCTTCTCCGGAGGAGCATCTTCTTGGTGTGGGGAACCTTGCGGTGCATCTATATGTTGATCATGATGATCATGATCTTTTTCTGTCATTATTTCATCTAATTTCAACTCTTCCCCTTGTGGTACATCCACTGCACTAGATACTGTGGATTCTGCCTGAGGTGCTGGCGTTTGTTCTGCAGCCATTATTTGTTCTGCACCTATACTATCAACCTCCTGGGCTTTGGTAGCAGGCTCCTCCGATGTATCCTGCAGACTTTGCTGGCCCAATTCTGGAGTGTGGCTTTCTAATTCTGTCATCTTTATTTCTTCTGCTGGGTGTTCCCTATCAAGTGATCCTGCTGGATGTTTAGGACTTGCGTCCTATTTCCCTGTTAAGTCCACTACTGCAGGACTTGTCACCTCTGTAATTAATGTATCTCGCCCTATTTCCTGAGCTGCCTGCTCTAGGCTCTTTTCTAGTTCTACCTCCGCTTGTTTCATCTCCTCTAGTATAGTTTAAACTGGTGGGGGCTTATGAGGAGTCATGCTTGTACCAGCAGCTAGTGTTTCCATCTTTTGTGCGGCCACTTCTTGCACAACTTCATCATCAGACAGATTTATTGTCTTGTCAAGCGAGACATGCCCTGCTTGTGTCTGTGAAGTTTCTTTCATCTGCTCCTCGGCAAGTTTAGCTTTGAACTTGACAATGGTAGGAAGTGGAACATTATGCTGAAGTTCCTTAGGCACTTCACTACCTATCCCTTGTAACAATGTAGGGGGTTGTTTTATTTCCCCTCTCATAGAGGTTCTTTATTTCTTAGGTGGGGTGGATACCAGCACCTGTGGAGCTTTTCTCTTCCTCTTTATTATTAATGGAGCCTCTTCTTCTTCAGGCTCCTCCTCCATGAGGATATCCTCTTCTCCTAGTTTTCTTGAGGATTGACCCTCTTCTAGGGTCTCAGTGATTCCAGCCTTTGTTGTCTGACTCTTCTTGGATTTTTCTTTTCTTGGAGGGGATGTTGATTCTGATCCAGATCCTGATGTTGCTGCCTCCTCAGCTATAAATACTGTCCTTTCAATAATAACCCCTTTGGGTTCTTTATCCACCTTCTTACCCCTTGGGGGTCTTTTGCTCTATTGTTGTGGTGGAGGGAGTCTATCTCCCTTGGTCTTCCTCTTCTCATTCAGGAAGTCATCATATTCATCCCCAAGAATATCCTGCCCCTTCTTCTTGTTGTCCACCGTAATGGCAACACCTTTCTTCTTCAGTGCCTCTACCTGCTCATCAACCCAAGTTTGGGTTAGTTGTATGGTCCTGGCAATGAAGGGGTCCAAGGATATGTCGTCCTGCATGGTGAGGTCAGTTGCAGAGATGGTGTCGTTATATATCTTCTTTTGCTCATACTCATCTGCAATTATCCTGCCATCATCCTTCTTCAATTGTTGGGGGATGGGGATGCAATCAAAGGTTCTAATTTGGTTCAAAGTTAACCTTTGATACCTTCTTCTTGCCTTCGCTTCATCCTCACAGTCGGCCCAGAAGTCCTCTAGGTGCCTCTGATGAACAGGCTTTCCTAGTATTTTATGCATTCTACCGTAAGGATCATATGGTCTGATTAATGGAAACGGCTACAAGCTCATTTTATTTAAGGTGACCATCACCTTCTTTATGTGTTCAGAATCTAGGCACATGTAGCAGCCAATGCTGACTGGAAACAAAATTGGTGGTAGCTTTTTAGCATCTTTATATGCTTTTATCATAGTGGAGCCCTGCCTGATGAATTCCATAAGTACCACTGCATCAGTGGGATACCTAGGCAGCATGAGGGGAGGTCCTTCAAAACCCTCAATCCTTATATACGAGAAGGTGGCAAACTATATATACTAGGCTCCATGCCTGTAGATAATTTCTTGAGCTTCCATGCTCAATCTCTTTGTTCTGTCCTCCTCCATGGTCCTCACCAGATGCATGGAAAATGCACCATTGACTAGTTTGTAGTCCTGGAGGTAGTTAGCTCTTTGCAGCTGGGGATGATGATCCCAGATATGCACAGCATTTGTACCTGTAAGCTTTCCATCGGTAACCAGTGCATCAAATGTGCCTTGGTATGCACAGGAATAGACAATATAAGATGTCATGTAGAAAGCACAATTTGAACCTCCTAGGTTCATCAACTGCTCATGTAGAGCATCACCTATTAATTGGCCCCACAATGGCTTGATGTCTGAATATATGCACATCATTATTATACCATACATCCAATCCTTAAAGCTACCAGCATCAGGCTGGCCTGTTAATCTGTTCAGCAGTGCAATCATATACTGATATTCCTTAGCAAAATCATATTTAAACAAGTGCACAGGAAGTTTGGCAGCTACTGAATACGTGTTGTTCTCAGCCCTTGAGTGGTACATGTTCTTCCTGGCTTGTTTTTTGTTACTCTCATACTCTTTCTCTGATTTCTTCAGGTCTACACTCTTGACCTTTTTGCCCAATGGCAGCCCAAATGTTCTAGAAAGACCTTTGATGGACAGGTCTGCATATACCCTCCCATGTTTCATTACCTGCCTGGTCTCTAGATTATAATTCTTAGCACACTCTATGACCAGCTCCGGAGACTCCATGGAGTATGGGAAACCGGCGGCATTCCACATCCCGGATATGAAAACTGCATCCAGCACAGGACTTCTATTTTTCCCGTCATTCAGTTTAGCTGACCAGGCCTCCAGATTAGTATCCCCCTGATGGGTATCTGTAATGGCACCATATTTGAATAGGACGCCCCTCTGGGATGAGAACATATGCTTACTGAATTCTTCCTGACACTTAATTAACCTCTTGTCAGCCATGAGTACCTGCAATCAACAAAATCCTATCTCACAATGGGTATACACATGCATGCATATTGCAATTAACTTTATAAATCACCATGCCTACTATATCTGTTCAACATTACTTAATCATATGGATGCATAAACTAGAACTTCAGCTTGGCCACCCATACCTGATTATTACAAACACAACAAGATGAGGGTTTCATTTACATACCTAGTTATGCAGACCTCTTTTATACTAGTGAACTACTAATGACGCTCTTAATTCAGCTGATGATCACTTCCTTCCTTTTGTCTGTGATTTCAAATCGTGCACTATCGCCTGGATGAGGATACGGAAGCTGGTTCTCTATAGAAACAACTTTATCGCAAGGTAAATGTAAAAAAAAATGACAGTTGAATTACCTTTTAACCTTGTAATTAGGGTAAATTTAGGGCAACTCTGACAGATTGGATTTTATTCATTGATTATCCGCGCAAAAACGCAGGATCTCGCTAGGTATTTCATTGGGTTCCGAGGTCGGCGGGAACCACCTACCATGTCTGCGCGCATTAAATAATAATGGCAGCAATGGGAGTGGGGGGATATCCATATGACAGGATATCATGAAGGCAGGATGATATTCGCAAATATCGGGTCAAGTTTCAATGTCATCCTCCTCCCTCAAGTTGGAATAGTTATCACGACAAGACTCAGGCTACGAAAGCACCTTTTGGTTATGTTTAGTACATCAGGAGGATATTTCAATGTATCGGGTGATGTTTCAAATATGATGATCACGAGACAAACTTATATGTCTCTCTTTCGAAAGATCGGGATGACGTCATCCTGATATTCGTTCTTTGTATCGGAAAGGCATCATGACGTCATCGTCATGTTATGCAAACATGATTATGTTTAGAAAATATCCTACCGAGAGGTAAATATGATGATGATGTCATCGTCATGTTTATTTCTTCGTTTATCAGACTTGGATGATGTCATCAGGATATTTGCTTAGGGTGATATATTGCAGCAGGAGGATATTAAGAAATATCAGGTACATTTGGAAATATGACGCTCGCGATATATATGACTATTTGACGAGGAAGATTTACTACCACTTAAAGTTGACGTCTGGATATTTGGGCCACATGACTTATCAAGTGATGTTTCAAATATGATGATGACGAGACAAACTTACATGACTGAGGTTATAAAAATATGATCTTCCTCTTGCGAATATCAGGTTTGACCAAAACTTTGACTGTTCATAACTCTTACATCCTGATGAATATCAAGGTGATGTAAAAGGCAAACCTGCATGAATTTTAATGCTCTTTCTAAATATGAGGTCATAGAGATGAAATACGAATTTTGACAAACTGACCTCATGATGATGACTTACCTTATCCTGACTCTACATGATGATGCACATGACTTACTTTTACCAAACCGCCAGAAAGCAGACAACACAAGCCAAGCCAAAAGTTGGGTCCTTGTTTTGCCAAGTCAAAATGGGGCGTGTTGTGTAACGACACAACACATCCAAATACACAACAATAAACTTGTTAAGGAAAGGTTTTAGCACCTCATTCATCAATCTCATGAAGGTGCTTAGTGCATTTGATAAGCCAAAAGGCATCACAACCCATTCAAATAGTCCTTCATTGGTTTTGAAGGTAGTTTTCCACTCATCCCCCTCCCTTATCCTAATTTGGTGATAACCACTTTTTAGATCTATCTTGGTAAAATACTTAGCCCTACCCAAGCAATCCATTAGATCTTCTATTCTAGGCATTGGAAATCTATACCTGATAGTAATCTTGTTGATGGCCCTGGAATCAGTGCATAGTCTCCATGTACCTTCCTTCTTGGGTGCAAGTACTGCAGGTACTGCACATGGACTAATACTCCTCCTTAAAGTCCTCTATCCAACAAATCTTGGATTTGTCTTGCTACTTTTGCATTTTGCTCTAGAGTCAACTTGTAGGCTGCTTGGTTTGGTAGGGTGGATCCAGGGATGAGATCAATGCAATGACTAATCTCCCTCTTTGGTGGAAGGGCATCCTTACTCTCATCGGCTATCACATCATGGAACCTTTCCAATAGTTCTTCCACTTCCTTTGGTCCAATCCTTCTAAGAGGTTGCTGCACTTTGATCTTCTTGGGACTTACATCCTTGGGCTTGATGACTACTGCAAAACATGGCACTTTCTCTTCCTTGAGGTTAGCCAAAAACTCTTTTTCACCTACCAACATAATTGAACTAGAAATGATCTTCTCTTTGCAATCATCAATCAAAGGAGTCATTGTGAACTTTTCACCATTTTTGGACAAATGAATCACATTTTTCTTACCATCATGTTGGGCACTTGTGTCATGTTGCCAAGGCCTTCCAAGAAGAAGGTGGCATGCATCCATATCTACTATCTCACAAAGAATCCTATCATGATATTCACCTATCTTGAATTCAACCCAACATTGCTCTTTCACCACAATTTGTTGGTCCTTGGTTAGCCAAAAGACTCTATAGGGGTTAGGATGAGGTATCCTTTCCAATCCTAACTTAGTCACCATTTCATTAGAAGCCAAATTTTTAGAAGAACCTGAATCAACTATTACCTTGCAAACTTTTCCTTTCACCTTGCAAGTGGTTCTAAACAAGTTGTTCCTTTGGGGTTGCTCTTTGGTGGCTGGCATGATGAGGGACCTATTAAACATGATGCATTCTCCACTCTCTGGTGCTGCAGACTTGGAAGAGGCTATTTGATAACTTGTGGTGCTTTGACATTCCTCTTCTTGAAGGAGTTGCACCCTTCTATCTTTTTGATTTGCAGCAGTGTTTCCCATCTTCTCGGGGCACCTAAAGGACTGATGTCCTATCTGATTACAAGAGAAACACCTTCCCGTGAACACATTGGGACCCCTGCCCCCACTTCTTCCTCTACCATTACCTCTCCCTCTAAACTGACCCTTATCAGCACTGTTTCTGTCAGCCTGTCCTTAGCTGCCTTCTTGTGATCTGCCTTCTTGGTATCTAGGAAAGTTGTCTCTATTTTGAAATATGTCCCTGCCTCTGAAATCTAGATTGCCTCTGCCCCTGCTACTTGATTCACCTTTTCTCCTTTGTTTGTCCTCAATCCTCAATGCCATTTGAAAACACTTGTGGACTGTCTCCGGGTGAAAGAGGGTTAAGTCATCTTGAATGGAGAACTTAAGGCCATTGAGATACCTTGCAAGCTTCTATTTTTCATTCTTAGGCATCTTGGCTTTCAATGTCATCTTGTGAAACTCCTCTGTGTAGGTGCTCACGTCCATGTCCTTCTGTCTCAAGTTGTGCAACTTCTTGTGTAAGTTGACCTTATAATCTTCAGGGACAAATTGCTTCTTGATTTCAAGCACCATCTTCCTCCATGTAGAGATAGGGTTCCTATCATCCTCTATCCTCTCATTTTGAATGAAGTTCCACCAACTTAAGGTTGGCCCTTTCATTCTTGATTGGCAATCCTCACTTTCTGATTTTTTGCCACTTCTTCACATTCAAAATAGTTCTCCATTGCCTCTGTCCAATCAAGGCACTCCTCTGGATTCATCTTACCAGGAAACATAGGTAAATCCACCTTACTGTCCTTCCTACTCAACTTTCCAAGTGCATCTAGGAATTGTCTTTCTGACATGCCTCTTTGTGGCTCCTCCATTGGCATTTCTTTTTCTTCATCTTGATCCTCTTCATCTGAATCCAAGATGACCTATGGTTTCTTCTTCTTGTCCTTATCCTTCTTCAACTTCTCTATCTTAGCCTCCATCCTTTTGTTCTTGGCTGCTTGCTCTCTCACTATCTTGGCCAATTCGGCATTTGTCACTCTTTGAGGAATTTCCTCCTCTTCTTCTCTATCTCCCATCTCTTTGATGGCTCTGATACCACCTGATGTAGAGTGGCACAAGGAAAGCAACAAAGCAAGGTTTACTATTCTCCTTTGCCCACTCACCCACTTCACCTAGCCTTCAACCAACCAAAGGCACATCCAAGAATTATATGAAGGGTTTGGTATCCAGGCTATGACACAACCCTCAAGGCTTCTCCCACACCTTAAGACAGGTCAATAAACACTTTCTTTGCAGTTGGTTTGATTCCCAACTTCCTACAACTCTCCAACCTCTATTTTGACTAGTAAGGCTACTAGCCCTCCAAACCTAGTTTTCTCCACACAACTTGACAAAACCCCAAATGACCAGGCAAGTTAATGATGGATTTGGGTACCCTTTAAGGGACTCTCTCAAACTTCCAAACCTATAGTTCCCACTCTACTCTAGCTATTTAGAACACCTACTAGGTCTCTAGTCCTAATTGATCAGTTTAGGGCTAGGTTACAAAGCAAGTGGTCAAATTTGGGTTCATAGATCAGGGACAGGAATTTGGAACACTTCTGTCATGCCCAAATAACTCAAAACCACCATCCATTCACTCACCCTATCAGGTTTTTGTCTTCTACAACAGCAAATTGCATAAAATTGGCCAAATACATGGTAATACTTGACTTAGGGCATCACTTTAAAAATTGAAAATAGCCTTTCCCCACCAAATGCTTTTGGAATCCTATAAAGTACAACCCTAGCCTACATTTCACTAGTTTTCATGAGTTTTCACCAATTGGAATGCATTCTAGGGCCGGATTTATGTGGCAAACCCTAGAAAATAGGGTTTCTAGACCAGTTTTGAAACAAAATGCAATAAATTTTCACTCCAACCACTTCAAGACCTCAAACTAGTTGTATTCGAACACTGACTCAGTCTAGTTTCAGGAAAAGTACATTTGCTCACCTGGCCAATCCGTACAGGCCGTACACAGCAAGAAAAATAGGGAAAAACTAATTGTTTTCTATTGTTTTAATGCCAAAACTCTGTACCAAACCTCCTCTGCCATACAGGAGTAAAATCACAATCATATCAACCGATCCAAGTTAGTGTACAACTTGTACAACTAGCTTTCAACCGTCCAAAGTGGTTTGGAACTGACCCCTTACATAACACAATTTGACAACTATGGTGTTTTGTCTTAACACAAGGAGGTTGATTGGTTTGGCTTCTCCAATGGAGTCCAAATGACCAACACACTCCTTAAAACATACTAAAACACTAAAACAACCAAAAAGACTCAAAAACCAATCCTTAGACCTTCTAGGCCTAATTGGCACAACAAGGGTCCAAATGGACTAAGAAGGATTTGAGGCTTATAAGATTGCCCCAAACCTCTTGACCATACAGAGTGGACCATACAATCATGGCTAAAGGCCTTATTACAAACATACATTGAACAAAACCATAACTTATGAAAAATGCATCCAAATGCTTATAGGAATTAAACTGCTCCTAGGTGCCCTGCACCATTCATCCTCTATTTCCTCTACAGACCTTTCTTCGATATCCATTTGCTCAATAGCAGATTCCTCAGTATCCTTCTCTTCTATTTCCATTTCTTTGGCAATAGACTCCTCTTCGGTCACCTTGGCTTTATCCCCTTTTGATACAAATTTTATTCTAGGCTTAGGAGCCTTAGAAGTACTAGGAGCATCACTCTTGTTTTTAGTCCTTATTTTAACCTTTTTCCTAGTCTGCTCAAGAACTTCTTCTTCATAGCCAATGATGAAGTCTTTCAGTTGTATCCCTTTACTTTGAATCCATATATTAGTGTTGGCCAAGATAGGCTCAAACCTCTTCCTCAATGATGTCACTTCTTTCTTAGACCATAACATAGCAGACAAAGGAGAATTTGCAATTTGCTCATTTACATACCTGGGGCTTACAACATCTTCATTATCAACCATCCCCTCAGGGATATCAACTAAACCAAACTCTTCAATTTGACTTAAATTCAATCTATTGTAGTCTAGTTTTCTGATATCTTCTTCAATTTTTAAATCTGCCCAAACATCCTCCACCATCAGCGCATGAAATTGACTTTTCCTCCTGATCTTGTCTTTCACTCCTTGATAGTCAAATTTGGGTCTTCTCTTGAATTGTTTCATGGTAACCAACTGCATCTCAGTTTCCAATGTCTTAGCTTTCACAGTAGTAGCAACATAATACCTACCAATTTCAATAGGGAATCTGAATCCAGGCTTCTTCAATTCCATTTGTTTGTTGTGTGCTACAATCATCTATCTACACAATTCCATCAAGATGATCCTATCAGTCAGAAATTTTGGCAACATGTAAGGATAACCTTGATAGTAACCAACTCTTAAATAGGTAAAAGTTGGGAACTGAATATATAAACAACCAAAATCATTGACAACCGTCCATGCTTCATCTAAAACTCTTCTTTGTTCTAATTGAGGATCAAATAGACACATGAAAACTACAAAGAAGACATCATTCACTTTTCTAAAATGATGTACGGATCCCTTAAGAGTTAGTTGAGGATAGTATTGGGAGACTGGCACCACCCTCTGATTCCCCCAAAATGTCAAACCTAGAAAGCTTCTCATTGAAGTAGCTGCATATACAAGATATGATGTCATGTAGAAATTAGATGTGGTTGACACCTTGCTTAGTTGATCATGAATAGCATTGCTAATTTGTTCACCGTAGAAAATATTTTTCTTACCTTGAAGGATGATTTTGATATATGGATACATCCATCCATGAAAAGTAGAAGATGAAGGTAAACCTCTAACTCTACTGACAAGAGTTATCAAGTCACTTACCTCCTCTACAAAGTCACTTCTGGGAAAACTCCTAGGCGATTTGGACAAATTTGGCCTGGTAGTTTTCAACCATTTAGTATTGATAATCCTTTTGGCTTTTTCAACATCTTTGTCATATACCCTCTAGGCAATATTGAAATCCAGCTCTGCAATATCCTCTGCACTAGGACACATGAAAACCTTGTCCATGAACTCTACATCTAGTCTTATAATTACGTTGCCATGAGCATCCACCACTGTCCTATTATCCTTTTTATAAAAGTGGGAAACTTGAAGAAGAAATTCAACATTATGCATAGTGACAAGAAAGGAAGCAACCAAATGAATATTATTGTTAATAATCCTTTGCATGTAATGACTAGGTTTATCTTGCTTTTTCCTGTCTACAAATTCAGCCATATCAACATGACCAATCTCTGTGTCCCGTATTTCATCCACGTTTAATGTGACTAAAGTGACGGGGAACATGCCTTGGTACTTATACTTCATTGCTTTGGCCTTCTTTGGTGATGGGTCAGTCATTTGAAAGATGAGCGCCTCTGGTAGAAAAAGATAACTTGGCAATCTTGCAAGGGCAATTGCATCAATAAGATGCAGCAATATTAGGGAAAATGTGATACATGAGGAAACTACAAAGTTGGAAATCATGACCATTAATGCGAGCTTAGTGGGGCTAGTGAGCAATTTGAGTGAAAAACTGAGTGTAAGTGGGCTAAGGATAGCAACTTGGAAAATTTCCCAGAGTTGGAAAATTTTCAGGGAGTGATTGGACGGGCGGCAAAAATTGCCGCCCTTGCAGGTAAGAGGGAACTACACTGTTAGGGTGGCAAATTTTGCCGCTCCTACATATGGAGAAGCATTTCTAAAGTATGTTTGGGTGATGAAAAGGCCTACTAGTGCATATGAGGATAAAGTTTTATTTATGCTCAAGCGGTGATTTTTGCCGCCCTTGCATGTAAAAAGGTAGGTTTGCAGAAGCAGATGAAATCAATGCTTTATCATTTTGCAAGTTACAAAATTAAAAATTTGTGTATGGGCGGCAAATTTTGCCGCCCCTACACTAAGGATGAACAATAGACAATGGCATGGGTGGTTAAATTTACCGCTCATGCATAAACTCACAAGATAAGATATATGCATCAGCTATAAATTTTATCACCCATGCATATGAACGAAACCAATCATGTGTCAGCGATGCTTTTTGCCGACTTCACACCTCAAAACCAAGGATTGGTTTAACAAAATAAATCACCAAAAATACATAAACAAAGATCAGAATCTTTGGCAGAGACAAATGCCTATAGGTAAGGTAAAACAAAACACCATAAAAAACTGACTCGATAAAACAAAAGAAAGATGAGCTAGGGTTTTTCAGAACAAGGAAGATCAACATAACAAATAATTAATAACAAATACATGTGCTAGGGTTTTTAGGAACAAAAAAGAAAACTAAAAACTAAGACAATTAAGAACCCTAAGACCTTACAGAAAAGAAATAAAAGTATGAGAAAATAAAAGAAAAACTCTACCTATTGCTTTAAAAATCTAGCGAAAACTAGAGTCAAATCTATGTGAACAACGATCCAATCCACACACCAAAGGTTCTGGTTCACTTAGAAGGATAGCAACAGTATGAAACAAAAACAAAATGAACAATAAAACCTTTTAAAACCATTTTAAAAGAACTTAAAAATCTCACACGAGCAGTGTCATAAATGCACTTCAATGAGATAAATACGTGCTCGAGCGGTGAAAATCACCACCCGTGCATGTATGGGATAAACCACATGCATCGGCAGTAAATTTTACCACCGAAGCATGTAGGGATAAACTTAAATGAAACAAGTGCATGGGTGGTAAATTTTATTGACCCTACACTTAGAAAACAACAATTGCTAGCATGCATGGGCGGTAAAATTTACTGCCCTTGCATATCGACACAACGAAATAACATGTATAGGCAGGCAAAATAACTACCCATTCATGTTAGAAACAACAATTTCTAACACCTTCAAAAGGTCAAATTTATCAATTTGAAAAGCCTGCAAATTGATCTATCTTTGTGAACTTTGAGAAACCAACTAGAAGAACTATTGCAAGAATGTGCCTAATCGGTGTTGTCATTGATGTCAACATATCTGTGTTTCCATTGATGTCAACTATGCCTTTATTTTGATTACTTGCTTGTAGATGTTGAGGATATTGAGAAAATTAGATCATCTAGTAAAAACAATGAATTGTAGTTAAAATAGTGCAAAAGAACAGTCCAGAAGAATGCTCCACATTTCCTGTAGAACAAAGAACTTTTCCTACAGATTAGAAGTTATTTAGAAGCCTGATTAAAGATGTTATATTTCAATTTTGAGCCTCTAGAATGAAGATTTGAGTAAGTTATATTCACCAGAGTGAAAACAGCTTTTTCTGTATGATTGGCAATGACAGGAGAAAGTGTTTTGCTCTGCATTCCTCCGCATTAAAGTATTTTGATTTGTGGTTCTAGAATTGAGTCTTTTATGATGCTAAGTGCCTTCAACTGCAATGGTTTGTGATTTGGTGGTCTGCAAGCTATCTTTTTCTTATGATTGTGGATGTTAGTGTTGTCCCTGTGCTCCAGTTTAAAGAATCTTCTTGACAAAGTTGTTAGAGATCGTGCGGTTGTTCCTAGTGATTACAATGTACTTGTGGATGTCTCCTAACCATATTCCTACATTTGGATTGGTCCACAAAGAGAAAACTAGATCGTGAATGAAGATTATTCTTGTAGACCCAGTGCTATCATTAGTCTTAGCCGACTTGGTTGAATTCATTATTTGCAGAGAAGCATTAAAGATTGTTGAAGCATGTCGTGGCGTGGAAGATTGTGTTTGAGTCCCAACTAAGGTATGGCATGATTCGTATACATTATTACATCTTTTTCTTAGCTAAATTTGTATTAGGTCTAGACCTATTTTATGAATGTTTGTAATGCCAACCTTAGAGATTGATCCAACGGTTGATGATTGTAATGCCAACCTTGATGAACATTCTAAGGTTGATGAGTTATGTAAAGTGTGTAATAAAGTTGTGAAAAGGTGTGTGTTGCAAACATGAAGAGATAAGTGTGAAAGTTTGGAAGAACAAAGCAGAGGAGTCATTTGTGCTTCAATGGAACCAAACCATAGCATGGAGTAGATGTTATTCAAGTAGTTCACCTTCTTGGCAATGAGCCACCCTTCGACAGTGAGCCATCCTTAGGCAGTGAGCCATTTTTGCAGTGAGCATTTTAGGCAGTGAGCCTTTATTTTTCGGTATTGCTATAGCATATATATTTTGTGGGCTAACACCCACCATGGGTTTTCCCTTTTAGGGTTTTCCATGTAAAAATTTGGTGTCTCCTGTGTTGATTGTGTTAATGTGTTGAGCTTCTCTATTCATGTTTTTCATAGTTATAAGTAATTAATACATTGATATTCATAATTGGTTAAAGTTTTAGGATAATTGATTCACCCCCCTCTTAGTTGTTCAGTGCAGTTCAACAATTGGTACCAAAGCCAAGTTCCTCAGAAGAAAGTCTAACAGCTTAATGAAGATCCAGGATGTTGTATAAGAAGGAAGCTCCACATTTTGATGGGACAAATTATGTGATTTGGAAGGTACAAATGAAAAGCCATCTCCTCTGTCTTGGTTATAAAGAATAGCTAGCTACACAGTCACAATTTGTCATGCCTGAAGGTGGTTTGATAACTGAAGATGATATCAAAGAATATGAGTTGGATATCAAAGCAAAGGATGCTCTATTAAGTTCCTTAAGTGACTCAGTGCTGACAAAAGTTGTGGATCTTGAAACTACAAATGAGGTATGGGAGAAGCTGAAAAATCTGTATGAAGGAGATAATTTTCTAAAAGAAATGAAGCTATAGAGATTGAAAGTGAGATATGAGGTTTTGAAGATGAATGAAGATGAGAACATAACAGCCTTTATGCAAAGACTTGATGAACTTGTTACTGGAATAAAAGGTATGGGAGGAACTCTCAATGACAAGGAAGTTGTGATGAAAATTCCTAGATCACTACCAAAATCCTATTGTCACAAGGTAGCTGCTATTGAAGAGTTTATGTCTATGAAAGCTATTGATAGAGATCAGTTACTTGGAAAGCTTACAGCCATTGAGACAAGAGAATTTGGTGATACACTACCAAAAGTTGAATCAGCTTTTAAAGCCAGTACTTCAGAAAGGATTTCTAGAGCTAAGAAATATAGAGTGGATAATGAATTTGAAGAACTTGAAGCTAACTTTGTTAACAGGCTACAAAGAGGCTCCGATAAGTTCAAAGGCAAATTGCCTTTCAAATGTTTCTCTTGTGGTAAACTACTCCATTATGCTTCTAGATGTCCTAAAAGAATTGAGAGGAATAAGAAAATATATGAGAGCAAGCCTAGAATTCCAAAGAAATGCTACTATTTCAGAGATTTTGATGATGAAGGAGTGACTGATGATGAATCTAATGATCCTAGTACTAGTGCAAATGAATGTCTATTTATTACTATCAAAGAAGATCATGTGTCTACTAATTCTACTAGTTGTGTGAAGGAAGAAAAGCCAGTAGAAGAAAGTGCCTTAGGTGTTCAGGTTGAGAAAGATAAGGATGAATGGATCATTGATAGTGGATTCTCACATCACATGACCGGTGACAAAAGTAAGTTTGTAAGTTTGGAAAAGTATGATGGGGGACTAGTTAGGTTTGGAGATAATGCAGCTGGTAAGATTTGTGGAAAAGGATCTATTTCATTTGATGGAAAACATAATACTAACAATGTTCTTTATGTGAAGGGTTTGAAGCATAATCTTTTGAGTGTTGGTCAGATGTGTGACAAAGGATATGATCTGAGATTCAAAGACAATGGGTGCAAGATCATGGAAAGCTCCGGAGTTGTGATTGCTATTGGTAAAAAGACAAAAGGTGACATCTATCAATTAAAAGGAACTAATGATTATTGTTTACTGGCTTAGGCTGATGAAATTTGGCTATGGCATAGAAGGATGTGTCACATAAACTTTGATAATCTAGTAAAGATAAGTTCAAGACAGACTGTGAGAGATTTACCAAAACTTGTGAAACCCTCCAATGCAATTTGTAAGGAATGTCAGTTGGGAAAGAAGACAAGGACAAGCTTCAAAAGTAAAGAACAATTTTCTGCTGGTTTGCTGGATCTAGTGCATACGAATCTTTGTGGTCCTACAAGGGTGAGAAGTCTACAAGGTGACAGGTACTTCATATTGCTTATTGATGATTATTCTGGAATGAATTGGGTTACTTTTCTAAGAGATAAATCAGAAGCCCTAGAAAAGTTCAAATCCTTCAAAGCAATGGTAGAGAATGAGATAGAGTTGAATATCAAATGCTTAAGGTCTGATAGAGGAGGTGAGTTCACATCAAATGAATTCATCATTTTTTGTGAAGAGCATGGCATAAAGAGATAGCTATCTGCACCTAGGACTCCTCAACAAAATGGAGTTGTGGAAAGGAAAAATAGGATAGTTCAAGAAGCTGCTAGAATAATGATGAAGGAAGTAGATCTACCGAAAGTGTTTTGGAAAGAGGCTATTCATACTGTTGTTTACATCCAAAATAGAGTTCATGTGAAAGGTAATGGTACTCAAACTCCTTATGAACTATGGTATGGAAAGATTCCCATAGTAAAGTATTTCTAAGTATTTGGAAGCAAATGTTACATTAGGAGAGATGAAGATCTAGGAAAGTTTGATGCAAGGTGTGATGAAGGAATCTTCCTTGGATACTCTACCAAGAGTAAGGCTTACCAATGCTACAACAAAAGGCTCAAAAAGATTGTTGAGAGTGCAAATATGAAGGTAGATGAAGGTAAGGGAAGAATATCAGATCTAAGTTGTTGTGAACTAGATGAACCAGTGACCATAGTAAATGAAGAGAAAGATAAGCAAGAAGATAGTCAAGAAGATAAGCAAGAAGACGGTCAAGATGAAGAAGAGGATTTGGAAGATGTTGTCAAGACTCCCAGGTATGTAAGGATTAACCACTCTAAAAATTAGATTATAGGTGATAAAAACAAAGGTGTACTAACAAGAAGAAGAGCTGCAAAAGAACAAGTGAATTACTGTTTGCTCTCAAAAGTTGAACCAAAAGACAGTGAATGAAGCATGTAATGATGAAAGTTGGGTAAAAGCCATGGAGGAAGAGATAAAGTAGATAGAAAAGAATGATAATTTGGAATTAGTCCCCAGACCTACTGACAAAAATGTTATTAGAACCAAATGGGCTTTTAGGAATAAGATGAATGAGAATGGAGAAGTTGTAAGGAATAAAGCAAGGCTTGTATGCAAGGGATATGCTTAGATTGAAGGAATAGATTTTGCAAAAAATTTTACTCCTATAGCCCATATTGAAGCAATCAGATTATTCTTGGCATTGCAGCTCACAAAGATTTTGAAGTGTATCAGATGGATGTAAAGTTTGCATTTCTAAATGGTGATTTGGAAGAGGAAGTTTTCATTGAGCAACCAAAAGGATTTAAGTTGTTAGACCAAGGAGATGTTGTATGCAAGTTGAAGAAAGCTTTGTATGGACTCAAGCAAGCTCCTAGAGCCTGGTATACAAGGTTGGACAAGTACCTATTGCAGTTAGGATTCAAAAAGGGTACTGCTGACAGTAATCTTTACTTCAAAATCAATGGTGATCAAATTTTGATTGTTGAAGTTTTTGTTGATGATATCATCTTTGGAGGCAATGAAGGTATGTGTATGATATTTACTGATGAAATACAAAATGAGTTTGAGATATCCATGTTTGATGAAATGAATTTTTTTTAGGTCTACAAATAAATTAGTCAGATAAAGGAATCTTCATATCTCAGTCTAAGTATGTGAGAGAATTGTTGAAAAAGTTTGGGATGGAAGACTATAAACCGATGTGTACTCCCATGGTGACTAGCTGCAAGTTGAGCAAATCTGATGAATCACCAAGGCTGATCAAAACAAAATATAGATCCATGATTGGAGGATTGTTTTATCTAACTCAAACCAGACCTAGTATTATGCATGCAGTTTGTCTTGTTGCAAGGTTTCAAGTTGATCCAAGAGATTCACATGTGATGGTAGTTAAAAGAATCCTAAGGTATTTAAAAGGTACTTTAGATCATGGCTTATGGTATCCAAAGGACATTGACTTCACTCTCAATGCTTATACAGATGTAGATTGGGCCAAAGATGTTGATGACAGAAAGAGTACAAGTGGACGTGCTTTCTTCTTGGGTAATAGAGTAGTTTCATGGCTAAGCAAGAAATAAGATTCGATCTCTTTGTCTACTACAGAAGCAGAGTACATAGTAGCAGCATGTTGTTGCACTCAAGTGCTATGGATGAAGTGGACTTTGAAGGATATAAGAGTTGTGTATGAAGATCCAATTGCAATCTTTTGTGACAATAAAAGTGCCATAAACATTTCAAATAATCCAGTGATGCACTCAAGAACAAAACACATATCAATAAGGTATCACTTTTTGAGAGAGAAGGTGATAGAGAATGAAGTAAAATTGGAATATGTGTCCACAAAGGATCAAATTGCAGACATTTTCACTAAGCCTCTACTGAAAGATATTGTTGATGATTGTTTTTAGACACTCATAACAAAAGTTAAAATTCATAAATGAACCTAACTATCTTGAAAGACACGAAGAAATCAACTAAGATTACTTGATCCCAAGTTTCCTTATTGGTCAGGTCTTGACCTGTTGGACCGTTCAGTAGGTTATTATGAAGCTGTAATATGCAAGGGGCCTTACGTGATTTAAAGTGGATTTGTGACTTACTAAACTCTTATTATGCAAACTAACACAAATATCAACTTTCTAGTCATTCATTTGCATAAGATTGTTACTGTACCTCAAAGCTTTATATGATTTATACTCAAACATGCTTTGCCTTTTGAATATTTATGAAGATCATCAAATATCAACTTATTGCTCTTAAAATTCTTCAAATGTTAGATAATCTCCTTTAGATTTCAATGTTTAAGCTAAGTATTTCAAAGTTGTTGGGAAAAGATAGAGAAATTTAAATCTACCATCATTCACTATAGGATCTAAACATTCTGTTATGCACAAAGTAAGAAATATAGTGAATTCAATTAACTCAGCAGATCAAATCATTAAATGCAAATGTTTTGAATATTTTCACAAACAAGCATTCAAGATTGCGAGCTTTAAGAGAAACTATTTCAAAAATAACAAAGAGCTAGAAGACACTCAGAAAATAGACGCAGACTTTCAGATTCATTTATGTTCAAAACACAGCCATATATGGTTTACAATGTATGTATGACTCTTAGCTTTATTAATCAAAATTCACAAAAAAACTCACAATGCTTTACAGATACAGTAAGAAAGCTGGATGTTTCCACGCATTCCTCAATGTAGACACAGACGACCTCCTCTAAACTAAAATATTCTACTCAAAATTCTCAGAAAAGAATTAAAATTTCTATGCTATTTCCTATAAATCCCTGTGTAAAAATAATATACAAGTAGCACGCTCCTTATATAGAATTTGAATTCCCTCCCATGCTACAGTTACAACTTCCATTCCATGGTTACAACCCCTATTCCACGGTTAAGGTCCTTTTACTATTGACCAATGGTGTGCCTTCATTTCATAACCGTGTGCCCATCTACTATTTGGCATCTTCTCCTCTCAAAGGATGCTCTTGGAATCTCTGACAAATAAGATTCCCATTTCACGTGACCTTTTCTTGCCAAGGCTCTTCATTTGATTTCTTCTCAAGATTCTTTGCTCTTGCCTTTTCACTTTTTCATATATTTCTTGAAATTGCCAATCACACCTTCCACAAAGGTGCAGTCCCCTCCTGGACTTTTTGCTAAAATGTATTCTTGCATCATCACCTTTTCTTTCAATTCCTTTTCTTCATTCTCTAAGTTTTCTCTTCTTTTCTTGTATTTCTTTATTTTGGCCTTCTCTTCCATCAATGTGTCCATCATCTGCTTGCTAAGGATTGCATCAGGATTTTCTGTACAGGGTGTGAATATGACCCTGAATTCTGTCAATGCTCTGTCTAAGTTATATGTTGGCGTTTCTGCACATTCATGTTGCAGGAGATTTTCTATGATTCTCTTGTGCATTTTTATCATTTCTCCTACTCTTTTTACCAGTTCCTGCATGACTACTGCATTTCTTTTGAGGTTATCCTCTTCAAATTTGAGCTCAAAAATTATCTTTGGCACTTGATTTGCTAATGCGACACTGAGTGCCCCTTCGTTTATCAATTCCTCCACCCTTCTGTCAATTTCAGTTAATTGTTTAATTTCAGATCTACATTCCTCTACTCTTACTTGACAATCATTTATTAATCCCATACATTTATTCCTCTCTTCTGTGGCCACTTTCCAGCTCTTCACAGCTTGCTTTATGGTTTGTTCGCCCTCTTGCAAAAAATCATGAAACCATTCATCAAAAATATTGGCCTTGAACCTTTTATTTTCCATGTCCTGCACTTCCTCTTTAGATACTATTGCTATGTTAGCAGGCAAGTTAGGCACTGTGGCACTAGGGTCAAATATCCCCTTAATGAATTGCTGGAGTTGGACAATGTGTCCTTTCAATACCTCTTGTTTATTTTTGTCTTTCCTCAGCATTTCTATTGTCACCTGGTTCATATCCTTCCACTCAGCAATGTGTTGTTCCCTTGTGGAATGCCTGAGGTCCAGATTTAGTATCTTGTATTCCTCTAGGGTAATCTCACCTTTTTCTTTCTCCTTCTGTGGTATGGCTAAGTTTAGGGTTCTGGATCCATCTGGATCCCTCTATATTGTAGACATCGTCCTAGCCTTTCTCTTTTCTCTTCCTCGAGTAGTTTTCTTCCCCAATAAGCTTTTGATGTCAATAGGAGCTAGATGTATTTCTTTCTTCTCCTTCCTTATCTCTCCTTCCAGCTAGGTAGGCACCTCTCTTATGCCTTCTGCAACTTTCTTTGCATCAATCACCTCTTCATGAGGTTTATCTACTTCTGCTTCTCTTTGTTGCTATCTTTGCTGTTGTTGTTGCTCTGGTTGTTGTTGCTCAGGTTGTTGTTGTTGATCTTGTTGTTGTTCCCCTTCTAGGACTTGTTGTTCTGGTTGTAATGGAGGCTCTTATTCCTTTGATTCAACTTCATTTTCCTCCTCCTCTACCTTAGTATCTCCCCCTTCTTGATCTTCTTCATCAGGAGCTTCTTCTATTGTTGACTCCTCTTTTGGATCACCTTCATTAGGGGCCCTTTCTGCTGCTGACTCCTCAAATTTATTCTCATCTATTTTTTCTTCTACCTTTGTATTTCCTATCTATGGCAGCTCTGGATGTATTGGTAAACTGGCCTTCACCTCATCTTCTTTTACTTCCTCTCTTTGGGCTTGCAAGTTTTCTATTTTTTCCTCTTCTTCACCCTGCTCCCCATACATATTTAGCATATCCAATGCATCCACCTCTGAGGTGTCCTCGTGTGCTGCCTATCCTTATGTGTTTACCCCTTCAGATGATTTCTCCTTTTCAGCCTGTTCAATCTTATGTTCTTCCTCTTGCACATCTCTAATGATTTCTGGTGGTACTAAAGTACCAAATGGATCAACAAATCTTGTTTATGCCTGCACCTCTTCTTCTTCAATTTCTATGTTTTGTTCTATTTCCACTTCAGCCTACAAGTTTGATTCCTCTTCTTCACTGAGGAAATCACTTGACTCTTCCTTTATGTTAATCACTTTTCCCCTGTGCATTATTCTTTCTTCACTATCACTGCTTTCAATCTGCACAGTTTCTACAGTAGCAGATTTGGCTTTACTAACTTCTAATTCATGCAGCCTCTCTCCAACCAATTATGTTTTTACTCTGATAAAGGTTTGTCATGGTTCTACTAATGTGGAGGAACTGGTGATATTTCCTAGCTTTTCCTTTACTTCCTATGTTCCAATCACATCAACTGGCTTAGAAGTTTCCCCTTTTGACAAATCTATGGGAATTGCCCTCATGATTGATGGTCCTGCTGCCTCTTTTGCAACTTGTGCTTCTTCTGCACTAATCTCATGGCTCATGGATTTTGCATCAACAAAAGTTTGAGATGCCACTACTACTGTTATGCCTAAAGCATATGGATACATCAATGTAGCATTTTTGTTCTTTTCCATAATCCTCGCCTCTACAACTTTCCTCTTCTTCTCATAGAAACATTGCAAGTCCTCACTGGGCTCTGCTTTTCTCTTCCTTCCCTTCTTTGGGAATGTAACCTCTTTTCCTTCAGCCTTGAGCTCTTCTATCCTATCCTTAAGCCATGCTTTTGAAAATAGTATCACAGGTTTTGTCAAAATATCCAATGATGTGTTCCAAGGCTTCGACCAATCAGGCTCTGTAATGGGAGCCAGCCTTGCCTGTGCATAACTTTGATGCAGCAACTTGTCATCTTCACAAACCTCTGAGGGAACATAGATATTACCAATAGACTTCATTTGTTCAATAGTCAACCTCTTATGAGATCTCTTTCTTACTTCCAAGTCACTCTTGCAGTCAGCCCAGAAATCCTCAATATGCACTTGATGTTTGTACTTCTTGTCAACAAAGTTTTGAATTTTGTGAAATGGATGAAACTTTCTAGCCAAATCAAATTCCTGGAACCCATAGTACTTTAGCTCTTGTTCTGAATAGGCTGCAGCATCCTCACTAATACAGGAGTACCTGCCAATGGCCCAAGGTAATCTTACATTTCCCCTGCCATTAAATTTCCTCTTGTACATCCTGAAAGTATTCAAATTCTGTCTTGAGAACTCCAAGACAATCAGTTTGTCAGAAGGGTATCTTGGGAGCATAAATGGCCTCCCCTCAAATCCTTCAGTTCTTATGTATGAAAATTGTTCAAACTGTATAAACCATGAACAATGCAATCCAATTATATGTTCAGCCTCTTTAAACAACCTTTTATCTGGTTCCTCATTTAGTACTCTCACCATGTAGGTATAGAAAACATCATTAACTAGAGAAAATTTCTTCAAGGCATTCTCCTCTTGTAATTCTAGGTAGTGCTCATACACCAACCTCTTCTCACGACCATTCCCTAGAACACCAACTCTTTCTAGTCCATGTATGTGTGGTCTAATCTCTGCAGCACAGGAGTATAATATATAGGAAGACATATAAAAGGGCAAGCCTTTCTGCTGTCTCATCATAGCCTACCTCCATATGGCTGTACTAATCATCTTGGCCCAGTGAATTGGTCCTTGTTTCTTTTCCCCTGTTCTCAGGTATTCTATGATAGTGAACATCCAGGGCTCACATTTGGTGCCATCCCTTAACCCAACCAGTCTGCTCAGCATAGTAATCATCAAATATATCTCTTCCCTGAAATGTATCCTCAGTAGATTTTTAGGAATTCTGGCCACTGCCTTTGGTTTGTTCTCTGGACTGTACCAGTGGCAAAATATTTTACCTTTACAATCCCCATCATTTGTGTAGAAACTCTCATTATACTGATCAATATCAATGTATGTCATCTTCTCAATGATCTCCAATCCAAAAGTTCTTGCAATCCCCTCAGGAGTCAGATCAGCAATTAATCTATCATGTAGCATTACCTTTCTTATATTAGGGTCATACAAGATTACACAGTCTAGACATAGATCTTTTGCCTCCATAGCCAGAGGAAACCCTATAGCTCTATATAGTCCACTATCCCAGATACATTTCATATCTGGTGAGGCATCTGCAGCAGTGATTTTCTTCAACACATCCTCTGCATCATAAGTTCCTATGTTTGTATCAGTGCCCATTCCGCTTGTACCAATCAGGGTTGGACAACCTCTGTATATCGGCAATTCTTCTTTCTCTACTTCCTTCCTTAGTTTTCTCTCTTTCTTTACTTCGTCTCCAGAGTCCTTCTGTTTAGGGGCCATCCTGTAGGAGCATACATGTCTCAATTTTTGTTTCCACTTCATATCTAGGGTTTTACTGTGAATATCTATTTTCCCCCATTTACCCTAACCTATTTGTTCCTTTGTGTTATCCTACCCTTAAATGGACTAAGCTCTATCCAGCTAATTAACAGTTAAAGCAGTAATTTTAATGAATGCATGCATTTGGAAAGTGAAATTACTGGAATCAACAGTTGTACTTTACCATTCAAAAATTAAATGGGGTTCCAAGATAAATACATGTTTCTGTGACCGTTTAACCTTTAATGTTGACTTACTTTACCTTTCACTTTCACCCAGCAACTGTAACTTCGTTAATCTGGTAAATTCTGTTCAATTTTACTGTGACAGCACCTTTTTTGCAAATTTCAATGTTAACAATATATCTCGATAGCAAAATAACAACACTTCTACCCTAACCCTCATTAAATTCCACTTGATTGAGTATTGAACTCGCATTAATTACAGTAATTAATGCGCTACAACCTTCGGCTTTCCTTTTTTAGTGTTTGAATTTTTTTTTTAAAACTTTTGACCGTTAGCTTATTTAAACATGCATTTTCTTTTGTATATCTCGTTGCATGTTTTCCTTGTATCTTTTCATTGTATCTTCGAACATACAATCATTTTATGCAAAGAACCAACTAACGCTTTTGCCTTTTCTGCTTTATGTACCTCTTTGTATCTTTTGGTTTGTATAACTTGTTTGTATATTTTCCTTATATAAGCACATATACAAGCACCCTATACATTTATTTCCTTACCTTTTCTCCTCTGGGGTGTGTATGATCCTTTGTATATCGGCATGGTACATTTAAATGTACAAACACCAAATATACAAAGACTTTCTGCTATTTAATTATTTTTGACATCCGGAGCATGCATATTAGTTTATATATCGGATATACATTGTAAACATACAAAACTAAAGTACAACTGGTGGGGTCCACTTTACCTTTCAAACTTATGCATCCCCGTGATACGTATAACTTTCGCATCACTTTCAGACCCCAACCCTTTCATAACTCTAACTCAATTTACCTCTCGAGTCCATGATGTATATAACTCAATGTATCCCCACGTATACAATTCAGACACCGTGCATTGAATTAACTATATTTTAATCTTCCTGATTTCAGCTTGTATTTCCGCCGTGTATCTCCAAATGTACATCTTCTTGTACATCGTAAAATATAAATTCTCATTATACAAGCAACAAATGTACATATAGTGGGGTCCACTTTACCTCTTACTTTGCCACTTCCGCGAGACCTTTACTCTTTATTAAGTTTTCGGACCTCAAACCACTATAAATCATATTATATCAACCCTCGCATCCGTAATGCATATAAAACCTTGTATATCTCACTTTGTACATTCCAAAACATACAAAGACAAAAACATACAACAGTTTAATGTTATTTCATAATGCTTCGGTTCCAATTTGTATAAAGTGCAATGTATATTAGAGTTGTATATAAAAAATGTACAACGCGCAATATACATTAACTTTATAATCCTTGATAACCTTTTAGCTCCACGCTTTGATGCATCACGAAATATACTTGAAGTCCAAATGCATCATTTATGCTATATTTCAATTTACTTTCAATTCCGCTTTGTATATTTCACAATGTATGTCTCCCAATACCCTGCACTCAAAACCCAAATATACAACCACTACGCATTATTTGATAACACTTCAAATCTATGATGTGTCTAACTCATTGTATCTCTCGATTGTATATTTCACATCCTCCAAATATACAAGTGCCAAACATACATCGATTATATCAACTTTAATACCTCCTCAATTTCACGCTATGTATATCTTGTTGTGTATTTACCTTGTACATTTTTCATATGTCAAATATACAAACCAAAATATACATAGTGGATTTCAATTGTTCATTCATCTTACCCTTAACTTTTTCAGGTCTGACTTGTATATGAAGATAAAGTATTATCACAGAATGTATACAAGTATATTATATAAACCTGATTACCCCTTCGTTTTGCGACTAACACAAAACCCGATATACAAACACATTTGTACGTACAAAGAACTTTGTATATACAAGGCACAAACCTTCTAATTGTACATTTACCCAAGACATCAATAACTTGCAAAATACAGCGAATTTTAAAATAATTCAAAAAATAACCCCTATTTATTTTCAACAAGGAATTCACCTGTACTCTGACCTGGTACTCAAAATGCAAATTCCCCTTATTTTTAACAAGGTTTGTATTTTCAACTCCTCTTCCCTTTTACCACCAAGCAAACCACACCAACAAGCAAAGCAAACCAGCTTCAGCAGGGGTCCTCATTTTGCTAAGGAGTAAAATGGGGTGTGTTGTGAGCATCACAACAGGTACCTTTGAGTATCTTAGAGAAAAGTTAGTGGTCATTACACCTCTTGCCCTGAACTAAGATGCATAGGAATGCATCAATCTAGTGGAGCTCAAAGTGTAATTTATTGATCTAGATTGATGTCTTGAAGGCTACTTCTTAGGGGGAGTAGCTAGATGTTAAAGAAAGTGATTGATGGCAGAGAAAGTTCAGTAGATCAGAGCAGCAATAGGCAAGTATGTGCCATTTCCCATTGATGTCAAAGGGGGAGAGAAATCATGTGAAAAACTTAGGGGGAGAAAGAATGCAAATGTGTAAAGAGAAAAGGGGAGAATCTTGTCTTGATGGTCTTTTCAGTTTTTCACATCATATGATGCCATCAATGACAAAGGGGGAGATTGTTGCAAGTATGTGCCTAATCGGTGTTGTCATTTATGTCAACATATTTGTGTTTCCATTAATGTCAAATGTGCCTTTATTTTGATTACTTGCTTGTAGATGTTGAGGATATTGATAAAATTAGATCATCCAGTAAAAATAGTGAATTGTAGTTAAAATAGTGCAAAAGAACAGTCCAGAAGAATGCTCCACATTTCCTATAGAGCAAAGATCTTTTCCTATGGATTGGAAGTTATTTAGAAGCCTATCTAAAGATGTTATATTCCAAGACTGAGCCTTCAGAATGAAGATTTGAGTAAGTTATGTTCACCAAAGTGAAAACAATTTTTTCTGTATGATTGGCAGTGACAAGAGAAAGAGTTTTGCTCCGCATTCCTCCACATTAAAGTATTTTCATCTGCTATTCTAGAAATAAGTCTGTGATGATGCTAAGTGCCTTCAACTAAAATGGTTCGTGATTTGGTGGTCTACAAGCTATCTTTTTCTTATGATAGTGGATGTTAGTGTTGTTCCTGTGCTCCGGTTCAAAGAATGTTCTTGACAAAGTTGTTAGAGATCGTGCAGTTGTTCCTAGTGATTACAATGTGCTTGTGGATGTCTCCTAATCATGTTCCTACATTTGGATTGGTCCGCAAAGAGAAAATTGGATCGTGAATGAAGATTGTTCTTGCAAACCTAGTGCTATCATTAGTCTTGGCCGACTTGGTTGAATTCATTATTTGCAGAGAAGCATTGAATATTGTTGAAGCATGTTGTGGTGTGGAAGATCATGTTTGAGTCCTAGCTAAGGCATGGAATGATCCGCATACATTCTTACATCTTTTCCTTAGCTAAATTTGTATTAGGTCCAGACCTATTTTATGAATGTTTGTAATGTCAACCTTGGAGATTGATCCAATGGTTGATGAATGTAATGCCAACCTTGATGAACATTCCAAGGTTGATGAGTTGTATAAAAGTGTGTAATAAAGTTACGAAAAGGTGTGTGTTGCGAACATGAAGAGATAAGTGTGAAAGTTTGAAAGAACAGAGCAGAGGAGTCATGTGTGCTTCAATGGAACTAAATCCTGGCATGGAGTAGATGCTATTCATTCAGTTCACCTTCTTGGCAGTGAGCCACCCTTCGGCAGTGAGCCATTTTTGTAGTGGGCATTTTAAGTAGTGAGCCCTGTAGGCAGTGAGCCTCTATTTTTCAGTATTGCTATAACATATATATTTTGTGGGCTAACACCCACTGTGGTTTTTCCTTTTTAGGGTTTTCCACGTAAAAATCTAGTGTCTCATGTGTTGATTGTGTTAATGTGTTGAGCTTCTCTATTCATTTTTTTCATGGTTATAAGTAATTGATAAATTTATATTCATAATTGGTTAAAGTTTTAGGATAACTGATTCACCCCCCCTCTTAGTTGTCCGATATAGTTCAACAAGAACAACTCCAAGTGATTCCAAGGTGTTAAAGAACTATGCATGAGGCTGAGAAGATCTACCTCGAAATGCATGCTTAGATTATGTAGGTTACGAAACAGACAAGTTTTGTAGGAGTTATCCTACAAAATCGAGCGCAACTAATTTTGGGGATAACAGCTTGCTCTAACTGGGGAGCTTCCTTTGATCATTCTTTGAAAAGATCAAAGGGAGAAGAACTCCAATCTCTAAGTACCTTTATCCATTACATTGGGATATAGAGTCTGGCGACAACAAAAGATGCAAAAACATAAAACTACTAAAATAAAAAAGACACAAAAATTGTACAAAAATACATGAACTTATCTGTCACTTTACTGATTGAAAAGCTTCAGATGTTGCCCACTATGTGGCAACAAGAAAGGCACACCATCTTGATATTCCAGAATGAAACTATTTTCACCATAACATTGATAAATGATGAAAGGGCCTCTCCATAGGGAATTAAACTTCCCATGCATTCCTTTTGGCTCTCTCCTCTTGTCCCATAACAAGACTTGATCCCCAACTTGAAAGTCTCTAAATTTGGCCTTCTTGTTGAATAGCTTCTTTACTTGACTTTGGTGTTCTGCAATGTGATCCACCACTTTGACTCGTTGTTCCTCAAGCTCTGAGAGGATCATTATTCGCTTGTCAATAGAACTCTCAAAAGTTCCATCTTCAACTGCCTTTGCCAACTTTGAAGCTGGAAACTCTAAAGTAATTGGTATTTCAACATTTAATCCATACAATAATTGAAAAGGAGACATACCAATTGCTCTCTTTGGGGTAATACAATTTTCCCACAAAGCATCAAACAATGCCTTGTGCCATGTTCTTTGATTTTTATCTACCAGATTTCTGATGATAGTGACTAGATTCTTATTACTAGACTCATCTTGACCATTTCCTTGCGGATAATAGTTGGATGAGTGAGATAAGGTGATCCCAAATTCAAAACAAAAACCAGTAATTTCATGAGAAGAAAAACATGTAGAATTATCTGCTACTATTTTGTTTGGAACCCCAAACTTGCATATTATGTTTTTCTTGAAGAAACTACAAACCACTCTGGAAGTAGCATGCTTAACTGAAATAGCCTCCACCCACTTTGTGAAGTAGTCAGTTGCTGTAAGTACAAAATGGTGTCCTACACTTGATGCTGGATTCACTACACCAATGAAGTCAATACCCCATTGCTGAAATGGTTCCTCAATAATGACAGGTTTGAGTGGTAGGGCAGCCAACTTAGGTTTCCCCACAAACTATTGACAAAGCTCACACTTACACACCCAATCATATGCATCTTGGAACAAGGTCAGACAATAATATCTAGCTCTTAGAATTTTATGAGACGTGACAAGTGCCAAAAAATGTCCGCCACATGCCAAACTATGGATAGACTCCAATAGTTTGCTTTGTTGCACCTTATCAACACAACGCAGGAAAATCCCATCAATACTCCTCTTGTACAAACCATTGTCCCATAAGACAAAATTTGTAGCTTTAAGCTTAATGGTCCTTTTCTCTTTATAAGAGAAATGTTCTAAACATTGGCCATATGTGGGAAAGTAAGAAAGATTTGAATACCATTCATCTATGCTACTCACAAAAAGAACAGTGGGAACTTCTTCAACTTTTGCTTCCTCGTCACCAGTTTCCTTGGTTACATTATTAGCAATAAGCTAACACAATCCTTTTCCCCGCACAAGCTTGGTAGGCTTAATATCAAGTTCATATTCCTGGATCTTGGCAATACAATTACCTATTTTTCTTCCAAACTCCTGTCGAGTTAGAATAGATTTGACTGTTGAGTCTGGAACCAATGCAACAGTATGTGAATTCAAAATGTAGAAATGGAAATACTTAACAGCTTTCACTATGGCATATGCATGTTTCTCCATAGCATAATATTTAAGTTCATGAGATTTTAGAGGACAACTCATGAATGCAATAGGAGATTCAATACCCTTCTCATTCTATTGAACCAAGATTGCCGAAAGTGTATGCTCGGAAGCATAACCATACATAATGAAATCCTTGGTATAATTAGGACACACCAAAACTAGAACATGGGCAATGGCTCTTTTAATGTCCTTAAATGCTTCTTTACCTTCTGCACACCAACGGAAAGTGGACTTACCTTTCATCATATTAACAATATGACGAGTCTTTTTTGCAAAATCAGGAACAAATCTCCACAAAAAATTCACTTTCCCAAAGAAAGAGTGAACAGCTATCTTGCTTGAAGGTAGAGTAAGACCTTGAATGGATTTGACCCTTTCTGAATCAATCTTGGTACCTTCCTTAGACACCACATGTCCAAGGATTTTACCTTCAGTTACCCCAAAAATGAACTTTTTGGGATTGAGTGAGATTCCATGCTGACAGCACCTTTTTAGAACTTACTGCAAATGGTAGGCATGATCTTGATGCTTTTTATAAAAAATAGTTAAGTCATCAAGATAAACAATAATAAAATTACCCATTTCATCCCTGAAGGCCAAGTCCATTGCTCTTTGGAAGGTCGCACCAGCATTGATTAAACCGAAAGGCATCCTGTAGTAAGCAAAAATGCCCCAAGGAGTTGTGAAAGCAGTTTTATGCTGATCCACTTCACTCACCTCCACTTTGTTATAACTCGAGAAACCATCTAGCATAGACAGAATCTCCAAACCAGTCACCATTTGTAGTACTTGATCCACTACTGGAAGAGGGTAATTATCTTTTAGAGATGACTGATTCAAGTTCCATAAATCCACACAGATGTGAATTTCACCATTCTTTTTTCTTACTGATACTATGCTAGCAATCTATGTAGAATGATGAATTGGGAAAATAATTCTCGCATTCAACATCTTTTGAATTTCTACTAAAATCATACCAAAAATTTTGGGGTTATACTGTCTCTACTTCTGCTTATGAGGCACAGATCTCATCTTGAGTGGAATCTCATGTCAAACTTCTTTAGGTTGGAAAGACTTCAAGTCATCATAAGAATAAGCAAGCACATCAATATAGTGATGCAAAAGTGTCACAAACTTGAATCTTTCATGATCAGTTGTGCAACATTTCACAATGTTGACCATCTTAGGATCAGCTTTTGTACCCAACTTCACCTATTCAACTTATGATGAAGAACCCATTCCAATCTGTTGTTGTTGCCTGATATACCAGTCATGTTTATCAAATAGTTTCTCGAGAGAAACTAAACCTTTGGGAATTTTATTCCCCTTTAGCTACAGAAACTCTTCACCAGTCTCTGAATCAACTTCAAAAATAGATTCCCGAGGAGGAGAATCACTACCTTCAAAATAAAGCTCATTGAAGTTATCTACCTTTTCTAGAAAAGAAATTATTTGATCATCCCCATTAAAAACCTACCAGGGGTCAAAATTATCTGGGACGCTTGGCCGAATGACCAACTCAATTGTGTATTTAGTACCCTTAAAATCCTTGTGAGGAACCATAAGGTGGCTGAGATAGCCAATGAATCTACACGATCATTGAACTCTCTTGGTACTACTAAGATGTCATAAGCATCAAAGTCCTCAATGCAATCCCAAACATGATTATGGTAATGCCTCAGCCTTTCATTTTTGGTTTGGTATAGATTCCTTACCTGGCAAACAATGAGCTCTGTATCTCCATGTGCATAGAGATTCTTGATTTCTTTAGCACGAGCAGCTTCCATGCCTAGTAACAAGGACTCATACTTAGCAGTATTATTGGTATTATCAAATTATAGCTTGTAGGAAAAAGGAAAAATGTCTCCTTGAGGATATATAAGGACTATTCCAGCCCCTAATCTTGTTGAAGTATAGCTACCATCAAACTCTAAGGTCCAAACATCATTTGAACTTTCTAGTTTGACATTATCATGACTAGGAGACTTTTCATTTGAAAAAGAAAAATACTCCATTGTCATGCTTTAATTTGAACTATCATCAAATGTATCAACACAATGCTCCGTAGTCAAAAAGTAATTCCTCATATCAAAAGACTCAAAGAGAATTTGCGCTTTGGGATCTTTGGATTTGGTGATGGTATATTTTGCTTCCCTTTCTAGAAGTAGCTTCTGCATAACACCCTTGACGAGTATTCTTGCTTCAGACCAATCCATGCTAATCTCTCCACCAACATCTTTACAGAAATTGCATCCCAACAAAATCTCGTATGAAGCAGGAACATCAGCCACCAAAATGGTCATTTTTATCCTCTTCTCTGGAAAGGCAGCAAATGCAAACTGTGCATCCTTAATTTTCCCTATCAAGGGTACTTGTTTAGTTTCCATGGAAAAACACCTGCCAAAAGTCTTGGTCAATGTTAAATCTAGAGCATCTACTACCTTAGCAGGCATGATGTTATTAGAAGCTTTAGAATCTATAACACAGTTACTTAATTTGTGACCATTCACTAACAAAGAAACATAGAAAGGTTTAATCTTTCCTATGGTAGTGGAAGGGGTAGCAACCAGATTGTTTTGTGGAGATCTTGTGTGAGAGATGACAGGACTATTTTTGGAAGAATCTTTCCCTCCAGGGGTAGTTTTATTTTTTTATAAACTTAGCTAACTAATCAAACTGATTAGGGTTAGCTTGCAAGTATTCAACCTCAGACATCTAAATTTTGGTCTTCTTGGCATGGCCTATTATATTGAACAATTGATATGACAGAGACATGGAAAAAGGATTATTTTCATGTTAAGATTTTGGAATAGGAGTACTAGTCTAAGGAACAAAAGAAGAAGATGGAGCATTTAAAGTACTTACTTGTTTTTCACCAACTGGGTCTCTGGGTTGAAAAGGAAGAGGTGTTACCCTCTTAGCAATGAAGATTGTAGGATGAGGATCTTCCTTTGACTTTCCTTTATCAGATGCTTATTGATTCAACTGATTTTCAGATGCTTATTGATTCAACTGATTTTGAGATTGTGTGAAAACAACATGACTCACCATATGCATCTTCTTTGTGTTCAACTTCATCCTAAAAATTTAGGAAGCTAATATTTCAGTCATTAGTTAACTCTTCTTCTCCTTCGGTGAAGAGGTTAACGCTATATCCTAAGCTAAATCAGGTTGAAAGGAATTATCTTGTTCTGCTTCATAATAGCCAATTGTTGCATTGACTGGTGGAGCTTCCAAAGCCAGTCTTCCTTGTGTAGGAGGAAGCTTGTTTTGTCCTTGGTTTCTAGCAGCATTACCTTGGTATGGAGCATTTGGAAATGTTCTCCTTGGTATGTCCCTATAGGAAGGAGTAGACATTCTTTGATAAATTTGCTTTTTCAAAGCTAACAATTCATTAGTCAACTTTTGCACCATAGGATCAGTGGTGCTAGTAGAAGAAATGTTAGTAGAGGACTGCCCTCTACTTCTGCCTGTATCCTTTCTTATTTTACTAGCAAGGATAAGGTCATCCTCAATTTTGGTAGCTAGGGCTTGAGCTACTGCCAGGTTAGCTGCATTAGTCCATCGCAGAAGAAAAATTACTTTCGGCAGTTGAGTGTTTATGAAGAAATACTTTAGATTTTCAGCTATGGGCTGAGCAGTCACCAGAATTCTGTTGGTCAGCTTATTGAACTTTGCTATGAACTCAAGCATGGGTTCTTGTAGTTCCTTCTTCATTTGAGTAAGTTGGGCCAAAAGAGTGTGTGCATCTTTGGCAGGTTTGAACATAGCCTCAAACTTGGTTTGTAGAACATTCCATCTAGTGATGGTTCGAGAAGGAAGGTGATAGAACCAATCTACCATGACACCTTGAAGCATCTCAACAAAAAGTCTCATAGATACATCTTCATGTTCTACCCCCAGAACACCACATGCAATGTAAAAAGCTGCAATATGTTCGTCGGGGTGAACTTTTCCATCAGCATAGAACTTTAGAAAATTCTTTCTTGAACTATGAGGTAGATCATGCAATGGTGGGGTAAGATTCAAAGGCCTGAAAGCATTTCCCCATGGACCTGCAAGAGGTTGAAGAGCCATTGTGTGTCGATTAAAAGGTGGAATTACAAACCATGAAACTTGTACAACCAACGGAGTCCTATGCACACTTGAGGCTTCACTTGGTATAGGCAACCTTGTGTTGGTAGGAGGAAAACTCTGTGTATGCTGAAGTAGAGATTTCAAATACAAAAGATTAAAATTATTTTGCTACATTAACTCAAAAATAGGATCAATAATTTCTTGAGCTCTCTTACTTCGTGTATACCTTGAGTCTGCCAGAATGCAATATTCTTAACAAAGATAAAACTTGAAAAAATTATTACAATGAATGAGGCCAGAATGCTTCAACTCAAAGCATAAGGCTCTAAGTTGCAAGTTCAGATCCCCAGTAGAGTTTCCAAAAACTGTTGGGTGAATATTTTGTCATTAGCTAACTAAAGGCAAAATGGTTATAGCAACCACAGTGTGATGGGATCTTATCTCTCCTCTCAGCAAGGGGAGGCTCCCTTTTATTATCAAATACAAATTAAACTATTTCAAACTTATTTACACTCAAACTAACTTCGGGGTGATTTCATATCATCCATTTCTCTTTTTTCAGAAATGATGTTTACAATTCTCAATATAAAACTTGATACAATTTACTATCTCAGAACAATGATAGCCAATGTATAATTTAGTTACACAAAAGAATAACAAAAGCAATACCAATATATTTGAACCACGAAGAAATCCATGAAAACACAAAGTTTTTTGTTGCTTCTTATGCTTGAATGAAAATAAGAATTCTGGAATATTAAGTAGCACAAAGTCTTCAACGTATTCCAAGATATGACAAAATAATTGGTACAGTCATGGTAGGAGGGTTCACATAGTGAACTATCCAAGCTGTGTAGCAAGAGTAAACACAACAAAAACAACTCAAAGATATGAAGCAAATGTAGATTCAGTCATTCAGTATATCAAAGAATTCAAATACAAATGGGCCAGCAACATGCAAGCTTACAATTCAGCTCACATGCCTGATTACAGAATATCAGAATATACACAAGATATAGATTTGAAGTCCCTTCAGCAAAGGAGCAATAGTATCTAACTTTTAAATCCTTAGAATCATGCTAACTACTTTCCTAGGGATATATTACATCAATATATATCATCTCCAGTACAAAACACTCCTCTACGTCAGCCAAGGAAGATCATGAATTCCAATGAAGAGCTATAATGTGTGTACACAGATAAGTCAGACCTAAACATCAATAATTCCTTTGCAAATGAATGGAATGATGTGTGGATCTCAGGGAAGGTCAGCCACAAACCATAGATCATTGAATGATGTGTCATCAGGCTCCTCAAGTCAGGAAATGCTCCACAAGTCTTCTCCTTTAGCTGATTGTCTGAGACTGTCAGGATGCTCTGTTATGAGAAAATAATTGATCTTCTGATAGCGATAAATTTCTGGTACTTGATCCAAATGCTTTGAATTCTAAATATGTAGATGAATGAATGTAGATGCTAATTCCATCTCTCCAAGGTCTGAGATGCAACTACGGTAGAATGTGGACCAAAATGCAAAAACTGCTACTGACTAAACTACCTGAACTGAACTGAAAAAAGAAAAAATAAACTGAACTGCAAACAAACTGAAATGCAAATGTTTTTGTTTGATGCAAGATTGCTCTTGAACCAGGGATGGTCCTGCATCAGACATCTAGCATTATTGAAAAAGTGAGTCCCTCACTTTATTGGGGCTAGGGGAGAACCAAGACGGTCCACCTCAACCTAAGAAATCTAAGATGAATCTTCTTCTGGTCTGCCTTTCCACTTCACAAGATATTCTTTGTATTGTCTTCCTCTGGTGTTGCATCCAACTCTACTATCCAAAATGTCTTCGATCTTCTCCGGTGCTTGTTGTGGTAACTGCTTCTTCAAATCTTCTTAAATGTTGTCACTGAACTCTATTTCATGATACTGATATAAGTCTACAATGTTGAAAATAGGTTATATACTCAATGTCTCCAGTAATTCCACTTCATATGCATTTCCTAGATCAAATTTCTTGAGTATCTTACGAGGTCCAAACTTCTTCATCTTCAACTTGTTATATGTTCCAACTAGAAATCTTTCTTTTCCCAAATATACCATCACTTCATCTCCAACTTCAAATTCCTTATGTCTTCTCTTCTCATCTACCTTTTCCTTATACTTACTACTCATCTCCTCCAAATGTTTCTTCACCTAATTATGCACTGTCTTCATATGATCTACAAATTCTTTTGCTTCTACACTTCTCTTTTCATCCATACTGATATCTCTTAATTCTGCCACTCCTCTAGAGTTTGCTCTAGTAATAATCTCAAAAGGTGTTCTTCCGGTACTCTTATTCACTAAATTATTGTATGCAAACTTTGCTTGAGAAAGAATCAAATCCCAACTTCCAACTTTCTATCCAACCAAACATCTCAACAAGTTTCCAAAACTCCTATTTACTACCTCTATCTATCCATCAGTGTGTGGGTGAAATGTTGAACTGAACTTCAAATTTGTCTTCATATTCTTCGAAAGTGTCTTCCCAAAGTATCCAAGAAATATGGTATCTCTATCTGAATTTATACTCTTAGGTAATCCATGTAATCTCACAATCTCTTTGAAAAATAGGTTAGCTACATGTACTGCATCAGTTGTCTTCTTACAAGGTATGAAATGTGCCATCTTTGAAAATCAATCCACCACTACAAATATTGAATCATGTCCCCTCTGTGTCTTAAGAAATCCCATTACAAAATCCATGCTTATGTCTTCCCAAGGTCTCTCCAGTACTGTCAAAGGTTTATACAATCCAGTGTTCTGACTACTCCCTTTTGCAACTTGACAAACTCTACAACTTTGCACAATTTTTCTAACATCCTTATGTAACAGAGGCCAAAAGTAGTTTTCACTTACCAAAGCTATTGTCTTATCAATGCCAAAATGTCCTACCAATCCACCACTATGTTTCTCCTTGATCAAATTGTCTCTCATTGAACTTCTAGGTATGCATAATTGATTTCCCTTGAACAACATATCATCTTGAATGAGATAGTCCAACCATTTACTTCTATCTATCACAACAGGTTCCTAACATGCTTTCCAAGGTTCTACAAAATGAGGGTCTCTTTCATACATATTCTTCAATTCATCAAAACCCAACACTTCAACTCTCATCTCTGTCAACAAGTTTCTTCTCCTACTCAAGGCATAAACAACTTTGTTCAATTTACCACTCCTATGCTTCAACATAAATGTATAACTCTGCATGAACTATACACATTGCATATGTCTCTAATTCAACTTACCTTAACTATTCAAATATTACAACGCTTGATGATCTGTATACAACACAAACTCTCTAGGCAACAAGTAATGTCTCCACTTCTTCAAAGCTTGAATTATGGCATAGAACCCTTAATCATAAACTGAATATCTTCTCCTTCCATCATTCAACTTCTCACTAAAATATGCTACTGGTCTACCTTCTTGACTTAATACTACTCCAATTGTACTCCCACTTGCATCACAATCAACTTGAAATACCTTATTGAAATCTAGTAATGCCAAAACAGGTTGCTCTGTTACCTTCTACTTCAACAATTCAAAACTTTTATCTACTCTAGATGTCCACTTGAAATCTTTCCGGTCATCTCTCATTGTCTCTGCCATAGGGTTACAAACTAAATTGAAATTTCTAATGAACTTCCAATAGAAACTAGCTAATCCATGAAATGATCTAACTTCTCCAATGCTCTCCAGTGTAGGCCATTCAACAATTGCTTTCACTTTCTTGAGGTCCATCTTCAATCCTTCTGTAGAAATCACAAATCCCAAATATACCAACTCTTCCTTCATGAAACTACACTTCTTGATGTTTATCAGCAATTTCTCTTCTCTCAGTCTCTGCAAAACTTGTCTAATATGCCACAAATGTTCTTCCTTTGTCTTACTGAAAATCAAAATGTCATCCAAATACACAATAACAAAATTACCAAAGAATTTTTTCAAGACCTCATTCATCAACCTCATGAAAGTACTAGGTGCATTTGTCAATCCAAAAGGCATTACTAACCACTCATACAATCCTTCATTTGTCTTAAAAGCAGTATTCCACTCATCTCCCTCTCCGATTCTGATCTGATGGTATCCACTCTTCAAATCTATTTTTGTGAAATATCTTGCTCCACTCAAACAATCCATGATATCATCCATCCTAGGTAAAGGAAATCTATACTTAACTGTGATCTTGTTGATTGCTCTAGAGTCAGTACACATCCTCCATTCTCCATCTTTCTTTGGTACTAGCACTGCAGGTACTACACAAGGGCTCAAACTTTCTCTGATCAAACCTTTTCTCAACAACTCATGTATCTGTCTATTCAATTCTTCAATCTCTACCAGTGTCATTCTATGTGCTTGCTCCCGGTATAAGATCCATGTGATGACTCATACTCCTGATTGGTGGCAATCCTTTAGGTACATTATCTGATATGATGTCTTCATACTCTATCAGTAACTCTTATATCTCCTTTGGTTGTGATTCTTCAGTCTCCTTCAATGTTTCAGGCTTCTTAGGAATCAAAGCATAACACATATTCTCATGTCTCAAACCATCCAGTAATTTCCTTCCATCTACCAAATAGATTATAGTATTCCCACATGCTTCACTTTTAGGATCATCTTCCAAAGGAATCAAAGTAATTCTCTTCCCATTTGATGTTATAGTGTATGTATTCTTTCTCTCATCATGTATATCTTTTCTATCATACTGCCAAGGTCTACCCAACAAGATATGACAAACATCCATAGGCATAATATCACACAAGACTTCATCATGATAAGATCCAATATGAAATTTCACCAAACATTGTTCACTCACCAGTACCTTATGATCATCCTGAATCCATGCTATCTGATAGGGCTTAGGGTGTTTCAATCTTTCCAACTTCAGCTTAGTCATCATCTCCTTTGAAACTAGGTTATCTAAACTACCACTATCAATTACAACTTTACAACACTTACCTCTTGATTTGCATCTGGTTCTAAACAAACTCTTCCTCTGCGGTGGTTCCTCATTTGTTTCTACTTGAAATAGTTCTCTCCTCATCACAAGTGATTCTTCTTTCTTAGGTTTTCCAACCGAACTAGGTGATCCAACAGGTTCCTCTTCCACATAGGCTGCTCTTCCACTGTTCTATGTCTTATTGCTTGTACTACCCTAATTACATTCAAATGCTCTATGTCCTTCACATCCACACTTGAAACAAGTGCCTGTGATTGTCCTCTTATCAAATCCTCTTCCTTCTCTCTTGTATCCTTCATTCTAGTATTAATTATAATTACCTCTGTGATGAAATTTTATGTCATTGCTTCGATAAGCAATATTATCTCTGTCATCCCTCTTGAATGTGTTGTCAAGCTTGTTCTGCTCCAGATGTGATCTATCTCCTCCAGTAAATGTTCTACCTCTCTGTCTCTGATCATGCCTCTTATTTATCTTCTCTTCAACTTTCAGGGCAAACTGATATGCTTCCTCCAAAGTGTCATCCTTACCAAGCTTAGTTCTTCTTGAATGTTCAATCTCAATCCATTGATGTATCTAGCCACTTTCTCCTTGCTTTCTTCACTATGTCCTATCCTTATGATCATCTTATGAAATTCTTCAGTATACTCCTTCACACATTTCTCCTTTTGTCTTAGGTTTTGCAATCTTTTCAACAGCTCTAACTCATAGTCAGCAGGTATAAATTGATTCTTCAATTTTGTCACCATCCTATCCCACTTTGTAATCTTTTCTTTTCCTCTTCTATTTCTATCCAACTGAACTTCTTTCCACCATATCGCAGCATGTCCTTTCAACTTTGTCTTTGCAAATTTCACCTTCTCTGGATCTTCAATTTCTTCATACTCGAAGTATTCTTCCATGTCATTTATCTAGTCAATCAATTCTTTAGGGTTCAAATCATCAGTATAGTCTGGCATATCAACTCTAGGTCTCTTTCCAATATTTGAAATAGCTCGCAACATCTTTACTTGATCTGATTCTTCTTCTTCATCACCTCCTAGGGTTTCACCAATTTGTTCAATAGATTGAAATTCTTCTTCATCATCACTTTCAATATTAGGTCTTGATGTTAATCCTCTTCACCTATCTTCTTCAACAGCATCCAATTGAATTCTCATTGTTTTCATCATTTCCATCATCTCATCCATTCTACCAGCCATTGTTCCAACATCGGCAACTCTCCTTGGCAGCATTCTTCCTAGGATCAAGTGTAAACTACCTCAAGTTTGGCGACCGGGCTACAAGGAGACAACTGCCTCACAATTAGCAATAAGTTGCGACACAAGTAACTTGCCTCAATTTGGTGATCTGTCCACAGCAAGATCTTATAGAATTCCCTTGCCAACTTCACTTGATTTGCTCCCAAAGGTTCGAAACTTTCTCTCTAATACCACTTGGTGCAGTCACGGTAGGAGGGTTCACAAAGTGAACCATCCAGGCCGTGTAGCAAGAGTAAACATAACAGAAACAACTCAAATATATGAAGAAAATGTAGATTCATTCATTCAATATATCAAGAATTCAAATACAAATGGGCCGACAACATGTGGGCTTACAATTCAGCTCACAGGCCTGATTACAGAATATCAAAATATACACAAGATATAGCTTTGAAGTCCCTTCAGTGAAGGAGAAATAGTATCTAACTTCTAAATCCTTAGAATCATGCTAAGTACTTTCCTAGGGATCTATTATATCAATATATATCATCTCCAGTACAAAAGACTCCTCTGCATCGGCCAAGGAAGATCACAAATTCCAATGAAGAGTTGTAACATATGTACATGGATAGGTCAAACCTAAACATGAAAAATGCCTCCGCAAATGAATGGAATGATGTGTGGATCTCAAGGAAGGTCAGCCATGAACCATAGATCATTGAATGATGTGTCATTAGGCTCCTCAAGTTGGGAAATGCTCCACAAGTCTTCTCCTTTAGCTGATTGTCTGAGACTGTCAGGATGCTCTATTATGAGAAAACAATTGATCTTCTGATAGTGATAACTTTCCGGTACTTGATCCAAATGCTTTGAATTTTGAATATGATGTAGATGAATGAATCTAGATGCTAAGTCTAGTTCTACAAGGTCTGACATGCAACTGTGGTAGAATGCAGACCAAAATGTAGAAACTGCTACTGACTGAACTGAACTAGAAAAAGAAAAAAAAACTGAACTGCAAACAAACTAAAATGCAAATATTTTTGGTTGATGGAAGATTGCTCTTGAACCAGGGATTCTCCTACATCAATAATCACAAGAATCCACTTGCAGCTTGAAGTCTTCAAGTTTATTCTAAACTTCACAAATATAACCAAACTTCCGCAAATGATATTTGCAGCTCAAAGTCTTCAAAAATCAGATTTGGAAATCTCTCGATCACTTGATATACACATTCACCTTTCAATCACTTATCAATTATAAGGCAATAGAAACAACATAAGAACAATCCTATCACTTAACAAATTATATCCAACACAAAGATTGGGCACCAACTTGCTTTTCTTATATTGATTTTGCTTGAAATTGATTTACAACAAAAGCTCAAATTTTTAAAATTGCTTCTCAAATGTGGCAAAGTTTTTCTTCAATAGACAAAAGATAAAAATTATAATAGAGGCCCTCTTTACTTATAGTGAGAAGCCATGAGATAATTTTGGAAAATCTAACTACTTTGATTTATTCAACAAAGGATTCTTTATTGATTTGGGACTTCCTATGTTTTAACATGTAATTACATATGGAAAAAGTAAATGTAAAAGTGTCCAAAACTACAAACAAAATACATATGAAAATACAAAAATAAACTAAGGCATGAAAATTTACATCAACTTGCACCCCCATTCTTCTTCAAATAAGCATTGAACATAGTGAATTCTACTTGCGTCCCTAAGCTGTCAGGACCCACAGTGTTTTTAGAGATTACTCAAGCTCTCATTACTACATATTTCACTATTGTGGCCACCTTTTCATGACTGGTTAACTTGGCTTTTAGGTTATCTAGAGTTAATTGGTTATCTAGAATATTGTCTAGAGAGGCAACTAAAAAAGCTTTGTCTTTAAACTCCCTTTGAAACATATTCTTAAACTCTTGAATCATCTCATCAACAGGGAGAAAATGATGATCTTCATATGTCAACTTGCATGGGAGCTCCTCCAATTTGTGCAAAAGACTAACATCACTTTCTTCACTCAATTCCCTAGCACTCTCCAGATCTTTGATCAATTCTTTTAAAACATTACTCTGATAAATCAATGACTCTTTAGTTTCCACATAAGACTCATGATTTGAAATAATGCCAATTAATATAAGAGGTTTTATCTTCATCTTTTTCATCTCAGTCCACTTGTCAAGGGTTTCATATAAATAATCAATGTCTTGAGAAATTACATCAACTAGATCATCCATCTCAGCTCTTAGCTTTTCCATTCTGCTTTTCTTCTTAGCTATATCTATAAGAAGAGACACTCCTTGCGAATGCATTCTTTCAAGGTATTCTTCAACCACTTTCCCTTTGACATGAGTCTTTTTTTCCCTCTAAATAATAGGATCTTCCACAGTGATTGCCTCAGGTGTTATTGACTCGGATGTCAAAGTAATCTTTCTCACCACTATAGCCAACTGCTCAGCTATTGCTTTGGATTGCTCCTTCATTTCCTTCTCATGATCAAACTTCTAAATCAAGGAATTGAGAGTAGACTGAACATCAACCTTAACACTTTCATGTGTGATTTTCCCTAGTTCAATCCTAGAGATAGAATAATAAATCATGCTGAAATTATCGATGGTTGCATCTGGTGGTGGCTGAGCAATCTCCACATACTTGTGGCCTCTGTCTTCTAACATCCGAGAATGAGTCTTGGGATTCTTTTGAGTCCTTACCTTCACTAGTATTAGCTTTCCAAAGTCAAAGTCATATGGGGAGATGGCTTGCTTTTTCCTCTTAGGAGTGTAGGCTGAGAACCACAGAGGAAGCACTGATGTACTGACATTTGGATCTGACTCTGGTGGTACCCACCTAGGTTTAGGGTTTCAAGTCTATTTCATGCAAATGTTATCCTTTTTTCTTAAACCCTAAAGTCTTGTGGTCCTCTTTTACTTTATGTTCTATTCTTTCATTGACTACTTATCCTAGGTGCCCGATCACTTAAGTTATAACTTAAGCCTTCTGAATCATTTGGTGACCAGCCCCCTTTGCCTAGTGTTACCTTCTACTCCGTGTCACAGCATAAAATCTTAAGTCTAAAATCTTTAGGAGGTCAGGGGGTGCCACATAAATGAATTTCACACCATCGTGTAGCATCATAAATCATGTCATCTACCTCCCGCGATGCTGTAACAAGGCACCAACTGTCGATTGAATGTGGCTTATAGCCATTAAGTCAAGGATTCCAAATCGATAAATCGTATGTTGCTAGGTGTCACAGAAAAAGGGATCTACAGGAAGAGGAGAAATCTGATGGTCGTGCATATGCATGAGGGAATCTTTTAGGGTGGAATATTTTGTGCATGGCTGTGACGAGGCGACACGTGGCTTGATTTTAAATAAATAAAAAGGCTTGCAGATGGTGGCGATGTGGAGGCTCTGCTCATTTCTAGGGAGCCAAAAGGAAAATGTCTCACCTTCTACTTCTCGATCACGGAATGCCACCACATATCCAACTTTTCAGGAGGAGAAAGATTATATAATAAAGGGACATGTGGAGGGCTTTTGCTCATTTTTGGGGATTAAAAAAGAAAATGGATCACTTGCTACCGCTTGGACCTAGAATTACGACATGTGGTAGGATCATGACAAATAAGGCACAGAGCAAATAAAGGGGACATGTGGATGGCCTAACGCACTAGTGCAGAGTCTTAAGGTGGTGGGCCATCATTAGCTACGATGCCTCAAGATGGTTCCATGTGGTGACGACTAGTGTGCAGAAGGAAAAGGTTGGAGGAGGAAGACCATCAGTGTGGCACGATTTTAGTGGACTTTTCAAAGGTGCTAACAAGGAATTTTAAGGTACGACAGAGCCTAGTAACTATCAATTTAGCGAATGACAGGCCTAGATCAACAATTAGAATTAAAGTACCGAAGCGGTTGTCTATTAGCAAATTTCTTGCCTCTTCCCATACTAAAGTCATTGAACTTACAGCACGACTGTGGACCAAAATGTCAAATCTACTCATCTGATCGAGGAAAAAGCTGCATAAACAATAGATTTTCATGGATTTCTGATTGCTTCAGCTGTAAAAATTGATCTGATTGTATCTTGAAAATCTGTAAGGATCTGATGTATCATTAAGGAAGTCTATCAGAGGTAGATGGCTGATAGCTTGTTCGCTCCTTTTTAAAAGAAACCATGGCCATTCTACCAAGGGGGTGCGAGTTTGTTGGGGCTTCTCCTTTGGACTTTGAATATAAGGTATTCACATCTTTGAGAGGCATTTCCTTTTACAATGTTGGTTCTTTGTCTGGGTACAAAGTATTCTCTGGTTTGTGAATGCTGTAATTTTTCTATATGATAATGCACTGTTTAGGTTGAAATAAATGAAAAACACTGCATGTGTGTCTTGTTCATGATTATCTCCTCTGGTTTTATCTTTCCTCTTGTGAATAAGGGTATCAAGGGTATTTGAGTTCTCCAATATGCATTTGTTGTACTGTGTGTCTGGTTTTCTACTTCTACTCAAGGAGTAGATTAAATAGGCTATAAATCAGACATAGGGAGGGGTGTCATATTAAAGGATTCATGAAGCATGATCATGAGAATTACTCTTTTGTAGACATATTGTTGTAAGGTAGCAATATTTTCTTAGGTCCCCTTGATATGAATTTAGATTATCATAGGAGAACATTTACATTTCTAGGCTTGACTCTATTGCCCAGGTAAGACATTGGTCTAGGGATTTGTCTATTCAAAGGGTCTTGGGAAGTCCCACAGCTCCACTCACCAACCATCTTATCACATCCATCCATTAGATTGTAGGGGTAGAAGTAGGACTTTGTGTGCTCTCTGTTTCAACTAGTGTGAATAATCCAAGACCATTGCCAGCTTAGGACTCATCTCACAAATCTTGGTATATAAGAGAGAGCATTCTTCTTGGTATGCAAAGCTAAATCTTTAAGTCTGAGAACATCAAAGACAAATCTTTCGTAGAAGGGATACCCCATAGGTGTAGCAGAACCTAAAGAGAAGGGGAGGCAGTTCACGCAACCTCCCGTCTCTATTGTCTAAATCATGCAGTGGACCTGTTGATAAGAAGTGGCAAACCTTTAGGGTTTACTGCCCACTAGTCTAGAGACCAACAAACTCCTTTGTAGATGCAAAAGGAATTGTACTTACACTCATAGTAGTAACAATTGGAGGAGTGTTTGTAAATACATCACCTGACACATTCACATTAACAACCTACTCAGCACCTAAAACAAATTGCTCAAAAATTGTTGAGTCACCAAATCATATGAGGGTGAAGACAAGCTTGGAATAGACCCTGAAGAATGAAGAGTAGTATCAAAAGAAGCCTTAGGACTATCAAAAATCGTCCTAGAAGAAGATGGTGATGAGCCAGAAAAATGAACAACAATGGAAGACAATGGAGCTTTTGAAAGAATAGGTAAAGAATCTGAAATAGCCACGGTGGTTAAGGGAGAAGAGACTTGAGTTTCCTGTGACATGTCTATTGGTGAAGACATGATTTTATCCTGTAAATGTTCTTGGTCATCTCCTTCCACTGATTCTCATTCATCCTCTCTTTCCTTTACAGACCTTTCTTCAGTATCCATTTGCTTAGCAACAGGGTCCTTAGTATCCTGCTCTTCTATTTCCATTTCTTTTCGAATAGACTCCTCTTCTGTCACCTTGGCTTTATCCCCTTTTGATACAAATTTTATTCTAGGCTTAGGAGCCTTAGAAGTACTGGGAGCATCGCTCTTGTTTTTAGTCCTTATTTCAACCTTTTTCCTAGTCTACTCAAGAACTTCTTCTTCGAAGCCAGTGATGAAGTCTTTCAGCTGTATCGCTTTACTTTGAAGCCATATATTAGTGTTGGCCATGATAGGCTCAAACCTCTTCCTCAATGATGTCACTTATTTCTTAGACCATAACATAGTAGGCAAAGGAGAATTTGCAATTTGCTCATTTACATACCTGGGGCTTACAACATCTTCATTATCAACCATCCCCTCAGGGATATTAGCTAAACCTAACTCTTCAGTTTGAGTCAAAGTCAATCTGTTGTAGTCTAGTTTTCTGATATCTTTTTCAATTCTTTAATCTGCCTAAACATCCTCCACCATTGGCTCATGAAATTGAGTTTTCCTCCTGATCTTGTCTTTCACTCCCCGATAGTCAAATTTGGGTCTTCTCTTGAATTGTTTCATGGTAACTGTGAAGGGGAAATGTCATTATTGTCAAATCAATGAACAAACAACCCTATACATCTATGAAATGTGAAAGTACAAGATTGATTAAAGCCAAACTAAAAACAATACTTACAACCTTTTACCTATCTTCTTCCATAGTTTGCCTATCATCTCTTGATCTTGATAAATGCTAAGCCCTCAAAAGCATAAACTTCCTTGCTTGTTGAAGATGTCAAGAGGAGAATGGCTATGATTATTTGTTGTGTTGAAGAATGAGCTTCAACACCATGATAATGGAGGACACTTGAAATGGTATGAAGAAGGGATTTAAGAGAAATTTGGGTATAGTTATTTTGTAAGATGAAGTTCCTCCCTAATGGCTTAGAAGAGGGTTTTATTTATAGATTTTCTAAAAAGAGAATGGAGGGTGAGGATCAAGAGTTGAGATCAAGGGCTCTCATTATTTGTGAATTTTAAATTCATAGTGGATGAATTAAAATTCATTTTTGAGAAGAGTGGGTTATGACAAGTTCAATTTTTAATTCAACTTAGTGGAGGACAAAATGAATTAAAGATTCATTTTTTTGGTGAGTGGAGGACAATTGAATTTTCAATTCATTTAGTGGAAGACAAAAATGAATTAAAGATTCATTTTTGGTGAGTGGGGGACAATTAAATTTTTAATTCAATTAGTGGAGGACAATTGAATTAAATATTCATTTTTGGATATGGAGGATATTAGCTAATTAAATATTAAGAATATCTAATTATATGTGCAACATGGTGAGGTGGAAGAGATGAGGTGGATTGATGAGGTGGATTTTGGGACTTAGATATTAGAAGAATTTGGGGAATTTAATTAAATAATGTAGGATTATGAGATATTAGAAGAATTTAGGGAATTTAATTATTTTATTTAATTATGGGATGATGAACCAATCAAATAAGCCTATAATATTTATTTAATTGATAGAAGAAAATAAGAATTAACATAAATATTAGAATATTTACTTAATTCGACCTGAGCCAATTTTAGGTGTATACATTTTGCCCCTCTTTGAAGCAATGTGTTTTATCATGTTGTTTCAAAGAATAAGAATTTTTTGATAGTGATTCATGCCCCAGTTTGCCCTTGGTACAGGTTATGATGATAGGATGCCCCCTCGGGAGATTGGACAGGAAGAAGGTAGACGGCGTGAGACGGACAATCTCATGAAGAAGATGGTGAAAAATGGGATATGGTGCAGAGAAAATGACATGAGGAGTAGCCACAGTTGTCATGCAGTTAGGTATGGGTCAGTTGCTATATAAAGGAGCTGGATCCACACATTCTAATTATTTGTACACTTGGCCATAGTTGATTAGTCCTCTAGAGAGCTTAGGAGAGTATAGCAGCCAAACAGATGGATATTCCTCACGAGGAGCACCGGTTTGAGCAGATTCGGTGGTTTGATCGGCCAGCAGAGGTAGGACCCCCGGTATGTAGTTCTTCAAAACTTGTCAAAAGTCAATTTTTATGCCTATTAATGGCTAGGAAAACCAACTAAGACAGATGCGCCGAAACACTCTTTTAGCGCATATGACCTCCGAAGTGGCGCATCTGTTGTGTTATGGCGCATTTACGCTGTAAAGTGGTGCATTTGATAATGTTGTGCTTTTAATCCTTAAATTGGCGCATTTGAACTATGAACTAGCGCATATATTGGGAAATTGCGCATTTGAGTCCTGAATGGGCGCATTTGCTTGTATTTGCTCGTTTGACATGAGAACTGGTGCATCTGTTGCGTTACGGCACATTTGAGCTGTGAGGCAGCGCATTTATCAGGAAATGGCACATGTGACCTAAGGATTTGTGCATGCGTCAGAACGATGCATACAAGCTATGGATTGGCGCATTCATGAGGAAGTGGCGCATGCAAGCTCTAGATTAGCGCATTCATGGGGAAGTGGTGCATGTGATATGGATCGGCACATCTACCACCTGGATTGGTACATGTGCACTAAAACTCAAATGACCTAACGAAATTAACCCAATTGGCACCTTGATCGATGCGTCAATTGATAAGCAATCTCTGAGATTGCCGGGAATCTAGTCGAGAGATGATATGTTGTTTTGATTAATTTGATATGTCAAGTCATTGAGAGGATAATTTGATTGTTATGAGTAGGCATGCTTGGATATCGATTTCTTTGACGTTATTTGTTGTTTGGTTGCAGGAGGATATTCGAACTGTCCTGACATCACGAGAGCAGTTCCCGTTGCCATTGTTGCAGCGGTATATGTTGACTGAGATAGATCATGAGGCTCTAGGTGCTATGGGTCTGCACTCTGTTTGCTTTATGCCTGAGGTTCGCATGAACTGGGCTATGTTGATGGCAGCGGTGGAGCAATTCCACAGTGAGGATGGTACATTCCATCTACCGACGGGGGAGATGGCAGTTACTCTCAAGGATGTGTACCGGATTCTACACCTCCTGATTCAGGGAGAGCTGGTTGAGTATGAGTCACAGCGGGATGATGGGTTAGAGGAGTGTAGATGCGTATTTGATGATCCAAAGTTGGTGGGGGAGGAGATTTCGTGGTAGGACATGCATGACTGTTATAACTACTTCCCGGGCATAGTGGCTAGACTAATCGGTGGCGTGATATGCCCCGATAGGAGAGTGCACGGCTTCCCAATCTGGTGGGGGAGGGTGCTAGAGAGTATGATCACAGACGAGACCCGGTATGCGTGGGGGGTGTGTGTGCTTGCACACTTATATAGGGACATGCACCAGGTGGTTTATCATAGAGGAGCCAGTTTATCTGCAGGTACGTCATTGTTGCAGTTTTGGTTATGGGAGCACATTGCTATCACATGGCCGATATGCATATTTCACAGGCAGAGGGGTGAGCCCTATAGTTACGGCTATGCAGGTGTGATTTCCCAGCACAAGTTGGGGAAGTTGGAGTACTGGAGGCATGCTTTTGATGGCTTAGATGCAGTTGTCTAGCATCCCTACATAGACTGCGAGGTATGGGATGATGAGGCAGATGAGCTTCCGTATTGCTTCCAAACATGTGGCTTATTGGCAGGACTAGGTACATTCTAGAGAGGCAGATTGTGAGCAGAGTGCAACGACAGTTTGGCCAGGTCCAGGGCAGACCACAGGGGGAGGCACGCTTTGCCAGGACTTGTGCAGAGAGGTACAGGTGGGGTCCTGTGGCATCATATGAGGAGGCCTTGACAGACTTTCGACAGATTCCACACGTAGCTTGGCCCATGCGGAGGGAGATAGTGGATGCTGGCATGACACCAGACTACGAGGAGTGGTTCATGGCACACCCATTCCCAAGATATTTAGGGCTAGGAGAGTTAGCTCCTCGTATAGATGAGGGTGATTTAGATGGTGAGGGTGCAGCTGGAAGGAGGAGGGGAGGACAAAGGAGGAGGAGGAGAGAACAGGGAGATGATGGGAGACTGAGACAGAGGTAGAGGGTTAGAGAGGGGCTTGTGGACTAGCAGGCAGTTGGACAAGCGCAGGTCCAGGTGCTAGTTTAGCCAAAGGTAGCACAGAGGCAGATGCCGCCACCACAGCAGGTGGCACAGCCGACATAGGGACAGGTGCCAATGCAGCAGGTGGCACAGGCAGAGCAGGATCCATAGCCTGATGTGCAGCAGCAGGTTATGGTTTCACTATAGAGCCAGATTAGGCAGCTGAGGGCTCATTTGAGAGCAGTAGAGTCACAGAGAGAGTCAGATGCGACTCGGTTATCAGAGTTGACTAGAGAGAGATGCAGCCTTAGCCAGTATGCGGGCCATGAGGGCAGAGAGATATGCAGCTGTGATGGCCATGGGCATAGATGGGACATCCAATTTTTTGGTTTCATAGGTGCAGTAGGCATAGGCACAAGTGGTCTAGGTGCAGAGTGAGCTTACTAGAGCCTAGGCACAGGCTCAGTACTACAGAGGGTTATATCATGGAGCTATGTCAGTAGAGCATCCTGCCCATAGCTTCAAGAGCCAGTTAGAGGCATTACAGAGGGTAGGTGGGTCTTGGTCTATAGGCTTAGTGAGGGGCCCACAGCAGACAGGGGGAGACAGGGGAGAGGCCAGTGCAGGGAGCAGTGTTCCCCAATGGCAGGGTTAGGCACACCCAAATAGTTGTTCCATTTGTGATCAAATTTGTACCCATTTTTTATGGATGGCTGAGATAGCCGATATATGTACTTATTGTGCCTTGAGACATGTATCACCATTTGTTATGTTTTGTATACACTTATGATATGACTATGAGAGATTGGATAGATATTTTGATATGCTGTACATTTGGACATGTTTTTGATGATTATATGATGGTGCAGTTGTTCATGGTCTACATGCATGTGTTCTTACATTTATATGCTATGGATGCAATCAATTTGGTGATGTACTTGTATATGTGATGCATACTAGATGGATGTTAGGATGATTTGATATGTAAATGTAAATGTGTATGGATATGATTATGCAGCTCTATTTGGAAATGTCTATGTTTTTTATTTTGTTGCTATTGATATACTGATGCAAATGTATGTGGATAACCTAATGTATGTATGCAAAATGATTTAATCATGTGGATGACTATCTCATGTGATATGATATGTTGTCTATGTTATGTTTTTGCCCTTGATATGCTGCAGGATTTTATTTATTGCATGTATGATATGGATTTGTTGGATATGAGATGGATATGGGTGTGGATTGTCATCTTGATATTTTTGCAAGGTTTTTGCTTTCAACATTGGGTACTTTTTGGTATTTTTCACTTTTTGAAATGTTGGAAGGAAGTACAAGCATCAAGGTATAATTAAACCGAGATGACCTGAGCATTCCTTGCATGGATTTTGATATAGCAAGTTGATACAAGCATCTAGTCAAACTTGAATCTAGATAACCTGAGTACTTCTTGTGTTTTAATAGACAAGGATTGCCCCTTTTAATGTTTAGACCTCAGAGTCCTCGATGATCTTTTGCTGATCATGGCGTTAGACAAAAGTCGTCACATTACTAAAGTTTAATCCACAAGCAGCAGACGAAGAAAACAATTATGCCCCCATCATAGCATCTCTAGCTTTTGGCATCCTTAAGTAGCATAGGAAGACTAATGACAAAAATTCAAGACCTTGTAAATTAACCTGTCGACAAAACTTCTTTACATTAGATGTGTCTTTTGCCATAATTGATAGAGAATCATTTTGAGTGTTTTGATATGGTGCTGCATTTTTGTTTTTTTGGATAAGTTGATGCTTTGCGTCAAGACTTTTGGTTTGGGTAGCTTGTTTTTGTTGTGCTTTCTTGTCTAGCGAAAGGTATCACAATCCTTATTGGTATCCTCTGAGAAAAGTGGCATTCAAGAATCTAAATCCGCAACTAGGTCGAGGAGTTGCCCCCAGTTTAGACAAGGATTGACTTATTTTGAGTGAGATGACCGACAGACATGGAGAGACGGACCCTAAGGGACTGACCTAGTGCCTCGGGGGCTCATTGCTAAATGGCCTTGCCTACATGATGACGCAGAGGCAACATAGTTCAGGGTAAACCCTAGTGGACCTAAGACCTAGGTGATGGCAAAGTGGTGCAGAAAATAGCACGGACTCAGATTGACAGAAGGACTAGACATGGGACGGATGGGACAGTGGAGTGGAGCCTCAGGGGTGCATTAAGAATGGCCTTGCCTACGTGATAACTCAGAGGTGACGTGGTTCGACAATGGTTCAAAGGACTAGTTCGATACAATGGAGACAAGAGACAATGAAGTCAGAATAGATGGAGGGAGTGGTTTGTCGCAGAGAGTGCATGTTTACTAGGTTTTCACCACTTGCTTTTATTTGCACAAGCAGCTAAAAGTACACATGACACCTGTTTGCCAGGTTTTCATCATGGTACCTATCCTAGGCACCTATTTGCCAGGTTTTTCCCATAGGATGATTTTTTGTTATTTTTCTATTTTTTTTAATTTTTTGTTCTATTTTTTATCACTTTTTCAATTTTTTAGATTTTTTCAGGACTCCCTTACATTGGGGTTTTCAAGTATAGAACTTGCGAAGGTGCATGCTGTTGATAGGATCATCAAACAGTTCACCATCAGATGTGGCCAATTGATATGCCTCCAATCCATAAGCTGTGATGATGACATAAGGACCCAGCCAGTTAGGTTCAAACTTGCCTTTCTTTTCTCTATCTTGCTGATTTCTGGGGTTCTCTCTGAGGATGAGATCACCAACTTGGAACACTCGGGGCCTTACCTATGATTGTAGCTTCTAGACATTCATTGTTGATATGCTTTTAGATGGTTAAAGGCCTGTTGCCTTCTTTCTTCGAGCAGTTCTAACTCCTGAAGTCTGGTCACTCTGTATTCTTCATCAGATATGAGGCCTTTTAACGAAACTCGCAAGGATGGGATCTCAACTTCAATGGGCAAGATGGCTTCAATTCCATAGACCAGGGAGTATGGTGTTGCACCTGTGGGTGTGCAGATGCTTGTGCGGGAGGCCCACAGTGCGGGATTTAGATGAACATGCCAATCACGGCCAGCATCATTGACAGTCTTCTTTAGGATTTTTAGTATGGTTTTATTTGATGCCTCCGCCTGACCATTGCCTTGGGGGTAGCATGGGGTTGAAAAGCTTTGTTGGATATGGAATTTGTCACATAGTTCCTAGACATCTTGATTTTTGAAGGGTCGTCCATTATCCGTGATAATGGATGAAGGGATACCATAGCGACAAATGATATAGTTTAAGATAAACGAGGCAATCTGTTTGCCTGTGATGTTGGCTAAGGGCACAGCTTCAATCCACTTTATGAAGTACTCAGTGGCAGTGATTATGAATTTATGTCCACTGGAGGAAGGAGGGTGAATCTTGCCCACTAAGTCAAGTCCCCACTGATAGAAAGGCCAAGGAGTTGTTAATGGTTGTAGCTCCTGCACTGGTGCATGTATCAGGTTCCCATGGATTTGGCATTTCTTGTACTTCTTTACGAAATGATAGGAGTCTTGTTCCATAGTCGGCCAGTAGTACCCCATGCGCATGAGTTTCTTGGCTAGGGTAGAGCCACTAGAGTGGGTCCCACATATACCGTCGTGTATTTCGCTCAGAGCGGTTTGATATTCCTCACTATTGAGACATCTAAGGAGAGTACTATCGAGACCTCTGTGATATAGGGTATTAGCAACAATAGTATACCAGGATGCCTGCCGGATAAAGGTTCATTTTTGGTTATTGGAGAGATTTGGCGGGAGGGTGTTCTCTTTGAGATAGGTGAATATTTTGCCGTATAGGGGGGAATCTACTCCAATAATGTGGCAAATAATGTGGGATTCCAGGGTATCATATGCAGGACAAGATACTGGCTCTACCAAGAACTCGTAACGTGATTGATTGTTTGGAATATCTAGGAGAGATGCGATAGTTGCCATTGCGTCTGCAGCTTTGTTCTCTATCCATGGTATCTGCTCAAAAGAGATCTGGTCAAAGTATACTTTGAAGTCATGTACCATCCATTTGTAAGGGATCAATTTCTCATCCTTTGTTTGGTAGTCGTCATTTACTTGATTTATGACTAGTTGTGAATCACCATACACCTGTAGTTCTTTGATATTCCATTCTACTGCTAGCTTGACACCAATGACTAGGGCTTCATACTCTGCCATGTTGTTAGTGCAGGGAAAGAGTAGTCTGTATGACTTTGGGTTAGTGTCGCCATTAGGTGTGATTAATAAGATACCTGCCCCCGATCCATGCTAAGTGTATGAGCCGTCAAAGTACATTTTCCAGGTTGTTGTATTTATGTGGAATATAGATTCGTCTGGAAACTCAAAGCTTGGAGGGCTATCATCCGTTAGGGGCACATCTGCCAGTTGATCTGCAAGCGCTTGTCCTTTGATTGCTTTTCTATCTACATATTCAATGTCAAACTCACTGAGAAGCATGACCCATTTAGACAATCTGCCTGTTAGAGCTGCCTTGTTGAGCAAGTATTTTAGTGGATCAATTTTTGCTATTAATTTGACAGAGTGTGACAGCATGTAATGTCTCCATTTTTGTGAGGCAAAGACTACAGCGAGACATGCTCTTTCGATGGGCATGTATTGTAGCTCATACCCAACAAGTGTCTGACTAATATAGTATATGGCCTGTTCTTTCCCTTCATGGTTTTGTTGTGCAAGAAGAGCTCCTAGAGCTGTTGGTGTAGCTGAGATGTATAGTAGTAGAGGTTTACCCTGGATTGGTGGCATCAACACGGGTGGTTTCATCAGATATTCTTTTAATAGCTGAAATGCTTGCTCACATGACTCTTTCCATTTAAAAGGGACATTCTTATGTAGAAGGTGGGAAAATGGGTGGCACTTGTCCGCCAACTAAGAAATGAACCTTCTAATGGATTGCAGTTTTCCCTGTAAGGACCTTAATTGAGTGAGATTCTTGGGAGGTGACATTTCCATGATGGCCTTCACTTTAGCTGGATCGACCTCAATCCCTTTTGCAGACACTATGTATCCTAGCAACTTACCTAAGGTAACTCCAAATATGCGCTTCTTTGGATTGAGGCGCACCTTGAACTGTTCTAGTCTTGTGAAGATTTTATCTAGCACTGCTAGGTGTCCTTCCCTTGTAAGTGATTTTGCCAGAATGTCATCAACATAATCTTCCATTATGGTGTGCATCATGTCGTGAAAGATTGTTGTCATGGCTCTCTGATATGTTTCCCCAGCACTCTTCAGACCAAATGGCATGACACACCAACAGTAGGTGCCCTAAGGACATGTGAAAGTCATTTTGTGTTGGTGTTCGGGTGCAATCTTTATCTAGTTATAGCCTGAGAAACCATCCATAAGTGAAAGCATAGTGTGGCCTGCTGTGAGATCTACAATCATGTCTATGTTGGGCAAGGGGAAGTCATCTTTTGGACAAGCTTTGTTCAGGTCCATGAAATCACTACATATTCTAACCCTGCCATCTGGTTTAGTCACCGGTACTATATTCAAAACCCATTCAGGATAATCTATGGGCCTGATAAATCTGACATCTAGCAGTTTCTTTAGCTCTTCCTTTACCATGAGGGCCACATGTGGATGCATCTTTCTGAGTTTCTATTTGACTGGTTTAGCCCCTGGAGCTAAAGATAAATGATACATGATAAGATTTGGATCTAGCCCTGGCATGTCAGCGTATGTCCAAGCGAAGTTGACTTGCTTTCTCTTGAAGAAATCTGTAAATGCTGATTTTTCGTGTTCTGTGAGAGCTTTTGCCATGTGGATCATTCTGGGTTCATCTCCTGTGTTGACATTAGTAGTTTCTGCTAGTTCTATCAATATCGACGATCTCTCTTGATGTGTAAGGTTGGGGAGAGGGTCAAGACTTCCATCCTTCGGTGCCTCAGAGAGGTTTTCACTGTTGGATATGTCTTTATTTTTACTATTTTGATGATCTAACGCTGCCGCGAAGCAGTTTTCACCGTTAGACCGTTCTTTCATCTTGATATTTTTATGACTGAAAGGCTTGGCACTCTCTCCAAAATAAGACTTTTCATTGAGTTCAATAGCATAGCTAGCTCTGTGGTCTCCTACAGGTATGTGATTTCTAAGGTCAAGATAATCGATGATGGCTTCGTCATTTTCAAAGGTGTCTAGCGCAAGGGTGGTGACTTCTAAGTCCCAGTCGATAAGTTCATGGTGTATCAAAGGTAAGGGATCAATAGGTTGGTATGGTTCAATGACGTTGATGGTTAGGACAGAATTATCAATGGTGTGTATGAGGTCTGCGGTGGTATTCTCCATTAGCGAATCTATCAAGGGTGGACTCATTCCTTCCTCATGATTTTCACTATCGTTATTGTGTGGTACAGACTCTAGCACCCTAGCCCTTGGACCTTGTCCCTCATTTGTGGAGGTTGTGTCATACTCATGGACAACATCGATATCTTTTTCATCACAAGATAGCTCAGAGAGGCTATCCCACTCATTTTAATTAGAATCAGTTTTGCTCCCCATTTGCATTCTCTAAATTTGTTCAACCAGATTGCTAGTGGATGCTTCTAGTTGTTGGCCTTTGCTCTTGTTGGTTCTGGTGTTTCTTGATGCTCCAATGTACCCTAGCCCTGTAGTGTCTCGGGCTATCAAGGTATGAGGTTGGATGGGTTCAGTGATGCCATCCTTTCTTGAACCAAGTGGACCTTGTCCTTCATACCCCATTCTCCGTAGTATTTGAAAGCCTTGACCATATTGTGTTGTTTGTATAATGGGATGGTCATGTAGTGTTGAGGAACTACCTTCATCTTTGTATAGCCACTGTAGGATATCTTTTTCATCGCTTTTGTCTTCTAGACTTCCCCATTTCACAAATGGTCCTTTGGTGGTCTTCTCTGCTTTGGGTGTTCTTAGGATGGGTCTCCCATGGGATCTAGGAGATAGAGGTAGTTGTGCCAAACAGAGGGATTGGGAGGCCGTGTACTCACCCAGGCCATTATCTTTGAGTTGGAGTTTTGGTTGAGACACTCTTGAAGAGGAAGCAAGCGTAGCTGGGTCTACATGAGATGAAGAGTTGGTAGAAGCCCAGTTGGTGGGGATCACAACTTCTGGTTTGGGCTGAATAGAGTTGCAGTATTGAAAGGGGTTAGGGTCACCTTGGATGGTGATCTCTTGACCTTCATGTGGGAACTTGATACATTGATGGTATGTGGAAGGTACTACCTTTAGAGCGTGTATCCATGGTCGCCCAAGAAGAATGTTGTGTGCTAGCTCCATGTCTAGGACTTGACAAGCTACATCTTTTACTAGGGAGCCCACTCTGATTGGTAGGGTAACAGTTCCTTTGGATGTTCTCTCTTCCTCATCATATGCTTTGATAGTGATTTTTCTTTTCAGATCTATAGCCTTCTCTGAAAACCCCAATGTAAGGATTAGCTTTAATGTACAAATATTCAAACCAGCCCCTCCATCTATTAGGACTCTTTTGATCTTGTGTTTGTGTATGAAAGCTTCGATATGGAGGGAGGCGTTATGGGGTTGTGTGATTGACATATCATCCTTCTCAGTGAATGATAGGGAATGTGGTGAAGTAAGTGACCGACCATGGTTTGGAATTGTTCTTCAGCAAGGTTTGTGGGAACGGAGGCTTCCGCTAAGGCTTTATCAAGTATGGTCCTATGAGAAGGAGATAGATGCAGAAGTTCCAAGATGGAGATGTGTGCAAGTGTTTTGTGGAGTTGATCCATGATACTATATTGGTTGGTCAAAGGAGCAGAGGCTCCTCTAAGGGTGACTCTATTACTACGGGTAGTAACATTGCAATCTGGATCTTTGTTTATAGTGATTACATTGATATGTGAACCACTTTCATAGATATGGTTAACAACATAGTCATAACTGACATTTGTGTAGTTTACGTTGTTAGAGCCACTATTGTTTCTATTGGAAGGTCCTACTTGCTCGTAGTTAGGAAGAGGATCCTTGAATGCTTGATGATCGATGTTGGAGGTATGTCCCTTAACAAATATTTTGTTTTACTCTATTAAGTCTTGGATTGTATGCCTGAGCACAATACAATCATTTGTCTTGTGCCCCCTATTTCGGTGGTATTCACAAAAGTCGTTGTCATTCCACCAATGGGGTTTGACTTTTGGTTCGTACTCTCGTGCTAGGGGAAGCGTTATGAGATTGTTGGTGATCACCTTCTGTAGAGCAGTTTCTAGTGATTCATCCAAAGGTGTGAACTTTCTCCTAGGCCAAAAGTTGGTAAACCTAGATTCAGTATTTCTTGGTTTGTTTTGTGTGGAGTTATTTTGGGGTGTTGATAGGTTGAAAATTGGTTGCTTAGGTGCTGCATTTTTGGCATCTACTACCCCGTCATTCACAATGTTTTTATTCTTTGTCCAAAATCTAGGTTTATCATTGTTGGTGTTGGTGTTAGGAGTGTCTTTATAGTGTTTGATTTGACCTTTTGCGATTAGGGCTTTCTCTATGATGACGCCCATCTCAATGACCTTGCTAAAAGAAGTAGGACATTGGATTTGGATTTGGTCGCTTAGGTCCGTTTGTAGATTGTGAATGAACATTTCTAGCATTTGTCCCTCTAGCATTTGGTGAGGGCACTTGCTTGCCAGTTGTCTCCATCTCTATAAGAAGGAGGTGAAAGACTCTCCACCTTTCTGTTTGGTGTTACAAAGGTCCAATATTGAGGTGTCGTGCTCAATATTGTAAGAGAAGTGGGTGGAAAATTTATCTACAAGTTCATTGAAAGTTTTGATGTCGGGTGGTAGTCTAGAGAACCACTCCATGGCCTGTCCTCCTAAGCTTCGTGGGAAGAGTCGCATAAGATAGGTGTCATTATGTGCAACCTCAAGGCAAGCGGCATTGAATTCTCTGATATGATCCCTTGGGTCACCCTGTTGGTGCCTGCATGAGCAGTCAGTTTTCAAGCATATAAACATGCAGGCACCTTCCCAAAAAATCCAAAAAAAAATGTTCTAAGTCTTTGGGCCTCCTCAGCATGTTTTAACATCAGCATCATATTTTCTTTGGAGGAGGTCATCATCATCATGTTTCCAGACATCACCCTGATGTTGCTTACGAGGGTCATCATATTTTCTGTCAGCATGATCTTTCGCTGGGGTGATATTCTAACATCGGGTGATCTTAACTAAGATCATCCTAATGATGTTGCTGCAAAGTCCTAAGTATGACCCGATCTTCATCGGGGTCATCATATTTGAACATCGGGTGATCTTAGTCAAGATCATCCTGATGTTGTTTTATCACTTCATGTTCGTTGTTTTATCACCCTGATGATGCTGACGTCATTCTTACGTCAGGGTGATATCCGCTTTTCTGCCTATCTGCATCATGATATTTCCGAAGGGAGATATCCGCCTGTCGGCTTCGTGCATTATCTAGTGGGGGGTGATCTTTTCAAATATCTGGCATATTCATCTATCACCCTGATCTTATAGTGGAGCTACAGTGCAGCATGATATTTGTGCATCAGGATGATATTTCCAAATATCCGGTTATCTTCCGAATATCATCCTGATGTCGATATGATGATGACGTCATCAAGGTCCGGGGGGGTCATATTTCTAACACTGATCATCTTGTGGAGATCCCCCGATATTTGCAAACATGATGATGATGTCATCCGGATATGAGGAGGTGCGCAGTAGGCAGATATGCTGATGATGTCAGCAGGATATGACAGTGACGTCATCAGGATGTTCATCGGCTAGACTTTTGATATTGGTTAAGCAGGAGGATCTTCCTCCGATGGATCAGGTTGTGCCGATGAAGGCAATTATCATGCAGGTTATATTGCGATATGATGCTGACGTCAGGGTGATATTTCAAGCGATAGGATATCATGCTGCTGAAGGATAATGATGATGAAGTCTTATACTAGTGTCGTCAGGAGCAAAAGCACCGACATCATATATGCTCGCGACCTAGTATATAAAGTGTTGAAATGGTTGCTACGGGGTGCATGTGGGATAATTCTATCCTGCATATTTTGAAATATCACGATGATGTATCTTGGCGGGAAACGGTTGTGACGCAAAGTTTTCTGCATTTCCCAAGGCCGCGGGTTGGTGCGCCATTAATGGCAATTGTTGCAGAGGTATGGGCGATGGCGTGGACAGATCCAGTACCCGACTGAAGTTGTACATCCACGGCTGGCGGCTCATGGCTCAAGATCCTCTTCTGTCCCCTCTTCTACCTGCCGCATTCAATGCGTTGAGTGCCATTTTTCTGATACTGTGTATCTGGCGGGATTTTTGGTCAACCATGTAATTAATTGCTGTGGTACACTTTCTGGCCAATATAGGCAGACTGTGTTACCATTGTTCAGGTGTTGAAAACTGGACATTTTGGCTCTGTAATAAGATACAACTAGTTTTGGTTGCTCTGTGCAGCAAAACTTGTGAGTTTATGTATCTCCTGTTGTACGTTTTGGCATGAATCCACTGATTTCATGGTTAATCTTATATGAATAATGCTATGTTTGCATGTGTTATGCTGATTCTGTCTCCAGTTTTGCATGTATCTTTCTTCCTGCAATAGGGATGCCATAAGTATCGACAGCTTAACACTCTATATTGGGAGATATCTGTAAGGCAGGTATCATGTGTATCCCCCTGAAATCCAGTTTTAGCTATTCATGCTGATCATTCACAGGTGTATGTCTACCGACTCCAAGCCCTAGATAGGCACCAATCTAGCTCTGTGTTGAGGTTATACACCATGTCCAGCTTTGCATCCAAACACCATTTCAAACCATCTCTCCCTTCCATCTGTTAGTTGTAGGATTAGGAGTAGGAAACCCTTGCATGCTCTCATCCCTAACCAGACATATATGTCCAAGAACGTTGCCCACCTTGTGATCTATCATACAGATCAGACATATATGTCCAAGAACGTTGCCCACCTTGTGATCTATCATACAGATCTTGGTCCATACATGAGAGTATTCTGCCTGTTGTTGTCAAGTTAGATCTTTCTATCTTTGAGCTAGTCAAGGTTACATCTTGAGTTATAGGGATACACCCCTTGGTGCGGCAGAACCAGAAGTGAAGGGGAGGAGCTCACGCAACCTCCTGTATTAGTTGGCTGAATCTGCCTGTGCATTAGAAGTGGCAAACCCTAATGCTGACTCAGAAGAAAAACTAACAAAATGGCGACTCCGCTGGGGATGGAGAAGTAAAAGTACTATCTAATCATCTCCAGTAATATATCTGTGACCCATCCGAGTCACCAACAAAATGGTGACTCCGCTGGGGATGGACTGATAAAAAAAAGAGTAATATATCTGTGACCCATCTGAGTCACCAACAAAATGGCGACTCTGCTGGGTAGAAAATTGATGAAAAAGTGTTATATCTTGTGGCCCATTCGAGTCACCAACAAAATGGCGACTCCGCTGGGGATGTTGATGTAAAGTGATATCCTGCAGTCTCTGGTGAAGTTTTGCTCTACTGGTGGAATGAACTCGGAAACATATTTGTTGAGCTTTCAGCTGCTGTAAAATTTTGTCCTCTCTGGAGAGGTGGCGACTCTGCAAAAAATTCAAGTGCACATGAAAAGTTGATGTGTGTGTTGTGACAAAAATGTGTTGTTCATTTTTCCACATCTGTATGAGAAAAGGTACCTTGTTCCTTCCCCTTTATATTTGTTGTTTTACTGCATAAGTTAGATGCCAGGGGAAGCCTTAGGTCTTAGGCAGAGAAAGGATGTCTAAGAGTAAGATTTTTATGGATCCAAGTATGAATTATCCCATACTCAGCGGTGAAATGTTGAATAAAAGAATAGAAGAGATAAGAAATAGGTTGATATTCTTAGAGGCTGAGCAGGCCCAGTTAAAAAGCAGTAACCCTGTTGTGTCTGCTTGTCAGAAGGCTAAACCTCTTCTCAGCCCTTTTGATCCTTTGTATGACCAACTAGATTTGTCATGGGTTGATTATAAAGTAGAAACTATGCCTGCTAGGATATACTGTCAGATGCCCAGATTTAGTGGTCACAGTGTATGTGATGGGAATGCACATATCCAAAATTTTCATGAGTTCATGGGAAAACATTCATTTAGAGATGAGGATATGTGGATGAGGTTTTTTGTTAGGTCCTTTGATGCAAAAGCAAAAGACTGGTATTTGAGCTTTTCAAAAGGATCCTTTGCCTGTTGGGATGAGCTTGCTGACTGTTTCAAGGAAGAATTAGCAAGAGAACCTGCTGATCTTGTTGCAGAATTGATGAACATCAGAAAACAAGATGAAGAGCCATGTGTTGATTTCAGTCATAGGTTTGTAGTAGCCCTTTCACATGTCCCTAAAAGTTTCAGACCTGATATTTCAGCCTGTGTTGGCATATTCTTTGAAGCTTTTGAGGAGGGCTTTAGTGCAATACTGAGGGATTTCAAGGTGACAAGTATGCAGATGGCATACAAGTTCATAGAAAAGGTAGAAAAAATTAGAAATGTGCACCTGCTGAAACCTCTATCCACAGGCTTTGGTGTGAGAAATCATTGTGAAGCTGCAAATGACCAAATAATTAAGGCATCATGTGAAGATGAAAAGATGAATGTTGAGGATGCCAGTGAAAGGACTAATGAGGATTCCCATTGTAATGATGAGGCATCTGACCATGAAAACAACAATGAGGTTGTGGACAACAATGAGCAATTTTTGGAATGGACCTGTGGAGACAATTGTGAGTATTGTACTCAAGACAGAGAAGATATAAGCAAACAGAGAAGCAGTCCCATGTGTGACCCATTGCCTTCCTTTCAAACACATGAGGATCATGAAGAGCAGTCAGAGATTGAAATAAGTGCTAGTGCAGAGCATGATTGTTCTTTGATTGATGGCTGTTTTGCTTATGACACACAGGCTGATACTCCTCCACAAAAGGAATCCATTGGTGATGAAGATGCATGCTCTACTGCCCATGAACAAATGGCATACTATGATGAAACTGATGCACCTAGGTCACCCATTTTTGACACATATGGTGATGAGGATCTATTTGAGTATGGTGAGCGTCTTGACATGGTTTTTGACTTGGATTCTTTTTCTCATCTTGATGAAAGAGGAAACGACATACATCAGGTAAGTGATTGTAAAAATGTGCCTGATTTGAAAGAGGTGCCGGAGCCTGATCTTTTCCAGCTTGGTGCTACTATTGGTTGTGTACATGATGTGCACAATTGTGAATTTGAAAGCTTTTCTTTTGATATGCCAGCATATACAATGAGCTCTGATCTTCCTAGCTGTGTGGTGGACTTTGAGTGTTTTCAGTTTTCAGTCCAGCTAGGAGATCATTTTACAATGCATACTGCTGATGCAGATGATGATAAGTGTTACATACCATTTGAGTATGCATTGCCTGATACATTCTGCATCCACTTGTTGCCGGATGCTAAGGGTTATCTGCACAGGGATGACAGTGACAAGCTAAATCAGAGGGATGAATGTGCAGATGACCAGGTTTGTTTGGGGTCAGATCATGGCAGTATCTCCAGGCTTGATCCAGTAAATGCAGATGAAAACAAAGTGTTTGACAAAGGGAGATACATGTTTTTCTTTTCTTGGTGGCCTTAGGCGATCAAGTGTGTTTGGTGATGCAGGTCGGTGCAGTATTTGACTTTGTGCCCAATGGATAAGGGACTGGTCTGCATCCCAGAGATCTGGGGTTCTCGCTGCAGTCTTGCACCTGCACGTCCCCAGACAGAGCCACTGTTGGTGCCTGCATGAGCAGTCAGTTTTCAAGCATATAAACATGCAGGCACCTTCCCAAAAAATCCAAAAAAAAATGTTCTAAGTCTTTGGGCCTCCTCAGCATGTTTTAACATCAGCATCATATTTTCTTTGGAGGAGGTCATCATCATCATGTTTCCAGACATCACCCTGATGTTGCTTACGAGGGTCATCATATTTTCTGTCAGCATGATCTTTCGCTGGGGTGATATTCTAACATCGGGTGATCTTAACTAAGATCATCCTGATGATGTTGCTGCAAAGTCCTAAGTATGACCCGATCTTCATCGGGGTCATCATATTTGAACATCGGGTGATCTTAGTCAAGATCATCCTGATGTTGTTTTATCACTTCATGTTCGTTGTTTTATCACCCTGATGATGCTGACGTCATTCTTACGTCAGGGTGATATCTGCTTTTCTACCTGTCTGCATCATGATATTTCCGAAGGGAGATATCCGCCTGTCGGCTTCGTGCATTATCTAGTGGGGGGTGATCTTTTCAAATATCTGGCATATTCATCTATCACCCCGATCTTATAGTGGAGCTACAGTGTAGCATGATATTTGTGCATCAGGATGATATTTTCAAATATCCAGTTATCTTCTGAATATCATCCTGATGTCGATATGATGATGACGTCATCAAGGTCCAGGGGGGGTCATATTTCTAACACTGATCATCTTGTGGAGATCCCCCGATATTTGCAAACATGATGATGACGTCATCCGGATATGAGGAGGTGCGCAGTAGGCAGATATGCTGATGACATCAGCAGGATATGACGGTGACGTCATCAGGATGTTCATCGGCCAGACTTTTGATATTGGTTAAGTAGGAGGATCTTCCTCCGATGGATCAGGTTGTGCCGATGAAGGCGATTATCATGCAGGTTATATTGCGATATGATGCTGACGTCAGGGTGATATTTCAAGCGACAGGATATCATGCTGCTGAAGGATAATGATGATGAAGTCTTATACTAGTGTCGTCAGGAGCAAAAGCACCAACATCATATATGCTCGCGACCTAGTATATAAAGTGTTGAAATGGTTGCTACGGGGTGCATGTGGGATAATTCTATCCTGCATATTTTGAAATATCATGATGATGTATCTTGGCGGGAAACGGTTGTGATGCAAAGTTTTCTGCATTTCCCAAGGCCGCGGGTTGGTGCGCCATTAATGGCGATTGTTGCAGAGGTATGGGCGATGGCGTGGACGGATCCAGTACCTGACTGAAGTTGTACATCCACGGCTGGCGGCTCATGGCTCAAGATCCTCTTCTGTCCCCTCTTCTACCTGCCGCATTCAATGCGTTGAGCGCCATTTTTCTGATACTGTGTATCTGGCGGGATTTTTGGTCAACCATGTAATTAATTGTTGTGGTACACTTTCTGGCCAATATAGGCAGACTGTGTTACCATTGTTCAGGTTGTTGAAAACTGGACATTTTGGCTCTGTAATAAGATACAACTAGTTTTGGTTGCTCTGTGCAGCAAAACTTGTGAGTTTATGTATCTCCTGTTGTACGTTTTGGCATGAATCCACTGATTTCATGGTTAATCTTATATGAATAATGCTATGTTTGCATGTGTTATGCTGATTCTGTCTCCAGTTTTGCATGTATCTTTCTTCCTGCAATAGGGATGCCATAAGTATCGACAGCTTAACACTCTGTATTGGGAGATATCTGTAAAGCAGGTATCATGTGTATCCCCCTGAAATCCGGTTTTAGCTATTCATGCTAATCATTCACAGGTGTATGTCTACCGACTCCAAGCCCTGGATAGGCACCAATCTAGCTCTGTGTTGAGGTTACACACCATGTCCAGCTTTGCATCCAAACACCATTTCAAACCATCTCTCCCTTCCATCTGTTAGTTGTAGGATTAGGAGTAGGAAACCCTTGCATGCTCTCATCCCTAACCAGACATATATGTCTAAGAACGTTGCCCACCTTGTGATCTATCATACAGATCTTGGTCCATACATGAGAGTATTCTGCCTGTTGTTGTCAAGTTAGATCTTTCTATCTTTGAGCTAGTCAAGGTTACATCTTGAGTTATAGGGATACCCCCCTTGGTGCGACAGAACCAGAAGTGAAGGGGAGGAGCTCACGCAACCTCCTGTATTAGTTGGCTGAATCTGCCTGTGCATTAGAAGTGGCAAACCCTAATGCTGATTCAGAAGAAAAACCAACACACCCTTTCCTCGATATTTGTCAAATTTAGGTACCTCAAATTTTGAGGGGAAAGTGTTGATAACTGAGAGGGGGGGTGAATCAGTTATCCAAATTATTTCTTCTTTTGAACTTTCTTATTAATCAATGCAGCATAAATTCAGACAAGCAAACATAACCATGAAATGAGAAACACATGACATAGTATTTTTGACATGGAAACCCTATTAAGGGAGAAAACCACGAGGTGATTAACCCAAGATTATTCTCTGTTAGAAGAACAAGGAATTACAAAATGGCACTTGCCAATTAGGGCTCACTGCCCGAGCACACTGCTCACAAAGGAGGCACACTGCCTACAAGGAGACACACTATCTACAAAAGAATGTTATACAATACTTGAACTGATTGGAAGCATCCACATATGCTAGAGTTCAGTTTCGGTTAGGCTCAGTACACTGATCTGCTGCACTTCATCTTTCCTCTTCTCTTTATTTTGCTTTCCTTTCACATACCGGATTTTTCCTACTACTTCTGCTCTGCTCTGCACTTATTCACATATATCATCATTGCTACAACAACTCTCACAACTAAATCCATCATGCATATATATCCGCACAAGTAATTTCATCACCTTTCTAGTCGGCATCCGAAACAGTCTATTTTCTCACAAACTATGTTCTGTCGGCTGAATCCTTGCTCATCAAGTAATGTGGATCAAGCATATACTTGTAGATGTCATTAATCATGTCAGCCAAACATGATTCATGCCTTCACAACCTTTACCATCAACAATAACACATCTGAAAAATAGTCTGATGTTCTGTCAGTTAGTTCTTCCTCTGTTCTCACTGTCACTCAGGAATCCGGTACTCAACTATTCATATCTTTTTCCTTGTCCATCACCGGAGGCTAAATCCTTGGAATATACCACTCAAGGTAGTCCTCTTGACTTCCCCAAATCCTCTGAGAGATCCGGACCAGTCTATCAGACCTTGCCACATGCTCTGTTCTTGTTCACTGGACCACAATAATCTTCATTCTGACTTCCGATGGAGGCACACTATGACTTGCGGATATGTGGGATGACCTTTGTTGCCATCAATGACAACAACCATGAATCCATATAGTGTCTCTTGCCAACAGAAAGGTATCATGACCAAGGCCCTATCAAATGGATATGGTGAAATATCCTCTAGGGTGTAATGTTTAGTCGATGCTCCCATTTTCAAGTCTAAAATTTGTTGTTAGAGAGCTTCATATTTTTGGTTTATTAGATTTAGGGCGTCTATAGCATAAGTGTTAGTTTTTCTTTTGTCTGAAGGTACTTCTCCCTCATGTCTACTTCCCTCAGTTTCTTTGAGAGCCTCTACGTCATAATCCTTAGGGAGTTTGACCCCTAGACTTACCAGATATAAAAAGAATTTTGTGGGGTCTTGTGCTAGTACTCCTTCTAATAGGCATTGAAATTTTGGGTCATGTTGTGTTTGAAGGATCTCTTCCATAGAGATTTCTTCATCATTTTCATGACTATTGAGAACATTTCTCTCTGCCATTTCTAACTATTTTTGTTTTTGTAATCTTGTTAAGACCATGCAAGGTGGTAAAGAGATGGGATGGAGTGAAAAAGATTCTTTGAGCAAGATGTGAGGATGATACAAAGTTTTAGCAAGGTTCTTTTGAGATCTATGTGATGTCAAACAAGTTGGGTATACAAAAGCTATAGTCAAAGTAGGGATGTCAAAAATCCAAATACTTGATGTTGACTAGTCTTATATAAGCCACTAGTAGAGTGCCAAGAGAAATGATAAGTAACCCTTGATATTGGACACTTACTAGGTTTGTTTGAGTATTGATTGTGATCTAGAATAATCTTGGTTCTAACCATGTAGGAATTTGGGAAGATTTGGCGTGATTGTGGATGAGCAAGTAGTTATGGTGCGAAAAAGAAGGAGAAATGGTTGATTTGCAAGGTCTCAATCAGATTTTGAAAGACTGAAACAGGTTTTGAAGATGGTTCTTGAAAATTTCTTTAACAATTTTGCTCTTGGAAGGTACTAAAGTTTACTCTCAGGTTTAAATGTGTAACAACATAAGTCAGATGCGCTAGCAGTTGGAGCAAATGCATAATAAGTCAGTTCAAATGTGCAACATTGGCAAGGTTTTAAATGTGCCACAGTAGATGTTAAATGTGCCAAAATTTGAGTCAAATGCACAATACTGGTAAATGCACCACAATAGAGTTCAGATGCGCAATACTGGCAAATGCGCCACAACAGAGTTTAGATGTGCAAAAAGTCAAATTAGATGCACCATAGGTCGTGGAAAATGCGCAACTCTGGCTTTTTGTCTTGTTTTCTCATAATTTTGGAAGGTTTTGGAACGTTTTTAGGATTTTTCTGCTTTTGGTTTGAAAAACTTGGTGTTTCTGACAAGTCTGATGTTCAATTACGGCAAAAACACAGCAAACACATAGAAGTTTTTCATGATTTTTATCTTTTTATATTTTTTTGTATTTTTTGGACTATTTTGACTCAAAACAAATACAACCTAGGCTAGATGTGACAATATTCATCGAATCCTCTAGCTGTGCCACTCAAAGCATGTAGCTCCAGGATCTGGTAGCACCGGCTCCCCTCCATGGCACTCACTTCTCATGCATACCAGATCCAGGTTTCCTTAAGCTCATACCCCCACCGAACTTTAGGATTGTCCCTGCTACCTCTACTAAGAGTCACTTGAATCAAGGCTGCTTCAAGGGCTCCGCCCTTTGCATCAACAAATAAGGGTTTTTGGCTTGCTACACAATTGGTTCTTAGTTAGGGCAACCGTTCAAGTGGTTACACATGTGGTGGCACTACTCTCCGATATGGAGTCTCCCAACCTCAAAGGGTTATGCCTATGAGGGTTTTGGGGGAGGTTGGCCGTCGGTGTAACACAGCAGCACTCATTGCTTGAGGTTTTCACCTCAAGCACAATTTATTTTAAGTGGCTTGGTAGGGCTTGGCTTTAGTTTGTTACCACTCAGGGTCGTTCCCACTTGGACAAGCGTGCATCCAAGGGCAGGGCCCCCTAAAGGTTTGACAAAAAGAATGACAAGTCTAGCACTTTGATCACCCAGTTAAGGGGAGAGCATAAGCCTATTGTCATTCGCAAGCACAGAAAACACTTGTTTATCTAACCTAGTTAAAAATAGAAAAACTAAATGAGTTAATCTACTTGTGCACTCACACGATTGTTAACTTGGAAGTGTTTAGATCATAGCATTGTTCATTTTCCCGTTTGTTAACTTGAAAGTGATTAATACATAGCATTGTTCATTTTCCATTTGTAAAGATAGCAGTGGCCTAATTTAGGAAAATAGATCAACAATACAGAGATAGCAATTGGGTTCAATTACTTCCTTCCTAGCTTATGAGCTACGTGAAGTTTGTATGAAATGCACTTGTTATTTTACCCCTAATTAGTCTAAGTGAACTATGTAAGGCATCTAAATGACCTAATCTAGCTACTAACCCTATAAAACAACTATTAGTTCAAACATACAAAAATCAGAAAACCCTAAAATAGCCAGTAGAATCAAATGCGCCGCACTGCAACCTGAATGCGCAGAAACAGGGAGTGCATGCGGCATTGTACAGAAGCACCAAAATAGAATGTAAATGTGCAAGAATAAGAGGTATATGCGCAACTATAACAGATGCGCCGTTAGATAGAGTAGATGCACTAACAGACAGAATACATGCGCAACTATAATGGATGCATCGTTAGACAGAATGGAAGCGCCAAAATGCAGGGTATATGCGCTGCTACGATGCAGGCGCAAAAATAGAGATTGGATGCGTAGTTTCCGAGGGTAAATGCGCCAAAGTATCAAATGCACCAATTCGTGAGGTAAATGCGCTGTCTGGGAAGTCAGATGCGTCGAAAGGTTGGATGCACCAACTCAGAATGCAAATGTGTCACTTCAAGGGTTAGATGTGCCAGATGCCTTTGTCAGAACCTGTTTGTCACCTGTATGGACCTGTCACTTGAAAACACTCAGTTTATTGATTAGTAAGAGGGGCAAGGGCCCCACGGTGGGTGCCAAAATGTGAAGGGGAAATGTGATTATTGTCAAATCAATGAACAAACAACCCTATACATCTATGAAATGTGAAAGTACAAGATTGATTAAAACTAAACTAAAAACAATACTTACAACCTTTTACCTATCTTCTTCCATAGTTTACCTATCAGCTCTTGATCTTGATGAATGCTAAGCCCTCAGAAGCATAAACTTCCTTGCTTGTTGAAGATGTCAAGAGGAGAATGGCTATGATTACTTGTTGTGTTGAAGAATGAGTTTCAACACCATGATAATGGAGGACACTTGAAATGGTATGAAGAAGGGATCTAAGAGAAATTTGGGTATAGTTATTTTGCAAGATGAAGTTCCTCCCTAATGGCTTAGAAGAGGGTTTTATTTATAGATTTTCTAAAAAGAGAATGGAGGTTGAGGATCAAGAGTTGAGATCAAGGCCTCTTATTATTTGTGAATTTTAAATTCATAGTGGATGAATTAAAATTCATTTTTGAGAAGAGTGGGTTATGACAAGTTCAATTTTTAATTCAACTTAGTGGAGGACAAAATGAATTAAAGATTCATTTTTTTGGTGAGTGGAGGACAATTGAATTTTCAATTCATTTAGTGGAAGACAAAAATGAATTAAAGATTCATTTTTGGTGAGTGGGGGACAATTGAATTTTCAATTCAATTAGTGGAGGACAATTGAATTAAATATTCATTTTTGGATAATGGAGGATATTAGCTAATTAAATATTAAGAATATTTAATTATATGTGCAACATGGTGAGGTGGAAGAGATGAGGTGGATTGATGAGGTGGATTTTAGGACTTCGATATTAGAAGAATTTGGGGAATTTAATTAAATAATGTAGGATTATGAGATATTAGAAGAATTTAGGGAATTTAGTTAAATAAATGATTTTGTTTAATTATGGGATGATGAACCAATCAAATAAGCCTATAATATTTATTTAATTGATAGAAGAAAATAAGAATTAAGATAAATATTAGAATATTTACTTAATTCGACCTGAGCCAATTTTAGGTGTATACAGTAACCAACTACATCTCAGTTTCCAACGCCTTAGCTTTCGCAGCAGTAGCAATAGCATACCTACTAATTTCAATAGGGAATCTGAATCCAAGCTTCTTCAATTCCATTTGTTTGTTGTGTACTACAATCATTTGTCTACACAATTCCATCAAGATGATCCTATCAGTCAGAAATTTTGGCAACATGTAAGGATAACCTTGATAGTAACCAACTCTTAAATAGGTAAAAGTTGGGAACTGAATATATAAACAACCAAAATCATTGACAATCGTCCATGCTTCATCTGAAACTCTTCTTTCTTCTAATTGAGGATCAAATAGACACATGAAAACTACAAAGAAGGCATCATTCACTCTTATGAAATGATGTATGTATCCCTTCAAAGTTAGCTGAGGATAATATTGGTAGACTGGCACCACCCTCTTATCCCCCTCAGATGTCAAACCTAGAAAGCTTCTCATTGAAGCAACTGCATATACAAGATATGATGTCATGTAGAACTTAGATGTGGTTGACACCTTGCTTAGTTGCTCATGAAGAGCATTGCTAATCTTTTCACCCCAAAAAATATTCTACTTTCCTTGAAGGATGATTTTGATGTATGGATACATCCATTCATGAAAAGTAGAAGGCAAAGGTAAACCTCTAACTCTACTAAGAAGAGTTATCAAGTCATTTCTAGAAAAAATCCTAGGCCATTTGGACAAATTTGGCCTAGCAGTTTTCAACCATTTAATATTGATAATCCTTTTGACTTTTTCAACATCTTTGTCATATACCCTCTGGGCAATGTTGAAATCTAGTTCTATAATATCCTCTGCACCAGGACACATGAAAACCTTATCCATGAATTCTGCATCTAGTCTCATAATTACGTTGCCATGACCATCCACCACTATCCTATTATCCTAGTTATAAAAGTGGGCAACTTGAAGAACAATTTCAGCATTATGCGTAGTGACAAGAAAGGAAGCAACCAAATGAATATTATTGGTGATAATCCTTTGCATGTAGTGACTAGGTTTATCTTGCTTTGTCCTGTCTACAAATTCGGCCATATCAACATGATCAATCTGTGTGTCTTGTATTTCATCCACGTTTGATGTGACTGAAGTGACAGGGAACACACCTTGGTACTTATAGTTTATTGCTTTGGACTTCTTTGGTCATGGGTCAGTCATTTGAAACATGAGCACCTCTGGTAGAGAAAGATAACTTGGCAATCTTGCAAGGGCAACTGCATCAATAAGATGCTGCAGTGTTAGGGAAAATCTGATACATGAGGAAACTACAAAGTTGGAAATCATGACCATTAATGTGAGCTTAACAGGGCTAGAGAGCAATTTGAGCAAAAAACTAAGTGTAAGCGAGATAAGGATAGAAACTTGGAAATTTTCCCAGAGTTAGAAAATTTTCAGGGAGTGAGTGCATGAGCGGCAAAAATCACCGCCCTTGTAGGTAAGAGGGAACTACATTGTCAGGGTGGTAAATTTTGCCACTCCTGCATGTAGGAGAAGCATTTGCAAAGTATGCTTGGGCGATCAAAAGGCCCGCTAGTGCATATAAGGATAAAGTTTTATTTATGCTTGGGCGGCAATTTTTGCCGCCCTTGCATGTAAAAAGGTAGGTCTACAAAAGTGGATGAAATCAATGCTTTATCATTTTGCAAGTTACAAAATTAAAAATTTGTGTATGGGAGGCAAATTTTGTCGCCCCTACACTAAGGATAAACAATAGACAATGGCATGGGCAGTTAAATTTACCACTCATGCATAAACTCACAAGATAAGACATGCATCAGTAGTAAATTTTACCGCCCATGCATATGAATGAAACTAATCATGTGTCGGTGACATTTTTCGCTGCCTTCACAGCTCAAAACCAAGGATTGGTTTAACAGAAGAAATTACCAAAAATACATAAACAAAGGTCAGAATCTTTGGCAGAGACAAATGCCTATAAGTAAGGTAAAGCAAAAACACCATAAAAAGACTGACTCGGTAAAACAAAAGAAAGACGAGCTAGGGTTTTTAGGAACAAAGAAGATCAACATAACAAACAATTGATAATAAATATAGGTGCTAAGTTTTTTAGGAACAAAAAAGATAACTAAAAACTAAGACGATTAAGAACCCTAAGACCTTACAGAAAAGAAATAAAAGTATGAGAAAATAAAAGAAAAACCCTACCTGTCACTTTAAAAATCTGGCAAAATTGGAGTCAAATCCGTGCGAACGATGATCCAATCCACACACCAGAGGTTTTGCTTCACTTAGAACAATAGCAACAGTATGAAACAAAAACAAAATGAACAATAAAACCTTTTTAAACCATTTTAAAAGATATTATAAATTTCACACGAGCAATGTCATAAATGCACTTCAGTGAGATAAATATGTGCTCGGGCAGTGAAAATCACCACCCATGCATGTATGGGATAAACCACATGCATCGGTGGTAAATTTTACCGCCCGAGCATTTAGGGATAAACTTAGATGAAACAAGTGCATGGGCGGTAAATTTTACCGACCCTGCACTTAGAAAACAACAATCACTAACATGCATGGGTGGTAAAATTTACCTCCCATGCATATTGATACAAGGAAATAACATGTATAGGGAGGCAAAATGACCGCCCATGCATGTTAGAAACAACAATTTCTAACACCTTCAAAAGGTCAAATTTGTCAATTCTACAAGCCTGCAAATTGATCTATCTTTACGAACTTCGAGAAACCAACTAGAACAACGACTTCAAGTGATTCCAAGGTGTTAAAGAACTATGCATGAGGCTAAGAAGATCTACCTCGAAATTCATGCTTAGAGTATGTAGGTTACAAAACAGACAAGTTTCGTAGGGGTTATCCTACAAAATTGAGCACAGATGATTTTGGGGATAACAGGTTGATTTTCAACTACAAAGGTAGAGTACATGATAGATACTCATACATGTATTGAGTTAGTTGGATTCAACAAATTTCTTCAAAAATGGTTGAAGTAGGATAAAATGGTGATTCTATATGTTAGTTAGTGTGCCATCAACTTGAATAGGAATCTTATATTTCATAAGTGGATGAAGCATGGTATCACTTTTCCCATGACATGATGGAGGATGAGAGGGTTATGGTTGAGATGGTAGACACCTTAGTATATGTTGATGTTTTGATGAATCATGTGAGCATAAAGAAGTTAAGATGGTGTAGCATGGCTATGGGCATCACAACCCATAGTCGTTAGTTCACTTTTGTTGATTTCCCTTTTGCTCTTACGATGTGTACAACAAGTGGGGGAAAGTTCGTATTAGTGCACTAGGTGTTGTTGTACACCTTACAAGTTCTAGGTCTAGTTAGAATTATTCAATATTTGTAAAATTATAAATAATGTGCCCACATGTTTGGAAAAGCGTGTCCCACTTGGATGAAATCTTGAGATTTCATAGTGGCACTCTCTACCACTTGTATATTATATTATGACTTCTGTAAGATCATCTATGTCATGTAAGATGTGTAAGACCATCTATGACACTGTAAGATGCATGAGAGAATGTATGACATGTAAGAGCATGTAAGAGGGAGTTACATATTAAAATTGTAAGAGCATATTTTGATAGACTAATAATAGTTGTGTACAAGAGAATATATGCCATGTAAGATGTGTAAGAGCACATATGAAATTGTAAGATATGTAAGAGGAGTTGCATTCTATTCTTGTGGGGCTTCACACAAATGAGGGTTGTTAAAATTTTGATCTTGATTTGGGCACCCATTTTGGGCTCATGGTTTTCGTAAAACACATGGTTTTTTGGACCTCCTTAGTCTATATATTGAGGCTTTGGGATGGAGGTTTGGTGTTCAAATTTTTAGCATTGTTATGTTGACCTCCTATGGAGTAATTATGTTGGAGTATAGGACAACACTGAGAGGGTGGTGAATCAGTGTTGTGTAAACTTTTAACTTTTGCACCTTTTAATTTACAAGACAAAGAGAGAGGAAGACATCAATGATCTGTTAAACACATATGCACATGTATGATAATGAAAAGTATGAATCAAAACCTTAAGAAGGGCACATGAACACATGAAGACAAACAAGAACCTTAACACCTGATTTGATGAGTGGAAAACCCTCTAGGGGAAGAAAAACCATTCTAAAATGCTTCACTTAGCTTAATCAAGAACCTCACTTGTTATAAACAGTTCTCACTAACCATACAAGCCTTATTGGCTACAAAGAGGTCTCACTGACCATACAAGCCTCACTGGCACAAAAAGCCTCACTGGCAAATACAATCACCATCATCAAAACATAATGCTTAGTGTGCAAGAAATGATTGCAAGTTAATTTGATTTGCACCATTACATAACCTGTGATTCATCACTCACACAAAGATTCAAATATAATCACTGTACAAAGAATACAATAAAATTCTTCCCTAAATTTGCATATCCCTTTGCAATCATACTCAATTCAATCTGCATATCAGTCTCATGATCTCTGCACAATCAATTCACCTGATGCACAATCAACTGCATATTGTCTTCATATTTGACATGGTTCAATCTATAAGTTCTTTGCATAGTGTCTTCATTCTTTGTTTGATTCATTCCTACAAAAACATGATCTCACATACACAATATCATGATTCATTTGTATTTTCTCTTTCAAAAGAATATTCACAAAAATATCTTCATCACTGTGTATTGGTCCACACCATACATTCCACCATCAATACACCTACAAAACCATTATATAAAAATTAAATGTCCTTTCATATTCCTACAATACCAATCTTTCACAAAGCACCTGCAATAAAATTATAAACAAAAAGACCCTTGATATTCCTCTACTCTGCATATTTATCTTCTCCATTTCAAACTAAATTCATAAAAATCCTCTATCTGCCCTGATAAAAAATAATACACCAATTTATCTTTATGAAGACCATTCATATTCATTTTCTCTCTAATTCATTTTCCCCTTCTCACAAAAGATTTCATCACTTTTTATTCAATAAATCAATTCACCTGGAAAAAAAAAACTTTTCTTTCTCCTTTCAAAAACACATCTTCTACAATCTTCAATAATTAAATCAGATTGACATGAAATAATATTATTTTATCTTCAAATCCCCTTTTACAAAAATCTTCCTCAATCTAAAAAATCTTTGTTCCCAAAAAAAATTCCTTCCATATCTCTTTCATAAATAAATCCATCTACAAAAAATCTCTTTCATAAATAGCTCCATCTGCAAAAAAGATAAAAGGATTCTCAAAAAAGATCTTTTAAACTTCTCATAATAAGTATTTAGAAAGCCAATAAAAAATATCTCTCCTTAAAAAAACTTCCTTTTAAAAACTTCTTATTTTTTATCTTTCATGTCATGAGGGAGTCTAAAATAGAATAAATCCCCTAAACATCTGTGCTTCCAAATCCCTTAAAAAAAACTGCCTTTTTGTAAAGCTAGAAAATAGCTTAAAAATCATGTTCACTGCAGTCTTAATAAAATGACATCCAAATGAACGTAAATATGCATACCCAGGAGAAAGAAGTCTAAGTTTAAATAGCAATCATCAATCTTCCACTTCGCGCCCTTTGAACATTTAAATATAACATTTGATTTATATTTACCACCCATTCTCATATGATAGAGACCGATGTAGTCTGTTTGCCTAGTAGAGGGGCCAGTTTCCCCATGGCATTTATACCCTTTAGCAGGTCAAGTTAAGTGGATTGACCTGCGATAATAGGTTAATGACTATTTATAACAAAAAGTGTAAAAACCTTATGACAGGCAGAGAATGGTAAAAGACTTAGGGTTTTCTTGAAAGGCATTTTAGGTTTTAGATTTAGTTTAAGAATAGAGTCTTAGATATAGAATAGGATTTTAAAATTTAGACACTCAGTAACCCTAATTTCTTAAGGCTTTTTGTAGGTGATAACATCAACTTTAATGGTATGATAAAGTATGAATGAGAACCTTGAAAAATGAAAGAAAGACTATGTCAAGAAGAACTAGAGTTTGAAATATAGGTCTTTTAGGAAACTCTAAAACTCTGACTTAGATTACTCTGCAATATATGCAACATGCTTCTTTATGAAACAATTAGATGATCATATTTAAAAATCCCTCTTTCTCTGCATGTAATCACAATCAAACATAATAACTTCAAGACTTCACCTTTAAGACATCAACCTACATGACCTGTCATCAAGACCAACAACCCAAACATGAAGACATCTTGATCAAATGAGAGCATCTCATCTCTTACTGATCCTGATGAGAAACAAACTCCTACAACTCCATCAATAAATTGAGATCTCTTAAAACCATATCATAAGCTATGAAGCATCCTTAGGCATGAACATTATGCAAGATCATCAACTCAAACCCTCAATAAACATTTTTACATAAAGCAACGTAGGTCCCTAATATAAGGACATTATATTGTGTGAACTCTTGAGATGAGAGCATAAGCATCATGAAACAACAACTCCTTAAGATGAGAAATCAACCTTCACATATGAAGCATGATCATCAAGATATGAACTTCATCTTAAACAAACATGAAGCAACTTCATCAAGCATGTTCACTAAGTGAACTCTTGTGAACTCCTAAAAGCATGATCCACATCCTATCATATGAAGACCAATCAAACTTGAACTAAGATCACCATGAATGATCTAACTTTGACTATGATGTATCTGCATCATCACTCCAACTCCTTTTTGACATCAATGACAATCAATCCCCATCAAATTAGGCTATGATATTGTATTCTAACACTTGTTGAATAATACATTGGGTATGTGTGCTTTGGAAGTTGGTTTTTCTCTTGCAAGGGTTTGGCTAGGGTATATATTGTGTTATTTCCTTGTTGATTTATTTAGTTATGTTTTGTCTACGTTATTCTACTCATTAGATTAGTGAATAAATTGCCATACTTTCCTTTAAATATTGCTTTCCAATCCATGTTGCTTTTATGCCCATCTATCATTATTTTACTACATATCTGTCACACAATGCTATTTAGACACTTATTCATGATTCTTATGCTTTACATAATGATATTTAATTTCCTCCTCGCCTCCAATTCTTTGTATTCTTCATATGCAACCAATTAGAGGGGGTCTATTAAATCACTATTATTTTGTTCATGTTTGTGGTTATAATGCCACAACAAATGCCCCTTTACTATCTTTTGATATTGGGAGCATGGCTACAATGATCTATTGAGGGGTCTTACACCCCCTCCTTTGATTATTACAATGATCAACATCATTCTACATGTTTATGGCTTCATACCACTCTTTTCATTTACTTTTGAATTTACTTTGACATTGTTGATATTTTAAGCATATATGTTAGTGCTATATTTAATTTTTTGAGAGATGCTACTCATTGGATCATTTTCCTTTTTCATGTTTCAAGATGGAGTTCTCATTGCAAGGAGAATGTATCAAAGAGATATCTTTATCTATATCCTTTTATGAGTTTGAAATAATTTACTTTAATGTTGGCTACTTGTTTACTTTAACAAGAATCTTCATAGTGGTTCACATATAAGTAAAAGTGCAACAAAATGTAATGATGAAAATTATATACCTTAAACTTTTCCCCTTGTTAAATTGGATTCACTTTGACCTAGTTAGCCTTTATGCAATGACTAATGTACATGTGGCATATTTCATGTAAAATTGGTAAATTGCATGAGCCTTGATTAATATTAACTTCTTGCATCCCAAGAATCTCCACATTTCTTGTTCCCCACCTTAGATTGAAATCCTGATGTAAAATTGATCCTTGCACTTTTTAAAATTCAAAACTTAGAATTTTAGAATTAGACCCATTCCTTCCTCTTTCTACTAGTTGAACATTACTCTTTGACTTGGGTGTGAAATATTTCAAATTTTACATTCTAGGGTGTTATATAAAAGGATAAACCCTAATTTATTTTTACAAATTTGAAATCTAGAATCAAGAGCTTTAAGAACACTTTTACATTATCACAAGAGCGTTAACATTACATCAATATCTGCATACATAGCGATAAATAGTTTGAATTGAATAATTGCTTGATATCTTTGATCTTTGTTCATAAGTTGTTGATTTAATGAACCTAGGTGCTTAATTGAGGAGAGCATGACCCTTGCTTACATAACTCTTCAAAGGTGTTTGTAAACACACCTAGTTCCTTATTGTAAGTCTAGATGCCTAAAGGTAGGGTGAATCAATTTTAGATTGCAAGACTTGCTAGATCAATTTCATGCAACATAGGTTGGTTTTGTAGAAAAATTTATATTTCACATTACAAAACCAAACTAGGTCAATTTTGTGGTATGATTTTACCCTAGTTTAA